>CM068583.1:40488207-41232374 GCA_035048485.1 Pteria penguin
TTTACCCATTCCCTAATGTTAAAGCATGTAATATTCAGAAGATTTCAATCAGTTTTATACTGATGATATCAAATATAAAACCTTATTTGTTAGAGCATAAAATTGTTGGACCTGAGACAATGTCATCACAGTGAAAAGTAATTATTTGTATGTGGAAGTGTCAATTAGGCGACAAAATTTTTAATTTTTAGTTTTACAGATTTTTTTTTTTCAAAAAAGGGTAGGAGGAGGGAAAAAAATAAAAAAATAAATTTTGTGAATTTCAACATTTTATTATAAATGGACAGTTTTACAGATTCTTCCAATTTCTCCTGGCTTTTTAAAGTTTTTTGGCATTTCGGGTAACAGGTTTAAGTCCTTTCTGCCAGCATGTCTGGCATATGGGTCGAACAGTTCCGAAGGACTCTTTTAGCTGGTTGATCTCTTGGTTGGTTATCACCTCGGTATCGCCGCAGTGAATGCATATGTCTTCAAAGGACTGCGTTACTCCTGAAATATGAATATGTACGGCAACTTCTCCTCCACGCGAAGAATGAGTCTGTGTTTTGGCGTTGTCAACTTCGATGCCGCATAGATCACTCTCCTCTTTCCACATTCGTTGCATGCCACTGTTCCTCTGACTTTAGCTGAAAAATGAATGAATTCAAAGGATTTTACCTACAGTGTATATATAAACCTTCAAAGTTTTTGACTAAATAATTAATTTGAAGGAAAGTCTTCTTCATTTCTGCAACAGAAAAAAAACCCCAACCCCAACAAATATTTAGACTGATATTTGGTTTACATAATCACAGATGACATGCTAAATCGTATTAAATTTAGACAGTACAACAAGTTTATCACAAATCAGTTATTTTTTAAGAGTAAATCAACAGACATTAATTAGAAAAGTCTTTCTCACCCAGGAATAAATTCAACATTTTTTAATATAATTTTAATAAACTAATGTGTTTGAGGAACACATGTCACCTCCAGTACTAATAGCTTTGAAAGCATAGCGTGACTATCACTGAAATGTGACTACCGAAAGTGTGACTGAGAGATGAGTACTCGGAAAGACGCAATACAAGATGATCACTTTAAAGCGATTCGCTAAGTAAGTGCAGATGAAAGAAAAAACAACTCAGAGTCAGTATTGGTATATTCAGATTGGGATGTGTTTTGATTTCATGTTGTTATTAAGAAAGTTGAAACTCTATGCAATATTGTACCTTTAAGGCCCGCTCCCTGAATCTATCATGAAAGGGCGAGATGTACCACAGAACTCCGCAAAATCCATGGACTACTTTGGCTCCGATATCCTGCACCTGACTCTTCGTGAAGCCAACCCTCACTTGTTGTAGGCAATCTAATAGGTCATTATACAACCGGTCTTTGGCCGTTTTGGTCTCTCTGACAAAATAGAAATTTTGATTTTAATTCCAGGTTTTAGTGTATATCCCATATATCTTTACATGGTGAAGTAACACCATGCAGTATGTGTATGACAATGTCCCCACATGGATTGTGGGTTGTATCCAGGGATGAATTTGGCTATATTCATCTATAATAGTCTGTTTAAATAGTGATATTTCAGCTACATGTGTGTGATGTCATTTTGTCCTGCTACCAGTATCAAACAGCAGCTATTCTGATATTACGGTTATTTTTGGTGCCGAGTCTTAGTGTAAAATGCTATCCGACATACCGGTATGGTTCTGTTGGATGGAACAGACCCCTTTATGTATATGTATATCCTACGGTGCATGGTTCGAACCTACAACTTGGAAGTACTCAATCCTATATTACATCCGAAGGCCAAATTGAATGCACTTTATAACACCAAATTATACAAATTGCATGAATATTTTAATGATATTTTTAGAAAATGCTGTTAGTGTAACTGTTAAGAAATCACAAGCAGGCCATTTTGATGTTTTAAATATTTTTCAGACTTAATCAGGCTTAAAATACCTTCTAATTTCTATTGATTCGGTCGGCTCATACCTTATGAGCCGACCGTTTCAATAGAAATTAAATACCTTCTAGCCTCTAGGTGGTAGTTGGTCGCATGTCTTCGACATGGTCATGAGTACATCGAATGCTGACTTGGCTGCTGCTGTTTCTGTCAATTCCTTGGGCTGATCTTTCATTAGCACATATAAGAACCGTATGCCCATGTCGTAAAAATCGCCGAGAGGCATATCAAAGTTTACCTCCGTACCAGAAGCCAAAATCGGACAGCTCATCAGAGCAGATAGTTCTTATAGCACTGTTGATGTTGCCCTTTATAAATTTATTGAGAATCGGCTGTGTGGCCCCTTCTTTGCCGACCTGAAACCCTATCCATCGCGCCGTTTCGTCTCGATCGCAATCTTAATGAGTTTGCTTTTCACACAAACATAATCACTGAGCTCCAAAACGCTCGCGCGAATGAGATAAAATAACAATACATGTTTAAATCTGTAACGGTCCGGCAAAATTCGGATGATCGGAAGAAAAAAATGTATTTTTAGAACGTTTTATTTTTTTTCCAATCGTAGTAAAATTAGGGTCGGCGGATCCGTAAAACTAAGAATTAAAATTTTGTCGCCTTAACCAAAAATTGAAAACTGAAGTCTGTATACATGTACCTCTTGCATGTACAAGAAAATACAAAATGTAAATATTATACATGTATATATATATATATTCCATAACCAGGGACTAAAATTAGAGGTCGCTCGGATGTCCGGGTGCTTACATTATCTCTGTCTGTTGAATGTTTGAAGTCGTGGAGGACCCTCACTAAAACTTATACGCTGACGCCGACACGGATTCAGAAAACAAGACTATTGATTTTCTAAACGTTCGAAATATTCCTTCATGAAACTTTATACTAGCACTATAGTGGTAATACTTAAAAATATTTACTTTAGTACATCTTTAATAACAATAAATCAATTAAGGTTTGTTTGGTCAGCTGGCTTTTTAAAGTCAGCATTGGAATGCAAATGTGTTATGGTCTCGTAGACCAGAGTTAGATTGCAAAAAGACAAGATTGACAGTAATAAGAGACAGAATGAAGGAGAAGATGTCCAGGAGATATGGGAGTATGGTGTGCAAGATATATGCGATATAGAAAAAGAGCAAACAGAGAAAAGTAATGGAGAGAGAGAGAGAGAGAGAGGGAAAGAGAGAGAGTGAGAGAGAGAGAGACATTAGGATACATGTAAGAAGAGACTGGAAGAAGACCAAGATGATAATGACTCAGAGTTGTCAGAGGATGGAAGTGATGTGATTCAGTATATTTTTAAAAACGAAGAGAAATAGAAAAAAATTCAATGTTTAAAGTAATTGAAGTTAAATTTAAATAAGTACACAAACTTTATATCTGAGGAATTGAATAAAGTTCGAAAAAGTTAGGAAAGTCTGCATTTATTTACTGGCTACTAAACGCTACTCCGGGCTCCTTATTTTTGAAATCTGGGGGCCTGGGTGGCTACCATGTCAAAAAAGTTAATCTTAGTCCCTGCATAACTCTGATCTCTGGATCCAAAATATAGAAGAGTCCCTCCTGTTATACCCACAATGACAATATATGTATGACATTAGATGCAAAGGATAAGAACTTTAAGGCCTATATTGCATTATATATATATATATACATGTGTACATAACAATATCACCAACTGTGAGACCAACTTGTACATATAGTGATATACTGAGTAAGCAACAGTACACTACTATTATTATGTCCCCATACAACAGTGTTGGGAAGGGCTAATGATAAACAACTGCATGTACATTAATATTTACTGAATGAACATACTATAATTAATGGATTTGAAAAACTACCTAAGGTAAAGCTGCAGAGTTAATTCATTTTTAATATGTGAATATATTAAAACAAATCTATGATACTCCTGGCAAACTTGCACTAGCAGATTGGAAAAACAAAAGAGACATTTGTTTATGATGTCATCAATGTAACAAAAGGAACCCTTGTCACAAAATTTAGAAGGGTTACTTTGGAATGCAATTGTGTTACTTTTCATGCACTTGATAATACTGGAAAAGTTCTAATTCAGCAAGTCCTCTATAATTTACTTACCATATACACTCTGTTCAGCCTGAACAGACACATACATAAAGAGAATGTGTTTGTGAAACCCTGCAGATGCCCCGAAATGTCGGCCAGTTTTAGGTTTTTGATAATTAAGTCAAAGGCCACAGTCAAGACTACATGTACAAGAAAACTGTGGTTTAAACAAAAAGGCATTATCACAAGGAATTTTAGGGCAATATTTCTTGCTGTTCATAAATTACAGCCAATGTAAAAGTTTTTTTTGCCAAAAACATACAAAAGTAAAGTCCAGAACAGTCAGTACAGTATATATGCTCTTGAATCTCTGATACAAGGGCAAAAAGGACTACTTCATTAAGTTTTTTAATAAGCTGAAATCTGAATATCAAATTTAATATTTACCTCGCTTTGTCAATTAAGGATTTCTTCTTTGTTATTTTTGGTTTAATACCAGAATAATGATATCTACAAATTGAAAAGAAAAAGACTGTATATTAGCTTTGAAAAAACATATTGTATAGATAAACAGATGTGGGAGCACATCAAAATTTTCTCCCTAAACAGAATTCTAATCCTAACAGACAATTTCTATCTTAATATGCAAGGTCTATCCTAAGAAACAACAAGATCTGTCCTAAAATACCAATCCTATCCTGACATTAAAGGTCTATTCTGACATGCCCTGCCTGTCCTAGCTGACAATACCATCCCATTATTCCAGATTTATCCTAACATGTCAGGCATATCCTTACAGACAAGGCTTGTCCTAAGATGCAAGGATTATCCTTGCAGACAATGCCTATACTAACATACCAGGCCTATCCTAACAGACAATGCCTACAGCTAACATGTCAGACCTATCTTAACAGACAATGCCTATAGCTAACATGTCAGGCCTATCCTAACAGACAATGCCTACCGGTACAGCTAATATGTCAGGCCTATCTTAACAGACAGTGCATATAATAGCTAATATGTCAGGCCTATCCAAACAGACAATGCCTATAGCTAATATGTCAGGCCTATCCCAAAAGACAATGCCTACAGCTAACATGTCAGGACTATCCTAACAGATAATGCCTATAGCTAACATGTCAGGCCTATCCTAACAGATAATGCCTATAGCTAACATGTCAGGCTTATCTTAACAGACAATGCCTATAGCTAACTTGTCAGGTCTATCCTAGACTTAAAAAAATATCTTTGTTTCCTGTAACCCGACCGATCCCTCAAAAATGGCGCCAACTCTGATATTTTTTTATGGCCATTTTCAAGCGCCGCCATTTCTGGAATCGAAATTCCGGAATCAGTTTTCTGAAACTTCACACTGTTGTTATTTCCGGTGTTTTTAAAACAAATATGGCGACCCCCATAGCATCAAGCCTCGCCGTACATGATGAATTATGTTGAACAATACCTATTATCATACATTATGTATGTCCATCTGAATGTCAAGACATTTTCCATAGAAATAAAAACACAAGAGGCCAAAATGGGCCTATATCACTCACCTGAGCACAAATTGCTTATTTACAATAAAATGACAGCTCATTTCAGTAGAAAATTTTGCTTTTTTCTACAAGACTTTCTATAAGGTTTGGTGATTTTTTGTGCAGTCGTTTTGAAGAAGTCCAAAATGTGTCAACCAATCAGAGCCAATGGCGGCCATCTTGGATTACGGATCGGCACGAAAAAAAACACAAACTTGGTAGGGGACCTTTAGTACTTACTTCTTATGAGGTCTTGTGGAATTCTGTGCAGCCGTTCTGGAGGAAAAGTTGAAAGTGTGTCAACCAATCAGAGCCAATGGCAGCCATCTTGGATTACTGATCGGCACGCAAAAAAACACAAACTTGGTAGAGGACTTTTAGTACTTACTTCCTATGAAGTTTGGTGAAATTCTTTGCAGCGGTTCTGGAGAAGAAGTCGAAAATGTGTCAACCAATCAGAGTCAATGGCGGCTATCTTGGAATACGGATCCGCATGAAAAACACAAACTTTGTAGAGGACCTCGAGTAGTTACTTCCTATGAGGTTTGGTGAAATTCTGTGTAACGGTTCTGGAGAAGAAGTCGAAAATGCGTCAAACAATTAGAGCCAATGGCGGCCATCTTGGATTACGGATGGGCACGAAAAACACAAACTTGGTAGAGGACCTCAAGTACTTACTTCCTATGAGGTCTTGTGGAATTCTGTGCAGCCGTTCTGGAGAAAAAGTTGAAAGTGTGTCAACCAATCAGAGCCAATGGCGGCCATCTTGGATTACGGATCGGCACAAAAAACAAAAACTTTATAAAGGACCTTGAGTACTAACTTCCTATGAAGTTTAGTGAAATTCTATGAAGCGGTTCCGGAGAAGAAGTCGAAAATGTGTCAACCAATCAGAGCCAATGGCAGCCATCTTGGATTACGGATCAGCACGAAAAACACAAACTTGGTAGAGGACCTTTAGTACTTACTTCCTATGAGGTCTTGTGGAATTCTGTGCAGCCGTTCTTGAGAAAAAGTTGAAAGTGTGTCAACCAATCAGAGCCAATGGCAGCCATCTTGGATTACGGATTGGCACGCAAAAAAACACAAACTTGGTAGAGGACCTAGAGTAGTTACTTCCTAAGAGGTTTGGTGAAATTCTGTGTAACGGTTCTGGTGAAGAAGTCAAAAATGTGTCAACCAATCAGAGCCAATGGCGGCCATCTTGGAATACGGATCCGCATGAAAAACACAAAAACTTTGTAGAGGACCTAGAGTAGTTACTTCCTATGAGGTTTGGTGAAATTCTGTGTAAAGGTTCTGGAGAAGAAGTCGAAAATGCGTCAACCAATCAGAGTCAATGGCGGCCATCTTGGATTACAGATGGGCATGAAAAACACAAACTTTGTAGAAGACCTCAAGTAGTTACTTCTTATGAGGTCTGGTGAAATTCTGTGCAGCGGTTCTGGATAAAAAGTCCAAAATGTGTCAACCAATCAGAGCCAATGGCAGCCATCTTGGATAAGGGATTGGCACGAAAAACACAAACTTGATAGAGGACCTCAAGTACTTACTTCCTATGATGTTTGGTAAAATTCTGTGCAGCGGTTCTGGAGCAGAAGTCGAAAATGTGTCAACCAATCAGAGCCAATGGCGGCCATCTTGGATTACGGATGGGCACGAAAAACACAAACTTGGTAGAAGACTTTGAGTACTTACTTCCTATGAAGTTTGGTGAAATTCTGTGCAGCGGTTCTGGGGAAGAAGTCCAAAATGTAGAAAAGCTAACGATGGACGGACGACGGACAGTGATTGATCATAATAGCTCACTTGAGCCTTTGGCTCAGGTGAGCTAAAAAAAAAGAAAAGCCTACCTACCGACCCTATTATTTTAGGTCATGTTACAGGAAACAAACATAATTTTTTTTTGGCCAGAACAGACAATGCCTATAGCTAATATGTCAAGGCCTATCCAAACAGACAATGCCTATAGCTAATATGTCAGGCCTATCCTAACAGATAATGCCTATAGCTAAGGCCACTATTAAAAAAATGTTTGTTTCCCCTTCCCCGACCCTACTTGAAAAAGTTGGGTAGGTAGGTAGGCATTTTTTTTTTTTTTTTCAAATATAACTTGAAACACAAATAGGTATAAAAATAACCTTTAATTATTGAAGAAATGTGTCAAAAAATAAACACAAAACAACATCAACAAAAACTTAACATTTTTCTAATGCTATGAAACAAAACAAAATATGACTAGATTTCATGGATATTTGGCATTATTTGCAATACATATATGTCAAAACTTGACATTTTTCAACATATTTCATGATATTATGTACGACTAGATTGGATATTTGGCAATACTTGCAATATCAAAAATATCACTTTTTTCAAAATATTTCATCATATGTTATATTTCATATCTCTTTGAAAGATTTCTTAGTATTAATAAACAATGAAAAACAAAAACAAAATGCACTGGTCAGAATCCATTCAATGCAACATCTTGATTTTTTCAAAATTAAGTCTGTTTTTCTGGGTCTTGAACACGGAAGTCCTATTACTTTTTAATAGGATTTCGTTTTGGAATGTCTTTCCCACTATCTATGCAGTCCGCACAAACTGGGAGGACAACACGATGTGTTTTGAGCAAGTCTGCAGATCTTTGCACCTCAGCTGCACAGCAGTAACAACAAATGTCTGCACGTCCTATCCCTGATGCATAGTAGGAAAACTCCACATGAGATTGACAGGACAACTGTAGCCGAACAAAAACTTTCCCCTGAAGAACATCACCTGCAGAAATAAGAATATTTATGTCCTGTTAGACAAATGCATGTTCTATTTAAAGTTTGTCACCAAGACAATGATGTCAACAAAATGCACATTTTTCTGGTATATACGGTAATTTCGAAGGTATATCCAGTACTTCCGAGTATATACAGTAAATAGTAGAACCCCTTCGATTCAGACGGGTTTCCTTTACAAGACCATTTATAAGAATTTTAGTAACCATGTTACATCAGGGAATGGGAATGTCACCGGTCTGTCGGCTATAGCCAGTAGAATTTAAATCTGACCAGAGAAAAATATCCAAATACCAGACCACAAGTCCGGTCAATGACAAATTTTGATAGCTCATGTTATACAACATAGGACGTTTTGCATTTAAAAATATTTGTGCGAGTCTGGTAAAAAAAAATGTCTGGTGAAAAAATCAACATTGGCATTGTATGCATGTTTGAGGTTAGTCGTTTAATTTTCTTAATATTGTACTGGCTAACCTCTACAGTAGAATATTCACTCACCTGTAAATCGGTCCCCAGGAGTCTTTATATCGGGAGCCTTGTCAGGTGAACCCTCCATGAGCATAGCAAATGCATCTCTACATGCCCCCGTGCTTTTTTGTCCATTAAAATCAGTGTTCATACAATTTTCAACTTTGAATGTTACATACTTCAGAGATTTATCAAACTTATATAACACTTCAACGGGTTCAACCATGTTCGGATAGTAAACATCGGCCGTGTTGGTCTTCGAGCAAATACTCAAAGTCACAGAGTCATTTTCCTTGTTGATGCTCTGGTTTGCACATTTTAGAACATGTAACACATCATCCCACGTTTCATCCATATCAAATTGCAACACCCTGTTTTTGATATCTTGACCATCCTCTGAAAAATGTACTGACACGCAGAGAGAGACATGGTGCTGGTTTTCAGGCACTTGCTATCCACCATGTCAGACGATAGCCGTTGTTAGGAATGGAAATTTCGATCTATTTGATGCTTCGCGGCAAGCGTTGTCAGCGCTTCGAATCAAGTGTATAAGTGACGTATAAAGTTCGAGTTCGTATATTTTTCGGCGCGATTTTAAAAAAGATACGGAACGAAAATAAAAAAAAAATATTTTGAGAATTTCAAGGAAAAAAGTTTCGAGTCGGCGGGATTTTTATGGGTCGGTCGGGGAAGGGGAAACAAACAATATTTTTATATTGACCTAACACGTCAGGACTATCCTAACAGACAATGCCTACAGCTAACATGCCAGGCCTATCCCAACAGACAATGCCTACAGCTAACATGTCAGCACTATCTTAACAGACAATGCCTACAGCTAACATGCCAGGCCTATCCTAACAGACAATGCCTACAGCTAACATGTCAGGACTATCTTAACTGACAATGCCTATAACTAACATGTCAGGACTATCTTAACAGAAAATGCCTATAGCTAACATGTCAGGCCTATCCTAAAAGACAATGCCTATAGCTAACATGTCAATACTATTCTAACAGACAATGGTTACAGCTAACATGTCAGGCCTATCCTAACAGACAATGCCTACAGCTAACATGTCAGGACTATCTTAACAGACAATGCCTATAACTAACATGTCAGGCCTATCCTAACAGACAATGCCTACAGCTCACATGTCAGGCCTATCCTAACAGATAATGCCTATAGCTAATTTGTCAGGCCTATCCTTACAGACAATGCCTATAGCTAACATATCAGGCCTATCCCAACAGACAATGCCTATACTAACATATCCGGCCTATCCCAACAGACAATGCCTTTACTAACATGCCAGGCCAATCCTAGCAGACAATGTTTGTCCTAAAAAGCCAGATCTATCCTACCAGACAATACCTATCCTCACATAAGCTTGCAGGCTTTCGCATATTGATTACATGGTATCAAACCTCATAACCCTCCAAATACAAGTTGACTTTGCAATTTGCAAGTAAGTATTCACTCTGTGAATGTTCCAGAAGCATATACTATTCTAGCAACTCTAAAAACATGTAGTAACATGCCACACTTATCTTTGACACTGGCATTTGACAGGTCTTATGGACATTTAGAGACTGAATGTCGCTAGAAATGAGAAAGGACCTAATGAGGAACAAACTTCCAAGTACATGTGCAGTCAGGCTAAATTCTGCAATGAAATGATGCTGATAAGTGATATGATATACAAGTTCCATTATCCCATGGTTGCCCAGCAGATAAATAAACTTGTTATCAGATGAACTATATATTCCACAGAAAAAATCAATTATCAATAATCTTAATGAATTTATTTTCAAAAAGGGCTATATACTGGTATCTAGCAGATATCAAAGTACAATAAGGCAACTGTAATTTACAACGAGATGTGTGTGTGAAACACGAATGTCCCCAGCTGCAATAAAGCCTAAACAAGGCAAATTTTGAAAATGTAGGTCATAGGTCACAGTCAAGGTCACTAGGTCAAAAACTGTGGTAGCAACATAAAGGACTTATCACAAGGAATGCACATGCAAAAGTTGAAAGACCTACTTTGAATATTCAAACTATGTATAGAATGGACCACTTAAGATCTTACTTAGAGTGACCCCTGACCCCAATTCTCCTTGTCTTCACTTCAGGGAACACCGTGCGTACAACTTTTCCAAATGTTGCTGCATTCACAGGTTTGATTCCATACAGTTCACAGCATGCCAGGTAAGCTGTGTACATGTGTCCACGGGGAAGATTAGCATCATGATCTTCCTCAAAATTTTCCTGTAACCTACATGATCAAAAACAGGACATATGTTAATGAAGTTAATACTTGTGCACTTAAGTATAACTAGCTTAATATTAGGTCTGAAAGCAAACCTAAGATAGACTTCTTGGCCAGCCAACCCGTACAGAAAAACCTAACCATTCCTCATAAGAATCTCATAACGTCCTCATTAGAAATTGGTTAGATTTGTATGCAAATCAGGTAGTCTCCTGAATTCCACCACATGTGCAGATTGTTAAGTTTCGTCAGGAATGTAAAATCTCACTTGATTCCTCATAAGGAATATTTTTCTCATGTTAGATTTTAATTATTTTCTATATGCCCCTGATACTAAAGTCACCATATTCTATAACCAGATGTAAATGCACATGACACAATGAAGAATCATGACCACTTGTTTCGTTATTAGGAAGATTTTGGTCCACTTTTCAGTATTTTGTTTCTTAAGCTATTGGAAATCAATGATCGGAATTTAAAATGTCAGTTTTGTTCTACGACCCTATTTTCAAGGAAAATTGTACCAATAAAAATCAATATCTTAAGGTAAAAACTTGCAAACAAGCAGTAACCGTTTTGTGAGCTCCCAAATGTGTATAGCCATCACTCAAGCGATGATTTATCTTCGTACAACATTCTTACCAATTTAACTAAGATGTAACCACAACACATTGCACAATGTAAAATACAGTACATTTTTTAGAACACTGTGTTTACCACTTTTGAATGAGCGGTCCATGAACACCACCCATCCCAGGCACAATGATTTCAGTCAAATTCTTTTGATCTATAATACAGCTTCTGCCACTCATCTTAGTACCACTGGATCTTGCCTCCTTAGCAACAATGTTGTCACATTCAGGAAATATGTATTGTAAGTGAACATTAGAATCTCTAGCTTCCTTCAACTCCTCTAAAATGTTGTCATTCTCATCTTCTAGAAGAAAAATAAAACATTTATGTACTGGTAAATGAAGCATTTTTTTTCACCTTTGTCCTGATCAAGGCCAAAGGTCAAATTTTAGAATATAAGCATATTGGACCTGACAGAGTTTCAACCAGAAGATAACATACCAACTGTCAATTAAAGAGTTATCAAGCTGTATTTGTGAAACACAAATGCCCCTGGTGGAAACCTTGTCAGTATAAGCTGTTATACTAAAACTAGATCAAACTCCAAGGTTCAAGTTATAAGGTCAAGATTTTGGTACTGATGGAAAGGTCTCATCTCAACAAATATATATGTGAAATATGAAAGCCCTATCAATTGCCATTCCAAAGATATACCCAATGTTAGAAGTTTTGGAAACTAAGGTCAATGGTCACATTCAAGGTAACAAGGTCAAAAATTATTGTACCTAACAAAAAGGTCTTATCACAAGGAATACACATATGAAATATGGAAGCCCAATCACTTACCACTCAAAAGATATACCTAATGTTCAAATTTTGAAATATAGATCATATGTCATGGTAAAGGTAACCAGGCCAAAAATTACTGTACAAACAGACAGGTTTTGTCCCGAGGAATATACACGTGAAAGCTCATCTTACAGTTGAAAAGTTACGTGCAATGTTAAAGTGTTTTGCCACAGACAGACAGAGATAGACATACAGACAGGCCAAAAACAAGTTCCCCCAATTCTGGGGGCATAAAAAGTTAATAATAATTTATTAAGATTTGTATTTCTCTTTAGTTTAAGAGGTTAAATACACAACCCCACGACATCAGATTTAAGTTTTAGGTCTGACATGGGACTTTGAAGACAGCAGTTTGTCACACAGCTCAAAAAGTGTTGGTACAAGAACTTATCAGTCAAAACGTATGGATATTCACTCTCTCAACCCAATGACAGGTCAGTAATAAGCTACGGGTCAAGCTTCTTCCCAGTACCTCCTGGTGAGTGAGTAGAGTAGATTTTCAAGAGAACGGACGTGTTTTTAGCGAGCTCCTGTGAACCACAATAATGTAAAGTATTTTCAATGATTTACTTGGATTAATTCATAGAATAACAGAACAACGTTTGACACTGATCCTGATAGTGTTTATCCGAAGAAATAGTGGCATAAAGTATCTAAAATGGGAAGAAAATCTAGAAAAAGAAAGAAATCGCAAGACGACACAGTGAGTGACCAAAGTTCAGACCAGGTGGAAAAGCATGACACGTCGATAATGAGTTCAATTCTAAGTGCCGCCAACCATGTTCTGTATGGATCGCCTATCAAGGTACCCACTACTAGCACTCCGGTCAAGAACAAAGAACCTAAGACCACCACCCCAACGCCTACAAAATCAAATAACGAATCGAAAAATAAGGAAAATAAGGATGCGTGCCAAGACTTAATCTCAACCAACAAGAAACTAGACTCAATTCTCAGCAAATTGGCAAAACTTGATCTTCTAGATAAAATCGAGGATAAACTTAACAAACTAGAAACCAAAATGAACGAAATAGAAACACGAGTGGTAGCAGTAGAGAAGAAAAATGGCACATTTGAAGACTCTGTGAAATTCGTATCTGAGAAAATTGATGACTTCCATGTGCGTATAATTGAAGTCGAGCGTTCAGTCTCTTCCATTCGAGACCATCCTCCCACCCCCCTACCATGCCCGGACCAGATATCAGAATGTATCGCTGAAATGAAAAAGGAGAGGGAGTCATTGAAGGAAACAGTGGTCGATTTACAGTGTAGATCAATGAAAAGTAATCTAGTGTTCACCGGTCTAGGGGGCGAATCCAGGGACGAAGACACGGAAGCTTTACTGAGGGATTTCTTATATTACGAATTGGACATCGACCAGAACATCGCTTTCGGCAACGTGCATCGCTTTGGAAAACCGGGACGAGGGAAGTCAAGGCCGATTGTTGCAAGATTCTTGTTCCACAATGAAAGGACAATGGTCAAGGAGAGCGCCTATAAACTTAAAGGCAAACCGTATGGAATAAGTGAGCAGTTCCCCCAAGCTATCGAAGAAAAGAGGAAAGCGCTGTACCCAGTGGTCAAACGTCTTAAAAGTGCCGGTAATAAAACAAAATTAGTGCGCGACCGTCTGTACGTCAACGGCAGACCATACGAACCATCGGAACACGACCCGATCCAATATGATTTTGGTGAACCATTTCACAGCAATGACCGTATGGATGTAAACACACCAACGAATCCGCCAGATACATGTCACTACACTTGGGGCAATAACCATCCACCTGAGGAACGCCGCCGATCAGATGGTCACCGTCCTGTCACACCTCATCGCACCCGTGCTCCGAATCCACGAGGCCGTAGATAGGATGACGCGGAGAGTGTTATATCCGTATGTTCATGGAACATAGGCCGCGGCCTAGTGAAAAAATTGTCCGACCCAGAATTCGTGTCCATCATAACAGAGTTCGATATTATCGCGCTTAGTGAATGTTGGATTTCCAACGATGACAATATAAATTTAGATGGATATGTTACGTATCTCTTTCCTCGCAAAGCAGGAAAGGGGGGAGGTATAGTTATATTTGCCAAATCCTGTTATAGTAGATATATAAGTATTGTCGAAAACATCCATGATAGTATCATTTGGCTTCGATTTGCTATCAATGATACACATCCATTATACATTGCCTCCTGTTACATACCACCAGAAAATAGCAGTGTTTATAAAAATATTGAAATCGATTTGTTTACTGAACTGGAAAACTCCACTTCAAAATACAAGAACAAAGGTAACGTTCTGATAATGGGAGACCTTAACTCGAGATGTGGTAGATGTCCTGACTACCTCGAACATGACATCAAAACTGACAATGTAGCTCAATTAAATCTCATTAATAGTGTAGCAGATATCACATCTGATATTGGTACCACTGAGCGTAAATCCATGGACTCCCAAGTTAACCAGTTCGGTAGACATCTGATTTCTCTATGTCGTAGCACAGGCTTTAGGATCATGAATGGTAGACACAAAGGCGATCCGAACGGCTCATTTACCTTTTTTGGCCCCAATGGAATGAGCTTGATTGACTATCTGTTAATTGAAACCCAACTTATGCATAGTATTAAAGACTTTAGTTCTGGTAATTTCAACACTTTTTCGGACCATGCACCTTTGTACTTTTCGATCATTTCACCTGGATTCAATTTGCGCAATCAAGCAGAACACCTTAAACCTACGCATGGTCGCACTGAAAGCTCTGCGATCCGATGGAATGATGCTAATTCTCAAATTGCAAAAAATAGATTACAAGATGAAATTAATTCCATCAATGACCAATTTGAATCGCCTTTGCAAAACCAATCAGAGGTAAATACACTTGTAAATAATTTTACTTCGTTATTATGTTCTGTATTGATACCTTTGTGTGATGTCAAGCATGGCCAAAGGCCTAATAACTCGAGACCTCGTAGAAACGTTGTACATAATGATAAACCATGGTTTAACAATGAATGTAAGAATCTGTATATTGACTATAAAAATGCTCTGCACAACTTTAATTTGAGCAAAACTGATGAAAATCACGCTATTTTGAACAACAAAAAGTCAATTTATAAAAGATTGTCGTCTAAATTGAAGCGTGAGTACGACAGAATTGAAGGGGATAATATCGAATATCTAAGAAAACATAACCCCAAATTATTCCATCAATATTTTTCAAAACGAAAGTCGTCGAGCGCAAATAGTCAGATCACGGTTGATCAATTCTATGATCATTTCAAAAACCTAGCGAGTGCGCATGCGCAGGATGATTCAACCGACGGCGCTCCGTACATTGACGATACGGCAGTGTTTGATGAACTTGACATGCCTATAACAGAGAAAGAGTTAGATCAAGCTATTAGAAAGTTAAACTTAAATAAAAGTTGTGCAGAGGATATGATGATTAATGAATTTTTTATTTATTGTAAAGACATATTGAACGACAAAATTCTCTCATTATTTAACTCAGTCTTAAACTCGGGTTTTTATCCTACGTCATGGGCAGAGGGTTGTGTTGTACCTGTTTTCAAAAAAGGGGACTGTAATAATCCAAATAACTACAGGGGAATTACCATTGTAAGTTGTCTTGGAAAGCTCTTTACATCTATACTTAATAATAGACTTCTTCAGTGGGATAAATTAAATGATACATCAGGGGACGCCCAATTTGGATTTAAACAAGGGGTTAGTACTGTAGACGCCATTTTTGTTTTACAATCTTTAATAAATCGTACTCTTAAGAACAAAAAGGGAAAATTATTCTGTTGTTTTATTGATTATAAAAAGGCTTTTGACCTTATAGATAGATGTAAGTTGTGGACTAAGCTGATAAAAGTTGGCGTCCGGGGAAAGATCTTTAAAATCATAAAGTCACTTTACAACAATGTTAAACTGTGTGTCAAACACAACGGCATTCTAACCAGCCATTTTGAAACGACCTCCGGTTTATTACAAGGAGAAGTGATGTCACCGATTTTGTACTCTTTATATGTCCACGATTTTGAAATGAATTTTTTAAATGACAACTGCCCATCCATTGAAATACAAGCCATTAATTTGTTTTTACTAATGTACGCTGATGACACAGTTTTGTTAGCTGAATCAGCAGAGGGGTTACAAAAGATGTTGAACTCACTTTACCCATATACAAATCAGTGGAATTTATCTGTCAACACTGATAAAACTAAAGTTCTTGTTTTTAGAAATTGTAAAAAGCAGAATGTCGCACATGAGTTTTATTTTAATAACTATAAACTTGAATTTGTTGATTGCTACAATTACCTTGGTATTGTATTGAATTTTAATGGAAAATTCCTGGCAACTCAGAAGTACATAGCTGACAAAGGTAGAAAAGCCCTATTCGCAATATCAAGTAAATTTAAATCTTTTGATTTTAATATTCAAACCAAATGTTCTGTTTTTGATACATATGTTAGCAGTATCCTTAATTATGGGGCTGAAATTTGGGGATTCCATAAAGCTTTGGATGTTGAAAAAGTACATACTTTTTTCTGTAAAAATATTTTGGGTCTGAAAAAGAGTACATCTAACCTTTTGTTATATTGCGAATTGGGCAGATTTCCTTTGGCCATTTCACGTAAAATTAAAATTTTTAAATTCTGGTTAAAGCTCAAGTCTACGACCAACTGTATCCTCAGGGCTTGTTATTGTGATATGGTCGAACGTAAGGATGCATGGATTGTGAGCATTCAAACTGAATTGAACAATATTGGCCTTTCATATATTTTTATGAGAACAATTGTCATCACAAAAATACTATATTCTTAATTGATAAAAGGCTCAAGGACATGTACCAACAACAACTATTACAAGATATTTCGAGATCGTCAAAGGGTTATTTATATCAACATCTTATAGATAATTTTACGATGCAATTTTATCTACTTAAACCCATTCCCTTAATATATAAAAAGTACATCGCAAAATACAGAATGTCATCTCATAATCTTCAAATAGAACGTGGAAGATATGATAATGTAAATAGAAATGATAGAATTTGCACTATGTGTAACACTAATGACATTGAAGATGAATACCATTTTATACCATACTTAGACATCGATATATCAAGCCCTACTATTATGTGAGACCAAGTGTTTTAAAGTTGTACAGCTATTAAGTGTGAATAATTGCAAAGAGCTATTGAATCTTGGTAAATTTTTGAAACTTGCAAGCAATCTTAGAAATTAACTACTTACTCACTCTCCACCAACTATATTATTGTACATACCTACGTAACTGTATGTGTGTGTGTATGTGTGTGTGTATGAATGTGAAGGAGTGTGTGTGAGGGTGCAAGTGTGTAACTGTGTTTAATCTCTTTATGCTATATGTTCTTGTATATATTGTACATATTATTGTTGTTCTGTTTTTCTATGTGCTGTATTGGCATGCGAAATAAACTGTATTTATTTTGGTACAGAGAAAAGTATGTTAACAAGAGAACAAAAGGTCTCCATAACAGACAAGTCTCAATCAAATTACAAGCAATTATACAGATATTTACTATCTGTATAATTGCTTGTAATTTGATTGAGGATACAAGTAGGAAACAAAATATGTTTGCAAAATCATACAAAATTATTTACATTTTAACACCCCTTACCTGAGTATTCTGTACAAGTTGATGACAAATTCGGGTCATCTTGATTCTTCAAACACATGGAACAATCATCCAAGGTGAGTCGTAGGTAAGCCACTTTATATTGCAAGTCCCTCATGCAAGTCATAGTCTTATAATGAAACAACAAATTTCATAAGACCAATCTATTTATTACATGTATTCAATTATATAGATATCATATAATGTATTTATATCATCATTAATTAGTACAGACTTTATGATGACGGACACAATAAATGGTGTATTAATTTTCTCAATTCCATCTGTTGTGTTTATCAATGCAGAACTGATTTTTAAAATAAACTTTAAAGTCAGAAGAAGTGTCATTTCCTTATACATGTACGAATTATTATTCAAATAATTTCTGTCAAACTTTGTATCTGCAGAAAAATTAACTAAATAAAACTACATGTATACCTACACATGTATTTCTAACATTTCAACAAGTCTGTACATACAAGGTACATGTGCAATTTAAAAAAAGGAGAGTTCTCAGTGAGACAACAGAGCTCACCAGTGGCAATTAAATTTAAATAGCAAAAGTATTTTGTAAGTAGGTCAACCTTCAAGGTCAAGGTCATAACATAAAAAAATTGATACATAATGAAAGGTCTTGTCACAAGGAATACATATATGTAATATTTCAGCCCTATCTCTTACTGAACTAAATATCCAATCTAATTGTGGTAAATTTAGATTACCTTTGAAACTCGTAAAACAGTTCAGTTTTTTTCTTCAGTTGTTAGTAGGTTAATTGATCTTCTTTACGCATCCATCATTTCCCATGTTGACACACCCCTACCTTTCATTTATACACCAACTACAGTTGTATTAAATTTTGAGGAGATGTGACAATTCCTGTTCAATATGCATATATTCATAATGCGATCTTCCTTTGTACAAAGTTTCATCAAAATCCACCAGGTTTAGATAGAAGTTAATGTGACAACAACATATTTTGTATAGAAAAATCTGAGTGCAAGGGTTATAACTCTTATAAAAATGTTTTTGAACTGCATTCCCCTTCCAATAAAGACATTTTCATATATAGTGTTCTTTCTTTGTACTACATTTCATTGAAATTCCCTAAAGGGTTTAGAAGATGTGAAAACAAGCTTAAGGTATTTTGCATAGAAAAATCAAAGTCCAAGAATGATATCTCCTGTAAATTTTTTGGACAGCATTCCCCTTCTAATATGCACACCTTCATATGGTTGTTGTCTTTTTTTTAACCACCTTTCATGGTTGTTTTTTTTTTTTTTAACCAGCTTTCATCAAAATACCCCAAAGGGTTTTGGAGGATTTGTAAAGACTTGGTACTTTGCATAGAAAAATCTAATAAACTCCAAGTCATAACTGTTCAGGGGGGAAACTTTCTACTCGCCCACTCACATTGGCGACCAGTTCTTGGGTGTGGGCTCATGAAATCTCAAAAGAAATCGCCCACTTGGCGAATGTAATTTTCGTAAGACATGGAGAGGTCTTTGCTCATCGCAGCATGGCAGTTTATGTGCGAAGTTCCTGTTACACTCAATAAAATGTCATTTGTATAACATCAACCTTTTCCTAAGTAATAAGTTTTGAGTAAAGTGTGAGATAGTTCCGAATGATTAAAGCGTCAATGGATACATAAAGTCGTCTCGCTCATTTTCCTTTTCGATCATAGACATTTTATCGATTTATGCGCAAGGTTTAATAAAATCTATCAGGAAGGGCAGGATTCCTTTTTTTCTGTTGAAAATATTGTACAGATAAGGTAGTTCTATCAATAAAATATATCCCTAGTAGAATATTTGACTACTACGATTAAATGCAATTGGTCAATTTTCAAAACGATCAAGAATGAAGTGGCAACCAAACGAACTCACATCGGCCATTTCGTTTAATTGCCCTTTCATCCTTGATTGTTTTTTTGAGATCGCTGAAAATGTGGAGATTTATAGAAGGTGTTAAACCACCTCAAAAACGGAAATCAGATGATCGAAAAGACATTCGAACTTGCATTCATTATTCTGGAATTTCATCTGTATAACTGAACAAGTACATTGAAAAGATGTGGGCCCCTGAAAATTTTAGTGGGCTCCTAAATTTTAAGAGTTAGGGGCCCACTTGGCCCATAAGATTTTCTTACAAAAACCCCCCCCCCCCCCCTCTTGTAATTTTTTTTTTTTTTGGACAGTATTCATCTTCCAATATACACACCTGCATAAGGTGTTCTTTTTTGTACCAACCAAGTTTCATCAAAATCCCATCAAAGGATTTAAAAATAGTTGTGAAGACTGTAGATGGTGCGCACAGAGAGACGACAGTGGTATAGCAAGACCAGGTATTTTAAGAAAATCTACATGCATTGCAAGGGCCTTATCAAAGTTCTGTAAATAATTTTCGGACAGCATTCCCTTTCCAATAAACACATCTACATATAGTGTTCTTTCTTGCACCAAGTTTCATCAAAAACTCCCCAAAGTTAGGTTTTAGGAGGAGTTGTGAAGACAAGATGATGTGGACAGACGACAGCGGTATAGCAATGTACCAATGTATAGCATTGTACCGGTGGCAGTATGCCCGCATTTTTATGCAGACGTATAAAAAATAATTAGGAATTACAACTCAACAAAGTAATATATGGATCTACATGTATATCAGTCCGAGATAGTACATCTTAAATCACACTAAAATTAAAAACTGTCTCTCATCAACTGAAATCAAGACAGAGGCTGCATGGCTCATATTGAGAGATTATTCCTCAATTAAGGGACTGTACCCAACTTGAAATCAAAATTATATGCTCTATACCTTAGACATACATTAAGTAATGTGTGTGTATATATATTTATTTTCATCCACATTTGGGAGGAGGCAATGAGTTCATTATTAACTGTCAGCATTGCCGAATTTTGACGGGAGGATTGCAACCTTCCCCCGCCCCCCTCCCATGTTCAAGACTGCAACACTCCCCCCTTTGGATATAGTAGTCATGGCAGACTGCAATCCCCCTTTCAAAAATTTCTAGATCCGCCTATGGTCAGAGTCTAGCTCTATGCGACACAAGTAAGACTCCTTGGCACAAAAAGTGGCTTAAAACAGTGGGATCATATTGCAAATTTTGTTCTGACTGTTGTCCCCCACTCAACACTACGGGCCTGTTCAATGCGATACGTAGATCTACTGTAGACTGTAGTGGGCTACTGTCTGACCGCATTCCTCCCCAAACTCTGTAATCTGTCTTTTAAATAGTGTGACAGTGATAGTGTTAAACAAAAATAAACAAACTATCTATGGCATCAGTATAAATGTACTACTCACAGATCAAGACATGTATCGTTCTTAGCTACAAATGACACGATATCACTAGATCCAGTAGCTTACGTCATGTATAACGTATTCGGTGGTCATCTTTCCCGCCATTTGTCATTAGGATTGAGTTACTTCCCTTAATCCGAAACGCGTGTGGCTAGATGTCAGCAGGGAAAGGGTAATTTATAACTGTTCCATGCGCGGATACAGAAGGGGGGTTAGGGGGGTCTGGACCCCCCTGGAATCCGAAAATTTTACCAAAAAAAAGGTTAAATTTTGGCATTTTTGGGGTGGACCCCCCTCGTCTAAGAGAAAAGTTTACCTTTTTTGGTTGGACCCCCTCTGACAAAAATTTCTGGATCCGCGCATGCTGTTCGTTGTAGATAAGATAAAATAGAATAAATGAATAAATAAATATCTTATAATGATGGACAATGTTAGACTTAACATGGATCGATTTCAAAGTTCATCGGGGAAAAATCATAAAGGAAGATCTTCGACAATATTTAGATAGATCTGTCAGACTGTATATTTCTTATAAGTCCTGTTCAAAGAATACAGGTATACATGTAAGACCAACCCAAGAGGAAGGAATCTTTTACGTGCCGATGTATATCGTGACATAGTTTATATTGTCATACGAACAGACAAATAAAGGAGACGTATGATGATGAATCACGTTAGAAAACTCCGGACAACCGAAATCGATCCCGGGTCCTCGGATGTAAAGTCCAAAGAGACACCACTGGACTGTTGATCCCTTCAGTAAAATATAATAAAAACAAATTTAAAAGAATCAAGCTGGAAAGCTGCCCTCATATTATACTACAATGTATATACTCAATATAGATGAAACACTGATATAAAATGCAGAATTATTTGAATTTTCAAATAGGCCTACCGAAAATGCTTAGATCAAATCTAGCGATATTAACAGTAAGTGCAAATCATCTATACATTGAAAGTGGCAGATATGTTGACCAACAGTTCCAAGAGAGAATAGATTTTATTCTTCTTGTAAAAAGTTAAGACAATGAAATTCATTTCTTTTTATTTTGTCCGATTTATTTTTCTAATAAAGAAAAATTGCTCAGATTTTTTCATTTCAAATGAAATTGTTGAATTACTCAGTCTTATTGATTTATCAGTTACCAAAATATGCAGGTGTATTTAAGAATCTTTTAAATCCAGAAAACATACTGTTGCATACTTCTGTTTTATTTCGTAAACTTAAATACACTGATAATTTTTAGAATAGCCTGGGAAATCTATCCAAGTTTTAAAATGAAATTATCATTTCACCTTTTTTTTCCTATTGTAAATTGTCATTAAAGGTAAATCTGCCTATTGTTTGTGCGCATCAAGAGCGACGCGTTTGTATGACGTTTCCCGCGATAAGTCAACGTCGTTAGATTCAAAATGGCGTCGCGTTATGTACAAAGGACGCTTCTTCACGTCCAAACAAAAACAAAGGCTGTTACACGCCGAAAGAAAGATTTACATAGCAACACATACAAGAAAAGGAGACATGTCAAATCCAAACAAATTTAGTATTCTAGAAAGAAAGTGTTTTGATGTCACTCAGTGATATTTCAGTTACATGTATAAAGTGAATGAACATGATCGTCTAGTTTCCATTAACAGCTTATGGTATCGAACGTGCCGTGCTTGTACTCCGACACGGGCACCATGTCGTCAGCGCGCTCTAACATCTTGCAATTGGAGGCATATCCACCAGAAAACATACTGTTGCATACTTCTGTTTTATTTCGTAAACTTAAATACACTGATAATTTTTAGAATAGCCTGGGAAATCTATCCAAGTTTTAAAATGAAATTATCATTTCACCTTTTTTTTCCTATTGTAAATTGTCATTAAAGGTAAATCTGCCTATTGTTTGTGCGCATCAAGAGCGACGCGTTTGTATGACGTTTCCCGCGATAAGTCAACGTCGTTAGATTCAAAATGGCGTCGCGTTATGTACAAAGGACGCTTCTTCACGTCCAAACAAAAACAAAGGCTGTTACACGCCGAAAGAAAGATTTACATAGCAACACATACAAGAAAAGGAGACATGTCAAATCCAAACAAATTTAGTATTCTAGAAAGAAAGTGTTTTGATGTCACTCAGTGATATTTCAGTTACATGTATAAAGTGAATGAACATGATCGTCTAGTTTCCATTAACAGCTTATGGTATCGAACGTGCCGTGCTTGTACTCCGACACGGGCACCATGTCGTCAGCGCGCTCTAACATCTTGCAATTGGAGGCATATCCACACACGATAAGGGCACGCCGAGACTCGAACACTGATCCACTGTCCAGACCGCGTATCATTCAGTCAAATCCGCTGTGCAGCCCGCATAACACTCGAAGTCGGCGGGCTTTCCACGACTTTTTACTCTGTTTCTATACATTAAATATGAAAATATATATATACACATCAACGTCGGTCAAACGGCTTAGATTATACACCACCAAATATTTTGTTGCTCAAGTATTTTTATCAGTTTTTAAAATACATAACTGTTTATTTATATACAATATATATTTCCTAAAAATGACAATGTTGTAACGTATAATGAAGTCTTTTTCTCGTGTACGTACTGGACCTGGGTTTTAACATAATCACACAAATATATTAATCCGTATAAACTGCACATCTATATAGAAATGCACTTGTACGTTTCTCATAATATCGTCAAGCACAATCAGACCACAGAAAATACACTTTCGTACATATTGTCGTACATATGACGTCAATGGAAGTAACTCTTATGCAACGCTAACGCACGTCACAGATTTATGCAATCTGCGCGTCATATTTCGGGCATTATTTTCATTGCAATCTCGCCGACCCCCATATTTCTTGGCATTTGCGGTAGCGGACAGACTTCAGCATGAAT
Source organism: Pteria penguin (assembly GCA_035048485.1). Taxonomy (NCBI): domain Eukaryota; kingdom Metazoa; phylum Mollusca; class Bivalvia; order Pterioida; family Pteriidae; genus Pteria; species Pteria penguin. The sequence continues at coordinate 40,512,594 of CM068583.1, forward strand.
CATGTATACGCCCAAGAATTTCTTGTAATTAGTTTTTTCAAAATACAATTCTGAACAAATGCCACCAGATATGAAATTACGTGAAAATCCGCAAAAATTCGTAATTTTAAAAATTTTCATCAATAGAAATCACAAGCTTAGCTTTTAAAAAAGCTTAGAATGCAAACCCTGTAGCATTTTTAATTGCGAGGAAAATGGTACTTGTGGGTCAGTTTAAAATGAAGACCCTTTTGTATGATGTTAGCTAGGTTGTTGTCTAAATAATAGTTAATACCTCCTTTCTAATGTTTATTTATGTTTAGACTTGGGTTGGGAAAGCTGACCATTTTCGTCGGGATGTCACCGTTTAGACATTTCGTACAGTTAGATATGGAAGAAATCATACAAACTACGCAGTACTTGCTCCACCGACTTCAACACCTAGAGAACTCGAACTCCCCGTCGAGGCCTCTTGTGCGCAAATAATCGCTGGGGAAGTTTGCATAAGTACAAAGAATGTTACAAACTGCACAGTAATTGCCCTTGATACTCCGACTTCATTTACTCGGAACTTTTCGAGATTTTCTATAGCCAGATAATGTACATACGCTAAAAGGTACGAACATCTAATTAGTATTACGCGGGAAAATTCTGTTGGATTATTCCACTGCTGCCGTGGGAAAAGTTACACGAATGTTGATTTCCAAAATATGAATGTCCTTCATATTTATACATGTTTATGTGGCATCCACTAATTTATCTAGAAATAAGTATTTTAAAGTATTTTTTTTAGAATACATTGCATGTAATATTTATTTATCATTTATATGCATTCACTAAAGAAAATCACCCCCAAGTCATAATGTCTATCCTGTTAAAATCTCTATCCTCATATACTCCTCTCTGCGTTTGAAAGTACGGTAAATACTATTCGTTTGGAACGCTTAACTGTAACACTGATTTAGTAATGAGCATTGCCTTTGAAAGCAAGAGTATTCTTCTTCATTGCTTTTCCTTTTAAGCGCATTAGAAATATCGATGTCATGGACAATACAAAACTTATACTGTCTGACCTCGTAAAGTAAAGCAACTACTTTTTGGAGGCTATGTTTTCCCAGCATGCAGCATAATCATGTCGCACATGCGCATTTCCAGATTAAACATCAACGTAATATGCAAACCCCCGACGGGGTTTGCAATAAGCATAATTGTAATATAACCGATAAACATCATACCCGAAAAATATTGCGAGATCTGAAATAAATAAACAGTAGTAAAATCATTCCCAGCGACTGTAGTGGTTAATTACTTTTCTAAAAAAAAATCTTACGAATTGTCGTAAGTGAATTCTTAAGTCCTTTTCACGAACGCATTCGCAAGTGAAATATTTCGACAAAAACTTACGAACAAATTTACCTAGCAACTACTTAGCGCATGCGTCCTTCAAACTTACGATGTAAACTTTTTATGCGTGTATATGTGTACATTGTGTATATGTATGTATTGGCCATTGCTATATGTTATTCTTTATTTTCATAATGTGTTCACATTATCTTATACAGGAGAGGGCCCAGTCTTGGTTTGCAGTGCAGATGATCCGGGTTCGATTCCCTGGATCGCAACTCTATATATAAGAGGTTAATAACTCCTGCGACGCAAAGACTCGGCAATAAACCTAACCTAACCTAACTCCACAACCGAATGCAACAAGTGTAATGAAATCAACGTTTCGACCATGTGGTCAAGGAAGAACTTATCAAGTGCTACACAACAACCTCTCCCTTCCTTCTGGATCATTCATACAAATACACATTATTTTGTAATTCCTGACGGTATTTGTTAGAAGTGGAAGGCCATTTTCATGTGGGTGTTTTTTACTGCTTTATATAGTTAAATTATTTCAACCCCGGAATATTTACTGCTGGTGTGACTAGCCAAACAGAGGACACTCAGATACGAAAACGTTGGGGAAAGTGGCTCTCTGGAGTATAATTTCCTCCTTAAATAATGGGAGGGGGAATTCTACTCTAGAGTAGATTTTCCCTTGAGGGGAGGGGGAGAACTACTCTGGAAATGCAACTGGCAACTGGGGAAAACTTACTCAAGAGTAGTTTTTTCTCCCATGGGGGAAATTCTATACTAGAGTAAATTTTCTTGGGGAATCTATGACACCGGTGCAAAGAACTTGATTCTTCATTTCAATAAAGTGACCATTTACATATTCATGTCAACAATTCTGCAAGATAAGTTCTATAACATTCATGAGCTGTCAGAGCGCCTGAGAACTCGATGGAATTGATAGTATTAATACTGTGGCGTCACATTCAGAGTATCCTCTGTCCGCAACCTTTATGGAGATAATCTGCAAAAACCATGAATGTGGTCAGTTAAGTAAATAATAACTTTATTGAGATGCATGGTCCAAGTTCGCTATACAAGGATGTAGTTGTTGTGAAAAACGATGAAACCCCGTTCCTTCGGAGGATCAGATAATTCCTGGTTTCATACAGGTGTCTTTTTCTAACTTTAAATTTTTATGATTTAAAGTGAGCACATGACTAAATAGTCATGTGCTCTCTTTAAATCATTTGGGTGGGGTATTTGGTCAGATATATTGAGACTGAAAAAAGCACCTCACTGAGATTTACTGTTATTTCGACTTTTACATCTCTTTACAGTCTGATTCTGAACCCCACTCGGGACAATTTGACTGGGGTTCAGAAATGGGGATGTGTCGCAGTATACGTACCGATAGCCTGATATTCCGCTCTTCTTTACCGATAGTCTAACGTTTTCCTTTTTCACTCATAGCCTTGGTATTTGGCCTTTTCTTGACATCCCTCTTTTCTCCGCTGAGAGTGTCATATGTAATATGGATAATTTGTTTTTATCAATTACCATATTCATTAGTATGGTAATTGATCAAAATAGTTGAGTTGAATTTTTAAGTTAGTAAATTGAATTTTCAAGATGAAATAAAAAAAAAATACGTGGGAACATATTTTTTTATTATCTTATCTTGACAATTCAACTTACTAACATGAAATTTCAACTTATCTATCTTGAAAATTCAACGTACGAAACTGAAATTCAAGATACTATCTTAAAAATTCAAGATACTATTTTGAAAATTCAAGATACTATCTTGAAAATTCAATTTACTATTTTGAAAATTCAACTCACTAAATTAAAAATTCAACTTACTAAATAGAAAATTCAAGATACTATCTTGAAAATTCAAGATACTAACTTGAAATTTCAAGATACTACCTTGAAAATTCCAAAAACTATCTTGAAAATTCAACTTACAAAGTTGAAAATTCAAGATACTGTCTTGTGAATTCAAGATACCCTTTTTAGCTTGCCGGAGCGAATATCCGGAGACCTAATGTCACAGCCATAGTGTCGGCGTTTGCGTCCGTGTCGGCGTCTGCGTCGGAGGCGTAGACAAAAACTTTAACCTTAGCGATACCTTTAAAAGTAATAAATAATAATAAACATTCATTCATTCAAGCTTTCATATTTTACATGTACATTCCTTGAGACAAGATCTTCCCATTAGTACCATCATTTTGGACCCTGCGACCTTGACCTTGACATTTAACCTTCTTTCCAAAAACTCTAACCTTGCCCATAACTCGTCAACTACTAGTGTAGGTCTTTCATGTTTCACACGTGTGTTTATTATGGCTAGACCAATATGTCCATACCAAAATTTGTTACCTTGGGACCTTGTTTTACCCACTTTTCAAAAACATTAGCCATCCTCATAACTCGTCAACTACTAGGGGTAGAGATTTCACATTTCACATGTATGTACATTATAGCTAGACCTTTCTATCTGTACCAAAAGTTTTGATTCCACGACCTTGATCTTTAATTAAGAAAATATTGAAATACATGCTTTCTCTGTGACAATGCCCCGCGGGAGAGCTATTTTATCTGCCGACAACTCTTGTTCACATACTAGTTAACAAAGCGCTTTTCTGGATAGTTTAGTGGGTAGATGTTGATATGGATGAACATCGGATAAACAACGCAAACTTAATACGATTTTACTTTGAACTTAAGTAACCAGGAAATATTGAGTTTAATTTTTAAGATAGTATGTTGAATTTTCAAAATAGTGAAGTTGAAATTTCAAAATAGTATGTTGAAATTTCAGGATAGTATGTTGAATTTTCAAGATAGTTATATTGAATTTTCAAGATAGCTAAGTTGAAGTTTCAAGTTAGTAAATTGAATTTTCAAGATAAGATAAAATATTAAGTGGCCCTCGTTGGCTTTCGTGCAATTGACTAACACATCCGTATATTTGTTTCTGTAGTTTGTACTGGAACAACCTTCGGATTTGATACTTGACATTGTTATGATTAGAGTACTTTTAGTCAGTATTTATATTACATAAATCTTGTATCTGTGTACATGTAATAAGATGTGTGGATCACAGGCATGCCTTTCACATCTTAAAGGAACTCTATGATAAGATTACTCAGAAACTTCATGATGTTAATTTTGTCTGAATGCTGATCTGTATAAAAATCATCTACGTGATGATGACAACTGTGTTTGTGGTCTCCCGGAAACGGCAAATCATTTCTCTTTGGAATGTACTAACTACACTGAATTACGTAATAGAACTATCAGTTCAAATAACATAAATATCTTGTTATTAGGTTGTCCCCTGTATGATGATGATGTAAATGGAGAGATATTTGCTCAAGTGCAAAATTTCATTATCAATAGTAATAGATTCTCTTAAGTAAATCTTACAGACATGATCATACGAAACGTGTCAACTTTCCACTTTTTTTATCATTCATTTAATATCAGGGCTTTTCCCCACTTTAATAAAATCCTGAAAATAGAGATTGAATTTCTCATCTGATTAGCATCCACTACCTTCAGCCTCTACCCTCTTCCTATATTTTTTCGCTCTGTTTTCTTTGTCCATTTTTCTTTTTCCTTCTTTCGTTTTCCCCTTATTGTTATTTATAAGGTTTAAACGAGATGGTAGATATAAGCATGAAATCCATACTCATGAAGTTTCATTTATGTATTTGTATTATATATAATGTTAGCCAATAATATATATATATATATATATATATATATATATATATATATATATATATATATATATATATATATATATATATATATATATATATATATATATATATTATGTTATACAATTCATGCGATTATCTGAATAAATACTGTTTAAACCAACCACAAGAAATGCCTTGTGAATTGTACATAATCACATTTACTTACACTGGTGTGTATCTGTATTAGATAGTATTGGATTTTTTTTTCTATTTTGATAGAATGCTATCCAGAACCCTGTCTGATAATTATTAATACAAAGCCATATTTTCTTATTTCAAACAGCAAGTACCAGATGTGAAATAGAAACTACACGCTTAATGTCAAATATATTTCATGTTGGATTCACTTAAGGCAATAGCGGATTTAGAGAAGGGCCCGGGGCCCCGCTCTCCCCCCTTTCCTATTCGCTAATAGACCATATTCCGATTTTGATAATTGCTGTCTTTTTGTCCGAGCTAATACCTTTTGGCGTTGTTTTTCATAGTGACGTTATAATGAATCTGTGTCATGCGTTATGACGTCACTATGAAAAACAACGCCAAAATGTATTAGCTCGGACAAAAAGACAGCAATTATCAAAATCGGAATATGGTCTATTACAAGTAAAATTCCAGATCTGACACCAAAAATAGCTGTGTAGTTTAGCTAATACACATGTTGCCCCCCCCCCCCTTTTCTGAAATCCTGGATCCGCCACTATAAATGTGCTTTAAAACACTTGTTCCATGTATCAGTTTTTACCATCTCGGATCTGAAAGAGGGAAAGAAACTAACACAAGTTGGCCTCGTACCCTTAACCCACAGGCACTGTGTTACATGAAGAGTGCCTTTTTAAAACTACCCCTCCCCCTCCTTTATATATCGTGTCGTTCCCCTTTCCCCTAAGGTAAGAAACGACGGTCAGAATGCAGCCGCTTGGAACAGTATTTCCTACAAGTTCCGATGATAATCAGAGGAAAATAAAGTACCAACATGTAAAATAATGTCTAACCTTTCGATATCTGTCCTTAAAAGGGGAGCGAGACGATATATAAAAGAGGGGGTTAGTTTTAAAAAGTCACTCTTAATGTAAAACAGTGCCTGTGCTTAACCCGAATAGAACTCGCTACTGTTACAATAGTGTAGTCATCCATCTAACGTTACTTGTTATTTTGACTGTCAGTACATGTCTCTCAACACCACAAAGTTGAGGGAAGGGCAATTAATATTTTAGGTACACTATTGTTTGTTCTATCGTAAGTTCAATCAACTTCTCGGTGCATGTTGTGCATAGTCTTTTCAAGTTCTATACTGTTTCTATGTATTGTGTATCTTCATTGTAGTATTTTATCAGTTCTGATGGATTTGCGTGCGGGTGCATTGGTTGGCAGTAGAATGCTTACATGTAATAAGTACGATACAGGGAGATGTAAAGCTGTCCCTGTCAGCACTAATTAACCATTGTTTTATAGCTCTCCTTCATCCTGACACCTGACATTATGGCAATACAGTCTTCCGTGCTGATCTCGTCCTCTTCATTCATCGGAAATTCTTATTTGTATACAAGCTTTAAACCTCTTTCATAACATACAAATTCCCTTTAAGAATGAGATTTAAGTTGGTTTTGTTATCAGCTAAATAATTGTACGGTATACTTGAACATTCTACGTGGATACGTTTTGTGCGACACGAGATGAGAGATTGGGGCATAATTGTCCGTATATTTGACCTTTCTACACAACTCTATCGATTTCTTCGTAACATTCATGTCATTGCAACAATTTGCTACGCAAGAATAATCATTTTTATTCATAAAACTGGAGAGAAAGGCTTTTTTGTTGCACATAAAAAGGTGAAAAAGAAGGAACAATTACTTTATCGATCGTTTTCTCATGGCCAGGGATCTGTTCTCCATACATCGCCGCTGTCACCCGAGAGGTTAGAAGCACTCAACACAAAGAGGCAGGGATCGCTAGCTCATCTCATCTGGAAATATACCAACTGTTTACACAGTTAATTCTAATTTTGAAACCTCTTTAGAGTGCATCAACAAAAATATATTTAAATGTTTCACGTGGAGGAAGACGGATCTTGGAGAACGCTATTAGACAACAGGCACAGTAAGCCACGGAGGATGAGTGGATTGACAGGGCTCGGGATATTCTGGGCCGTAGTGTCTCTTCTTGTCTCAGTGGGAGCCAGTGTGGGCTTCTATATGCCATATTGGCTCCAGGGGTCGTTGCCCAACCTTAATCATGCAGTGACGTATTTTGGCGTGTTCAGGCGCTGTAACTATCCTCATGAAGTGGAGGGGGAAACCATATTGCGGGAGGAGTGTGGTCGGTATTCCACATTCTCCGATATTCCCAGTTTATGGTGGCAAATCGCTACCTTGGTGATTGGGGTAGGATGTGGTCTAGCGGTGCTCATATCCTTGGTAGCTGTGTTGGCAGTATGCATAGAGGATATCATATCTCCAAAAGTGGCGAAAACAGCTGGAATTTTACAGAGTTGTGCCGGTAAGAGAACAAATATACGTAATTAAAAGATATTAATTAAAAGGATCGACACATAAAACCAAGTAAAGAGATTGCAAGTTTGCATATTGTATTTCAAAATAAGATTGTCTCATTTTTCCTTTAACGACTAACTCCTGTTATTCGTGGTTTACCATCGGGTCACTTGTTGATTATCTCTGAGACGTCGTCTGAATTTTGTAACGTAAGTGTAAGTTACATGCATTTTATAGACGATGTTGTCGATACGTAATTGACAAATCTGACGAGGCCATTAAGATATTCTGATTTACACATTTCGAGCCCTTGCCTCTTTTGAATTTAATCGTTACATGGCTGTTGATTATCTCTGTATTGTTCAGAACCCATTACAATTGTATGTTACAATTAGAGATAAGACGTCATCGACCGATGGAGACAATGATGACTATGTTCACACTGCCACAGAAATAGCTCCTTATCATGCAAGATTCTTATATTATAAGCATATGATGTTTCACTATAGCATATGGTTTAACTGTTTGTCAGGGATAGAGTGACCCACTTCAGGAAATACTATCCTATTATAATGTATACCGGTTTGCAATGATTCATGCAATAGTAATTATGCACATTTTATTGATTTGGCTTGAGACATCTGCTTGAGAAGGCCTTTACTGATTCATAATGTGTAAGCAGCTTGCATCGATAATCGTGTTTATACTCCAGTTAACATCATGCACTTCCTTTTATACAAAATACACAATCTATAGGAACGTTTATCATTCACGGCTTTATTATAAATAAACCAGGCCCACTTCTTGCTCTAACGAGAGACTATACATGCTTGTGTGACCAGTTGTTTACCACATTCTTTGTGCCTGACGAGGACTAGTAACGGTTGTAAACCTGTTACTGACACGGTCATCGATCTAATGTACTCTCCATATATGTTCACCTAATAGTACTCGGACTTTATTTAGATTCGCGCTCACAACCTTTCAGTCACACACTCGAGTTGTTACCCATTCCATCAGCCCGACCCGGTGTTATAAATAATTTTGAAATGAATAAGTGAATTATCAATGATGATTTCTGATTTGAATGAATTTCAGCATGCTTTTGAATAAAGAATTAAACAGGTATACATCTACTTCCCGATACGACTGTTAATAGCAAACCTAGAAGTCCGCATGTGGTATACCAAACTGACAGATACGTTATGAATTTCCTAGGCACGCTTTTTTGAGTTTTTCTCCTTCCTTGAACAAATTCATTGCATGGACAATAAAAAGAGAAGACCTTATCGCACGTGACTCGGTAAAATCAGATGATTAGTAGACCAGATTTGTGAAAAGTAAAACAATTTGTACATACAGCTCTGATGGCTGTTGCCACTGATGAATTAGCACACCTGTTCCAGAAGATCAACGTATCTACAATTATATCTTAACACCTGGATGATTTACTCGTGATTCCCACACTTATTTAGCCTTTACTTGTCAGAAATGAAATTTGCTTTTGCGGGAAATCAAAGGATTTAAATACATGTAATTGCCTTTAAGATTAATAAATACAGATGCGTTGTTTTATTAAGTTGCGAATTGTGTGCATTCTGGCAAATTTCTTTGGAAATGAAAACAAAGATCGTAGTCACCCATTGCTCTGGCAGCATTTCTAGTTTGAGGCATGTGTACTAAAATGTGCTGTCAGTATGTAGTTGTTTCATATACTTGTAGTAAACCCGAGACATGATTTATTGTTAGATCTCATAACTAGAGTATTTTACCCGTATGGTGGTGGCACCTGCTTGCTGCATTACATAAAAACGTCAGGGCGTCGGTTTTACTGTCTTGTGTGGAGGACAGACAAGGAGGCGAATCCTTTCCAGCATCCGGGTACGCATATCCGTCATCAGATTGGACCTCCAGTGTGATACCCCTGAACGAAAATGTCTGGAGCAATATCATTATAAAAACAAAAAATAATACAAATTTCCTTCCTTTTATTAAACCGAACGTTTCTAAATGAAACCCTCCGATATATAATATAATTCACAAAAGTTTCTCCATGACTTGATTTTGACATCTTTCGTTACATTCAGACTGTTTAACCATGCTTTAAGAATTTTTTTACGTTAATCATAGGATCATTAGAAAATATTAGTTCTAGTTTCCAAGATGTCTCTGTGATACTTCATTATTATGAATATTTTCTTGATGCTTCTTACATTATTCACCGTTAGCATTGAACAATTACCTTTTATTAGTTATATAATAAACCATAATATAAACGATTGATTCTTTCGCAACTGCCGCCTGTGCAAAAGCCATAAAAAGGATCGCGTCAGAATATAATTGCCTATGAGGGCATCTGATCCATTCTGTGTGTTACCACATGCAGGAAAAGTGATTAGATAATTTCCTTTTAAAAGTTCCCGAATATTGCATGAAACATATGTCAAATTAACAAATATCAGACAGTCAGCTAGTTTTACATAGTATTTACTAAATAGTAAAGGAACATTTTATAACGTTTTGTTCAATTTCATGAGTCAAATGATATTACAGGAACATAGTAATGTATTGTATTCCCTATTCTCGAAATTTATATATATTACTTATGTCAAGTTTGGTAAAAGTTATCTGAGCGGTATCCCAGCAACTCAAAACTCAACACCGAATACGAACGACCGCTCACTTAGGCCTTTAGCTCAGGTGATCTCATGACGAATAGCTAAACTCTGCGAGTAATAACACACAAAAACGCTACCAGGTTTATCTTAAAGTGTATGTGTACATACGTTGATGTGGATTGTAGATAATCGACTCAAGACCAACTTTTCTTCATTTCGATAAAGATGGTATTTTATGATCTTCTGGCAAAGAAGCAGTTTATACTATCTTATGATACATTCGTTATTTGAGGCCTGATTGAAGAAGATATCAAGCTGAGATTACAGGTGCCATGTACCTTGAACTAAAGAAACAACAATGGTTTTTCCATGCCAATTACATTTAGATACACTAAGTAATAAATGTCACGGTAAACTACAAATATAAACACCCAATTATACATGCCGAGGTAAAGTACAATACACCAAATAATGTATGTGTTGATATCCATGTACATATACGAAATAAGGTATACCGACTTAAACAACAGGTAAATATTCTAAATCATATGTCAAAGTAACCTAGGTAAAACACATATCAAGGTAAACTACAGATAAATACATCACATGACATTTGGTAAATTACTGGTACATTCACCAAATTGCATATGTCACAGTAAATTTCTAAATAAATACAGTTAACATGTGTATTTGTTAACTACGTGTGGATATACAAAATTACATGTCTTCAGGTATACAACAATCAAATATTCCAAATGACACTATTACAATGACATATAAACTAGTTATGGTCAGAAGGTCCAAGGAAGTCAGTAAATTACTCTCATTTCACCTGAATACATATTCCTGCGAATTATTTAATTTAAAACCATTAATTCAGAGATCTAGACTACTGTCTGTAAGAAATCTACTGTGCACCCCTCTTGGTAATGCTACTTAACACAGGATTCAGAACGAAATGCAAACGGGTTTTATATTGTGGGAACCTTTGCAAAAATTCTCTTTGAAGAAAAAACAACAGTGTTTTCTGTGAATTGATACATCTCTACATATTTTTTTCCCAGCTCTGATGATGGGTGGAGGCGTTGCGCTGTATCCTAATGGCTGGGGTAGCGAGGAAGTGGTACAAGCTTGTGGCAATACTTCTACGTCATACAGCCTCGGTAAGCCATCACTTATGTTACTGTAGATATCATTAATCATAGGAGGCATTCCAAAATACCGTATAACTGACGAGTGTCGAGGATCTGTTCTGTGTCTTAGTTTGTATAGCATCATTCTTATGTGTTTCCTGTAATGAAGATGTGTTCGATATACATCTACTTGTTTTCACTGTAGATGTACGTTATACACAAAATTGAATTGATTCTAAATTTTCAAACCAGAAGCTGTTTTTATAATTGGGATACGATATATGTATCGATGCTTTAAGTCCGAGTACAGTTTGCTTTTCCGAATAGGTTAATAACTCGGTTACCCGACGTAACGTGGGAGCGAAAATACTGCAGTAAACACCAAGGTACTGCACTGAGAACGCCTGAATGTTAAGATACAGTGTTGAGACACACAAAAGCAAAGATATCATGTAGAAGAAACATGAAAGCGAAAATATGATGTCGACAACATGTCGAGAACAATAACTGATGCTTTAAAAAGAAAATGCTCATAGTCATGAATATTTATACTGCAATTGAGGCATTGAACAGCTTATCACAAATTTCCAATTATAAGAAATTTTAATGAATTTATTTTCTGATTCCTTTCTTTGCAGGTGAGTGTACGTTATACTGGGCATTCTACCTTACTGCGAGTTGTACAGGCGTGCTGCTGGTCATGTCTTGTCTATCGTGCCATGCCGCCCGTAGGAAAACAGAGCATGGTCGGCGTACGGACGTGTGATAAAGGTGACGACATAGTGATTCTGTGAGTGACGACGACAGCGCTTTCCTTCGCTGAATCTTATCGACACATAGTTGTCTGAATTAAGGTGGCACGACTTAAGCCGATGATCGAAGATAAATAAAAAAGGGCTACGGGCTGATGGCAATAAGCTTTCATCCATCGACAATGATCATTATGTACATAGAGGGTACTATTTTCATTTTTTTTTGGAGATTGGGATACAGAAATATCACCAAACCGAAGAACGAACAATGTTTCCAGTTTTCATTTTAGTACTTGCACATGAGAAAAGTATGCACTGCATCACTTGTCATCTTCTTCGAGGAAGTAGCATGTGCAATTTGTTATTAATTATCAATGATGTCAGTGGTGTACCTACCGTGTTGGCATGTTCAAGAATGCACAATATTTTACGTTGAAAGCATGGCGTCATTCTCTGCCAAATAATTTTGAGATGTATATGTATGTCGACATAATTTTGAAAAGTCGACATAATAATCTAACAAGTCAACGTAACACATGACAAGTACTGGTCGGTGTGAATGGACATAACATCTGACAAGTGTATATAATTATCAGATAAGTCAACATAACACCTGACAAGTCTGCCCAAATATCTGATGTCAACCTAACATCTGACAATTTGACATAATTATCTGGCAAGTCGACATAATTATCTAATAAGTTTACATAACATCTCGCTAGTCGACACAATTATCTGATGTCAACATAACATCTGACAAGTCGACATTATTATCTGACAAGTCGACATAATTATCTGATACGACAACATGACATCTGACAAGTCGACACAATTATCTGATAAGCCAACAAGACATCTGACAAGTCGACACAATTATCTGATAAGTCAACATAACATCTGACAATTCGACATTATTTTCTGATAAGTCAACATATCATCTGACAAGTCGACACAGTTATCTGATAAGTCAACATAGCATCTGATAAGTCGACATAATTATCAGATAAGTCAACATAACATTATACAAGTCGACACAGTTATCTTAAAAGTCAACATAACATATTATAAGTCGACAGAATTATCAGATATGTCCACCCAATATTTTACAAGTCGACACAATTATCTCATAAATCAACATAAGATCTGACAAGTCGATATAAATATCTTGTAAGTCAGCATTACGTCTGACAAGTCAACACAATTATCTGATAAGTCAACATAAAATCTGACCAGTAGACGTAACAAAGTGAAAGGTGAAATCATAAGATATTAAACAATTAAATTCTGACTGTGGGATTTAAACCAAGTAAATTTTGTCCCTGTCATAAACACAATAAAGTTGGGCCCTGACATGCATATTAGAGATTGCTTAGGTACGCCACTGTGTGCTTACTTCAGTACTTTTTAACATGATAACTATTTGTGCGCTTATTTTGTACGTATTGCGCACTATATGCGAATGACACCTGGTATTAAGAAGACTTTCCAGTGCTAGGTCCGGCGCCATAAACTGAGAAAATACTAAAGTCATAATTTCAAATTCTTATATTCAACAATAAATTAATAAGTGGGATTTGGGTTTTACTGAGTTTTATTCTATCAATAAATAGAATTAAACAATTTTACATGGCAATTTATTTGAACGTTTGATAATGGAATGAATTAAAATGAAATAATTGACTTGAGTATATTCTGAGCTAATGGCGCCGGACCCTGATCCTGATAAATGTTCCTGATGTCCTGATATATATTCCTGATATTAGGAGGACTTATCAGTACTGGTCCTGATATATTTTCCTGATATTAGGAGGACTTATTAGTACTGGTCCTTTATATGTTCCTGATATTAGGAGGACTTATTTGTACTGGTCCTGATATATGCTCCTGATATAAGGAGGACTTATCAGTACTGGTCCTGATATATGCTCCTGATATTAGGAAGACTTATCAGTACTGGTCCTGATATATGTTCCTGATATTAGGAGGACTTATTTGTACTGGTCTTGATATATGTTCCTGATATTAGGAAGACTTATTAGTACTGGTCCTTTATATGTTCCTGATACTAGAAGGACTTATTAGTACTGGTCTTGATATATGTTCCTGATATTAGGATGACTTATTAGTACTGGTCTTGATATATGTTCCTGATATTAGAAGGACTTATTAGTACTGGTCCTGATATATGTTCCTGATATTAGGAGGACTTATTAGTACTGGTCCTTTATATGTTCCTGATATTAGGAGGACTTATTAGTACTGGTCTTGATATATGTTCCTGATACATGTATTTTCATATTCAGTTGTACATTTGAGTTAGTTATGTCATTGATTTTCAACAAAATCATCTTATCACAATACTAGGCTATATATGACTTATTCAGAATGTCAATTCATCCAATATATTCCGTAAATAACAGAGCATATTTATAATAGTTACAATTTTGTATTAGTATAACTACAGTTATTTGGTATAAATAACATACACATTGCTGTTCACTCTTCTTTTTACATACATATGTAAAGTTCTAGACATAAATAAAGCTATACATTATTATGACACAAATTTAGCGGAAGTCAAACACACCCCTCTCTTCATTTCATATTTTACAATCGTAACAACTCGTTCATTTCCGTACGAAAACAAAAACAAATGGTGTTAGAATTGCATATTTTTTGAAAGAGTAAGTCTGAAAAGAGGGCATTATGTCATCTTTCTTTCGCTAAAAATTTTTGAAACGAGAGTGTGTGTACATTTTTTTGTGATGGACAGTATTTTATTATCATTATTGTCAATGAATGGAAAATATAACATATATATATAAAGACAAACAGGGAAACGTAAAGTGTAATAAAGACAAACAGGGTAGCATTATAAATAGTAATAATATCGACTGTGGGAACACCCTCCTCCCCCCACCCTTTTTTTTAATGTTTAACCACTAATATTTATTATCATCACATATATATCGCCTAAATAAACATATGTTTCAATACATGTATGGCCGAATTTCTGGTGCTACCTTGGATACAGGAGTTTTTACATCGAATTAGTGAACACACGATATGGCAGCACTGGTATACGATTATTCACTCTTGATTTGACCTTTATTATTTCGCCAAAGGCATTTATTTTCAATTATATCATGTAAAGTGGTGGGCTATAAGTGGCTTATCCTGCACATAATGACCTTACGTGTATAGATATACCATGATTATTTTTCAGTGGATTGAACATCTTGATTTTCTTGTGTGAAGTGTCATGTTTACGCACTTTTTGAATTAAATTTATACAATGTCGCTGTTATTATTTTCTCACAGTCGATAATGCATGGAAGCCAAAATCGTTCACTATTGCGTGCTGAGGTCTACTTTAGAAAGTTGGATCTGGGATAATGTTTATGAATTACAAAACAACTTCCTTGTATGAATATTATATCACATTTGAATTGTCATGCTTTTGTACAGTAATGGATCGCTGCATCCTGAACAATATTTGACATAAAAAATCTGATCAACACAAAGACCTTAAAAGGATGAATCGATGGACAACATATGAGTATTTATTTGTCAAAAAAGGGGGCGGAAAATTACCTAAGTGAATAACATATAGAATATACATAATCAAAACTGAATTTTTAAAATGATATCAATAATACTGATATTGAATTGAACTAGATCATCCTAACGGGACAAATACCCCCGCGCAACAAAGATGAAATATACAATAATAATTCATCCCAAGACACATCACTAGTATAAGTGTAATGAGTGTCCCACTTGTACATTTTGAGGTATAATCAAAGAAAACAATATAGTTTGTGTGCACTCTGACCTTGACCTTGTAGATATGACCTTGTTTCAAGGTAATTACACATCCTTGGGTCATGGACAACAATGGAGTAATTTTAATCTTCCAGCACCTTAATAGGAAGAAGTTATAGCCCAGACAAAAATTCTGGCTATGTGTGCACTGTAACCTATTGTTCAAGGTCATGACACACCCCTATGTCATGAACAACAATTGTGTAAAATATTATCTCCTTCCAAATTAAAGGGAAGAAGTTACGACTCAGACAAGAATTCTGTCTATGTATGCACTGTGACCTTGACCTTGTAGATATGACTTTGGTTCAAGGTCATGACACAACTTTGGGTCATGGACAACACTTGTGTAAAAGTAACAGAGGGAGTTATAACCCGGACAATTGTTTTGGACAGACAGACGGACAGCATGATAAGTACAATGTAATACGCACCTTTGGATCATGGAAAACAATTATTTGAAGTATTATCCAGATCCAACATAGCAGTAAGGAGCTATGAGCCGTACAAGAAGTTTGACAATTCGTACTCCGTGACCTTGACCTTGGATATATGATCTTGAGTCAACGTCATGACACACCCTTGGGTCATGGACATTAATTGCCTAATATATAATCCAAATTCGTCTTGCCAGTAAGAAGTTATGGCCTAGACAAGGAGTTTGGCTATGTGTGCACTGTGACCGTGACCTTGAAGATATAACCTTGAGTTGAGATCATGGCACACCATTGGGTCATGGAAAACAATTGCGTGAAATGTTATCCAGATCCAACATAGTAGTAAGAAGTTATGGCCCTGACAAAGATTTTGACCATGTGTGCACTGTGACTTTGACCTTCAAGATATGATCTTGAGTCAAGGTCATGACTCACCCATGGGTCATGCTCAACAATTGTGTGAAATATTATCGTGGATAGTAATCCAGCTTGGCAGTAAGAAATTATGGCCCGGACAAGGATTTTGGCTATGTGTGCACTGTGACCTTGACCTTGGAGATATGATCTTGAGTCAAGATCATAACACACCCTTGGGTCGTGGACAACTATTGTGTGAAATGTTATCCAGATCCGACACGGGAGTAAGAAGTTATGTCCCGGACAAGAATTCTTGCTATGTGTGCACTGTGACCTTGAACTTGAAGATATAACCATAGGTCAAGGTCATGACACATTCTTGGGTGATGTACAATAGCTGTGTGAAATATTATCCAGATCCGACAAGGTGGTAAGAAGTCATGAATCGGACAAATATCAAACAGACGGACAGACAGACAGGGTTATCCCAATATACTCCCTCCCCAACTTTGTTTGCGGTGGGGATATAAATATAGAGATATAATTGAGACATAGACTAAGTATTAGAAACCAATGAAATCATTGAGACCAATGAAGTCCACAGTGTCAACCGTCAAGTATTATATCATAATACTGAAAGAGTCCATCCACTGAAAAATCAGAGTCATTCATTTGCGTCTTTAAGCTCGCAGAAAGCTGCAGGTGCGCACAGTACGTCGTCTGCTGGTCGTTTTCCTTAAACTTTAAACATTTCGGACTTCCTCAGAAGCTCTGCAGAGATTTTGATGAAACTTGGCATAAAAGAGGTAACCAAAGTCCTCAAAAATTATGCAAATTTTTCTGTATTTTCTCGTATTTACTGGCAAGAAATGATATACTCTCGTGTATTATGTTTAGGTTTGTTGTTGTTGTTATTGGGGTTTTTTGGGGGGGGGGGGGGGATCCTAGGAAATTTAGGAAATTAGTATCAGATTACAAAAGCAATCTTAAGGAGTAGAATGAAATAGAATAAAAAGGAGAGAGAGATGACCATTGATGCAGCTTATATTTATACCTCCGCAAACACCCCGGGCGTCTGTCTGTCTGTCCGTTCGTCTATGTCTGTATGTCTATCTGTCCATCAATATTGTCCGGGCCATAAATTCTTCCCGTTACTGAGGAGGGAGACGGTATTTTACCCAACTGTTGTACATGACCCAGGGGTGTGCCATGACCTGAAACTAGGTCATATCTACAAGGTCAAGGTCACAGAGCACACACGGCCAGAATTCTTGTCTGGGTCATAAATTTTTCCTTTTATTTTATACAAAAATTGTACATGACTCAAGAGTGTGTCATAAGTTTGAACCAAGAACATATCTACCAGGTTAAGATTTTTTTGTTGGTCATAACTTTTGGGGAAATTATATTTTACACAATTGTTGTCTATGACTCAGTGGTGTGTCATGACCTTGAACCAAGGTCATATCTACAACATCAAGGTCACAGTGCACACATAGCCAGAATTATTGTCCATGCCATAACGTCCTTCTATTTCATTGCAGGTAGATTATTTTTTACACAAGTTTTATCCATGGCCCATGGGTATGTCATAATTTCTTCCTGTTATATCGGAGGGAAATTATATTTTACACAATTGTTGTCCTTGTCCCAAGGTTGTGTCATGACCTTGAGCCAAGGACATATCTACTAAGTCAAGGTAAGAGTGCACACACAATCAGAATTCTTGTCCGGGCCAAACCTTCTTCCTGTTATGTTACAGGGAGATTATATTTTACACAATTGTTGTCCATGACTACGGAGTGTGTCATGATCTTGAACCAAGATCACAAGCTCAATGTTACAGTGCACACATAGGCAGAATTGTTGGGGCTGTAAGTTCTTGCTGTTACGTCGGAGGGAAATTATATATTTCTCACAATTTTCTCACAAATTTTGTTAATGACCCAAGGTTTTGTCATGACCTTGAACCAAAGTCATATCTACCAGGTCAAGGTCAGGGTGCACACAAAGTCAGAATTTTTGTCTGTGCCATAACTTGTTCCTGTTACGTTGGAGGGAAACTAAATTTTACACAATTGTTGTCCATGACTTCAGGGTATGTCATGACCTTGAACCAAGGTCAAGGTCACATTGCACACACAGCCACAGCCAGAATACTTATCTGACCCATAACTTCTTCCTGTTATTTTACAGAGAAATTATATTTCACACAATTTTTGTCCATGACCAAGGAGTGTGTTATGATGTTGAACCAAAGTCATATCACAGTACACACATAGGCAGAATTTTTGTTCGGGTTGTAAGTTCTTCTTGGTACGTTGGAGGGAAATTATATATTTCTCACAATTGTTGTCCATGACTCAAGGGTTTTTCATTGCCTTGAACTAAGATCACATCTTCCAGGTCACGGTGCACCAAAAAACCCCAGAATTCCTGTTCGGGCCATAGCTTCTTCCTTGTACGTTGGAGACAGATAATATTTTACACAATTATTGTCCGTGACCCAAGGGTGTGTCATGACCTTGAACCAAGGTCAAATCTAGAAGGTCAAGTTCTTAGTGCATACGTTACATAATTTAATATTTTTAAACATTATTATAACAATCTTTGTTATAATAATGTTTAAACATATTAAACATACATACCAGAATTCATGTTTTCATTGATTTTACCTCAAAATGTACAAGTGGGACATCTGTTACACTTATACCAGTGATGTATCTTGGATCTTGAATTATTGCATGTTTCAACTTGCCGCGGGGAT
This sequence comes from Pteria penguin, assembly GCA_035048485.1. Classification (NCBI taxonomy): domain Eukaryota; kingdom Metazoa; phylum Mollusca; class Bivalvia; order Pterioida; family Pteriidae; genus Pteria; species Pteria penguin. Next base: position 40,532,065 of record CM068583.1, read on the forward strand.
ATTTGTCCCGTTCGGACAGCTCTATATATTTTGATATACTTCTTACTTTTCAAATCTATTGACAAATGATTTCTTATGAACTTAACGGGAATAAGTCCGCCTGGTCCCTTATAATGTTGTATTTTGTTAGATCTGCTACAAGGTAAGGACAGAGAAGAACCCGGATGATACTCTTTTTCTGAAGAGAAACTTCAGAGAATTAAACCAGTGTTGTAGAAAGATACAGTGTTGTCTTGGGGTATACTCTGGAGTGAAACTTTAAATAATAAAGAGAAATTCTTATCTAATTTTGATATGTGTTTAAGGTGTACGGATGTGGATTTCTTATATGAAGCATCAATGCACAATATTGTTATCAGATGCGTAAAACGAGAGTGGGAGTAAAAGTGTCTCACTTCTACCTGTACATGCAAGTTTATACATAGTAACTTGCAGTGGCGGATTTAGAGGGGTGGGCCCCCTTTTCGCCACATATTTACAAGTACAAATCCAGATTTGGCACCAAAAATGACCGAGTAGTTTGGCTAATACATATATGCCCCCCCCCCTTTTTTCGGAAATCCTGGATCCGCCACTGTTAAGGATTTACAACTTTTTTTATAAAACCAGTGATAAAAAGTGGCCAAATAGAGGTATTTATTTTATTTGCTTGTCAATTGGTTTTATTCATTTATTTTATGATAATCATTTATTTAATGAGTCTTTGCAAGTTTTAACTCCCTTTACGGACACGGAAATGTCGCTATCCTACATATATAATATTATTAGAAAGACCAAATATTACTATGATGATGAAGATGAGATACCCGGTACGTCCAAACATCATGTTAATCACAGCAACCGAAAACATAGACTCTGATATCGAGCTCTATTAATACCACTTATACCATTGCATCTTAATGTAAAAATGTGTCTTATTAAAATCCATGCTCTGTGAAAGTAAATAGCATATTGAGGCCTCCCAATGTCCACTCTGTAATGAATATTCATGTAAAGACGAAAACTTATACAACTAACGACCTTTGCTGAAATACCATTGTGAAGGTAGAATTCACATTGTATTGGTACTGACCAGAATACATTAAATGTATTAAATCAATACAATGAGGTTTGCATATAACTGGTATGTATTATATAACTTCCTCTTCTACTCAAAATGAATCATTTTCATCAGTTAGTTTATTCTGTAGCATAAGCACTGAAGATCTGTGTACTATCGTAATATTTTATACATTTCCTTGCAGAATCTTCATATTATCATTGCATGTGTTAATTATCATTGTAAGCCGATATGGCTCGGTGGATGAGGTGCTCGGATTGTGACCGGGATCCCGAGTTCGATTCCAGCCGTGGGCACACCGATGCTCTGTCTTTGTGTCACGGTACTATGAGTGGCAGGTGAATGAACATTCACTGCTTCGAGTGGGTACGTTGCAAAGTTGGGAAAATTTCTGTGCAATGTTTCAAGTAGATGCCGTCACCATATACTTGTAATAAAAATAAGAACAGAGTAACGTAAAACAATAATCTCGTGCTGTAACACGAACACAAATTAGGACTTCACTACTGTTTATTTACTTTAGGTGGTTATCTAAAGGTCTAACAATTTTATATGAGTTATCTTTCTTTGTGCAGGATCTGTACCTCGTGGGCTTTATGCTCAGAGATCTGCATGGAAGAGAAGATTGACCACATGTATCGGAGGCTTTTTGTGAGATTGATACAGAACACATATACACACAGAGAAATGTAAAGATGATGGATAAATCCAAACCACAAGTCCAAAAATCATGAAACCATAGGACATACAAAATCAGTGAAAATGAAAAACAAATGGAAAATAACAAAATATGTCTACTTGAAGAGCATATGTGAACCCCTGTGATGGAGTGAGATCAGGTGCCCGGGGAGAGTGAGCATCTCCTGCTAGCTAGCAACACCCGTCACATATACCCCGTAGAAAGAGTCAAATCGTGTGAATTCCATATGTATTTATATAAGGAGAAGTCGAAGTAGGTAACCTTCTAGTATAGAAGGTGTCAAATCTGTGTAAAGTGATCGGAATCGGTCTCAGTCCAGAATATCATTTAAAAGTCTGGATAACGAGATACCATATGGAGTAATAAGAGTCTCGTAACGACCGTAGAACTTCCTCAGTGACGTTGCTAGTCTAGCACATATATAACCCTGGTTGAGCAGCTTAACTGAAAGTCGCCTAGCCCTCAGAACAAAGTCATTGTAATTTGAACATGCTCTGGAATAACGTATTAACTGAGATATGAATACGCCGTATGCGGGCGATGATGGAATGTTGCTACTTATGAAAGGAAAGTTTGTGATAGCGAAATTGAAATCGTCACGTTTGTCATAGAGTGAGGTGTTCAATTGACCATTAATGTCGAAAGACAACATAATATCTAAATACGAAGTAGAATTACTAGTTTCTGTGGTTTCTTTGACCTCCAGTTCACTTGGATAGATGATGCTAAGGTAATCCGCGAATGAAGGATTATTAATTGAAAGCAAGTCATCTATATATCTGTAAGTAAAATTGAAGCCAAGAGCCAATTGTTTTTTTCCTTGCGAAAGCAAAGACTGAATGAACTCAGCTTCGTATGAATAAAGGAATATGTCAGCCAGAAGCGGAGCACAGAGAAAGATATATGTGTGTGTGTCGCTTACTTTTGAATTAGTAAGAAGACAGTGGCACGGTAACCAGGACTCGGTTTGAAAAAGGACGCTCTACCAACCGAACGAGCTAAATTGAGCCATCCACTAGACCATCAAACAAGGTCCTCTACTGTCAGTTTACTGAAAGAGGTGGTCAGAGCAACAAACTGATATAGGTCCTCTGTTGGGTTCGATTCCCGACTCTGGGTTCCCTTTCTCTACTGGATGTAAAGCACGCGCTGGTATCTCCGTTAGTGGAAAGGATGCATGAGAAAATCGGGGTCAAATTGATTTATTTCTCATTAACTAAATACATGTAAGTATAGAGAATTAATATAGAATATCTACATGTACAAATATATTATGACGCGTCCTGTCAAAATAAACATACCGTACATTTTATGTAAAAGACAAGGAAGAAGCTATCTGATTCAGTTATATGAGAAATGTCGCCACGGATATGCAGGGAATACAAGAATGAACACACAAAAAGACATCACAAAAATGTTCGGTTTGAATGCAGTTGCGGTACCCGTTTACGTACTCGCCTTCCCATTCATCACAAAAGCAGTACACAATTAAAAATGAAAAAAAAAAACTTTCAAGACAATTAGGCTACTCAAGTTAAGAGGTCATAGAAATATGAACATGAATATTATTATGTAATTAATATGATTATCAAAAACATTATGTGACATCGACTGATGCGTTTAAACTATTTTGACCCCAAGGACTTATAAACTGTTTATAAGTCCTTGTTGAACCCGTTGAGATGAACTTTTGACCCTGCTTAGTTTGTATATTTGATCACCGTAGAAATATAGTTGGTAGATACCACGGGACACATACATGTATTACTGAAAAGCCAGTTTTCCTAATTTAGTTATAAGATCTGTAAAATTTTCGTTTCATTAAGTCTTCATTTATGTGTCATGCATCAAACAGATCTTTTGCGTAATATAAAAACATTTTAGGTATATTTGCCACACGTCCTTTTTCTATTAGTTGGTTGGTTGGTTGGTTGATTGGTGTTTTACGTCGCTTTCAACAATATTTCAGTTATATCGCGACATGGAAGCAGGAGGTTACCAACCTCTTAAACATAGTGGCGCAACCCGGGAATGGAACCCGGTTCGTCGGCGCCGCAAGCCAAGCGCTTAACCACTACACCACGCCTGCCCCTTTTTCTATTAGTACCTAATGGTTCTATTAGTACTTATTGGTTCTATTAGTACTTATTTATTCTATTAGTACTTATTTGTTCTATTAATATATACAATGCTAGTCTAATTCCTTCGATGAACCATGCTAAACAGACTCGGTTCATCAGCCCATGAACTAGGGTCATGGAAGTAGTACCCGGCGTATGGCAAATCACATGCGTAGTACTATAAAAAGAGGCGGGGCTTACTCAAGTTCAAGGCCAATGTTCCATTATTGTTTTTACTTGAATGAATGAGCGTGATTCTTCTGTTTACGACATCGAACAATTCAGTTAATGGTGCAAGAAAAGTACTTTTTAGCATTCTAGACACGCACTATATTGCTTGGCGGAAGTACTTTTCCACTTCATGAAAAATTCGATCCTTGCCAGTTTGATAACGGGGAATTTGATATTTTGTTTTCAAAAAAGAACCTTTTAAAATACATTGTAAATATAAGGAATGACTGTCTTTTTTTGTAAGTTCATGGGGAATGAACTCGGGTGAGAAACAAACAAATCATTCGAGAACCGCTTCGCGGTTCACGTGACAGACATTGAGAAAGTGAAAGACAGTCATTCCTTAAGTACCTATTGGTTCTATTAGTACCTATTGGTTCTGTTAGTACTTATTGGTTCTATTAGTGCTTATTTATTCTATTAGTACTTATGTGTTCTATTAGTACCTATTGGTTGTATTAGTACTTATTTGTTCTATTGATACTTATTGGTTCTATTAGTACATATTGGTTTTATTAATACTTATTTGTTCTATTGATACTTATTGGTTCTATTAGTACCTATTGGTTCTATTAGTACTTATTTGTTCTATTGATACTTATTGGTTCTATTAGTACCTATTGGTTCTATTAGTACATATTGGTTCTATTAGTACTTATTTGTTCTATTGGTACTTATTGGTTCTATTAGTACCTATTGGTTCTATTAGTACTTATTTGTTCTATTGCTACTTATTGGTTCTATTAGTACATATTGGTTTTATTAATACTTATTTGTTCTATTGATACTTATTGGTTCTATTAGTACCTATTGGTTCTATTAGTACTTATTTGTTCTATTCATACTTATTGGTTCTATTAGTACCTATTGGTTCTATTAGTACTTATTGGTTCTATTAGTACTTATTTGTTCTATTGGTACTTATTGGTTCTATTAGTACCTATTGGTTCTATTAGTACTTATTTGTTCTATAGGTACTTATTGGTTCTATTAGTACATATTGGTTTTATTAGTACTTATTTCTTCTATTGGTACTTATTGGTTCTATTAGTACCTATTGGTTCTATTTTTACATCCGTCAAGACGAATTCTAGTTTTATTGTTTTATATATCTAAATAATTTTTCAACTCAAACTTTTCTTTAAACACTGTAACTTGTTTCGTCGGGTTAACTACTTTTGATCGTCATCCACGTCATGTAGCACATTTTACATAAGCAGTCAGACAATTATTATACATTACACAATACAACGACCAGTTTCAATTGCAAGATTGTGAGCTGATAAGCGTATTTTACACAGACACACATGTAATTCATAATTACAGAATGACGAGAGGATTTCTCTATAACACTAGTGTATTACAGAAAAGTTCCTATGGAAAGACGGTTATGCCCTCTTTGTAAAGACCAGTCCGAAATTGAGGATGAATTTCATTTTTTACTAAAATGTCCCTTTTACCAACCATTCAGACAAAAGTTTATTAAGAAATATTACTATATCCGGCCCTCAGTCTTTAAATTAATTCAGTTACTAACCACCCAAAACACCAAAGAACTATGCGGTTTAGCAAAATATATCTTACATTCTACAAAATTAAGAACTGATACTTGTTAAAACATAGACGATTTAATGTTTCTCGTGTCATGTATGTACTTTGACTATGCATTTATGTTATTTATTTTGTAATATTCTGCATAAATGTGCATAATATTCTTCGATATTCCACTGATGTATTTTAATTTTCTATTTATTAATATCTGTATACGTATGTGTTTAACAACGCGCATATATGTTCTTTCTTTTATACTTGACATTATTACTATATAGCTGTTGACTATCATTTATTGAAATCTATAAGCTGTACAGCTTTTGATCAATGAACTATACCACAGTGTGTGCGGCATAATTTAAACAAGAAAAATTACAAACATCATTATGGTACTGGTAAATCAATCATCTTTCTGGCTATTTTACAAGGAGTATATATATATAGTATATGTGTGTGTGTGTGTGTGTGGGGGGGGGGGGGGGGGGGTTATTATTAATTAAATTAGAATTAATTTTCAAAAGAGGCATAAAATGCCAGTTTTCGTTAGTTTAATTAAATTATTAAGTAATTAAGTTATTTGTGGAGGTAACGGATATATATATATATATATATATATATATATATATATATATATATATATATATATATATATATATATATATATATATATATATATATATATATATATATATATATATATATATATATTATATTGGGATTTGAAAAAAGCGGAATATGGCTTATATCAGGGAAAAATAGTTTAGCCTATAGATGACAAGTTGCCCAAAAGAACTTGTTTAAGGACAGTTTACGGCAAATTTTCGACTTCATTACGTCTACTTACAACACAACAACACCAGGCACCAAAACGTTTCCATATAAACTGTCCTTAAACGAGTTCTTTTGAGTAACTTGTCATCTATAAAACAGTTAGTTGATTTTCTTTAAGTCAAGGTAACTTTATGCGATTTTCCTTATGTCAATTTTAGAATAAATTAATGACATCATTTTTGTTGATATGTTGGAATAAACATGCTACTAACGAGAATTTTATGTCGAGTTATTGTTTTGAAAATACCAATTCGAAATTTCGTAAGTCAATTTCCCTTCGAAATCAGGTTATCAAACTCGCATTTGTCTGAAAATCTCGGAATATTGACTTTGTTGAAGTCGACATGATGTGAAAATGTATACTTACTAATATTCTTTTTGACGACCATTATTTATATGTTGAATATCCTGTATAAATGTATTCCCAAAATAGATATGCTTTCCATAAACACATATTTCTTCATAATTTCTTATATTAACAATTATATATTATTTATCTATTTATTTATTTATATATATATATCATACATCAGTGGCGGATCCAGAATTTCCGAGAAAAAAAAAGGGGCACATGAGATAGTCAAGTATTAGCCAAATTGCTTAGCCATTTTGGTGCAAAGTCTGGAGTTTTACTCTAATTATTTGAGTGTTTTCAATCTTATCATCTGTATAAGCTCTGCAAATCTGTAGCGAAAAAGGGAGCCCTCCCTCTAGATTCGCTACTGTATATGCTAAGTATTCAGTGGTTTTTTCTTCAAATCACTGTATGCTTTATGTATATTTTCACTATAAATACTGTTTAAACAAAATACATTTAACTGACAGAGTACATACAATGTGTTCATTCGAGAGCAAATAACAAGAAAGAAATTGTCAGGTGATTTGAAGAATTTTCTTTACAGTTTTCCTTCATGGAAACAATACATATTTTATATGTAGTGTCATGTTTTAATTTTTGAATTTATTTAGGGGTGGTAAATACAAAACTTTAAAGTTGTCATGTTTTAATTTTTATATTTACCACCCCAAGTGAATTTAAAAATGAAAGCATGACAGTAGTAATGAGGAAAGAAAGATCTCTTTCGCAAAAGTGAGGTTTTTTTTAGCAAGCCTCCTTTTATCCTGATGACTTGCCCCTGACTCAACCACTACCCTTCCCACTTCCCTCCCCTTATTCCCACTTCGTTCCGTTTCCCGACTACTTTCTCAGCTTCATGTCTCAAACAAGATATCTAAACAAAATGGTTAAACACACTTTCAATAGAGAGTGCACATCAACTCGGCCCAATGATCATTTGCTTTGATCGTCGTGACGTATAAAAGTCGCTGAAGTTATGAGTCAACTTACATAATTAAACATCTTTGATATTTGATTTATAATTAGACTTCAAATATCATTTCTGAAGGTCAATATTCACAAAATTTACGGCTGCTGTCTTATAGATAGCTTTTTGAATGCATGAAATTTACTTGGAGTTACTTCCCTTTTCCGCCGTTTTGGAGGTGAAGCTGGAGTTTTTGCTTCATATTCATACCAATTACAGTGGATTACTGATAGCACGTTGCCTATATTTTCACTGCTCTGAAATCATTTTGGCACTGGGCAATAGTTTTATTATTGCATAACAATTGCAATGATTTAAGAAACATTCTTAATTTGAAGCAATTCCTTACAGGGGCGTAGCCAGCGTGCAAATAATGTGTACGCACTAGAAAAGTACGGGGTTTGGGGACTGCTTTAAAGACCCCAGTGGGTCTAGGGAGAAGCCCTATTGGGGATTCAGGGGGTGAAACCCCCTGGAAGCTAATAGATTTTAATGTTTTAAAAAAGGGTAAAGTCGTCATTCCGAACCTTTATTAAGGAAAGAAAATGTTCAAATTATGAGCATCTTTCAAGTATACGCCATTTTGAAATACAAAGAAATGTAATATTGAATGGTATATTTTGCCTCATATTTGATGGAACCTATTGATAGACGGCATATGTTTTTTCAATACAACCCTTTCAACCGTTTTAGTTTTGAAAAAAAAGACTCTGAGCAGCATTCAAACAGTACAAATAGACTTCCTAACTTCATACCAAATAGACTTCCTAACTTCATACCAAATAGACTTCCTAACTTCATACCGAATAAGCATTTTTAAAATTATATAATACATCGAATTAAAACAGTACTACCAATCTGGAAAGGAAAACGACCACCTCTCTCTCTCTCTCTCTCTCTCTCTCTCTCTCTGTCTGTCTCTCTCTCCCTCTCTCTCTTTCATGAAACATCATATTTTACACAAAATGATGTGTACGCACGTGCGTATTTCGCGTAATGGTAGCTACGCCAATAGATTGATTTTTGTTTAACGTCACACCACGAATATTTCACGTACATGTATATGGTGACGGCATCTGAATGATGCGTGGCATACATATTTTGACCTTTGCAACGGATCCACCCGAAGCAGTGAGGAATCTTTAACGTGTCATGCATACCACGACACAGGGCCTCGGTTTTACTGTCTCATCCGAAAGACAGAACACTGGCATGACCAGAGCGGGACTCGAACCCCAGCCTCCCTATCAGGAGGAAAGTGCGATACCACTAGGCCACGCCGGCTTTATTCATGATAGATACTCCAAATGAAAATCAATGGCGGATTTAGAGAGGTATGGAGGGGACGTTCACCCTTTCTAAAATAAGAGAGTTATTGTTCATTCAGCATTGTGTACATGTAGTAATGTATGTTAGCAACAGAACTGTCTTAGGTTCATGACTAATTACTCCAAGATACACGAAAATCAAGGCATAGAATATATGAATAACATCACAAACAAAAAGGAAATCCCAATAAACGTCAATAAAGTAAGAACTAAAACCGAAATTTCACAAATTTAAGGCCCTCAAATTGTCACAGGAGAAGATCTCCAATCACCACTAGTGCTCTGCTTCAGCCCGCATTGATCCAGGAACAGTCTCTCATCACAAGTGCTCTGCTTGAGCCTACCTTATTCCAGGAACAGTCTCTCACCACTAGTGTTTTGCTTCAGCCCACTTTGTTCCTGGAACAGACTCACACCGCTAGTGTTCTGCTTCAGCTTACCTTATTCCAGGAACAGTCTCTCACCACTGGTGCTCTGCTTCAGCCTATCTTATTCCAGGAAATCGGATAATCTCTTACCACTAGTGTTCTGCTTCAGCCCAACTTCTTCCAGGAACAGTCTCTCACTACTTGTGTTCTGCTTCAGCCCACATTGTTCCAGGAACAGTTTTTCACCACTAGTGTTCTGTGTCACCCCACTTTGTTCCAGGAACAAACTCGCCGTTAGTGTTCTGCTTCAGCCTACCTTATTCCAGGAACAGTCTCTTACCACTAGAAATCTGCTTCGGTCCACCTTATTCCAGAACAATTAGTGTTCTGCTTCAGCCTACCTTGTTCCTGGAACAGTCTCTCACCACTAGTGTTCTGCTTCAGCCCACCTTGTTCCAGGAACAGTTTCTCACCACTAGTGTTCTGCTTCAGTCTACCTTGTTCCAGGAACAGTCTCTCACCACTAGTGTTCTGCTTCAGCCCACCTTGTTCCTTGAACAGCCTCTCACCGCTGATGCTCTGCTTCAGCCCACCTTGTTCCAGGAACAGTCTTTCACCACTGGGGCTTTGCTTCAGCCTACCTTATTCCAGGAAATCGAATAGTCTCTCACCACTAGTGCTCTGCTTCAGCCCACTTTCTTCCAGGAACAGTCTCCTACCACTGGTGCTCTGCTTCATGTATACCTTATTCCAGGAAATCGGATAGTCTCTCACCACTAGTGCACTGCTTCAGCCCACCATCTTCCAGGAACAGTCTCCTACCACTGGTGCTCTGCTTCAGTCTACCTTGTTCCAGGAACGGTCTCTAACCACTAGTGTTCTGCTTCAGCCCACCTTACTCCATGAAAGTCTCTCACCACTGATGCTCTGCTTCAGCCCACCTTGTTCCAGGAACAGTCTCTCACCACTGGCGCTCTGCTTCAGCCTACCGTATTACAGGAGATCGGATAGTCTCTCACCACTAGTGTTCTGCTTCAGCCCACTTCTTCCAGGAACAGTCTCTCACCACTGATGCTCTGCATCGGCCAACCTTCTTCCAGGAACAGTCTCTCACCACTAGTGTTTTGCTTCAGCCCACTTTGTTCCTGGAACAGACTCACACCGCTAGTGTTCTGCTTCAGCCCACCTTCTTCCAGGAACAGTCTCTCACCACTGGTGCTCTGCTTCAGCCTACCTTATTCCAGGAAATAGAATAGTCTCTCACCACTAGTGTTCTGCTTCAGCCCACCTTCTTCCAGGAACAGTCTCTCATCACTGGTGCTCTGCTTCAGCCTAACTTATTCCAGGAAATAGGATAGTCTCTCGCCACTAGTGCCCTGCTTCAGCCCAATGACTTCCAAGAGCAAAACCCCTCAACTAGTGCTCTTCTTTAGCCCCACATAGAGGCTTCGTATTCGATCGTTCCTTTAACAGCAAATTCTGGATCTGACCCTGAAACTCTTAGCATAGCTAACTTCCGCGCACATCCCTTTAAGGGGGATGTGGACGAAAGAAATATTCAACCTTCACACCTTCTTCTATTTTCTCAAATAAACAGTTAAAACTGTAATTACAAAACGGGATCCATATCCGACAATGTTACAGTCATAAACAAAAAAATGTATACTATTATCATGCAACAGGTTTTAACGTGAACGTTATAGAAATATACATCGCAAGTAAAGTAAACAATTATATATAATTTAAAAAGATAATTTGTTTCTTTGTTTAATCTTGCTGTACGTCACATAAAACTTATTGCACCTATAAAATAATATCAACTGCCTGATGCAATGCACAGAAACTAAAACATATCCGAGGTACGTCATCCACTCCAAGCAGTGAGGAATCGTTTACGTGCCACGTGACCTCAGCGAAAAGACAAGACACCGACAACTCAACGGCAGGAATCAAACCCTGCACCACTCGGACACAGACACGCACCTGAGAAAATGAGTGTTGTCAGCTCAATTAAAAAAAAAACAAAAATGAAAATATGCATGTATATTTAATGATAATGAATGCATTTTTGTGACATGTTTGTCTTACTCGATTAAATTACTGCCGGGGATGTTTCTCTTCGGGAATAAAACGACGTTGTTAGATAAAAGAAATCAAACATTATGAAATTCTTATATCACAAGTGTTCTAATACGCAACGTCAGTTTCATGATAATACCAAATTGTTAAACATAGTTGATAAATATAATTATTTACAGGCGCTGATCCAGCCGGGGGGGGGGGGGCACGGGGGCACGTGCCCCCGTGCCCCCCCCCCCCGGCAATACCCGCCGAAGGGGACACCATAGTCTATTTTAGGGTCTATTTTACTGCATTTCTGTTTAAAATTTCCAAAATTTCGCTGGCTCGCTTCACTCGCCAATTATTCTCTCATATTTCTTTAAATTTGCAATCGAAAAAAATCGTTGACTCGCTTCACTCACGATCAATTTCATGATAAATCTCCCCTGATCCCCGTTTATGATCCATATATAATATCTTCCAAAGGGAAGCGAGATATATGTGCAATCCAAATTAATATCCAGCACACAAATGTTTGGTCACTTGGCCTCAGGCGAATAAAATCGTATGGCTACTAGTACATCGTGTAGCAAATGTTACAAACTTTTGAAGCTACGCGCTGTACAAGATGGATTTTACTTATCCATACAATTTTACTCAAATACGTCTTGTACATCGTGTAACTTCAGTACAAATTTTGAAACGCTTGTACTGAAGCTTCGCGATGTACAAGATGGATTTCACTTATAGCCATTTCTAGAATAGTTTATTTTCACAACGTATTTTGTATCTCCAAAAGTCTCAAATACAGGAGCTTCCGTGGAGGGGGACTTTGCACCTTGTTCCCCCAACCAAGAATCTACCCTGCATCCACCGGGGACCTATAGGCAGTCCCTATACCCTGCGCCGAGTTTTACGCCTCCTCCAACTGAAAATCTGGATCCATGCCTGATAAAATTTCCGTGAATTAAAACAAAAGGGGCCTAATATGGCACATACGATTTTGCAAGATTTTTGTCATATCTTTTTAGGGAAACCCCATCCCCATTTATGGAAGGGATGGAGGGGTGAACATGATAATATTTGACCGAAATATTATGACAGTTTTCCTCCAATTTCAGAGTTTTTGCGGAATATTTGAAGTCAAGAAAATGTTGATGAATAATGCAAAAAAAAAACCCCGCCAGATTGTATCATTTTGCCTCATTTTTGCAAAAACAGCTTTTTGGCAAATAAAGAAAACATTTTTCTCCAATTTATCCTAGGATTTTCATAATGAATTTCTGTTCAAAATCAGATTAAACTTCATCCATGATTGTACCTATTTTAACGTATGGTTGTGAAATCTGATTAAACGATTCTAAAATTAATTCTAACAATTTGGAGAAAGTACCTACTAAAAAGGTTCAAATGATGATCTGGGGAATATCTTTTAAGTTCACAACAAAACATCAACCTTAGTTATGAGGTGTTTTAAAATTGGGTTATATCCTGCATGTTTTTATTTATTTATTTATTTATTTATTTATTTATTTATTTATTTATTTATTTATTTATTTATTTAGTTAGTTATTTATATTGTTAGATACTTCAGACGCTTGGGGAAAAAAGTTAAAAATGAAATTTTATTGGCAGCAGAACTAGAAGAAAACAGATCTGTTGTGCATCAAACAGACTTCCACTGCAAAACACACTCAAGTCATTTTATGATATAGTCCTTAATGGACTTTATAGGATTAGCATGAATTACTTTAGAAAATTAACAGTCATTTGATTGAAAATATATTTCAAAACTATTTCACATTCCCTACAAAACTAAAATATCACAATCCTATTACGAAACCACGAATCGGTCACCACAAATTAGATTGAAATTGCTAGACATGTCCATACTATTATACGTAGAGCAGAAAAACTTTGTAAATATTATAAAAAAAATTAAAACTGAAGATGAGAAATATTTCCTAGAGTTTCACCTCTATGCAGAGACATATATACACATATGTCTCTGCTCTATGTTAACATTACTGCAAAATATGATTATTATTTCATAGAAACTTCACTGAGAGTTAATTTTCCACTTCTGTAAATCCATTTGTGGAAAAAATCTCTATTTGTCTCATTAAGTCAGAGACATATATACACATATATATGTGTATATATGTCTCTGATTAAGTGTATGTTAAATTGATGTATACCATTGTTGAGAATTTGACATTTGATTACCGTAAATTAAATTGTGTTCATGACTACTGGTTATATGCTCATAGTAAACAGCAAAGAAAATATATAGAAAATATATAGAAAAATAAATAAATCATATTGAAAGCAAATGAAAAACCTTAATGATAAATGTAACAGAAGGTTTTAGGAAGAAAGCTAACAAACCATGGTTTTCTGATGCTTGTAAAAGGCTATTTAATAATTACAAATCAGCGTTACATACTTTTAATATTGATAAATCTGATGTTAACTATGAAGCACAAATTCAGGCCAAATGTAAATACAAACGAACCGAATGTCAACTAAAAAGAAAATATAAAAGACAAGAAGGGGATATGCTGAATTATCTTAAGAAATCAAATCCCAGACAGTTTCATAAAATATTTAAAAAGAAAAAATCTCACGTCACAAGTACAATTACCAATGAGGAATTTTACCCATTTCAAATCTATAATGTTTGATGAAGACGATGCTAATGGTGTTGGATTTAGGGGGAAGGATGTCGAAACCTTATATGAACAACTGGACTACGAAATTAGCTCTGATGAAATTTTAAAAGCTATTAATAACTTGAAATCAAATAAAAGTTGCAGTGATGATGAAATAATAAATGAAATTTTCATCAAAGGTAAAACGATTTTGCTTCCGTATTTACTTAAACTTTTTAATTCTATTTTTAGATCTGGGTTTTTCCCGGAAATATGGTCTAGAGCTTGTATAGTACCTGTTTTTAAAATAGGTGATGTCAATGACACAAATAATTACAGAGGTATTTCTCTTGTTAGCTGTTTTGGAAAACTATTTACTAGCGTGTTAAATAATAGAATCCTACATTGGGAAAAGGAATTTAGTATTTTAACGGATGCTCAATGTGGTTTTAGAAATGGACTATCAACAACTGATGCAATTTTTGTCTTGCAAACATTTATCAATAGAAATTTAAAAGAAGGAAAGAGATTGTATTGTTGTTTTATAGATTTTCAAAAAGCTTTTGATTTTGTTAATAGATGTAAGTTATGGCAAAAGTTAATTGATATTGGTATTGGTGGTAAACTACTTAAAATTATTACGTCATTATATAACAACGTAAAAGCGTGCGTTAAATATCAAGGTGTATTTAATGAGGACTTCTTTAGTAACTTTGGTCTTATGCAAGGGGAAGTATTGTCTCCAATCCTTTTTTCATTGTACGTCAATGATTTTGAGATATATTTTATTAAGAACAATTGTCCATATGTTGAACTGCAATTACTTAATATTTTTCTACTTATGTATGCTGATGATATGGTGTTGTTATCCGAAACTCCGGAAAGTTTACAATCAATGTTACAATCTTTAAGTGATTATTCCAACGACTGGAGTTTAAAAGTTAATGTAGATAAAACAAAGGTAGATATTTTTTAGAAATGGCGGGAAAATTAAACGAAATGAATTTTGGGATTGTAATGGTATAACATTGGATATTGAATTTAAATATTTGGGAATGCTTTTCAATTATAATGGCAAATTTCTCAAAACTCAAAAACATATTGCTGAACAGGCAAGAAAGGCTACCTTTGCTTTATCATCAATGCTTAAAAACTATTGCTTTAATATTGAAACACAATTTGATGTCTTCGATTCTTACGTGCATAGTATATTATCATATGCGTCAGAGATCTGGGGCTTTCATAAGGCACCAGATATAGAAAATGTACATACAAAATTTTGTAAATACATATTAGGTGTATCAAAATCTGCAAGTAATGATCTTGTGTATTGTGAGCTGGGTAGATTGCCTTTAATTGTTAAAAGAAAATTAAATTTTTAAGTACTGGCAAAAGCTCAAAGTAAATGATATGATACTGTATTCTGAAGGCATGCTATAATGAACGTTGTTTTATTAATGACACATGGATAGTAAGTATTCGAGACGAATTACGAAATCTTGGTTTATTTTATCTATGGGACAGCGATATTCCAACATCTGCAGCTTATAAAATATTCGAACAGAGAATATACGATGTTTGTAAACAAAATATGCTTTCCAAACTTGTGAATTCTTCAAAAGGAGCAATATATCAACATTTAATAGACAATTTCTGTTTACAATTCTGTTTGAAAAAATCAATTGATCCACGTTATAAGAAACTAATTACACGTTTTAGAATTTCAGCTCATAATTTGAGTATTGAAATAGGCAGACACAGAAATATATCAAGAAACAATAGAACGTGTCTGCTCTGTAACTGTAATGAAATTGAAGACGAGTTCCATTTTATTTTGAAATGTCCATTTTATAATAACTTACGCCATATATATATAAAACCATATTACTTTAGAAGACCAAGTGTTTTCAAATTAGTACAACTTTTAAGCGCACAAAACGTCAGAGAATTGTGCCAGTTGGGAAAATTTCTTCATTCTGCTAGCAAACTAAGAGCCACAAATATCTAATTCACTCTCTGTGTTTACATGACTTACTCACCAATGTAATATAATAATTAATTGTATTTTGTAAATATTGTATATATGTATTGTATATATGTGCACTGATATACCGTATGGTATAAAGTAATAAAGAGTTAAATTACAATATGGAGATGACTTAGAAATGTTACCGGATATGGCCGCGCATAATCAAATTATAATCAATTTGCAAGGGACAAGGGATGGGTAAAATGTCATTCCTCGGGTATTCGTTTGTACAATTATGTAATTTCCGGAGATAGTTTTGGCGGGAATAACAAAGGTGCATCACAAAACGTTTATCCTAGTTAGAGAATTTTTTCGAAAAACAATAAAATGTAAGGAGATAAAGTGCATAAATATAACGAATATAAAAATACAGTTTGTACTAATTAATAAGTGACACATTAAAACAGTAGTTTGGTGTGTTCAACATCCTGTAATCAATTTCATCTAAACCAAGGACTTCAACAAAATTTTACTTATTTATTAGTCCTCGTCTAACCTAACATCCGACAAACCGCTGCAGTTTAAGTAGACGGTTCAATCTTTTGGCTATCCACTGTCATTATTTTTTCCGGAAGGAATGTATAACGGAATAATTGTCAATGTACTTATTACACGGTCTTAATTGTGATATGATATCATGTATCATTATAGTTAAACTGAATTAATGAATTGACAGCTGTCCAAAAGCCATACTGCCTTGTCTGGGATATAAAACATCTGAAAAAAGAAGTAGATTGGATAAGTGATCACAATAAACACGGTGACCTACATAGGTAGAAAAGGTGTTACAAAATTATAAACATGATTTTAGTCATTGGCCAAAAACAATTTAGCTTATAGACATTACAGCACATGTAATGATACAACCTAAATACTATAATGCATGGTCAGAAAAAAAGACAGTCTGTTAATCATATGTAGACGTCTATAAATAATTCTTAGGTCTTAATCAAACATACATAAACAATTCTATACAGCTTGTTTCCTTATACTAAAAGCATACTTAATATATTTACCGTGTGCACAAAGTTTTTTTTTTACAATTTGAGTTGAAAGTAAATGTATTAACTGATGGACAAAGGGTCTTACAGAGTAATATCTTTTTATTTAAGGAATGAATCATTTTTTTTTTTCGTTGGATGGAGGAATACTACGAAGAAAAGAAAAAAGAGGACGGAAAACTGCATCATAAGTTTCCGTCCTTTTTTCGTGGTATACCTCAAACCAACGAAAAAAAAAAATAGATTCATTCCTTATCATTTAATTCCTTTCAAACATGTTATATATTCTCAGATTTTCGTACATTATGTCTGCACTATTTCTCAACATGTCTTAATTTCTGCCGCGATGGCGTGAATATTGAGGTCACCATTTATAACATTTCGTGGATGAGATATACCACAAGTTTTTAAAGCAATCAAAATGCGTATTACATGTAAAATTAAATGATATATTTTTGCCTTAAAAACATTTCAAAACAAAGTGGATTTCATCTTCTATATCTACACAAAGAACATAATCGTCTCTCTATCGTCTATCTTTTATTCTCAGATAATAAAAAATTATTTTGGTGGTACCTTAATTGCATCTTTGTTTTTGTTTTGATTTGTTTGTGTGTGTGCGCGTGGTTTTTTCTGTTGTTTTTGTTGTTGTTGGGGTTTTTTTGTAATATTTTTTTTGGGGGGGGGGGGGGGGCGGGGATTAGATACGACTTCAGGAGAATATTCCGATTTATGTAGTATTTGTAATATTCTTTTAAGTGAAAGCAATCAAGATATAGAATAGATCATACAAACTACCTGTGGGGAAAATTCGTAATATAAAACCCTCTTCTAAATCTCGCGTAAAACTCCTCTTAGGTTTTCATAGATAGTTTTAATTATTGATAAATAAAACTTAGAGATATGCCCGGTGTTTAATTGAGTCAAACTCTTCACTAAATAAAATACTTTCGAAAATCATAATCTGGCAAGTAGACATACTGCAGTATTCCATGGTATGTCTCCTGTGGTATGTCTGCTAGTAGGAGATGATATTGACAACTAGTATACACCTAATTCTACAACTTTTCACACAATAAAACGATATATATATATATATATATATATATATATATATATATATATATATATATATATATATATATATATATATATATATATATATATATATATATATATATTTACTCGATTTATCTCTTTTCAGTTGAACATTAATGGTGTTAATTTTACAAAGCTGTAAAACTGACATAAAAAGAATGCCGCCTCAAATAAAAATATATACACGTTATCTCAAACTACTGTTTTGCAAATATGTGAATAATATTCAAATATATAACATACACTCATTGTAAACAACACAATACTTATTAACACATTATCATTAGTACCAAGTTTGGTGGCTGCTGTGATAAGCCCTAAGAAGGTGTGAGAGAGGCGACACATTGCTAGGTATATTGTTTAACACGCTGGGAATTCTTAATAGTCTATTAATGAATGAATGAATGAATGAATGAATGAATGAATGAATGAATGAATGAATGAATGAATGGGAAGGTGATATTGTCATTTTAAAATGCTGTATGTCACTTTACATCGTAAGTGGGAAGTTAATTCCAGTTTTAACTTCTGTGAATTGCAAAAATTGACAGAAATTCAAATTTATTTCACCAAAAGACAATATCTTTCTTTTTTATTCATTTTATAAAACAATGCACACATTCTTATTGCAATTATAATGTTTATCAATACTGTAGCGTTATTTAGATTTATTTTTGTATCTCTAACTTAATATATTGTAGTTCATTAATTTTGTAAGTTATTTGTATATGTTTGATACAAAATATACAGGATATATTACGACTTACTATTTTCTGAAGTGTTAGATAGATAAAAGATTATTGCATGTCACATAGAATAAACGATTAAACATAAAGCAAGGGATATTGTCTACAGTATACTAAGAAATATATTTTGAAATCTGGAAGGGAATCTTTCATCCTGTACGTGTATTCACAACCCTTGTACTGTACAGTTGCTACATATATTTAGGAGAATATATTGGCGATAATGCAAAACAAAATAATTAAAATTCTGAGTGACAGTATCAAGTATGTCAAAGAAAGGTGGTGAACATGATGAATTAATTATCTAGAAAGGAAATGGTATTATTAACGATATTTTGATCACATGATTTGGCTGTGACATGCTGATCTCGGTATCATATGTCACCACTGAAACTTGAATCTTAGAATAGGAACGCCATACTGAAGGCAACAATCCTCAATATTAATTATAGAGCTTGGAAGGCTAGCAAGGTGTGAAAAGCAAAATGAATACAACGATATCATAATTGAAAACTAGAAAAGTCGCATGGGTCTCCCATAATGCTTTTTCCTTCCCGTTTTCATTAAAATAATCATTACATTTTCTTCGCTATTTTGCTCTCAATTTCGTCTGACTTTGCTGCTATAGAAATGAGCAGATCACATTTCAATGAAATCATAAATGGAGTGACTTAGTCTATCCTCGGTAATAGATTTAGAGGATTAACAAAGAATGAGATGCTTATTCTGTTTTCATAGCTTTTCCACACCAGCAAAATTTGACAGATTTCCTAAACAGCGAGTGTTATCCTAGATTCGTATTGTGTCAGAGCGTTCGATTTAGTCCGTGTCAATCTACTGGATCCTTTCACATTTTGACGTCCAATCGGATTACCATTGCTCCTAAGCTATCATATAACACTTTTCCCCCAACAAGTGTTTAGAATTAACTCCAACAAATCCGAGATTATCTTAACATTAGAGTTGTACAGGAACTCTACCTATTGCGTTAAGGATCCGTTAATTCGTAAATATTTGCAGATTATAACAGTATATTAATGAAATATGTGGAAGAAATTAAATAGAGTAAATCTGATATTCTGGCCCGTTAAGATGATTAGATAGAATAATATTATCATTAGATATGACCAGTGTCGCTTTTCAGAAACTTCGAGCGGGGGTTCTCTCCCCCTGACACTAATTAGCTATGTCACATGATAGCCCGCTAGTTTCCGACATGCATGTATTTTCCTACGTAATTTTGAAAATTATTCCGTTTTATCCCAGATTTATCCATAGGTAGCCGGCCACATGGGATGTACATGGGACTGTGTTACATAACTTTGCATTCAATTTATTGATAACAGTATCTATCCACCATGAATAAGATTTTATCTGATTCCATATATATTATGTAGATACAAGCGGCCATATTTTACCATACTGTGGGCAGGTCTTGCGGTAGTTTGATCCTAATGTGAAGTGAATTTCTTACTAACTTTTTAATTTTTGTACAAAGGGTACGTCCATAACAGGCTATGAAATATTCTCATCTCCTGAAAGGTTCAGTAGAAGTGTTCTTAATTCTCTATCTCTTCTTTTTCTTCTTCATTACTTTAACCATCCCCCCCCCCCAAATCCAAAACACACGCGAAAATAATAATAATAATAATAATAATAATAATAATAATAATAATAATAATAACAACAACAATATGATAATAATAATAATAGCGAAGATTTTCGAGTATGAATTATTTATGTTGTCTGATGTTTCCCGAATCTTTGAATTCCATTTCATCCGACATTACTTATCTTCTGTCGTCTGTATCATGAATGACTGTGCACGCTCTCTCTCTTTTCTAAATAACATATTATATTAATTAGATTTAAAACAACGAACTGAAAGATTGCTAATTATATACGTAGTTTATTGACTAGATAATAATAAATGAAGTTCACTAGAATTTTAGCATGTGTCATTTTCTTCAAATAAACAAGATTATATAAATCTTAATTCTACGATATTACCCTATCCTGTCATCTCTGGTCACCCCGTGCCCAGTAATAAGTACATCCGCTTGTTTATAACTGGACACTGCATGATATTGTTGACCATGGGGATTATAATGTCTACAATGCTTGACCATAGACTGGCTATAGTTGGTACCACATGGGTTAAGTAAATCTGACACTGAAACCCATGTGCAACTGACATCTCAAGTATTTTACATACTGTTACATATATTTTCTTATTTTCTCGCTCATTCAATTACGATAATAATATCGCAAAATATGTATTTGTTTAGAAATGCTGATTACCAAAGATGTGTAAAGATCCGGATACACTTATCTTTTCTGTAATATCAGTAATCATCAAATATTTTGTGTCGAAATAAAAACTACAGTAACATTTTCTAATGTTTGATGAGTTACCATATATAGATTTTTCTTTATTTGATTGATACATTCCGTGTTTAATAAATAACCTACTTTGTCGTAAAACTAACACATACACAATCTATCAAAATAAGTATCCAGTCCAAGTACTGTAACAACTCGAAAGAAGTCTATCATTAAAACCCGAGGGAAAAATCATGTAAAATTGAATTTGTGAATAGCACATTTCTTCAATATATATATATATATATATATATATATATATATATATATATATATATATATATATATATATATATCAGTGGGGTAGCGTCCATAAGGCAAAATGGCATTTGCATACACATAATTTTGCCATGTAATGCATAGTTTCCTTTATTTCATAATTTTATTTTTTGGTATACATAGGCTTCGAAAATTCTGCCTACACAAATATTCAGGCTACGCTAAGCCACTATATATATATATATATATATATATATATATATATATATATATATATATATATATATATATATATATATATATATATATATATATATTATATTTACGGAAAGATAGAGGAAGCAAAAATGAAAGGAGGTGAAAATGTTCTTACATATAATAAATAAGGCAAATCTCAAAAAGAAATCTCATATTCTTTTTTGCAAAATTGTAGAAAGCTAAAAACAATAGATATAGTCGTATTATTTCCAAGATGATATTAATATCTTATTATTTCTTTTGAATAATCTCTTGCAGTTTGCAATGTACAACTAAATTTAAAAAAAAAACTATTTTCTCTTATGAATTATTTCAAAAAAAGGAAACTATCATATTACACAAATTTCAAATTTTGTAAAAAAATATCTCATTTATTACACAAATTTCAAAATTTGTAGAAAAAAACTCATTTGATTTGCAAATACAATATAATCATTTTACAATAAAATATTCATTTGATAAATATTATTCCTATTTCAATGCAGAGAAAAAATGTATGATATCATTTTATTTGATATATTAATTATCATCCCGTGTCAATTTCTGAATCTGAAATTTGATTAAAGTTTGATTTTTGTAAATAACAGATGATTGAACTATATTCATATTTGCGATTAGTGTCAGTCGAAGCGTGGATATGTGTATCCGATTGAGGTAGTGTCATAATAAGCCACGCCTACTGAAAGCTTTGAATATTGATCACAGCCAATCAGATTACGTTAAGTCCATCCTCTCAGCACGCGCACCAATCAAAATAAATAATAACGATTTTTCAATCTCACATACCGTAAATATAACATGCTGTGTTATAAATGAGTTAGAATGTTTTGATATCCGACAGTGATCCACTTCATACATAGAAAAGCGAACCAAGTTATAAAAATTATCTTCAGAATTCAAGGACAACCGTGGCGAAGTTGACAACACTTTGATCTGCAGTTATTCCACATTTCACAGTATTGGACTTACTGTTTTGCTGATTTCACAGCAGCCACTCCCCTGGGTCATCTCTTACTGAGGGAGAACTGTTTTGTTTGCTGCTTCAAGATGATAAATGCCTTCATGGAGTCGAGCGCACACCTGCCTCCCGGGGCTCTGAAGATGAGTCCACCTCACCATATGAATGATAGTGCAATGCTTCACGGACAGCCAGCTTCTTATGTTCATACTAGCAATGGATATAATGCTTCCCATGGCTACTCCAGAGATTTCCTACTTCGCCGTCCAGATATATCAATTCCAGGCCACGATTCCAGTGGGAACGGACTTTTTGCAACGTCATCCGGGACTTTCCAGACGCCACATCACGTTGACGCGCCAGGTTTATTGTCTGGACTCCATGATGCATCCTCCCACTACAGCTCCGGTCAAGGACGTTTTGCATTTCCCACGGACTTCTACTCACACAGTCAGATGCCCTGTACCCGATCTGACCCGTACGGGACACACTTCAACATGTCGGTGAACTCTATGAACATAGGACCACATGGTGCTCCCGGTGCATTCTTCCGGTATATGAGGCCACAGATGAAGCAAGAACATGTGTGTATGTGGATAGAACAAAACAGCTCCGAGCCCAGGAAACCATGCAATAAAGTCTTTAATACTATGCACGAGATTGTGACCCATCTGACAGTGGACCATGTAGGGGGACCAGAGCAAATAGACCATACTTGTTACTGGCAGGACTGCTCTCGAGAAGGAAGACCGTTCAAGGCAAAGTACAAACTTGTCAACCATATCCGAGTCCATACGGGGGAAAAACCATTTCCTTGTCCGTTTCCAGGATGTGGAAAAGTATTTGCCAGATCTGAAAACCTTAAAATTCACAAACGCACACATACAGGTTAGTAGATATATTTACTCTCTCTCTCTCTCTCTCGTTGCACTATGTTATAAACTAAAACAGTATATATTCTGGATTAACGTTAAATATGTAATGTTTGGGGGGTTTCACTAACATTTTGTTAACAAACATGCACATTTACTCAAAATATGTAAATCCATTTCTTCCACTAACATTTTGTTCCACATGCACATTGTATATTAATTTCTAATTATTTATATGTATTTTATTATTAATTTTCCGTTGTTATTGTGAATACTGTTACTTTCTAAGTAATATTTTTGTTATAAATATTTAAAAGATTATTAACACCATTAATTAGTTAGAACACGAGAAAGTATTGTGCTATTGCACAAAAAAGGAATTTAAAAAACCAAACAAACACCCCCCCCCCCAAAAAAAAAATTTAAAAAACAAAACGAAACAAAACAAAAACAAAAACCAAAAACAAAAACAAAAAAAGAAAACCAAAAAAAAAAACCCCAGTGTAATAAAGATAAAAAGACAAGCAGAAAATATTTTAAATAGCAAAATGTGCCACATACAGGAAAAGAAATATTGGAAATAGAGAAAGAGAGATTTTAAAGGATGAAAAACCACCCATTCTATGAAAACGAAATTTAAATATATATATATATATATATATATATATATATCTACGTTATTCCTAATATACAATGGAAAAGCGAGAAAGGAAGGAAAGGGAAATATGAAAACCGAAGGGATATAAAAGAGAAAGAGAATAGATGCAAGTTAGAAGAACTGTGTACTGAATACATCCATAGGTTGAGCTGAAAGGCAAAGATAATCTTTAGAATAATACAAAGTAAATAAGACGAAACAAAATCATTAATGGTAAAAAAAAAGTACAGGAATGGACCAGAGGACCCTGTTACTTGGATTTATTACTTACAACGTATCTAACGCATTAACACTCACGTTAAGGTTAAATACTACAACCTGTTTCTAATTAGGTGACTCTTAAAGAACTTCATCAACTTAGCCAGTTTCCCAAGCCTCATTTACTATACATTGAGTCTCTTGTTTGTTTCCCATGCGATACCTCTTTGAAAAGGAGAGCCGTGGAATAAGTTTAGATGATCGTTTTTCTAAATATCAACATCAAAAGCTTATTCTTAAAAAATTCTCAAGTTGCTATTCTTTCTCAAGTTTATCTGAAAAATTATCTAAGCAAATTATCTCCACGGCCAAACTACTCTAACTCCAGGGAAAAAACCACACAATGTTACTAATGTCAGAAAGTATTCGCTATCCCTTCATTCAAGAAATTAAAACAAAATTGATACTGTAAATGACTATACCAATGTTTATTTTTTCTCTGATCAAAGGCGAAAGAAAGATTTTTAAAAATGATATAATATATAGCGGTCCGACCTGGGGTTTTTCCCCTTTCATTCCTAGCTTCGCTCTGCACTGTATCTGCTAATTCTGCTCATTGCAATAAAATGTTTAATGAAAATTTATTGATTGTATGTTGATACCATGATTTTATTTTTCAAAAAGGAAATATATGTAATATCATGGTATCAACATACAGTTAATGAATCTTAATTAAACGTTCTATTGCTATAAGTTGATACAGTGCATAGCTTAAGCTAGGAATAATAATAATAATAATAATAATAATAATAATAATAATAATAATAATAATAATAATTCCAGTTCGGACCACTCATGCTTTTAGGTTCCAATTTAAATGAGAAACAAAAAACAAACAAATGAACAAACAAAAATAATATATGTAGTAACAAATCGTTGAACCCAACACATATGACTGTGGCAGAAAACAAGATTTTGCTGCATATCTGCATGATAGTAATTTTTTGTTTTAATTTTTACACAGGAGAGAAGCCGTTCCAATGTGAGTTTCCCGGATGTGACCGAAGATTTGCTAACAGTTCCGACAGAAAGAAACATTCGCATGTACACACAAGTGACAAACCGTACCTGTGTAAAGTTCGAGGATGCGAGAAGAGTTACACACATCCCAGCTCCCTGCGCAAACACATGAAAGTTCATGGAGACATTTCACCCCTCCCCGAAGATTATGAGTCCGATGAACAGAACATTGAGATGGCTTCTTCTCACACTCCTAGTCCAGATACATTGTCAATTACAACGTCTTCTATCCATGAAATGGACAAAAATGATAGTTTAGGTAGTGGAAGTGAACGATCATGCTTTAGCGCAGAATCCGGAAACGGCATAAGTCATTCAACACCATCTAGTAGCCCAACTTTACCATTACATCCGGCTGCTAACTTGCCATCATCAAACACTACTATCAATGAGTGGTACATATGTCAAAACAATGGAATCTCACACAACACTGACCACTTGCCTCACAATTCATTCGGACATCACATGCAGAACTTACAATCTATGCAAATGCCAACCTTAATGTATTCTTGAATAGTGCATGTTAATGTTGACCGTGTATAGTTGCTACTACGTGCATGAATTTATTTCTCATAATATAAAATGTTGAGTTTGTTTGTTGATATCATGTGTGTTAATATTTTATTATTTGTGAAATTAACATTGTTTTTCATGCCAAGTCTAATTGTTTAATTTATTAAATACCAAAATCTATGGAATCGTATCTGTTTATTTAATCTTATTAAATTTTTTACACAATTGATGATATAGGAACATAATATTTAAAATTTTCAGAATCTCTATAAAATTCCGTTTTGGATTTCATTTTATCAAGAAAGATATACGAAGAAAATAATAAAGAAATATCTACTTTTTTAAACGTGAATCTCTTATTTTACACGTTAAATATTAATCCTTTATTGTCCTAAGTAATTAACACTCGGACAGTAAGGACTCTATATCCAGACACGTGCTTTGCATATAGACCTGCGATAATACCAAAATAGATCCATGCTGAACGCCTAGAAAGAGAGATTGTATTGGGATACCCCATACATGGAAATACATGTAATGGCACTGAAAATATTTCTTAAGAACATTAAAATAACACCACTAGGACTTGCACTAACGTTTGTCGTCTACTACTTAGGAAAAAAAAAGTACATTATATGCAGCTAGAAAAAAATTATACATTTCATTTCATTGACATTTCATAAGTAAGAAGAAGGCGTTTATACCTACAGTTTATGTAAACTGATCTTTTAACTTCCAGTTATTCAACCATGTTTAAAGCACCCATGAAAAACACTTGACCTACGACAAGAGTGCCAAAACTGTCAGAGAAAATATCTTTTAACGGAACTTTATTCAAAAACTTCGATTTATGCTTCTCTTGTGATCGATAGCCATTGATAAAACTCTCCCGAGATTCAATAGCCGACAGAGAGGAAGAAAAAGCGTCGCCACAATGCAGTGGTTGGTATTATGACGGTATTTATCTATTTAAATCATTAAATTGATCCAAGTATCCCTGTTTAATCTTCACATAACTTGTAAAAGATGTTTACATAACAAATACAAAAAATCATTTCCACAAAGTTGTAAATAATTCAGCAGAACTGACGTTATTGCTTTTCTATTGTAGCCGAGTTGAATGACAGAGTATTCATTAACAATGACCAATATCATTCAAGTTCACATTCACTTTACAAGTGGGTACAGTCTGACATTCTATTGTGCATTTTATATTTATATAGAATTATATTTGCGACGCCTTTCCCATTGGCGGTCACAGGTGAGGATTCCTGTGTTTGCACATCCCATTTCCGATTAAAATCATACTAGAAAGGTTATCCTATGAACGCGTAACCCCTTTGTCCTCAGTAAAGTTTACCACTACAGAGTGGTACCCCTTTTTAGATTCGATGGTTCCGCCTCTTATTGCTATACGCATTTGGTGGACGAATTTATTCAGCAGTATCTCCAAGATAGTAATAATCTGTATTTTCAATCATGCTTACTGTATTTTTTAAAATAAGATATTGATGCATTTGATTTATATTGAAAATTTGAAATTTATTAATAGGAGGTTAATGCAACAAATAAAATACATGTATTACATTTTGAACATAAATTTTGATTAATATGTTTTGGTCAAATACTCCTGATAATCTATTACATGGAATTCTGATGATGGATGTTTGTCTGGACTCCTACATCGATAATTTCAAAATACATGTATTCTTATATAAGATCTGTAGAGCGCACCTGCAATAAATCGATCAAGATTGGCCACGTAAACTATATATAATATAAGCACTTAACTGACGAAAGTAATATTTTCAAGCAATTTTCGCTACATTTTAATATAGTTTTATACAGATGTTTAGTTTGTACACAGTTATGTTATCTAAGTCGTCCGGGGGGGATTTGTAGACAACTCCGGGACAGATAACGGACTGTAAATCCTTAAATCGCGTCCACTCCCCGACACTTTCCATAATCCTGTAAATACAACCACAGTGGACTGCCAGAAAATTTCCCATTGTTATTCCGTGTACAAAGGCGGGTATGTTCCCGCCGTGATCAACAATAAACCCCAACTCAATCTAATATCAAGCTTCATCGACAGTAGCTACCTTGCTGTGCCCCCTTTTCAAAAACAAAAATGACACTCAATGTAAAAGCGCTAAATCCATTCTATGCTTTGTCAAAAGACTCTTGGTAAAATAGACTACATTTTCGACTTTGTAGAATCTCCGCGGTTATAATTGGTGTCGGGATAAAGACCCAAGTTGTCGTGCCTTTATACATAGAATTGTTACATAAGGATATTTTGGACAAACTTTTGTCAGAATCACAATAGGATTACACTAATGAGGGGTCACGTGACCTGCTGGATCTATTCACTCGGAGACATTACCGATCCTTATCCAGTGATGTCCGGGTCATAAGTTCCCCGTGCGGATAGACGACTGGTACCAGCTCTTTATTTATTTTACTTTTTGCGTTTTTGTGTGGAAATTTCTTTTGAAATATAAAATACATTCTGTCGAACTGACTAAATCCTTTCGATTACACCGAGTATTCAAAATCCGAAATACTATGGGAACGAGGAAAGGAGAGCAAATTGATGTCATTTATTAAGAAAAACCCTGATATTTCCAAAAATATGTGATATTGGATAATTTATTTGAGGGGATTGCTCGCCGATTATTTTGTACCATCGCTTTTCGAACTAAACTACACTGAGCTGGGCTTTGAAACTCTTTTCATGGACAACAGGAAGTATTCGTACAATATTATCAAATGCGAATGGTCGAATACCGTGTACTGAGATAAATTAAAAGGCGAAATTGAAAATTTCCGATCACAGTTCGGTTGTCCGAAATGAATATGACCCTCCCCCACATGTATTATTACCCTTAGATAGTAAAAATTCCTGTATACGTACGGCTTCCCGTGTATGCACTCCTCGTCACTCCAGCTAATAAACGAATATAAGTGTATATTGTCCTATGACATATTTGAAAGATAATGACTACTATTATGCATATTGAAATATCAAAATCTTTCAAATATGTCAGTGAACAATATGAAAAGGTGCTAAAAGTGGTATCAATAGTAAATTGTTAGTGCTTATGTTACAGGTGTGGATTCAGAAATTCTGTAGAGAGAGGCTCAATCTTAAACGAATTTTTCGAAGGAAAGGGGGGGGGCAAATTATGATTTTTGGTGTAAATTACTTATTCTATTACAACCCCCCCCCCCCCAAAAAAAAACAAGAACAGACATTTTACTAGGGAGTGTCCATACCCTGATCCATCCTCCGAATTCGCGCCTGTTAACACGTATTATTTTGTGCAAAAGGTACCCCATTTAAAAAAGATGATAAAGATAACTGAAAAAATTTTTTAAATCATTCTATACTTTAATACATCGTTTACGACATTGGCATATGTTATTCTTTTCAAAATGTATTAAGTTTAACTAAGCTCTGGTTGTTTGCTATTATTTATTTATTTATTCATTTTTATTTATTTATTTATTTATTTATTTATTTATTTATTTATTTATTTATTTATTTATTTATTTATTTATTTATTTTTACTAATAGCAGAATAACTTAATGTAATGTAAATTTATTATTAAAAGTTTACCTGACAATTATTAGCGGAAATTTGTCAGCTTAAAGCGTACAACAAATTGGAAGCATTTTGCATGCCATTCGTCATTTTAATCTGAAGTAGTGTCTTATTGTTGCGACAGGTCTGTGGCGTTAGGTAGTTCTATTTCATTATACTCCACTGATGATTACAAGAAAATTGATATATGGACATATCAAACTTGTCGAGAACCTTGAAAAAGGCAAATCTGATGTACCTAATTTGAATTTAAATTTGAATAAAAAAATGCTTCTTTTTGTAATGTTCAACCCTTAAATGACATCTTTGAACGACCAAGACATTATCGGAAATTTGCCTTTAATTGTCACTTAGGACTACTTGAAGGTGTTTAACGGGAACTACTGAGTGATAAGATATCATCGCAGGAGCGTACCAAAGATGGCGCAATGCTACATAGGGACCACCGGTTTTCATTGTTACAATACTGAGTTCAGCTCAAAATTTTACTTATTTTAAAAAAAGTTTGCACATCTTTACTTTTTCGCTTCCACAATATTTTACTTGGCTAAGGAGTGAGAGAGGTTGTGATACTTGAGTGGGGTGGAGTGGGGTTTGACATTTGCTTATGAACATTGATTTGGAAATCATGTATGTATTAACCTTGAGATTAATAATACGATAATAAATTTATCGATAACATACTTAAAACGTGATCCAAGGGCGTAGGAGAACGGGGTAGGGGAGGTGCCCACACTTTTGAAAGTAGGGGCACAAGTAGGTTTCCTCATTTCCTGCTTTTCAATATACTGAAATGTTATCTCACCCCCCCCCCCCCCCCCCCACCCACTCCCCCCCCCCCCCCCCCCCCCCCCCCCCCCCCCCCCCCCCCCCCCCCCCCCCCCCCCCCCCCCCAACCCCCCCCCCCACCCACCCCACCCCCCCCCCCCCCCCCCCCCCCCCCCCCCCCCCCCCCCACCCACCCCCACCCCCCCCACCCCCTTACGCCACTGTGCATTTTTTGCAGCTAGTAAAAAATTCATCATATATAGCTCTCTGTCTGAATACCCATCTGTCTATCACTTGATTAATTATGATATACCCATGGTAACTAACTCAACTCGGGATTGGATGGCTGATTTTGTGTTTTCAAACTATACCGGCAAATCTTCTGCACCCCATGCTTCGGAATATGGACCTTTACAGAGTCGAAGTTCTAAATACTAGGACCGGATCCTTCACTGAATCAATGAATGCATGTTGGTACCTCGCTATGCTGTACGCTTACACATTTGTTTATGTGGAATTACAGGACAATTGATCTCCTTGCTGATGACAAATGCCTACTTGAAGGCTATTTATCATAATCTAATGTCAGGACAAATCTGACCTCGAAGAGGCGAAATCACCTAGAGAAGGAGAAAAAGGAAACACACGGGATCTTATGTCGGGAGGAACACTAAATGCAACATTTATGCCAACAATGCAGGCGATAGGAGGACCCGAAACCTCGGTTACAAGGGCCATGTAGGGGAATGTTCAAGGTTCAAGTGTGTACGCACAACAGCTCGCAGGTGCGCTTTGTATTTTGGGTGAAATAGTTTTCAAATTGATCAATATTTGGCGAAAATAACACTAACATAGAATTTATTTTATCTTTTTACATCAAAAGGACATCTATGGTACTCAACACTCTTTTGTGAATAAGAAGTAACGTTCCTCAAAGGACAAATGACTTATACTGGTATGTTTGTTGTTCATTCTGTATCACCATTTTATTATTATTACCGAGATATGTGAAGCCTTGCTCTTAATAACATCGAACAATGAACACATTGTACATTGCACACGAGAAACTATTGAAAAAGCCAAGCATCTGAAGTAGCATATTCTATCAATTATTCCTAATAACATAATCAATAATAAAGTATTATATAGTTATATTTGTCAGTGCATTCTACTACGTATGGTATATGCATACAGAATAGCAAATATACCGTATATTGAACCTTCTCTTTTGATCAGTCATAAAATATACCAATCTGCCAGTATATTGTTCGTTGCTCAGGTTGGAACTTTGAATTCCGGTATATGCAATACACAGAGCATCAAGCCGCACAAAGATGTAATCAAAGTAAGTCATTTTACCACGTGACATTTATTCACGAATCAGCGCACAGGTTATAAGGATGCTACACTGGAAGGCAGATGGCTATTGAATGGATCTTCATCTGACCTGTTAAATACATACGATTCTGTTACTGTACAATGATAATGTGCCATATGTTGATGGAAATTCTATTAAGTGTTGATCATTTCAGAAGTGCATAAATTGAGCTTTTTATATTCAATTTCATTGAATTAAATCAATTCAAAAGAGGATACACGTATTTACATTAAAACATCCAGGATATTGTATAAACAAACACATTAAAGTATTTTTTAAGGGTCTTGAAGTGTTTTGTAATGTGAAATCAAACAAATCCCCTAGACCTGTATTCACAGCCACTTTGAATGACTGACATTTCCAATGTGAAAATTTCAATTTAAAAATAGCATATATCGTGGTGTTTTTTAAAGTATATATATATATATATATATATATATATATATATATATATATATATATATATATATATATATATATATATATATATATATATATATATATATATAACCCACGATTTATATGCTATTTTTTCCAATACGAATTTCCATTGTTTACTGTATAAGTCAAAGAAACTCTTTGAGTATATTGCATGGAATTCATTTATTGTCATTATCATTATTATGATTTTTTTTTTATTTTGTTGAGGATTGTACAAGAACTCTCGTAATCTTACCATGAATTTTTTCATTGATTAATTATGTAGAAGCTGTTATGACTTTAACATGCACGCAAACATGCATATGTAATATAAATACCGGAGTATGCTAACACTGGGTAACTAAAGCATTAAAACATGAATGCATCGTCCATTTACATTCTAATTAATTCTTCGGAATAATTAACCCTCATCTAGAATGGACGGCAAATGTGTCATACATCAACCTTATTTCACAGATCCATAATTTCCCTGGGCGTGGAAACATCATTCAGTTTTTATTCATACTAATCCTATGCCAAAGGAAATTCAGACTAATTATAGGGCAGAGAAAATTCGAGATATGCACCGTTTTAGAAAAATCTCTCGCTCGGAGACTGCCATCGGGTGGATACAGGTGTGTCCAATCAAGCAGAGTATCTATGTGGCCAAGAGGGGAGATCTTCACCTGACAATTGTTTAGAAGTCATTTAATTGGCGTAATCTCCCATGCAGTCAATCTAACGCTGTTAAAATTTAATTAATTATTCATAAACACTACACATTCTTTAGAGTTCAATGAAAAGGCACCGTGCTCCTCTTTCCAAAAGTTTACGAAAAACAAAAACTGCAATCATATATGGCGTGGAACATTTCAAGATGATGTACCCAATTAATGCTTGCAGGCTCTAGTCAAAGCTGCCAAGTAAGCTCACGTGACGAATTTGTTGAAGTAGTCCTCTGCCAAGTAAGCTCACGTAACGAGTTTGATGAAGTAGTCCTCTGCCAAGTTAGCTTACGCGACGAATTTGTTGAAATAGTCATTTGCCAAGTTAGCTACGTGAAGAGTTTGTTGAAGTAGTCATCTGCCAAGTTAGCTTACGCGACGAATTTGTTGAAGTAGTCATCTGCCAAGTTAGCTCACGTGACGAGTTTGTTAAGTAGTCACCATTTGTTACTAAATTTCTTATATAAGCACTTTTTACGTAAACAAGTACAAACTCGAGCATGAAAGATAGAAGGTCTATGAATCTATCAGTATGTTCTCTGAACCATTTAAGATACCGTTAATAACATTATTTTTGCAGTTATATCGCCATTTCAGATAAATGTGTCGACGGAATGCAACCTAGTATTGGAACAAGAGAATTGAGACATCATTTCTCCATTAAAATATTAAAACAAAAACAGTTCGAGTTACGTATTATCTCATTGTTTGTTAATGGTGTGACGCGCTGGTATTGTAAATCAACATAAAACACCAGTGGTTCAGCTACAAATGTGTTTTTATAGCTTCTGGGTGCAATCAAATGGCAACGAAATATAGCATACCCTACTCCTCATACGGAATCCACATCATCTAGTTTTACCATTAAACCTAAATGGGGCCGAACATAGGCTGTCATCCGGACCAGCGCTGCACTAAACCAGCATGGGACATATTGTCGGGAAACGTTGAGTGAGAGGGATTACTTTATTATTATGTAGCCTAACTGACACTCGAGTTATCAATCTTATTTCATTAATTTCTGGTTTACTTACATCTTTAACAGAAAAGTGAAATATGAATTTTCGTCCATGATGGCGCGGCACAGTGAGGCAGTCCCGGATTCATCAGTCACAACAGGACGTCCCGATTCTCTCTTTTACATGTGACAGCCCGACAATGACTCAAAAATTAAAAAGTTTAAGTGTGCCGTGATCCTTGATGGGAAGTCAGGAGATATTTCAATTTTGCAATATTGTTTGCTATCAAAATGATGAAGTTAGAATATCAACAACAATGCAGCACATAATTGAATTAGATTTCTTTCACGCTTCGTTGTGCGATTTAATACAGCTTTCTTGTCTCCGCCATGTTGACCTAGCCTCGCTTTGGACATCAGAAAAATTTGCTGAAATACATTATCTATATAGACATTTAACACAAATCGAAATATTCATTGTATAATTAAAATATTAAACCTAGTGTGTCATTCTAAAGAGTAATGAAACATTTATACCTTATTACACATTGCTTAGAGAAAATCATAAATAAAATCATATTATTTATAAAATATCATATTATGTGCTAATGCCTGATACAGCTATTTAAATACAACAGGAATTACGGTGCATTGTATTAGACGGAAAGCACGGTCATATTTAATGCACTCTTGAGCAGTATCGCGATCCTGGTCACGAAAAGCAATGTCGGAAATGACCACAAAGAAAGGATCAGCTTGTGCGAAATTCATCAGCTCACGGAATGTATCCACATAAAACATCATATTCATATCTCATATCGCGTATTAGCTATGTCAATTGCAAATCCGGTACTGGGAAAATCCGGAAAGAGACTTCAGACCCTAATAACTGTTCAATTTTCTTTGAAATATTCATATCCGGTTTTGATTTGATTATGAAGTTTAAAACATATTCTTGTCATATTTGTTTTTAAGAAAATTATCACTATAAGCTTGAATTAACACGCTTTTGCAGATACAAAGTAAATGCAAATAGCATTAAACAAGGAGATGTCACTTGTTCAGTGGGTTTCCAAATAGTCCGTCTTTGCGCCTCCGATGCATTTCGTTGACGTCGAATCAACAGCTTTAATGATATACATTAACTACAACTTCGTTTTCTATGATAATTGCACGTAATTGTCTGCGATTTCACTATTTGAGTTCAGCACGCGACTAATTATAACTCACAATATTCCTACTACTGAAAGGGTATTGATTACAGAACATCTTATTGTACCAGTGCGAGACATGACGTAATATACATTTTTTTCTCTTGCACTTTTCCGCAATATTTTAATCATTATAAATCAGTTGGCTAAAATTAACTACAAGAATAAAGGGGATGTGATAGAAATAATTAGAAAGAGAGGTGCAACATTCTTTTGTCTGTATCAAAATGATGTTCTCCCAATGAAAAAAAAGAGGATTGGTTTGGAAAGGTCAACCTCCAATGGGGAATTTTCATAAACGCTTAGATGATCCAGATTCGTGATTTGTTATGAGGTGTACTCCTCGGGATTTATCTTCAATTTCTAAGTAAAATCTTATTTTTTAATCTTTTGTTTTACCATGATTATTATCTTAAATGAGAAAATAATGAAATATATATAATGTATGTATACTTCTTCATTGAATTCAAATGTGGATTTCAAAATATTTATAACAGGATTTGTAAAAAAAATTACTGAAAAATTGCATTATGGCCTAGGATAAAACCAAAGTCATACCCCCTCATGCATTCGGAATCTCTCTTGCCTTTACTCATAAAAGAATGCTGCAATATGTAAAACTCAAAACGGATACGTACAGTGAAACAGCCCCATTTATACTAATCATCACACCTGTAACACACCTCGGGTCTGTACTGCCATTGACATACTACTAGTTGTGCGTTTGGCATATGTCACCATAAAGTATCAGAATACTGCGTACATGGTCCAGGTCATTAGGTAGTTGCATAATCAAGAATTTGTTTCTTATTTCTCCATCTAAATTCCTTATGGAAAATTCATAAATCAAAATATTATTTGTAAGTCCTTATCTATTCTGTAATATTGCATTGTATTTACAATGTGGAAAAAAAATGAATAGAAATTGAAGAAATACGCTTACACCGAAATACTAGGCCCCAATAGGTGAGGGGATTAGGGAGGGATTAGTGTCATCGAGGGGTCAGTCACCGTAGCTAGTTAAAGTGATACAGTATTAAGCACACCTCGAGTCACGTGATCATCAAATCTTGACAGAAATCAAAGATTAGCAAAAAATTTTCAGTAAAATACTGGGAAAATCATAATTCTGTCCTAATGTCGTTTAGTTTGAAACTAAAGACTTTTATATCATAAACAAGACATTACTTGTAGAGTTAGAGATTGAATTGAATCTAAATTTAATTTAGATGTTTAAAATCATGTTCGGTTAGATTCTGCTACACAGCATGCCGCTTCTTTACACCACATCTTCGTATTTAACAGCGACCATGTAGGTTCCACGAGCATCAATGTGTAATGGCTAATGAAAGGGTTCTTGACTTCTTAAAAGATAAATTTTCAGTCAGACACCGGTCGTAATCACAGGTACAGAGTGTGAACATCGACCTTAAGACCTAGAAATCAATCATAACTTAGAATAGATTAACGGGTTGTGCTTGACATACACTGAAATTTAAAAGCATTGTAACAACCTAACAACACCTTTATGGAATTAGAACACTTTTTCGTAATATTAATGATAATGATGAGAATCAAATGCTGCTGCTGCTGACAACAACAACAACAACAACAACAACAACAATTATTATTATTATTATTATTATTATTATTATTATTATTATTATTATTATTAAATTGATATATTCGTATTTCCAAGACAAATTTAATTGCAATTGCAAATTGTGAACTAAAAGTACATTAATTAATTAATTCATTCATTTATTCAGTTAAAATTAAACTGAAAATAACATGGAGAGTAACTTCGTATTTCACCTTGAGTTACAAATGCATATCAGTCGTGCACATGCAAGTATAAAGAAGAAAAGTGTATTTTTAACAAATGTGATAAATGATAAATTTCACATCTATGTATTGTTAAGGAGATCCATCAGCGTCGTTTTTCTTAGTTAATGTACAAAAATAAAACCGGCAATGAAACGAAGAGAAAGAGGGTGTAGAGTGTCCTTGACGGATATTGCAATAAGATATGAGAAGACATGAGTCAGGTGCTTTATATATGATTTAGGGCTTAGGTATGTTGCCGATAATATGACACCTATGGATTTCTTACTCATTCCATTTAACAGAATATGCACCTTTCAAATAAGATTGAATAAGAAACAAGGGGGCGTAACTGTACCACCAACGGTGACAACCCGCGGGGGGCAATTCTATTTGTAACAAAAACATGTTTTCAACATCAATTATATTAAATTCGTCGATTTAGATGGACTATTTTCCCTCAAAGAATGCATCTGGTGTATTAAGAAGTTCAGCATTTTTGAGGCGGTGTCGAGTAGCGGTTTTCACACAAAGGCCTCTTGAGCCGGTGAACCTATAACTCGGGGTAATTCATTACCGACAGACATTGTGTATTCTCCGTCATTAACGAAATGACACTTTTTCATCAATTAGCCTAAACTTAAAACATGAATAAGTATCATCGTCCAAATAGTTGAAAATTCTATAGAGTTTCCTCTTATAGCTGAAATGTTTGTTCGTCCCCAGGATGTTTACGCTGCTTGTGTATTATTCAGATCTATAACCGTGAAAAGCGCCGTTTTGTGCGAGCATGCCTTTTTGTCAATTATTTCTTTAATTGAGAGAAAACTGTCACATCTATTCTATGGCCGAATTCATTTGTATATCCATTTTTTGAATTGATTCGAGTTTTCGAAAAAAAGACACTTCATACTCATAATTCTATCATTTTTTTCAGATTATTACTAGCAGAAGGACAAGAAATATTGTGTATATAATTTGTACGTTTAAATTCATAAACTTTAATTGAGTATCTTTTACGAATGAGGATTATCACTAGATTTTATATCCAGCTACATGTTTGTTAAAAACAATAAGTTTTGTTTGAGGCAACTAGCATTTAGTAAGGGAGGAAGTTTTATGACCAGTCCATCGGCAGATCTTCCAGGTTAGTAAAGGAGGAAGCCTTTAGACAACTACACCGGCATTCCCTTTTATTCAGTAAAAGACGAAGCAATTCGGCAAGTATACCGGTATCAATTTATGTCTCTTTGGAGTATTACTGTTTTAGTTATGTGTTAATTGTATATCACATTCACAATTAAATACAAACAGTAAAGCAATGTAAATTTAGGATTGAAAGACAGGACTTTGCAAATAAAAACAAATTTCAAATATCGACAGATTTTTCTTACTCAGTAGAAGAGGAATCCCTTCGACAAGTATACCGGTAGATTTACCATACAGTAGAAGAGGAATCCCTTCGACAAGTATACCGGCAGATATACCAAACAGTAGAAGAGGAATCCCTTCAACAGGTATACCGGCACATTTACCATACAGTAGAAGAGGAATCCCTTCGACAAGTATACCGGAAGATTTTCCCATTTGCCATGACACGCTTCGAATCCGTACTTGAATGAGTTGTATATCAATTTATGTCTCTTTGGAGTATAGTAGTTTTAATTGTTATTTATATATCGCATCCACAAATTATACACAAACAATAAAGCAATGCAAATTTAGGACTGTTAGAAAGAATGCTATAACTGAAAAAAATTAAATTAAGATATGGAATAAAAAGTCATTTTACATTATTCTAAAATTTTCGCGACTTGGCTTCTTTTCTCGTGATGCTTCGGTATTTTTCCACTACACTAGAACTTATTCAGTGTTTCATTATACTGTGTATGCTTATGACAGTCTATTTTTGTGTAATCTTTAAACAAGAATATAGCTTACTTTATTAATCAAGCTTCACGCAATATTGAAATGATTTCAACACAAAAGCAACATCCAATTATCGGGCATTTCTCCATGTCAAATACTCTTAGACGTTGTAACTTTTGATTATTGACTTTCGGGTTTCAACAACATAAGGCATGGAATTACCTACTACATCAGCTGTTTGATTACTTCCAATACATACTCTTTATGCATTATAATTAAAGGATACAAAAAGCTTATGGCGGGCGATTATTGATGTCAAACTAAAGTAAATGCATTCTTTCATTTGATATTCATGTAGGAATTGTGAAAAAAGTTGAAATATAGATATTTATCTAAGATACTTCATGATCTACGACTGATTGATATCTTATATAAGACCCACAGTAGCAACAAGTAACTATGTATAATTATCCATCAGGTGTTAAGCTTGGTCAAGTTAAATGGTCCTTGCGGAAAAAGTAAGCATCTGAAGTCATATCGAATGACTACCCACTATACAAATGGTCAAAATTTGAAAAGTAGTAGACAATTAAATGGGCAATATTTGCATAATTGATTAATTAATTGATATAGATGTGTCACATATGATGCGAAAATGATGTTACTAAAACATTGAGTGCACAACATATATTTTGTATGAATGCATCATTAGTATTAATGTTTTTAAAGCGTACTTGTGAAATATTATATAAGAGACATAAATACGCGTATATATGTCTCTGATTATATCAACTACTGATATAACTGAAAATCACTTACATAAATCACTGCATATCAAGGATATCGCCACAGCAGTACGTTGATATACACGACATTGTACTTGTTTCAATTCACTTGAATTAAAATTGATTTCTCCCTTTCTTAGTTTGATGAAAGCAATAACAATAAAGCAAATTTGCATAACAATGACGTCATAGTGAACGCACTGACCTACATTTGTTTAGCATAATCTGTTTACCATGTATACCCTTTGTTTTTGTCGTTTTATGTATCACTTCATTCTAGTTCTTCTTGCAAATTCATTAAACAATAAATCACTACTTCCGTCGCGTAAATTTTTAGTGATGACCATTATTTCCTCCTCTTCGAAAAAGTGATTTGAAAAACAGACCCTTAGCATGAAAAACACTAAATACATTTACGTGCCAAATCACATGTTCTAGACATTGCGTTTTTGTAGTTCAATTCAGTATTTCATATCTAACCAACACAATTTAAACAAAGATCTTTGTTATTGATCTTTGTTCAACGCCAAAATTATATTAAAATTTAGTTTTAAAGGCTCTTAAATACTCATATATATAAAGACAGTACAGGAATTACCTGTCGTAAATCTTTTCTGAATATCTTTAATGCCACTTTTGACATCTTGCCATCTTTCTTTCTTTTTTTTTTCTTTCTTTCTTTCTTTCTTTCTTTCTTTCTTTCTTTCTTTCTTTCTTTCTTTTTTGTCTTGAAAATACTTACAAAGCTAGGAAAACACAACTAAGATTTTTTTCATTTTTTACAGATAAGCAAACAGAACTTACAAGCAACTTAAACGCATTGTAATATTGACTGTGTGTGGTTAGTTGTGTGTGGTTACAACTAACATTATCTTTTCTCATCCCAGTATTCAAATCCTTGTAATTTTGATAAACTAAGATGACATGCCAATCCCGCTATAAATTGTATATGGTTTCCATTGATCAACACAAACATACAAAGTGGCGTAGCTAGCTTAAAATTTTGTGTATTCAAATAATGGTAATAATAATAGTAAAAACAAACAAATAAAAAGCTAAAAGACAATGAGTTCATGGCCGGTAAATCCCTGGTAAGGGGGTCAGAGTGAAGGGACGAAACACCTAGAAACCTCAGCGATATAAGCATTTTGATATAAACAAATTTCATACAAACAATGCGAACAGTAAACTTTTACGAGAAATGTATACATTCAAATACATGTAAATATTAATCATAATATACTTTTGTCCTCTTTTTTGTGTTTTCATGTGCGTATCGGGCGCTAAAGTCACTGATACAAAATTGCATATTGATAGTTGCGCATATATTTGTTTTCTCTAATATAGTTCTTATTTGTTCATGAAGTAAGATTTGGCGGTCCAGTTATACGTGTACTCCCGCTGGGAACATGTACTCTCCCTGTACTTTCGTCTTTCCACTGCGTACTTGTATTCTCCCTTGAGTACCTGACCTCCTCTCCGATTTCCAAAAGTCTATCATTGATCACCTTGGCATACTGCAGGGAGTGCGACAGCTTTGTTACACCAAAAACTCTCACGTTTTACATTGTGGAACCCAAGGTGCAGCGAACAGAATACAGGACGCGAGCGTGATTGCTGGCATACTGTTAACGCTCTGCGTCAGTATTACAAGGTATACACTCTCTTGGTCTATATAGTACTTTTATCTTACAAGAGTGAGTTTAATGTCAAATATCTAGCGACCAAATGGCAGGGTATGCACAATCTACCCATGTGGGAGGTAGAGCATACACGGAGAGAGCCTAGAAAACTATAGTACACATTGGTATGATAAGACTTAGCTGCCAGTCAAACCATGCAAATATGTTTTGATAGTGTACGGTTCTAAAGCATCATCTTTAGAACTCAATCCTATCGTTTTTATCAAAACTTGACCATTAAAAAAAGACTATTAAGCATTTAGATGAAAACAACTAAAAAGGTACAATGTATATTCCTAAAATGGATCTAGACTTCATATAGTGTAGGATTTTAAGGCAAATTTAGACCATTAAGCTTTTAGATGAACGCAATGATGAAAAACCCCACTACAATGCATATTCCTCGAATGGATGTAGCAATTTTTGAAGATGAAAGTGTGTTCTTAAGAAAATACTTGGAAGGAAGTTTACAGCGGTGTCGTGCTTTTCAATTCCCTACTAAATGTTTTTAAAATAACTGACCAAAACATAGATATGTGATCGCCTGAATCCCAAAGAATTCCACTTTTATGATTAAAATTATTCGACTAAAATGTTTCTAATCTTTGAGGTCATATGAAACTTTAGCTTCATATTCTATTTGTACGTGACTGAGAGAAGAAATTTTCGCTATTGGAGACAAGTCATACAGTGATGGATGGGGGCACTCCCAAAATTACTAGAAATCATTCTATTAATAATCATTTTCCGAATCTTCATTTCGACTGTTGGCTTCTCATTAGTCTACACCTACAACATTTTCAACAAACAATAATCAAAAAGAAAAATACTAAGGAACCTTAATATATTTGCTATTGAGAGGAAAGAAAGAAAAACAATAACGAGAAGCGCAAAGTCATATTTGGACTTTGGTCGAGCTGACTAATTTTGTCCACCCTACTTATTTACTAGCTCGATAACGAGTACTTCGCACGGTGTCCTCAGATAACCTTGTATGACGAGATATTTTTAGATGCTGATTAACAACATATTTCGTTACTGAGTACATACATGTACTAATCGCACCTGTTGTACAAAGCATGGGTACCTATAATAACTCGCCATGATTTATAACGTTGAAAATACATTGCCTTCTTTTATTAAAACATATAAGGCGTAATCTTTCCATCAAAAAGGTACATAAATGAAAAAGAAGTACGTGCGTATGACAAAAAGACAAGTACTACCACGAGGTGACTACAGAAAAATATACGAAAAAAGAATACAGTGTTACTTGAATATATTGTAAAGCATCGGATAATGTCTGTAACACAGCATAAAGAGAAACCAATATCATAACACATATCCAAGAACGTATAACTGTGGACATGCATGAACCCTTGGAAACCTTTGGTTAGCAATGCCATCCATGAATGCGTAGAACATAGAGACGATAAAGGAAACAGACACTACATTCCCGTGGAAAATATGAGCTAACACTGTATACAAAGTATCAAAACCACACAACACCGGAAAAGAGATATAATAGGACTTTAATCAAATCCTCCGTGGTGATTTTTTTTACGCTGCAGAAGTAATAGTTTTATATTCTATAACGTGGATTTTTGCAGGTTTTTGTTATCCTTCGTTTCTAGCATACAACGAACTCAAATTTACAACATAATACTTTTCATGAAAATTCATTGCTATTCTTTTTATTTTGGTTTCTTGACAATTATGTTTTTCATAGATATTTTTAATATTTGCCTATATCATAGAATAACTTTATACATAATCACCATACAAAATAAATATCATACTATTAGCACTGTCATTCAAGTAGTTTTTCATTCAAAGAAAAAATAAATCAGATCATACGTAAGAAACAAGATTACATACAACCTAAGTCCGGAATTGAATAACATAGCCGAGCTTTACTTGAAGTGTGATTCCCATGAACTTTCCTTCTGTTTACTGATTATTGGACCACCGTTTGAAAATCACAACAGAAATCTGAGAGTGATTTAATACTATTATAGCGTTACACCATATCAGCATGGACCACCGTCAATTCCGCTTTAACAAGGCATTTTCTTGTCGACTGGCGCTGAGAGCCGCGTCGTTTCTTTTCTTATACTGCTGGAATTCGTGCTAAAATAACAGTGAAGATCGGACTAGCCGAAGATGAGGGTAATTTTGCCTTATATGCTCAGCATGTATCGTATCCCTTTTGTTCTGCTGCCATAATAGAAAGTGTTCCGTACATTTCCGATCCCTGCTTCCGTCGATCAGAGTAGGTAGGCAAAGGCCCTGTCTCTGCTAATGAACGTGATGGCATTGGGCTTCCGGACCCAGGAAATGTACCTATCTCTCGAAAATGACTTTTTAACAAGGTCTCTTAAAGTGATACTTTATTCATCATCATGAGACAACTTTTCAGTTCTGAAACATAATTAAGAAATGACAGTTGACGACATTTATCCATCTTTATGTTATATTTATGCTCTTATGGTTGCTAAATAATTTCACATATGACAAGACACCTATACTATACATGAAAACGTAACTGTTCAGCTTTAATATTATGACTTATTTTTCAGGACATATATTAAAATACACATCTACTGTGTGTTTCACCTGTGTGGTTTTTTGTTTGTTTGTTTGTTTGTTTGTTTTTGTTAGTATGTTTTACTTTTTTCTCAAAGAAAAAAGTTTACCCAGTATCCAATACGAAAAGAAGCGAGTTGTGTTTGTGAAACTCTTATGTCCCAGGACGGCAGTCAATGTGGAAATTTTATACTAGGATAGAGGGTATAGTCAAGGACAGAAGAAATGAAAAAAAAAATGGCGTCAAAAAGGATATTGACACAAGAAATACTCTTATGAGATATCAAAGCCCTATTTCCAATGATGACGTTTTTATAAAAATTCGGCCAAAGATCACTGTCACGGCCACAAAGTTACACCTTTTGGTTTTGATATTATCACAAGGAATAGACATGTAA
Source organism: Pteria penguin (assembly GCA_035048485.1). Classification (NCBI taxonomy): domain Eukaryota; kingdom Metazoa; phylum Mollusca; class Bivalvia; order Pterioida; family Pteriidae; genus Pteria; species Pteria penguin. The sequence continues at coordinate 40,576,518 of CM068583.1, forward strand.
AATATCAAAATACTGTTTCTGTTCACAAGTTCTTAGCAATGTGAAAGCTATTGAAAAGTATGTCAAAAGTATGTCAAATGTCATAATCACAATCACTAAATAAAACATTTTGGAGACGAGAAGAGGAAATGTCAAAAAATCTCATCTCTATCCTACTGTTCACCACTTGATTTAGGTTTCCACATACAGACAAATAGAGAATGAACAAACAGACAGAAGGACAAAATTCTGTGAATTCGGAGTATAATAATAAAGATAATAACTAAAAAGCTCGTAAAGCATAGATACAGGGGCGAAAGATAACATTATCATCGATTGTCCTTTGCGGTATACTAAATGAACATGGTTTTCTGTTTAGATAATATCACTGTTGACTTGAACTATGACAAATATAAACCAACCTTACGGTAATCCGTTACTCCATGGTGCACTATATTTACATAATCTTATGTGCACAGTGATATGGCAAACTTCACCAGGTGTAACAAACACCTACGAATCTCTGAGGTCAAACACATTAGATACTATCTCAAGCAAACCGGAAATTAGTACACGATTCAGAGACAATTATCCATATTACTGCAGTGCATGTCATTTGCATTCCCAGCATCCATATTCAACCATTCACCTCATACCCGGATAAAACAAGTCATTTATCATTTACTTCACAATCGTCATGTAGAGTTCTATCTGCTTAAGGAACAAATTATCTGTCAATACCAAATAGCAAACAAAATGTCATTCCTTAAAAACCCCTTTTTTATTAATTATTTCCTGTATATACCAATTCCTTATTTCATTTCACATTTAAAATATGTCTTAATTGGGACCCTTCATCATGTAGGCAAAAATGATACAAGCTATTACTAAAAATAAACAATACTAACACGTCAAATGACCAAACAATTTGAAAGCTTTCGTTTACTGGCTTTTCATTTACTGATTCCCAATACAATAATTGCAATTTACATTGATCAAACTCGTTAAAATGACCAAATATTTTCGAAAGTTTTTGCTTATAGGTTTGTAGTTTAGATATTACAAAAAAATGCAATTGCAATTTAAAACCCGAGAGTAATTATGCAATACCATGGTGGCATTAACAAGAATGCTTTATGTCAGACATTCTAGGTAAGAGCACATGTCAGAGAGAAAATTCATATTCTGTTTGGATGAGATCACGTGTCACAGAGAGTAAGCGTCTCCTGTATGAATGAAACCACATGTAAGGGAGAAAAAACGTATTTTGTTTGGGTGAAACCACATGTCACAAAGAGTCAGTGTCCTCTGTTTGGATGAGACAGCTGTCGGTGAAAGTAAGCGTATCCTGTTTTGGTGAGATCATGTGTCAGGGAGAGTAAGCAACTCCTGTTTTGATGACAACACTTGCCAGGGAGGGTAAGTGTCTCCTGTTTGGGTGAGACCATGTGTCAGGGAGGGTAAGTGTCTAAGTGTCTCCTGTTTGGGTGAGACCATGTGTCAGGGAGGGTAAGTGTCTCCTGTTTGGGTGAGACCATGTGTCAGGGAGGGTAAGTGTCTCCTGTTTGGGTGAGACCATGTGTCAGGGAGGGTAAGTGTCTCCTGTTTGGGTGAGACTATGTGTCAGGGAGGGTAAGTGTCTCCTGTTTGGGTGAGACCTGGCCGCCGGGAGAGTGAGTGTCTCCTGTTTGGGTGAGACCACGTTTTAAGGAGAGTAAGTGTCTCCTGTTTTGGTGACAGAACTTGTCTCGGAGAATAAGCGTTTCCTGTTTGACTAAGACCACGTGTTAAGGAAGAGAGTGTCTCCTGTTTTGGTGACAGAACGTATCAGGAAGAGTAAGTGTCTATTGTTTAGGTGGAACCACGTGTCGCGAAAAATAAGTGCCTCCTATTTGGATGGAACCACATGTCAGAAAGAGTTAGTGTCTCCTGTTGGGTGGGACCATGTGTCATAGAGAGTGTTTCCTGTTTGGTTCGACACACCCGCTATGAATGTCCATGAATATCTCATGAAAGTTTGCATACTGTGAATAGAAATGGTGACACTTACCCAAAATCAGGACGAGAGTATCATAATACTTCCTGCGGGGAACTTTTTCACGAGTTCCATACTAAATATGGAATGTGACAATAATATAAAATACACAAGTAAGCGACACAATGTCTCTGTGGCACCAACAAAGCACAACGGCGGGCATTCAGTGACCACTGGAAACCTGAGGTGGGACAAGGTACCTTGAAGACGAAAGAATCCCCTTTTAAACAAGCATACGAATGCTCAATACATACAAACGACACAAATTAGTGTAATGTTCGCTTAGGTTTGCTTTTCTTGAAATTTAAGTGGAAAATTTTGAGAGGAAGTTTGAGTATGGTGTATTTATTATAGTAGTACACTGATTTTGAGAGGAAGTTTGATTATATTAGAACACTGATTTTGAGAGGAAGTTTGAGTATGGTGTATTTGTTATAGTAGTATACTGATTTTGAGAGGAAGTTTGGGTATAGTATATATGTTATAGTAGTACACTGATTTTGAGAGGAAGTGTGGGTATGGTATATATGTTATAGTAGTACACTGATTTTGAGAGGAGGTTTGGGTATGGTATTTATGTTATAGTAGTACAGTGATTTTGAGAGGAAGTGTGGGTATGGTATTTATGTTATAGTAGTACACTGATTTTGAGAGAAGTTTGGATATGGTATATATGTTATAGTAGTACACTGATTTTGAGAGGAAGTTTGGGTATAGTATATATGTTATAGTAGTACACAGATTTTGAGAGGAAGTGTGGGTATGGTATATATGTTATAGTAGTACACTGATTTTGAGAGGAAGTGTGGGTATGGTATATATGTTATAGTAGTACACTGATTTTGAGAGGAAGTGTGGGTATGGTATATATGTTATAGTAGTACACTGATTTTGAGAGAAGTTTGGGTATAGTATATATGTTATAGTAGTACACTGATTTTGAGAGAAGTTTGGATATGGTATATATGTAATAGTAGTACACTGATTTTGAGAGGAAGTTTGAGTATGGTATATATATTATAGTAGTACACAGATTTTGAGAGCAAGTTTGAGTATGGTATATATGTAATAGTAGTACACTGATTTTGAGAGGAAGTTTGAGTATGGTATATATGTTATAGTAGAACACTGATTTTGAGAGGAAGTTTGAGTATGGTATATATATTATAGTAGTACACAGATTTTGAGAGCAAGTTTGAGTATGGTATATATGTAATAGTAGTACACTGATTTTGAGAGGAAGTTTGAGTATGGTATATATGTTATAGTAGTACACTGATTTTGAGAGGAAGTTTGAGTATGGTATATATATTATAGTAGTACACAGATTTTGAGAGCAAGTTTGAGTATGGTATATATGTAATAGTAGTACACTGATTTTGAGAGCAAGTTTGAGTATGGTATATATGTTATAGTAGAACACTGATTTTGAGAGAAGTTTGAGTATGGTATATATGTTATAGTAGTACACTTATTTTGAGAGGAAGTTTGAGTATGGTATATATGTTATAGTAGTACACTGATTTTGAGAGGAAGTTTGGGTATGGTATATATGTTATAGTAGTACGCTGATTTTGAGAGGAAGTTTGAGTATGGTATATATGTTATAGTAGTACACTGATTTTGAGAGGAAGTTTGAGTATGGTATATATATTATAGTAGTACACAGATTTTGAGAGCAAGTTTGAGTATAGTATATATGTAATAGTAGTACACTGATTTTGAGAGGAAGTTTGAGTATGGTATATATATTATAGTAGAACACTGATTTTGAGAGAAGTTTGGATATGGTATATATGTAATAGTAGTACACTGATTTTGAGAGGAAGTTTGAGTATGGTATATATATTATAGTAGAACACTGATTTTGAGAGAAGTTTGAGTATATCCATATTGAAGATCCCACATTGCTTCGGATGGGATCGTTGCAAAGGTGTAAATTACTATGCATCAGGCAGTTACCATAACCATATACATAGAATTATCGTGCGGTGACGTAAAACAATCAATCAAGCAAAACAACTGATTTTATATAAACAAATTTATAATTTAGGGAAGTTTTCTTTGATTTAGGTTTGTTGTTCATGGAGTACTACACGATCGCTCAATACGTATTGTTTCTTGGATAAATACACGTATCTACAACTTTCGTGAAAAATTTGAACATTTGTTTTCATGCATTTGTTAACACTTAAAATGAAATACTAATCTTACTTTGATATATGAATTACTTTTACAACTAAACGTTTACTATATTTGGGATATATTGCTCGGTGTTGGATGAAACGTTTACTATATTTGGGATATATTACTCGGTGTTGGATGTAGTTTTTGTTTGAAATAATGATCACCTATACTGCAAAATACGAGGCAGCGTCTCTGGTGTATTGTTACAATTGAAATATGGTTTCATATCTACATATCTATTGATATCTATATAATTCCATAGTTGCTAAACAGTCCGATTCTGGATTCGATTTTGGGTCAACATGGGCATAATTTGAGGACATGAGTTGACGTGACCGGTTGTCGGTGACTCATTGAAGAGGTATGTCAGAGACGCTATCACCCGACGCCCTATCTCTCTGAAGGGCCGAGATGACAACATTATCAGTTGAGATAACCCTACACATCTTCAACGATGTGATAATGCATTCCAAAATAGAGAAATACAGAAATGATGGCTAATTATTGACATGGAACTGTAATCTGACACACGTGAATCCAAACGTAAATTACGACTTCCCTATACTAGTTTATCGGAACGGGAGTAGTCTATGTGTTTAAGGTGTTTCAATGGCCCAGTGGGCTAAAGCCTTGCAAGAGCACTTACATTTCAATTAAATCTGTGCTCGAATCCAAGAATGAGACAGTTGAAATGTCCACCAGCAAACATATTCAATATCATTATTTCTCCACGGACATCAGTTGCCTCCACCACCTGTACATTCACCAATATGATACAGATACGACAAACAGTCTCCTCCACCACTATACACTGACCGCTATCATACAAATACCACAAACAGCCTCCTCCACCACTATACACTGACCGCTATCATATAGATACCACAAACAGCCTCCTCCACCACTATACACTGACCGCTATCATATAGATACCACAAACAATCTCCTCCACCACTATACACTGACCGCTATCATACAGATACCACAAACAGCCTCCTCCACCACTATACACTGTCCGCTATCATACAGATACTATAAACAGCCTCCTACATCACTATACACTGACCACTATCATACAGATACCACAAACAGCCTCCTACACCACTATACACTGACCGCTATCATACAGATACCACAAACAATCTCCTCCACCACTATACACTGACCGCTATCATACAGATACCACAAACAGTCTCCTCCACCACTATACACTGACTGCTATCGTACAGATACCACAAACAGCCTCCTACATCACTATACACTGACCACTATCATACAGATACCACAAACAGTCTCCTCCACCACTATACACTGACTGCTATCATACAGATACCACAAACAATCTCCTCCACCACTATACACTGACCGCTATCATACAGATACCACAAACAGCCTCCTCCACCACTATACACTGTCCGCTATCATACAGATACCACAAACAGCCTTCTACATCATTATACACTGACCACTATCATACAAATACCACAAACAGTCTCCTCCACCACTATACACTGACTGCTATCATACAGATACCACAAACAGTCTCCTCCACCACTTTACACTGACCCCTATCATACGGATACACCAAACAGCCTCCTCCACCACTATACACTGACCGCTATCATATAGATACCACAAACAGTCTCCTCCACCACTATACACTGACCGCTATCATATAGATACCACAAACAGCCTCCTCCACCACTATACACTGACCGCTATCATATAGATACCACAAACAATCTCCTCCACCACTATACACTGACCGCTATCATACAGATACCACAAACAGCCTCCTCCACCACTATACACTGTCCGCTATCATACAGATACTATAAACAGCCTCCTACATCACTATACACTGACCACTATCATACAGATACCACAAACAGCCTCCTCCACCACTATACACTGACCGCTATCATACAGATACCACAAACAATCTCCTCCACCACTATACACTGACCGCTATCATACAGATACCACAAACAGTCTCCTCCACCACTATACACTGACTGCTATCGTACAGATACCACAAACAGCCTCCTACATCACTATACACTGACCACTATCATACAGATACCACAAACAGTCTCCTCCACCACTATACACTGACTGCTATCATACAGATACCACAAACAATCTCCTCCACCACTATACACTGACCGCTATCATACAGATACCACAAACAGCCTCCTCCACCACTATACACTGTCCGCTATCATACAGATACCACAAACAGCCTTCTACATCATTATACACTGACCACTATCATACAAATACCACAAACAGTCTCCTCCACCACTATACACTGACTGCTATCATACAGATACCACAAACAGTCTCCTCCACCACTATACACTGACCCCTATCATACGGATACACCAAACAGCCTCCTCCACCACTATACACTGTCCGCTATCATACAGATACCACAAACAGCCTCCTACATCACTATACACTGTCCGCTATCATACAGATACCACAAACAGCCTCCTCCATCACTATACACTGTCCGCTATCATACAGATACCACAAACAGCCTCCTCCACCACTATACACTGACCGCTACTATACGGATACACCAAACAGTTCATCCATCTCTATACACTGACCGCTATCATATAGATACCACAAACAGTCTCCTCCACCACTATAAACTGACCGCTATCATACATATATCACAAACAGCCTCCTATACCACTATACACTGACCGCTATCATACAGATACTACAAACAATCTCCTCCACCACTATACACTGACCGCTATCATACATACACCACAAACAGCCTCCTCCACCACTATACACCGACCGCTATCATACAGATACCACAAACAGTCTCCTCCACTACTATACACTGACCGCTATCATACAGATACCACAAACAGGCTCCTCCACCACTATACACTGACCGCTATCATACAGATACCACAAACAGCCTCCTCCACCACTATACACTGACCGCTATCATACAGATAGCTCAAACAGTCTCCTCCACCACTATACACTGACCGCTATCATACAGATACCCCACACAGCCTCCTCCACCACTATACACTGACCACTGTCATACAGATACCACAAACAGTCTCCTCCACCACTATACACTGACCGCTATCATACATATACTACAAACAGCCTCCTCCACCACTATACACTGACCGCTATCATACAGATACCACAAACAGTCTCCTCCACCACTATACACTGACCGCTATCATACAGATACTGCAATCAGCCTCCTTCACCACTATACACTGACCGCTATCAAACAGATACCACAAACAGTCTCCTCCACCACTATACACTGACCGATACCGTGCACAAACCACAGTCTCCTCTACCGATATCAATTATATACATGTACGAGAAACAGCCTCCTCCACCATTATACACTGACCGCTATCATACAGATACCACAAACAGTCTCCTCCACCTCTATACACTGACCGCTATCATACAGATACTGCAATCAGCCTCCTTCACCACTATACACTGACCGCTATCATACAGATACCACAAACCGCCTCCTCCACCACTATACACTGACCGCTATCATACAGATACTACAAACAGTCTCCTCCACTATTATACACTGACCGCTACCATACGGATACTACAAACAGCCTCCTCCACCACTATACACTGACCGCTATCATACATATACCACAGAAGCCTCCTCCACCACTATACACTGACCGCTATCATACAGATACCACAAACAGTCTCCTCCACCACGATACACTGACTGCTATCATATAGATACCACAAACAGCCTCCTCCACCACTATACACTGACCGCTATCATATAGATACCACAAACAGCCTCCTCCATCACTATACACTGACCGCTAACATACAGATACCACAAACAGCCTCCTTCACCACTATACACTGACCGCTATCATACAGATACCACAAACAGTCTCCTCCACCACTATACACTGACCGATACCGTGCACAAACCACAGTCTCCTCTACTGATATCACTTATATACATGTACGAGAAACAGCCTCCTCCACCACTATACTCTTGTCGTTAAACATAGGGATACAAAAGAATCGTACATTTAGGTTATATATTTTTATTTCGTGGAAATTATTAGTTGTAAATCGTGGTGTACATGTATTATGGTTTGGTATTGTATAGTATAATGCAGTACAGAAATGCAGTACATTAGTGTGGCATTGGAGAGCAATGTTATACAGTGTTGTAGGGTAGCTGGAATAGTTTTGTGTAGTGTAGTTGAGTGTAATATTGTGATGCAGTGTAATGTTCTGCATTGTAAAATGTATGGCATTGTAGTGTAATGCTAGGCATTAAGGTAGTGTTGCGTATTGTAGTGTACTGTAGCATTGTCTAGTAGTGTAGTGCAATGCCATATTGAGTGTGATTCAGTAGTATAGTAAAGTATTGTAGTGTTGTGTTGTGTAATGTAGTGCAGTGCAGTGGTGTAGTGTGAACAAACGTATTGTAGTGTAGTGTAGTGAAGTGTAGTGCAGTGTAGCGTAGTGGAACGTAGTGCAGTAATAAAGTGTAGTGCAGTGAAGTGGGGTGTAGAATAGCGTAGCGTAGGCAGATCTAGAAAATTTTTCAAAGGGGGGATTGCAGTCTCCCATGACTAATGTTTTGCACTACTCAGTCTGGAAAAAGTGGGATGGGGGAGGCTTTGCAGCCCTAAAAATGGTCGAAAATGACCCTTTTTTTAGGGGGGGGGGTTTAAAATTTTCCGACCAAAGGCGGGTTGCAACCCCTGCAACCCCCCTCTAAATCCGACAATGCGCAGTGTAGTGCAGCGTAGAACAATATTCTGCTGTGTTGTATACTATGTAGGCGCATAAAGTGGCACTATTTTCATAATGTTTTCACGTGCGTAAACTTGCAATTTGATAAAAGGAATGACCGGCAAGATTCTACATATTTCGGAATTTTCAAACGGAGCAAATTTTTCAAATATTATACTTATTTTTTAATTTACTGATCTATTTATTTACGTATGTACTTCATTGTTAATTCTATCTTACTAATTTTCTTACTTTTCTACTTATTTACTTCTTGCTTTCTTGATAACTTACTTTCTTACTTTATATCAAGTTACAAAACACTTCTTAGAATGCCACTATATATATCAAGGACTTAAAAGTCCTTGTATATTATGTAGATGTAAGTATCTATATGTATTAAAGTTCTTTTTGGAAAATATAGCAAAACTGTTTTCTAAAGAAACTGCGTTGCAAAAATAAAAGGTCTCTCTTTTAGTAATTTATTTACATGATAATGTCATTGATTGGGCACCTTACTCGATTAACCACGATCGATTGATTTAATCATTGTAAGATTTTTCTGAGATTCAGTCTGAAAAAATAATGAAACGAATGCTATACAAGAAAGGCAAACATGAAACCTGAGCAACATTAGATGCATGTATCAGCCGTGGACTAATTCATTGCTTGATTCAATATATGCCCTGTATTTTGCTGCAGCGTTAAGCTATGTCGTAGAGGTTAACTATTTAGGAAATCAGACTCTTTAAAGTTGTTTGCCGGAGATAGAGAGAAGCTTCCCCATAGTCAGACTTCCATCATACCGTAGAGTCCTGCCGTAGAGGGGAAGTCTCAATCTACAGGGTGGAATGATTACTTTACCTCGGTGATAGAAGGGGTTAGGGTGGAATGATTAATGTACCGCGGTGATAGGAGGGGTTTAGGGTGGAATGGTTACTGTACCGCGGTGAGAGGAGGGGGTTAGTGTGGAATGATTACTGTACCGCGGTGATAGGAGGGGGTTAGAGTGGAATGATTACTGAACCGCGGTGATAGGTGGAGGTTAGAATGGAATGATTACTGTACTGCGGTGATAGGAGTGGGTTAGGGTGGAATGATTAATGTACCGCGGTGATAGGAGGGGGTTAGAGTGGAATGATTACCGAACCGAGGTGATAGGTGGAGGTTAGAATGGAATGATTACTGTACCGCGGTGATAGGAGGGGATTAGGGTGGAATGATTACTGTACCGCGGTGATAGGAGGGGGTTAGAGTGTAATGATCAGATGATTTCTGCCGTAGAGGGGAAGTCTCAATCTAGAGTCAGTCTCCCCCCCCCACCCCCTTCCCCCAACCTCCTTGAGCATTTTTAAAGCGAGACTTCCCCTTTATTCTTATAAGGGTCAGAGGTAGATTTAAAATTTTTTCAAAGGAGAGGAGGATTGAGAATTTAGAAGTAGTAGAGGCTTGTAATAAGAATGCATACTAATATCATTAAAAGCTACGTTACCGCGGTGATAGAAGGGGTTAGGGTGGAATGATTACTTTACCTCAGTGATAGAAGGGGTAAGGGTGGAATGATTACTGTACCGCGGTGATAGAAGGGGTTAGGGTGGAATGATTACTTTACCTCGGTGATAGAAGGGGTTAGGGTGGAATGATTAATGTACCGCGGTGATAGGAGGGGTTTAGGGTGGAATGGTTACTGTACCGCGGTGAGAGGAGGGGGTTAGTGTGGAATGATTACTGTACCGCGGTGATAGGAGGGGGTTAGAGTGGAATGATTACTGAACCGCGGTGATAGGTGGAGGTTAGAATGGAATGATTACTGTACCGCGGTGATAGGAGTGGGTTAGGGTGGAATGATTAATGTACCGCGGTGATAGGAGGGGGTTAGAGTGGAATGATTACCGAACCGAGGTGATAGGTGGAGGTTAGAATGGAATGATTACTGTACCGCGGTGATAGGAGGGGATTAGGGTGGAATGATTACTGTACCGCGGTGATAGGAGGGGGTTAGAGTGTAATGATCAGATGTTTTTCTTGTAGAAAACTAATGTTTTCTTGAATTAATCATATAATTCACCCTTGAAATTGTGCTTAATAGTTGAATGATCAGAAGAGGCTGATGAAAAGACTGAAAAGAGGTTATATTAAGGACTGATATGCTACAATAGTAGTAATAGGTGAGAAAAATTGTATCTGATGTCATGTACCTATCAAAAGAGATTATCACTGGAAGGGGGGTCGAAGCGAGCGATTTTTTATTATGCTATTATGTTATTTTTTTAACCACAACTTGAACAGAATTAAGGCCAAATTTGTTTTTTATTGCCGATAAAGGAGAGATAATATATTCTCAAGTTTTTCAAGCTCAGACCACCGAGGGAAAGCTAACTCTATAAGGGGATGTTTCCCTCTATAAACCAGTTATACAGTTAGAGTTCCCCAAGGGGCGGTCTTGCTCTAGAGCGAGACCTTCTACGGGGAACATGTCACTATACAGTAAGGCCACCAAGGGTAAGGGCGCTCACTAAGAATTCCGGGAGGGGAGGGAGTTTAGCTATAGGGTAAGCCTCACTCTTTAACTCTGGCTTCATCTTAAGAACCAAACGAACAATTTATTGTATAATTAAAAGTGAACCAAAATAAGCAGTAACGTATTAAGGTGGGCAGACACAGATCTACGAAAATCAGAGATTCGACCATGAGCCCTGCAAGAGGTAGCATTTCCTGTTAAATTAGTTTTGCATAACTGATGAAAACCCTAACGACAAACCCCCGCCAAACAAAAACAAACAAACAAACGAAACAGAACAAAACAAAACAGAGCAGAACAAAAAATCAAGAAATAAACAGGCAAAAAAAAAAAAACAATAAGAAAAATTGATTGATTGATTGATTGATTGATTTTTGTGTAACGTCACACCACAAATATTTCACGTATATGGTGATGGCATCTGCCTGATGCGGGGCATACAAATTTTGACCTTTGCAACAGACCCACCCGAAGCGGTGAGGGATCTTTACCGTGCCATGCATACCACGACGCGGGACCTCGGTTTTTACTGTCTCATCCGAAAAACAGGACACCGGCATTACCAGAGCGGGACTCGAACCCCGGCCTCCCGATCAGGAGTCCAGCGCGATACCACTAGGCCAAACCGGCTTCAAGTCTACATCGCATACTTTGGTGACATTGGGTTTCCATTGCTGAGCAGGTGTCACAATCATACTTCAGCAGAAAAGGGTTACTACACACACAAAGTTGTATCGAGAAGGATCCAATTAGGGCACTTTCGAGGGTAGAGGATGTGATCAGACATTTTGTGCCATTACGAACTACACACTGAGATCCCAAATGGAAAAGTCCTCATGTGATTGATTTAGATGTAATGACATTTGTTGGTAGTGAAATTCTTTCACATATACGACGTCGATAGATACATGTTGTTAAGAGATGCTCATTCGACTCTCTTATCATATAAGGCCGCCAATTTCCGACTTAAAATTTATTTCACAGTATTATAACAGGATCTTCTGTAAGCATTAGTATAGCATAACATATATATTGTATATGCAATATTATGTCACAGAGTGACATATAGATTTTGAAGAGAATATGTTGAAATGGTATTTCTTTAGGTTTACGACACATGTAAGATGTGGCTTGTCAAACAGGAGACACTTACTTTTCTCGAACACCGAGTGTCACTTTTCATTTCTTGTGACGCTTACTCTTTCCGGACACCTGGTGTCACCTTTTATTTCCTGTGGTTCGCGGGACGCTTGTTCTTTCCGGACACTTGGTCTCACCTCGTCTCGTGTGTATGATGTTTTTAGTCTTGTCTGTTTGGGCATCCATGGCAAGTGCGGCTAGATAAACTAAATGCCTCCAAAAATAGCTTAATTAACTGATAAAAAAGGGAATTAAAGTCTTTTAAGTCTTGCCCACTGGCGCATGCGCAAAGTAATATTGGACAGAGAGAAAGCAAGGGAGAAAATACAGTTTAACCGATTCCAAAGCGAAAAGAATAAATAAATCCCGTGAATGTGGATAGCAAATGCAAAGGTGTATAAAGGAGACCACAAAGGCAGATAGAATTCCCCAAAATCAGAAGTAAGTTTAAGAATAAACTACGAGATAGCAGGCTTTCTGTTTGATAGTGATACCGTATACCGTGCAATGAATCAGTGTGTGTGAGAAATCGGGTAAGTTAAACATGAGCATTTGCGAAATGCAAGTTATAAAGATGTCTACTTTTGATTTTCATTCCATATTATGGCCTGTCCGCATGAATAACGAGTTCGGCGATCGCAATTTAAGGGCCCACTGTGGTAAACTCATTAAAATTCATACTGCGGTAACCTTAATGAAGCTTATTCGAATGTTGATATCTCTGGCACCTTTTCAGTTGTAGCTCTAAAACTTGGTACTTGTCTTCCTTTAAATATCATCTATCAATATACAGCAAAACATCCGGTCTAAAAATTCAATAAATTTATAGATGTGAGGAAGAATACTATCTCTTTAATTGCACGAGAAAAACTATTTCTAAGAATTTCAAGATGGCTACCGTTTCAGTTATATCTGATATGATCACACTATTTTTTTCAGTTTTATTTTTTTTTTTTTTTTTTTTTTTTTTTTTTTTTTTTTTTTTTTTTTTCGGGCGCCTTGATGAAAAGCATTCCTTATAAGTTTCAACAAAATTACAAAAGATAGGGACGAGCACATACAAGGTAATGTAAACATAAATAGTAAATGTGATTATGACTATTTTATGGCATTCGGACATCCTCGACCTTTTCCTGTGTAAAAAATCTCGGACGTCACTTGTAGCCATTATTGAGAAATAGTCCTTGTAGTTATAGACGCTTGCATGTGTACCAGACAAAGTAGGTCAGTGCTTGGCGAGTAATGAAGACGGTAGAAGTCTTTTACAATTCAACGCAACTAAATTAGACAGTAATCCCGAACTGTTACGGCTTTAATTACTTTCTTTGACATAGATGACATAGATTGTGTACTGGATTACATTTTACAACGCTGAAATATTACGGAGTACAATGCCGGAAACCGATTGATGCATGGAATCGATGCAAGTCATTCCGCCAAGTGACGTCCGAGTCTTTTTACGTAGGTACGAGTAAAGGGCGAGGTTGTTCCGTATGTATTTATGGGACACAGGATCGAGGATAAGAACCGATCATGCACGATCTGTCAATCAGACCATATACCTGACAAAATGAGACTACAGAAGACTTTCCGTGATTGAACAGTTTTTGAGGAGCAGCGACTTATTATTAAAGGATGCCGGAAATCTACATGACTATTTCAGACCCTCCCACCTGAACCCGTTTACGAGTTATGTTACTCTTATCCCAAAGACGATTCATACCAAATTTGGTGACAATAGAGCTAGTAGTTTTCCAGAATGTTTAATTGTTAACGCACAACCAAGCGCATCACGTTGAGAGAGTGGCTGAAGTGACATAATGATTACTTCTTTAAGAGGATGTTTTATATCTAAAATTGTCATTAAAAGAAATATAATATTTCTAATCTACTTGTTTACAGATTTGGTCATGTGTATATGTAAAATGATAATAAATAAGACTATGATCAGTGAATTGTATCGGAATAAGGCTTATGTCGAAAACGCATTGTTTCGATCGTGGTTATTGTTTTATAATGGGCTGCAGTAATGTGAAGGATTCAAACTCCAGTCTTTCATCATTTCCCTGTAGAGTTCCAAAATCTTATTTATGTGCCCGTGTCCTACGTGCTGCGAGCAATGATGCATGAATATGGCTCCCACGTGTCGATTGTACAGTGATGTATCGGGAAGATAAAATGATATGATGCGATGGTGGATTCACTCTACATCTTCCTGTTAATCTAATATATACATATATCACTGGGAAACGAATATTACCTGTACTGTATATGCTTTTCTTGTGTTCAAATGTTTAACTGCCACATCGACTATACAGGAAAGAATATCATTTTGTATTCTAACTGCTGAAATACATGAAGAAATGGTTTTCCACGTGTTTCCGGCACAATTTAATCAGACTAGTGTTCCTTTTTATCGAGTTATGTACCTACTACTTATATATGTATTTACATGACTTTGTACTAGAGTGTATCGATTTTAAGGAACGATAATCCTATGTATACTTTTATTACAATTAATTAATGTAGGGCAAGCACATGGAAGTTTAGCTTTATTCATTCGAGATCTGACGTAGACAGAGTCATTATTCATTGTCTCCCTTTGCTGAACAAATGTTTATTTCATTGAAAAAATAAACGATGTAATCATCAAACTGGAAGTTTGGTTAATATTTTATCAATTGAAATTATGGAATTAATTATATTTTTGGTTTCTCTGGTAAAACAGTAATTGTAAAACATAAAGTAAATTAGATTGTGATTCTTTTGGAACCAATATCTGATATTTCATTGAAATATTATATAATTTTGAGTTTATTAATCAAACCGAATATGGTAACTTTTGTATATGTTGATGCAAGCGAAAGTACCTGAAATTAATAATTAATCATATGCGGTACACAGAGGTCACGGCTTAATAAGACAGCTATGTCAGATGTGGAAAGTTAATTATATTCCAAGATTCCCACTGCACGTTATCATGTTGATTTTTTTTCATCCTGAAATACATAAATAAGGATAAAATTATAAAAGATTTGTTTCTCGGGCCCCGCAGTATTTGTAATGGGGTCTTTATGACCGTTTCCATGCAAAACAGTGGGTTTCAACAATTTTCGAGGATTTTTCACTTTCTTTTCTAACAAAAGTGTAGGCACAAAATATGTCTGCCGATCTTTTTTTCTTCTCTCTCATAAACTAAGGACTGAGTCTAAGTATCATTATCAGCCGTAGTCTAAGTATTATTATTTGCCATACGAATATTTAGAGAGCTGAATAGGCGATCAAACGGACTCTGTCATGTTGAATATTAGGGCGTTGTCCACAGTCGGGAAGGTCATGTCATGGGTACGATCACAGTCAGGAAGGTTATGTCAAGGGTGCGGTCACAGTCAGGAAGGTTATGTCAAGGGTGCGGTCACAGTCGGGAAGGTCATGTCAAGAGTACGGACACAGTCGGGAAGGTCATGTCGAGAGTACAGTCATAGTCGGAAAGGTAATGTCGAGGGTACAACCGTAGTCGAAAGATCATTTGAAGGGTACAGCCATAGTTGGGAAGGTCATGACGGGATACCGTCATAGTCCGGAAGGTCATGCCAAGGGTACGTTTATGGTCAGAAAGGTCATGTCGAGGGTACAATCGTAGTCGGAAAATTATGCCAAGGATATAACCATAGTCGGTAAGGTCATATCGACAGAAAAACTGTAGTCGAGAAGGTCAAGTCGGTGTCAAGAATTTGATGAAGGATGGGAGATTCGAGTGATTGTAAGCCAACTCTAATTTCAAAGCATATGAAAATAAAAACAGCTTTTGAAATGTTTATAAACCTCTGAGTAAATTGTCTTCTTTACTGTTATTATTAAATGTATTATATTGGTAAACTTTACTACGACATCCTGATTAATATGCATTTATGTATAATAATAATAATAATAATAATAATTATCATTATTATTATTATTACTACTACTACTACTACTACTACTACTAATTTTTTAATTTTTGGGGGGAAAATTATTATAAAAATTTTTCCGATATTGCTGTTTAAGATCATATTCAAATATTGTTACTGTTTTGCAGCTCCTATAATGTAATATACACATACATTATTACAATGAGTTCAATGGTCATGATGGTATTAGTGTTGTTGTTTGTTGTTGGAATATACCTTATCAACACATCATATCAATGTCAAGGATGAGAGCGAGACAGAATCACGTAATATATTTATCACAACTTATCATACAACAAAGAGTCAAATAAATGATCAATGATTACAACAATTCTGTAATAAATGATATACAGATCAGACGTATACTATTATACGTATAATATTGCGTAGACTTTACAATATATTTATATATAAACCTCTAGCATAAACCAATCATTTAACTTAAACATGAATTGTTCAACAGTTATAGAAGTTTCTTTGCAGACAAGGAATCCCTGAATACCTATGTATATTCTGAATGATATGTAATGATCTACTGTAGTCACGTGACTACGAGTACTGCATGATGGGCATTGGATGAAAGGAGGGGAGTGGTGGTAGAGAAGGGAAATGGGGATGCTCCTTAGTGGAAGGATTGACCGGTGGACGGGGATGACAAACGAACCAGTCATTAACTTTAGGGAGGTCTGTGCTTGATGTCGTTTCCATAACGCCAGTGTTTGTGATGACGTTCACATCCGGTTTGCGGTCCACTATAGTTCTCGGGGAAATAATGTGAGACTCAGTCGGTGGTGACACTCTAGACGTATGCTCACTACACACGGAAACTTCGTCCGCTTCTTTCAGTTCAATAGAAGGAGATATGTCACCATGCACTTTCATATGTTTTCGCAGAGAACTCGGATGGGTATAACTTTTATCGCAACCTCGTACCCGACAGTTATAAGGCTTGTCACTTGTATGTACATGTGAATGTTTCTTCCTGTCCGAACTATTGGCGAATCTTCTGTCACAGCCTTCGAATTCACATTTAAATGGTTTTTCACCTGAAAAATACAATTGATAGCAAACTTGATTATGCAGGAAAATGTCGCAGACATTTTACCGTTATGAAGCTGTGTAAGAATCAGGTTGTATCCAAACGCGCACTTGTCGACATTTGCGCAGATGTTTTGCCACGATGGATAAGCGCATTAAAGCACTTGTTTACAAGTATCTAATCGACAAAGTGACACATTATTTTACTTCCTATGCTAAGAAATAGCTGTCCGGTCTAAATGTCTCCTTCATAAATTCACAATTTTTAGTATAATACATCATATATATGACAAATGTTGTTCAATGATTAATCTTGATGAATGTGTTTACTTAAATTTTTGCATAATTTGACACTTTGTGTTAAAAAAAATACTAACACAGACATGGACACAGGTATCGTGGATATGCATAAGGTGCCATCTGGTGGTAAAGCTATTAACAATAATCGAGCGCAGGAAAAGCACAAATAAAACGTGTTATTTTCTCTTATAATCGTATCATATATTACGTAATGTCACAGAAATATTCTGGATTCAGTATAAACTTGTTACTATTTACGGTATTAAAATATTTAAAAATTGCCATTTTTCCAAAAATGAATCAACGAGAATTGGATCATAATAATAACTTAGACACAAAGGTGGTGATACAACAGGGATATATACATTTGCACTGACCATATCACTGAATAAAATTACCTTAATAAATCCCTATGTGGTTAAACTCGTGAAGAATCGATATTTTCTCATTGATTTGTATTTTTGTAATATTAAAATCACCGTCTACTTTGTATCCTTTATTACTAAAATCTAAGTATTAAAATGCGGCCTAAATATTTTGAAATAGATGCTCACTTTGGTAAACTGTATCTAAGTAACAAGATTGTTATAATAAAATTAGGCATAAAAAATGTTTTAAACTTCAGTGTAACATATATATCATTCTGATTTAGATCAGATCTATCATGCGTATTTGGTAGCGACTAGTAGTATTCAAATTACTTATTACTGAATCCGTTCCTAACTTATTTCATATCTAATGATAATTACATTTTTATTAATATTTGTAAATAATCTGAAAATACTTATATTATTTATAATGATAAATTTATATTTGAATTATAATTTATAATTAATTATCTTAACCGCATTCTTGATTGTATTTCTTTCTTACTGACTTTTTAAATGTGATTATAGATTGTGTAGCATTGTATAAAGTTTAATCTGGATGAGTTGGAAATGTTAATAGATATACGAAATACTATAAATATAATCGACAAATTTTCCATTAGTTACTGTTTTTAACGTTGAAGTGTAACGCTGAAAATCTGTCCTTTCCTTGTTTTGAAGATGTTTTTATTTTCACTAAATTTTAAAAATATCTTTAAAAAAAACAACACTATATTTTCATATCTCAGTAAATGAAAGTAATTAATAATGGACACGTATCATTTTTAATACTTTGAATAAATAATGTTATAGAATTTCAATGAGAAGAGAACAATCCAAACTAAATAATTGACACCTTAGACAATTTATCACTTAGATACAAATCAAAGTCTCGTTTTGTCTGCAGCTTGTGAAATAACTCCCCCACTAATTATCGCTCTCATTCCCCATGGAATCTGTTCGATTACTTTATTATCCCCCTTGATTCCAGAATTATGATTCGCTCATGGCAATAGATGTCGTCACCAGCTGCTGACCACATTGGAATATTTAACCAAGAAGAGAAACCAGTCTGGTATTGCAGCATCAATGTGGAATAGGGAATTATGAACTTGTCAGTATTGGCATGGTGCGTAATTAATTCATGACAAATAAATACTGCTGGATATATAACCAAAAAAAAAAAAGAGATCTGTTGTAGGCAACGAGTCAAAAATAATCATTAAATATTGTAACATGCATGTACATTTGTTTGAATTAGCATTGGATTTGCATTCTCGGCGGGAAGAATGTATGCAATATATCCATTCCAATAATGGAGGAAAATTAATTACCCCCGTTCTCCTGTTTCTGAAGATTGATATTTTACTTCCGGACCTGAAATATCATACGCCACGAAAGTAGATCCATTCCTTATTTGTACAAATTAGACTGACGAAGATGCTGTGTAATGGCAAATAGATTTATATACCAATAAATCAAATGGAGCTCCGAGTATCTGCCTTCCAAGGTAAACCAAACATTTGTACGCCTACCCAAAGCAACTCTACCCAGACATGCGATATCTGCCTATTCTACTCCGTAAGTAAATGAAAATATAAATTACAAAAAGCGGTAAAGAGAAGTCAAACTTGATCAAAATATGTGATTAAGATCAAAGGTTACGATATCCCTGCCAAATTCATCTAGGAAAAGCTCGGTGGACTAATATTTCACCGTCCCCTTGAAACTAACACGGCTACAAAAGAAGTTCTGCTTCATAACTTAGGCGAGGACAAGAAAAAAATAATGTATTTTCAATACATAAGACTTAGTAATGAAATAGTCAGATGGAATAGGGAAATGGTTTGTTCTTCATTTCTCACGGGGAATAACAAAACTTTTGCATTTAACCATCTGCAGATATTTTTTCAGTGCTTATTTCTTCAAGCGTTTCAGAAAAATGAGTAAAACATGGAGTCCACTCGCTAGAACCTGTGGGAATGTCGACGAAGTCAAAGACTATCTTATGTTTCACATTTTCTCAGACACATGGTATACGAAGTTGGACATGATCTTTTAATATTGGTGCAAACATATGTTTTGCACGTTTTTAAATGTTGCTGACAGTAAGTGTGCGACTTATGTATTTTCCGTACTTTGTTCTTGAGTTCTCACCGGGTTGATTCTAATCTTTATATCGTGTGCTGAGTTTGTTTATAAAGTCAGTGTTTAATTTGAGTATTAAGTGTTTTTCTATCAATACACACATATTTCACATCTTCTCAATTCTTAGTGGCTCTAATTCAAAACAGTTCTGAGGGTACAGTTCCAGAATACTTATCTTTTATTTAATTATCCATTTAGTTATTTTAAAATAAATTATTCTTTCAAAGAGATTATTAATGTTTTAAAATAATACAATGATTTTAAAGATGTTAGATCTAAGTATCATAATTCAATGAGTGGCTTAGAGCAGGCAGACAGCCCATGTTCGATACCTACACGGACCATTCCAGAAGAGGTATAATCCATTTTAACTTTGTTGAAATTGAATTATATGTAAAAGATTACAATGAATCAGTGTACACAGATCTTATTTATTTTTGTATTTTATATAGTCTGTCTTGTAAGCCTGTACATACCTGTATGTATTCTTTTGTGAATTTTCAAATTCTCAGATCTAGCAAAAACTTTTCCGCATCCCGGAAAAGGGCACGGGAATGGTTTCTCTCCTGTATGGACTCGAATATGATTCACTAGTTTGTATTTGGCTTTGAACGGCTTCAGTTCCCTTGTACATTCCTGCCAGTAACATGTATGGTTTGTTTGTTCGGGTCCCCCAACATGGTCTATTGTAATATGGTTGACGATCTCGTGCATTGTATAAAACACCTTATTACATGGCTTACGAGGTTCGGATTGCTCAGGGTCGATCCATAAGCACGTGCGCTCTTGTTTTATCGGCGGGCGCATGTAGCGGAAAAACGGACCATGTCCATTCGGAAGCATATTAATAGAATTCATGAAGGACTGTTGTGGATGTTCATATTGATCCATTCTTCCGTGATTAAGTCCTACTTGATCACTTCGTGTATATACATCCCCGACAGGTCCAGTCATATTAAAGTATCCCGCCTGAGAATGCATATGCTGACGGGAATTATGATACGCGGGTACGTCGTGATGTAATCCTTGAAAAAGCACATGTGACGTCACGTCCTGATGATGTTGTGACGGGAACCCGGATGACGGCGGGAAAAGCATCCCCGCGCGTGCGGCCGACATGTTATTATCGTTCCCCGGTAAGAATTCCGTTCGTGTGCGCAATAAAATATCGCGAGATGCCAGATTGCTGACGTTGGAGTACGGTACGCCGTATCCGCTGGGCTGAGAGCTGTAGTAATTGTACTGCTGATTCTGGATCATACCGCCCTCTGGGTGTCCGTAACTCACGCTAGGGGGCGACAGATGCTGAGACTCACCTCGATCAACAAATGAACTAATCATGATCACAGTATCAAGTTACACTGAACAATCGCTATCAGTCACAAGGTAGAAAGTTTACAACTGATAAAACACTTTCACCATTTATAAAACCCACTGCTCAGTATCACTACATACAGCATGGTAGCATTTCACAGAAGTTCAAAGTTATCATATATTTTTATAAGCATCCCAAAATGTCCCGGGACCTTCCCTTTTGAATGTGAAAGAGTTCCATAGTATGTGTTAGAAATATTACAATGTTTATCGACAAGTGTATTGCTCTGTGGGAACCCCGACATCTAATCCCCGCCTACCGACGCTCATGATTGGACAAAACATTCTGCTCGCTAATCGATGACGACAGTATTGGGATCTTGAAAGCTTTTCCGGCTCCGCTGTAAGTATTTTATATTTATTTATAACTTCATATATTAAATTTCTATTTTACGATTTCATTAGTTTTTACTTTTAACAAATGTACATAAAAAGGAAAATAATTCGAAACTACGAAATTGAAATTTATATTTTAATAAATATTTATCAAATAAATGCAAATTTCAAAAATATATAATACTGACTTTTTGCAAATGCATATAATTAATTGAACAATTTTCGTACATTACATATAATTTGAAACATGAAAGATAAAACATAAAATACTAAAATACTTTTTTAAAAACCTATTTTGATTAAATTTCAATAAGGTTATGCAATACTACAGATTTTATTTCATTTTGATATCCAACACAAACACATGTCAAATTGAATCCAGGAAACAACTAATTTAATTTCAAAAACATTTAAACATGATCCATGTTTTAACGTACAGAACTATGAAAGAGGGGAAACTTTTCCCATATTAAACTATGTTGTTTCTATATTCTTCGAAAATTTACATGCAGGGGATATACATTTTGATTACACTTTAATTTGAAAACACACGACGTACGCGTTTTCTTGATTTTCACTGCTATAAAGAGGGCTGCCCACTATGTGTTGCGCATTAAAGCCTAACATATTGGCGTATGGTTTGCATTATAAATTTCTATCCAACAACGTATACGATTATCCGGACCATATAGTATACCGAGTGTTTCAACTGAAAACTACGGGGGATAATTCTAAAGAAATTAGTCAACTAATTTAGCTTTCGAGGAGAATATCCGTACCAGATCGGATTATTTATCAGAGGCTACCCATGTGAACTTTCAATTTTTAGCCGTTCATACGATCCGTATATAACATAAGAAACATAAAAATGAATTTATTTTAGTGAAAAACCCTAATGTTTACAATTTTCCGGACAGATAGTCTGTATCAAACTCATTTTATTTAATGAATAAAATATCGTTTAAACTAAGCCAAGGTTGATTGCTTGATAAAGATTTGAGAGCGGGAGATAAATGTAGACTTTGAGTGTTTTCCCCTATTTTACATATATACCTGAAATATCTGAAACTTTATATCATTATTTCATTTGCTTCAGAGTAACATTGTCACTACTAAATTCTGAAAAAAAAATATGTTTGGCATAGATTTATAAACATAAAGGACTCTTTCCGAGTTGGCAAATCTAATTTAAAATTGTTGAATATTACCATAAAAGCACGTGACTACAAGGAAACACTTTAGTTTCAATTATAGATTTTCACTCATTATAAATCGGAGTGCAAATTTCTCTATTAATTTTTGAGTAGATATCACCGATATCCCTGTGACTTGTTCACGTGTTAGCCTTTTGTTTAAAACAAACTAGAAGGATTTCGTTCATATCACGTGTCAACGGACGGACACTTCCACTTAAATTTAATTTTTATTATGAAAGAAGCGAAGTTCAGGATTGATTTTTCACAACAATCAGACTCCTTTGATATTGCAGTTTTATATAAATCATTATGAAAAATTTTACATTGAATTTTTGCACTGTATCTCCTTTACAATGAATATATTTTGATTTCATCTTAGTATCGTCACTTATCACACACTGACAGTTTATACACACACACACACACACACACACACACACACACACATATATATATATATATATATATATATATATATATATATATATATATATATATATATATATATATATATATATATATATATATATATATTTATAGTATAATAATTAATAATACCAAGATGACACCATTTAACATATGAATAAATACTTTCTTAACATTACCTTAAAGTAATTAAAATACTATTATTCTAACTGTTATAATATTCCACATCATTACAGATAACAAAGCGGAAATTATCGACCTCGTTTCTATGCATATTTTCATACACACACACACACACACACACAGATATATATATATATATATATATATATATATATATATATATATATATATATATATATATATATATATATATATATATATATATATATGTATGTATGTATGTATGTATGTATGTATCGTACCCATCCAAACAAAGTGGTACCTTACCATGGTCTGAAATAGTATGAAATTTTAATATCTTCCTCAGTTTCTAAAATCTTATGTGATTTTTAGTAAAATCCACGACAAAGAAGTATTTACAATATGTTGCGTAATATGTATGTACTTAATTGTATTCAGAATTTATGGCAACTGTCCTATGACATATTAATATATATATATATTTATATAATATAAGTCATAATGCATATTTATATATCAAATGTTTCAAATATATCATAGGACACTACGACAGAAAAATTATGGACTAATTTCAACATATCGTAACTCAGTATGAACAAAATCATTGTGGTACCAGCAATATCTTCATATCATTATTGGGGGGAAATCTTATTTTCATATCTCTCCACTTTAAAAGCCCAAGTCACACACCTTCACAGATTTAAAATTAAGTTATTTGCCTAAATGTTTATTGTTTGCAGGAATATCTATTTGTACCTATCTTCTTTTCAATATTTTTTCAAACAACTCTTGGCACCTTCACTTCTACTCAGCTTAATTTTAACGTTATCACCAATTGGTAAAAATCAGTGCATTACCATTCAGGTTAGTCTATGGTTAAAATTGCACAAATCTTGTTTTAAAACTTAAGATATAATATATGTATATAACAATTAAATTTCCAGTTTATTCAATACTAATCAGAAATACAAACAAGATAACGCTTCTCAAACTAATTTGATTACAGATGGATACTGATACTAAAAAATTTTAAATGTAAGAATTATTTTTCTTCTGATTCTGGAAATATTCTACAGACAATAGAAAATAATAAAGACTTACATATAGAATGCGTTTTATTTCATTTTTCATTTTTCATTATGAGCTAAAGATTCAGACTTTCAGTGAAAAAGGACAGAATGAGTCCCTTCCCAGCTCGTCAGCCCTTTCGTAATGAAATATATACCTCAAACCACAATGTGAGGTAATTTTGAGAATCATTTGAAAACTAAGGAATCTATCCCTCAGTAAGCCTTCTTTTTCTTCTTATAAATTCTTATAAATGCTACATAAGAAAATGTCAGAAAGCAGACAGAAATTTTGTTTAAGAATTGATCCATTTTCAATTGGCGAAAATAACAGATTTACACAATGTATTATTTTATAAACATATTCTGTAAAGATTAATTATACGAATAAGATTTTGTGATAATTGATATTTTTGTCATTCATCCTCATTTCATATATTATGTATAATACCTGTTATCTTGCATTTGGTTTGTTCAGTATATATTGCTCTTTTTTTTTTTCCTCCATAAAACAATCTTAACCAAAATCATGACAAAATCATATCCAATACATATTTATGTATAGAAATGCATTTTATATTATCTTTTATCATAGTTAATAGTAAATACAGATATTTCAAAATGTATCATTTCATTTAGAATTCGAGAGTAAAATTATGTTTTGAATAGCAATCTGTGTTGATGAATTCGGTGCTATCTTACGAATAATAATTTTTTGTCGGGGGCTACCTATCTGTTTAATAAAAGATGGGCTGTGTAATGCTCCAATTCGTTAGAATTTATCATAATTCAATATTACCATAAAGAGCGGTGACTGGTCTCTAACTTTACTATGTACTCTCTGGTTATCTGTGCTGACCTCGCTCTCAGTGTGGGCACTCCGTCGTAACTTGTTCGCTCTAACCTCAATGTCGGCGCTCTAATTACTTGGTTCTAATATTGTTGAGGACATTCTAATTACTTTGTGGTGCTTACCTCATTGTCGGCGCTCTTGTTACTCGGTTCTAATTTTGTTGAGGGCGTTTTAGTCACTTGTTTGCTCGAACCTCAGTGTGGGCACTCTGTTGTAACTTTTTCGTTCTAATCTCCTTGTTGTTGCTCTGGCTACTTGGTTTTAATCTTGTTGAGGACGATCTAATTACTTGTATGTTCTAACCTCAGTGTGGATGTTCTGTGGTTACTTGCTGGTTCTAACCTCATTGTCGACGCTCTCGTTACTGGGTTCTAATCTTGTTGAAGACGTTCTGGTTACTTATTGCTTCTAACTTCATTGTGGGTGCTCTGTGGTTACTTGTTGGCTCTTGTGCGCACTGCAGTTATCTGCATCGATCAGGTTATTACCTCATTTTTGAAGCTCTGGTGATCTGCTGGTTTTCATATCTGGTTTTCTGTGACGATCTGGTTCATATCTCATTGTGAGCGCTAAGGTTTTCTGCACTGATCGAGTTTTAGTCTTGTTCTACGCTTTCCGGTTATTTGTAATGAATAAGTTCTATCCTTGGTAGTGCGCTGTGTATGCACGTATGTTTCGGATATAAAACCCTTACCAGCTAAACTGATTGACTATGTTACTACCTGGGACAGAATCAAATAAAATCTCCACCTTTAGTAAAATTGCCATGACATTAACTGTTTTGATTGGATTTAGCACGACACGTGACGTGAAGATTCGCCTCGTCCGGTAAGATATTTCCTGATCCTGCATCATTCCGTACAATCCTCTTAGATCATCATGTACCAAATTTACACGATCTCTAATGTTTAATATTTTATTAAAAACTTTATTTGGTCCTTTTGAGAGTACTTTTTGAGACACGAGGTTATAAAAGATCACACTGAGACTACGATTTAACGTCAAAAGTCAACGTTAAACATCGAGGCATATCCGAATAACTTGGTTCCAGTATAGCAAAATATAATAATAATAATAATAATAATAATAATAATAATAATAATAATAATAATAAGCACGTGACGTGTTTAATCCATTCAATACAGATGAGTTCATGATAATTGTACGAGAGGTGGTGTAACTAATAATACCTAACACTGCAACAACCAGGATATAGCACATGTATTATGGTTAACAAACCATGTTGTTAGGTAGTTACAATGTTTAGTTATGATCTAATGGACACAGTACTTGATTTTTCCCGACAACGATTATTTCCGTCTCTGATATTTGCCCGGTAATGATTTAAAGTGTACAGACGGGCATACATCACACCTGAAATCGTACGACAGTCACAACTGCAATTGTCACGTGATCAGACGACTGCTTTGGTATAGGTGAAATGAGCACACTGAAAGATCACAACTGCAATTGTCACGTGATCAGACGACTGCTTTGGTATAGGTGAAATGAGCACATTGAAAGATCTACAGACTAACAAGATGACGGCCGATTTTGTCGTCAAATATTCAATATGTTGTTCAGCCTATTGATCAGCTCTGAGTCGTGTTCGCGACCGAAATGTGTTGGGCCGCTGGACCAGATGAATTACACGATTTTGCGATCCGTTTTAGGATCGTTAGGGTTCGGACGATCAAAATCTCCTGGTGTGCCCCCGGAGTTATTGTCGGGCATTGGCTGGGTTTATAGTTATATTGACGGCGATTGTCAGCAGGGCAATATCTTGTAGGGCTAATTTCGACACTTTATAACTGAAGTGCTAAAACAGTGTAAAAGAAAAAATACATACATACATACATACATATATATATATATATATATATATATATATATATAGAGAGAGAGAGAGAGAGAGAGAGAGAGAGAGAGAGAGAGAGAGAGAGATGTATATGTATATATATGTATGTATATATATAATAAAAAAATCAAATAATGAGTAGATCTACTTCCTATTTAAACTCTATCTCGTCAAAGCAATGTTGTAAAATATTATTTATGAATTAAACGTTTTGATAAATACACACGTAATTTATTTCTGTTTCTTATATTACATACCATTTATATTCACAAAAGAGATATACCTCCATATATTATTGGGGATACAAGGGATACAATAGGGTTATAGAGCCCTTCCCAATACCAATGAAAACTTTTGCCAAATACGCAATTCGAATCCAAAATAGCGCCACTATGTTTAAGAAGTTGGTTACTTCCTGCTTCCATGTCGCGATATAACTGAAAAATTGTTGAAAGAGAGGGTAAAACACCAATCAATGAACCAATCAACCAACCAACCAACCAACCAAATAGGCAATTTTGGACTAGTTTTTAAAGTGGAGCTTCCATTTCCATAAAATGTTTCTACCAATGGATTTAAATACCCCTTATCCACTGGATCCGCCTCTGCATTATGGAATAATATATCCATAGACAATGACCAGTTGTGCTTGTCAAATCTAAGTAAACTGTGTCTATGTCCATTGATACCTTTGTTAGAGCATAGTGGGAGGTCAACATTAAGTACTAAAGTCAAAGTCCCATAATTAAAAACCATCGTTCCGCTTATTTGGTTTAAAACTGAGAAGTTTACCATGATAAATATATGCCTAGCAGTGTAGTACAAACATCTGGAGGGTTTGAGGGATCATTTTTCATGCGATTTTATCTAAAAATCAAAGCTGAGATGAACCCAGGATTGCTACTGCGTGACAATCTAGCATAGAGAAGTATTTACCGAATGAGATAAAAAGAGCGCATTTCTTTAATCTCTAAACAGATACGGGAGTGGCGATAGGAATGGTGTCGTACCTTCCCTCTTCAGAGAGGTATGGCGTGTGATCGTGTTGTCGAATGTACTGTTTATTTCGCATATCGTTTATAGTCATTATGTATATATAAGGATAATCTTTATTCTCATTGGTTAATGTCTCTGAAACTTTTGGTCAAGTCGTCGCCTGCTGTTCCTGAAACAAGCAAGCATATAAGTCATATAATATCATATATCATTCTATTCTACAACCATCACATGGCATATATCATCAAATATCATCCTATACTACACCACATGGCATATATCATCAAATATCATCCTATTCTACACCACATGGCATATATCATCAAATATCATCCTATTCTACACCACATGGCATATATCATCAAATATCATCCTATTTTACAACCACCACATGGCATATATCATCAAATATCATCCTATTCTACACCACATGGCATATATCATCAAATATCATCCTATTCTACACCACATGGCATATATCATCAAATATCATCCTATTCTACACCACATGGCATATATCATCAAATATCATCCTATTCTACAGCCACCACATGGCATATATCATCAAATATCATCCTATTCTACACCACATGGCATATATCATCAAATATCATCCTATTCTACACCACATGGCATATATCATCAAATATCATCCTATTCTACACCACATGGCATATATCATCAAATATCATCCTATTCTACAGCCACCACATGGCATATATCATCAAATATCATCCTATTCTACACCACATGGCATATATCATCAAATATCATCCTATTCTACAGCCACCACATGGCATATATCATCAAATATCATCCTATTCTACACCACATGGCATATATCATCAAATATCATCCTATTCTACAGCCACCACATGGCATATATCATCAAATATCATCCTATTCTACACCACATGGCATATATCATCAAATATCATCCTATTCTACACCACATGCCATATATCATCAAATATCATCCTATTCTACAGCCACCACTTGGCATATATCATCAAATATTATCCTATTCTACAGCCACCACATGCATATATCATCAAATATCATCCTATTCTACAGCCACCACATGGCATATATCATCAAATATCATCCTATTCTACACCACATGGCATATATCATCAAATATCATCCTATTCTACAGCCACCACATGGCATATATCATCAAATATCATCCTATTCTACACCACATGTCATATATCATCAAATATCATCCTATTCTACAGCCACCACATGGCATATATCATCAAATATCATCCTATTCTACAGCCACCACATGGCATATATCATCAAATATCATCCTATTCTACACCACATGGCATATATCATCAAATATCATCCTATTCTACACCACATGGCATATATCATCAAATATCATCCTATTCTACACCACATGGCATATACCATCAAATATCATCCTATTCTACAACCATCACATGGCATTTATCATCAAATATCATCATATTCTACACCACATGGCATATACCATCAAATATCTTCCTATTCTACAACCATCACATGTCATATATCATCAAATATCATCCTATTCTACAATCACCACATGGCATATATCATCAAATATCATCTTATACTACAACCATCACATATCATATATCATCAAATATCATCCTATTCTACAATCACCACATGGCATATATCATCAAATGTCATCTTATTCTACAACCATCACATGTCATATATCATCAAATGTCATCTTATTCTACAATCATCACATGTCATATATAATCAAATATCATCTTAATCTACAACCATCACATGCCATATATCATCAAATGTCATCTTAATCTACAACCATCACATGTCATATATCATCAAATATCATCCTATTCTACAATCACCACATGGCATATATCATCATGTCATCTTATTCTACAACCACCACATGGCATATATCATCAAATGTCATCTTATTCTACAACCATCACATGTCATATATCATCAAATATCATTTTATTCTACAACCACCACATGGGATATAGGTCAAATATCAACTTATTCTACAGCCACCACATGGCATATATCATCAAATGTCATCTTATTCTACAACCATCACATGTCATATATCATCAAATATCATTTTATTCTACAACCACCACATGGGATATAGGTCAAATATCATCTTATTCTACAACCATCACATGCCATATATCATCAAATGTCATCATATTCTACAACCACCACATGGGATATATTATGTATTATCCTAAGTTACTGCCTTTATATGTCATACATCACATATCATCCTGTTCTACAACCACCATATATCATATAACACTTACCATACTATTTTACAAGCGCCACCTGACTTATATCATCAAATTTTTATGACTTTATAAAGGAATGTGCTGTGGTTAGGAATGACTTAACAAATAGTAATTCAAAACTTAAAATAGCTGATTATCAATAAATCCATATTTATTAAACAAAGAGTAAGAGTCATATTTAACAATATGTATGCATTTTTTGTTATGAAATATTGACAATGCTTGAATACCTTGTTGATAATAATATATTTACCAAACGTAGCTCTTTAATGCAGCATTTATAAAAACAAATGAAGAGTTGTACACATAGTAGAGAACTGCATTTGGAGGTCAGAAATAGGGATAAGATCATATAAACGATTATTTTCATTTCATCTTGAAAGTCGCCCAATTTTATGAGCCTTTCATAGAAAAAAGACTGGTTGATTTTTACGGTTATTTTTGGACGATTTTTTAATTCATATAGCTCCGTGGAAGCATGAGGTTAATAATCTTTTAAAGCGGCAATGTCTGTGAGTTCTTTATAAAATCGATAATTAAAAACGAAGATAGAAGTATCGGGAAACATACAGACCGTTAAAATATTCTTATAAACACGCTTAATCACAACAATCACAACCGACGCGTTCAGGTGGTTATCGATGAGCGAAAGTAATATTAAGTGTTGATTATTAACGACTCTTATACTAGTTTGCACATGCGCATAGCAGAACGTACTGTATCTTATAAAGTAAAAAGGAATTGACTGTAAATATAATGACAGTAAGCTTTGACATTTTTGCCAGTCATGTGCTTTTTTGATTCATGTTATGATACAATGTTCTCAAGATTTGGTGTTTTTGTGAGTTTTCTGGCATTTTATCCGAGTCGTAAGTTGTAAAATATTATAACATATACCTTTCAGGTTATAATGAACAAATCTTATCATATAGGGGAATTTGAAAGCCAGACAAACCACTGTTTCGCTTTAAGTATCCCATTGTTAGTGTCATGTGATACGTGAACTTGTATAAAATCATAAAAAAAAACCCGTCCAATTCATTTCTATTAACCACGGAACAAATAATCCAATCGTTGAATAACGGGGTCTTCAGGTATGAAATATTGATTCGCTTACATCTAAAGTCGTATTTAGTACAACCTGACACCCCTGCCATCAAAAACTTAGACTCATTATATTTCTCTACATCATCTGTCGCACTATTGTCATTGTACAATGGAGGTCAATGGTGAATTGTTATTTCATTCCAGAATAGAACTACATGTAATCAGTGTAATATTTTGATATTTTTGAGAGATAAATTAAAAAATTAAGTTAGTTATTTATGTAGAAATCTTATATTTCATTAATTATATATATATTCGACTCACGTAAATCTTTCTTTCTTTTTCTTTTTTTTTCTCGGAGTGGGGGTTCGTTTTCAGTTCTTGGTTGGGGGGAGGGTGTTTTTTGTTTTGTTTTGTGTGGGGGGTGGTTTGGGGGGTGCTCCTGAGTATTTCATTTCATATATCTATAAATAAGTCATAATGATCAAATGAAATCCAACAAAAGGTCGAAATTTCTTTCATACGCAAAACTCATCAATCATGATATGAACACTTTTTGTATAAAAGCAGCGATTAATAAAGACAAATTCAATAACAATTCTATTGACACTTTCTATACGTGATAACATATAGTAATGAAGATCTCGCTAGTCGGATTAGAGTGTTGAGAGCGATCGAGTTCCGGTTTCAGCAATTGTTTTTGTTCTCTGACAAATAAGTGGTTCGATATATTTCCCTAATCCTCTTTCTGTCAACCTCATTGAAAGTAAATAAACAAAAACTTGAGACAAGCAAACCATTTTGTTGGGATTTTATCTAATATAATGGTATCAATACTTTTATGACTCAAAACTATGATATTAGAAAACACTTTGGTCAGTACCTGTGGTCAGTACCTATGGCAATACGCATCAAAAACATAGACATTTAGTGATATTTGTCTGAGTGTGTTTAGTTGAAATACATTTATACAAATAATATCTTTGTAGGTTTTTTTTTTCATTTTGATTTGTTCTTTGTCTTACGTCACGCCATAATTATTTCATTTATGAGTCGATATCATGTGTCTGATGCAATACACAGAAATTAAGATCTGTTTAAAGAACTCATCTGAAGCAGCAATGGATCTTTTACGTCTCAACATTTAGCAGGAAACAGAATCTAATTACTACTGTAAGATCGGAAACCATGAGCCGAGCACGCTTCTAAATGAGACACATCGGATCTTAACTTCTAGAAATCAGTGCTGCCGGTAGAGTCATGCATAATAACAAACATATCTAAAAGGACACTACCAAGTATTTGGAATGATTATAGTCTCCGTCATGAATCCAGCAGGAAGATGGATTTAAAGTAAGTATTTCAAAGGTAATAGTGTAATTAGAACTGAAACCCGTAACAACTAGATAAAATGTTATTTTCTGTATGACCAGTCACCATACCACGAATGTCTAGACGGTGTAAGCATCTTCCGTTGGCTCCCAATACTAACAATGGGTTCCCCTCTTAAGCAGGCAATTCTTAATTAAAAATTACAAAGAAATGGTTATACTGAAGTACACACCTCTAAATACATCTATTGAAAACAAGGTAATCTTAGAGCCATAGAGGACACAATTCGGAGCATTTAATAATAATAATATATATATATATATATATATATATATATATATATATATATATATATATATATATATATATATATATATATATATATATATATACCGTCAATGACATTTTTATTTCAATTAATAAAACTATCATAAGATGCGAAATTAGGATAAATGCATACTGAGAGAATAGAAAACCCTGACAGCGACTTCACTAAAGAGGCGTGTAGGGAAATGTTGAGGTTGTCTCATATATACCGCAGTGCCTGATCATCTAGTAATTATTTGGGAAAGCCTGGCTTTACACAGCATAGCCACTACCACGTTCACAAACTACGCTGTATTACATTTATTTCATCCCGTAATAGAATTTGGTATCATATTTCACTATAGTATGAAAACAGATCTTTCAGAAATCTGTGTATCCCGTGACGTTTTCATTGTAATATCATTTTATATGCTGGCTCTATCGCTAGATATCATTTTTCACTATCAGCCATAAGAAAGCCTAACGATAGGGGTCTGGGGAATCAATCAATAGATTTCAATTGAATTTATATACGGAGTCTGATGTTCCTTTAATGTCTAAGAAGAGGTGTAATAATTTGCTGCAATGTCAATTTAAAGGAAAGTTTTCCTCTATCGTTGAAAGAACAACTTAATGACCTCCTGAAGAGTTAGTGGTAAACAGAGTTAGATTTCAAAATACGAAATTCGACCCAAGATAGAGATATCTTTTGATATGGTCTCTGATTACCCATTCCGACATTATATTATATCTTTAATATGAAGACATCAAAATGTCTATTATACGATAGTATAAGCTCCAATATTGTCTATTATACGACAGTATGAGCTCCAATATTGTCTATTATACGACAGTATAAGCTCCAATATTGTCTATTATACGACAGTATAAGCTCCAACATTGTCCATTATACGACAGTATGAGCTCCAATATTGTCTATTATACGACAGTATGAGCTCCAATATTGTCTATTATACGATAGTATAAGCTCCAATATTGTCTATTATACGACAGTATAAGCTCCAACACTGTCTATTATACGACAGTATGAGCTCCAATATTGTCTATTATACGATAGTAAGAGCTCCAATATTGTCTATCATACGACAGTATGAGCTCCAACATTGTCTGTTATACGACAGTATGAGCTCCAATATTGTCTATTATACGACAGTATGAGCTCCAATATTGTCTATTATACGACAGTATAAGCTCCAACATTGTCTATTATACGACAGTATATGCTCCAATATTGTCTATTATACGACAGTATGAGCTCCAATATTGTCTATTATACGACAGTATGAGCTCCAATATTGTCTATTATACGACAGTATAAGCTCCAATATTGTCTATTATACGACAGTATGAGCTCCAATATTGTCTATTATACGACAGTATAAGCTCCAATATTGTCTATTATACGACAGTATGAGCTCCAATATTGTCTATTATACGACAGTATGAGCTCCAATATTGTCTATTATACGACAGTATGAGCTCCAATATTGTCTATTATACGACAGTATGAACTCCAATATTGTCTATTATACGACAGTATAAGCTCCAATATTGTCTATTATACGACAGTATGAGCTCCAATATTGTCTATTATACGACAGTATAAGCTCCAATATTGTCTATTATACGACAGTATGAGCTCCAATATTGTCTATTATACGATAGTATGAGCTCCAATATTGTTTATTACACGACAGTATAAGCTCCAATATTGTCAAATGTTCAACACGAATGTTAATTAAAATGTAAATAAAAGATCCTTACTGACGCTTTTTCGCACATGCATTTTAAACGTTTTGTGACATTTGTTTTATATAATTAAGTAATTTATTTATTATAGTGACATGTGACATTTCAGATCATAATCAAATTTTTATAAATATATTGTATAAATCACCCGGCCCAAGGACCTATATGTCACTTTAAATTCTGGATAAATTTACGAGTTTTGTATGGTGGAAATGTTTCAGAAGATTATATTTTGTGAAGAATGTCTGATTTTATATGCTTTGTTGATAAAGTATGCTGCTTTTCGCTGATAGTTCGTTATGATATAATTAAACAGAGTGTCAGTGTTCAGAGGTTTATTTGTCAAGATTGTTTCGCGGAAAAAGATTTATGTCCTTATGTCTTCGTATAGAGAACGTTTCAATAAAAAGTGTTTTTCGTCCTCTATATCCCCGCTGTCGCAGAAAGTACACTGTATTTCATCTGGGCTTTCGTCATGATATCGCCTAGTTTCTATTCTTAGTGGTAAAACACCGCACCGGAACCTTACGGGTTTAGGAAGGTCCATACACAAGTAGTCCTGGCTCTCGAAGGTCCTTTTAAACTCACGGTATGTTCTAAGTTTGGGGACGTTATCAAGATCACTAGACCATTTATTATTGTAGTGTTCTAGCAAACAGTTTTCCATTACCGCGATATCGCAAGGTTGTCGGTCTCTGAATTTCGATTCCTATCCAAGAGTGTTCAGTAGTTTGTTGATTTTTGACGACCAAGGACCCGGATTTGATTAAAAATAATTTCCACTCGAAGACTTTCTTGGTGATACGGTCAGCATCCATCTGCGTAAGCCTATTCCACAGCCGCCGCACATTGACACTATGTCGGACATTCTGACAGATCAAAATTCGTAGAGTTCGAAGTAGTCTGGTGAACATAAATCAAAATTAAACATCAAAGTGTACTTTTTCTTGATATACATGTACTACTAATATATATTGATGGTGGTACATTAAAGGAAACGACATTATAGCTCTAATACTGATACTGCAATATAGATGCTACAAAACTGGATGCTCGATTAGAAATCAAACAGGTTCAAACCAACTGTTTTTCTGATAGACAATCGCATGCGCACGTGCGTGCTAGATAACAGCATCATTAACACCTTTACATGTGTTATCTGGAGAGATTATCGTTAGGATAAGCAATGACGGTTTCAAACTTCAAGGGTGTAAAATCTTAACATAAAATAATATATAGAAAATTAATCAAGTAATCTATGAATAGTATACTTCCGATATGTTATCGATGTCTGTCCGATTATCAGTTAACCACGGGTGAACATCAAGGAGAGTGTTCGAACAGCTGACAAACAAGATTAAACCATTCTTAAATTGGATGAATTATGTTCTTTAATAGGGGTTCCAATAAAAATGCACCTCACTTTTGACAGTTTCGTATGTAAAATAAATCATACATAACAAGATGTTTTATCAATTTTGAATCGAAATTTGACAGTTTCATTTCTTTCTATTTCTCAGCAGTTTCAATCCACTTGGATTTCGTTACGAATATTTTCTTTACATTTTTATTCTTATATATGCATGTGTATTATTAGAGACTGTTATACCGGTACAAGTCCGTTTGTTGAGAGTCCTGGAATTACCTTCTACAATGAACTTTAAACTTGTCTGCGATGGTATTCATTACATTTTAAAGTGTTTATTTTCATATTTGGAGAAGGGAGTTGTTAAATAAGACTCGAGTATAAAATGATGCATAAAGAAGCCATTACTTAATCTTTACATTTACATAAACGTGGTTCCTGTTCTTGCGTACTGTCACTTTATTTGTGATACCTTCAGCATTATCTTATTAACACTTCAGGACAAAAACCACTAAACTGTTGATATTTCTCTCGGATCAGTAAATAGAAATTGTTAACTCAAGTATTGAAATGAATAATTTAATTCCATGTTATCTTTTAGAAAATGCCACAACACACATTATCGATCAATGGTCAGCATTCTCTAGAGTTAATTATGTCTCAAATTGGACAGATCCTGTAGTCAGGAGAATGATCGCAGTGACAAATGCCATATTTAAGATTCTTTTTCTGTATTGACCAACACGTGCGGCACAGCATTGCATTCCGTCTGACCTATTGACATTTTGTCATGTAAAGCGCTCTTTGCGGACATAAATAAATATTTATTTTACGCGTAGCAGTAACTTGAAAAGAAAATAAATCTGACAATTATTTTGTTTGTTAAAATAATCATTTATTTTTATGGCATTTAATTTTTTTAATTCTTAAATTATGTTTACTGTCTTACTTCCGGTATCTTCATACATTTGGTGCAAGTTGTTGATGTTTTATATAATGGTAATTCACTCACTATAAACGAGTTTAAAAACAAAATACAAACGTTTATAACACACAAGAATTATCTAAGTTAGACGAATTTTGCTCTCTTGTGACTTATTATACATGTATTTAATATCAGCATTTTTCAGATTTTATAAGCTTTCTCTATTTCTTAAATCAAATGAGGTATTTGACTCAAAATGTCAGAATTCTTACATCTAATTAAGGACTACTATATATGGTTGACAACCTCTTTATTTTTTTATCTGTGTGGTTATCTACTGATGAGGATTTCATAGTCAAGAATAACATAAAATCGCTTAATTGAATGGTAAGATGATCAAAGTTGGAGATAAATCGCTTTATTGCATGGTGAATCGAATAGTAGTAGAAAAATAGTCGATGGAAATCATTCGCTTGATTGCATGATTAAATGTATATCGTACATGCAAATAATTCATTCCCTTAATTTCAAGGTGAAACCTATGCAGTGACTATGAAATAATTTGCTTTATTGCATGGTGTCATGATACTTATCTAAATTACTGAGTACACACACACACACACACACACACACACACACACATATATATATATATATATATATATATATATATATATATATATATATATATATATATATATATATATATATATATATATATAAAGCACAAATAGAATCAGTGAAACACCTGGGAGTACTATGGACCTTGGATCTCCGAAGAAATACCTGTAGAAAATAAAGACAAATTAGACAAACACATAAAGCACAAAGACACTACAGTTAACAAGGCACCCTATATTTCACTTATATTCGTTCCCCGTCTGGGACTCGAACCCACGACCTATGGTACCGAATCACCTAGCTGTCATGCATCCGACCCTCTAACCGACTGAGCTACCCGAGCTCCACAAAAATGGAGCTTTAATAGCCAATCATTAGCTAATCGCATGCATGACAACACGGCCGCGGAAAGTGAAGGAATTTACCCGACGTAAACGCAGGCGGATCCTCTGAGAGGATACATCACTGAAAGAGAAATAAACATATAAAGCACAAATAGAATCAGTGAAACACCTGGGAGTACTATGGACCTTGGATCTCCGAAGAAATACCTGTAGAAAATAAAGACAAATTAGACAAACACATAAAGCACAAAGACACTACAGTTAACAAGGCACCCTATATTTCACTTATATTCGTTCCCCGTCTGGGACTCGAACCCACGACCTAAATTTTATATATATATAACAAAACATCGT
Source organism: Pteria penguin (assembly GCA_035048485.1). NCBI lineage: Eukaryota > Metazoa > Mollusca > Bivalvia > Pterioida > Pteriidae > Pteria > Pteria penguin. Next base: position 40,615,581 of record CM068583.1, read on the forward strand.
CACACCAAACACAGATTTTTTCATTGGTATCATTTAAACAATATGAACATTACAATTATATGTCAGTTACACTATCTGATATAGATGTAGATAGATCAAACATGTTTAGTCCTATATTGATGAAATTTGCTTTAAAAGTGAGGCTGACAATGATTTATTATTTAAAAGGCATAAGCATTTCTATGATATTCTAGAAATACTTTACGTTTAAATTAAAAAAGTACGAATTCATCTTTCAGTTTTTAAACTTAATATGATCATTTATAGACCAAAACATCGTCAAAACACCATACACAGATTGTGTCATTGGTATCATTTGATTGTTATAACAATGTTCATGATATTTTAATGAATATGAATTATGAAATTTTATCTTTGTCAATTTTTATTGCATTATATAATTCGGAAAAAAAATATCATCACTTCAACATTTCGATTTTAGTTTTAAAATTAATCTATTGGGTTAAAGTGTCCTTCTATTATGTAAGTACAGGTATAATCAAAAGTATTGTGTACTGTTGTTTTGTTTTATAGTGATTTTGTGAACATCTTTGATCTGATGTTGTGCTGTTGTGATATTTCATATTCATTCTTTGGTCTGATGTTGTACGGTTGTAATACTTTATATTCATTCTTTGATCTGATGTTGTACGGTTGTGATATTTCATATTCATTCTTTGATCTGATGTTGTACGGTTGTAATACTTTATATTCATCCTTTGGTCTGATGTTGTACGGTTGTGATACTTTATATTCTTCCTTTGATCTGATGTTGTACGGTTGTGATATTTCATATTCATTCTTTGATCTGATGTTGTACGGTTGTGATGTTTATATTCATCCTTTGATCTGATGTTGTACGGTTGTGATATTTCATATGTGTTAATCCATATTCAATCCAGTGCTTGCAAAGTTTTTAATAGTCTATATTTTAAAGCATTCGTCTTTATAGACGTAGCTATCCAAACAAGAGACGCTTTCTCCTCCGTGACACCTGTTCTTGCCTCCGAGTCCCATGCATGTCAGCCATTATACCTTGTGTTTAATGCCATAGTTACATAACACCAGTTACATTCGGACTGTAATTGAAACGGGCTTGGTGAAAAATTAACAAAAAACACAAAAAGAACTGTCAACAATTCTATACAGTTTTAACATTATTTATAATCTGTGACCATGGCATCATGATGCAAATATATAATCATAATTATATAGAGCAATTTAAATCATATCAAAACAAAAATAATCTTGGTACCGATCAATACAGTTATAACATGTTAGCATAACTGTCGTTTTACGACACCCCATACTATGATAAATACAAAATCTATAAGATTAAATTCAGTATAGATATTAATCTCAATGATGAACACCAGTCTATAGCAGTTGATCACTGTATATAATATATTATGCTATATAATGAAGGAGACTACATACACAACTCAGCTGACAACGAACAATACTACAATATGTGCACAAAGTGCTGGTCTTGAGGCGAGTTATTACACTGATGTATATTTATTTAGTCACATAACAACTGATAATAGGGAATTCAGATGACACCAGTGTGTTATAATTCAGATGACACCAGTGTGTTATAATTCAGATGACACCAGTGTGTTATAATTCAGTTCTTCTCAAAGAAAGGTTTCATGCAATGTCCTTTTAATTTCAAAATTTATTAACGTATTGTCGTGTGAAATGATGTGATTCTGTTGACTGAAGATCCATGTGTCTGTTGTCTGTCCACTGAGTATACATACTCTATCGTATACATGTTATGTCTTAGACATCGCTGAGAGAATGTTTATGTTCCTGTAACTTACCACAACATATGTATTTGTTGGATCTTCTTTATTCTTTGGGGAAGATTGGTTTTACCTGTGAAACAACCGTGATCTTACTTATTCATTTTGTGCACTTAGTTTTGTCTATATTGATCTGGCTGAACCCTGACTACACGTGGCTTCCTCTTTATATTCTTTATGGCATTTGCCCCAGAATCTGCTGTGTCTTTAGACATCTTTCCTGACTTTACCTTTAATCGGGATTTATAATTATTTCTCATGTCTCTACCGTTAAATACTTTCTTAATTTGCTCCACATGCATTCTAATGAATCTTTAATTAAAAACACAGTACAATCATGTACATCCATTTTATATTTTGACATTCTACTTAATTTTAACTTGAACGGTATACCCTTAACTATATTACAAAGGGAATTACTTCAAATGTCCATTCATTGACTTTCCTCATTTATACATTAATATTCCTTCATCAACTACATATGCTGTATGTATCTCAGTTCATTCGCTACACAACAGCCTGCTCGGCGTATGATGACCTCATCCGTAATAGTTTCCTACTTACAAAAATAAAAATACTATCACAAGGATATGAAAAAATATGAAAATGAAAAAAAAATATGGTTGCTTTAGCTTGCCAATACAAAGTTTATATCAACTTTATTGACATTTACAGTAGTAGATGCTAAGTCTTACACATTAATTATAATAGTTTTTATTTTTTGGTACCTTCTGTTTTACATTGAATGAATAGGATGTGATTATGTGCAATGTGAATACATGTAAAATAAAACAATATCAACAGGGTTAATAAACTTAATGCATGTTCAATGACCCACCAAGAATATTTGATAAACATAGATACATAAAGACCAGCATTAATGTCAACAATATACCTTACCAGTAAGTAACTTCAGAGATTTCTATATTTATTTGTTTTGGTATTTTTGAGCTGAGAAATTTTTGTTACTTACTGAGATGTTTTTCTGTATTGTTGTGTCCATTTTGATTTTTTTTTCTATATGCATACCGTTGTAAATCTCTCTGTTATATACACCACAGAGGACCATTGTATACCTTAGATATGTGTACAATACATATAACTATCCTCTCGACGCCATGGAATGATACATCACACAGGACCATAGTATACCTTAGATATGTGTACAATACATATAACTATCCTCTCGACGCCATGGAATGATACATCACACAGGACCATAGTATACCTTAGATATGTGTACAATACATATAACTATCCTCTCGACGCCATGGAATGATACATCACACAGGACCATAGTATACCTTAGATATGTGTACAATGCATATAACTATCCTCTCGACGCCATGGAATGATACATCACACAGGACCATTGTATACCTTAGATATGTGTACAATACATATAACTATCCTCTCGACGCCATGGAATGATACATCACACAAGACCATAGTATACCTTAGATATGTGTACAATGCATATAACTATCCTCTCGACGCCATGGAATGATACATCACACAGGACCGTAGTATACCTTAGATATGTGTACAATACATATAACTATCCTCTCGACGCCATGGAATGATATATCACACAGGACCATAGTATACCTTAGATATGTGTACAATACATATAACTATCCTCTCGACGCCATGGAATGATATATCACACAGGACCATAGTATACCTTAGATATGTGTACAATGCATATAACTATCCTCTCGACGCCATGGAATGATACATCACACAGGACCATAGTATACCTTAGATATGTGTACAATGCATATAACTATCCTCTCGACGCCATGGAATGATACATCACACAGGACCATAGTATACCTTAGATATGTGTACAATGCATATAACTATCCTCTCGACGCCATGGAATGATACATCACACAGGACCATAGTATACCTTAGATATGTGTACAATGCATATAACTATCCTCTCGACGCCATGGAATGATACATCACACAGGACCATTGTATACCTTAGATATGTGTACAATGCATATAACTATCCTCTCGACGCCATGGAATGATATATCACACAGGACCATAGTATATCTTAGATATGTGTACAATACATATAACTATCCTCTCGACGCCATAGGACCGTAGTATACCTTAGATATGTGTACAATACCTATAACTATCCTCTCGACGCCATGGAATGATATATCACACAGGACCATTGTATACCTTAGATATGTGTACAATACATATAACTATCCTCTCGACGCCATGGAATGATACATCACACAGGACCGTAGTATACCTTAGATATGTGTACAATACATATAACTATCCTCTCGACGCCATGGAATGATACATCACACAGGACCATAGTATACCTTAGATATGTGTACAATACATATAACTATCCTCTCGACGCCATGGAATGATACATCACACAGGACCATAGTATACCTTAGATATGTGTACAATACATATAACTATCCTCTCGACGCCATGGAATGATATATCACACAGGACCATTGTATACCTTAGATATGTGTACAATACATATAACTATCCTCTCGACGCCATGGAATGATATATCTGTAAGTTCCTTATTTAATACATTTAATTGCTGTAACTGCTGGTGGCTTGCTAGACCGAGGATAACGTGAATCATGGAGCATTTTCTAATACTTATATCTTACACTCAAAATACTTTTGTAAGAATAAAATTGAAAGTAAAGGGTACATATATGTAAAAGGCACTGTCTGTTGATTGGTTGATTATTGTTTTACGTCACTCCACGATTATTTCACGTATATGGTGACGGCATCTGCCTGATGCATTGCATACAAATTTAGACCTTTGCAAAGGACCCACCCGAAGCAGTGAGGGATCTTTTACGTGCCACGCCTACCGTGACACGGGACCTCGGTTTTTACTGTCTCATCCGAAAGACAGAACACCGGTGTGCCCCGGGCGGGAGTCGAACCCGCGACCTCTCGATCACGAGCCGAGCACCTTATCCACTAGGCCACACCGGCTTGGCACTGTCTGTACTTCTGTAAAACTTACATTTCAAATAAACCTATCAATAAATAATAACAGTGATACAGGAATTTGGTAGCATTTACTGACTAACAAATGTGTATCTCTTAGTGGCTTTCTTTGTTAAATGCTACAAATTTAATCATAGAGACAAAATTTGAACCCAGACAGGCCTAGGACTATCTGAGGCCTTAAGTTCCAAACATGCCTAGGACTCCCTGAGGCCTTAAGTTCCAGACAGGCCTAGAATCTCTGAGACTTTAAGTTCCAGACAAGTCTACGACTCCCTGGGGCTTTAAGTTCCAGACAGGCCTAGGATTCTCTGAGGCTTTAAGTTCCGGACAGGCCTAAGAATCTCTGAGGCTTTTAGTTCTAGGCAATTCTACGACTCCCTCAGGCTTTAAGTTCCAGACAGGCATAGGACTCTCTGAGGCTTAAAGTTCCAGACAGGTCTACGACTCCCTGAGGCTTTACGTTTAACATTAAGCAAAAAAGTGGCTTCATAGTTTTATCATATAATCGTGAACTTCAATATAATTGTCTTCTGAACGAACAAAATTGAGAACTCTTTTCAGTCTTTTTATTTATGTATTTTATCTTATTATTTTTCTTTATTTTGTTATTTATATATTTTTTATTATTATGTTTTTAATTTTACTTATTTTTTATTTTTTCATATTTATTTATTTATTTATTGGGGGGGGGGGGGGCAATGTTTCTGCCATTATCCCAGAGGTGTCCTAGCTCTAGGATTGTCTTTTAAAATCCTAAAGTAAATATAACATGATAGAAAATGCATTATTCTTTGGATCATTGAAGTTCAAGTGAATAAATAACATAAATGTGTCTTTCTTCCATAAGATGTCATTTGCATGACATTGAATATGACAGAAGGGTATAAAATTTAATTTTTAGGTTGATGCTAGAAATCCTCAATGCTTTACAAACGCTAATTTGTTATTAGGGGAGCAGGATGAATCCAAATAATAAATAATTTTGTAAATCTGGATATAAATGGACAGCAATCCTGCTCATTCAGCAGTAGCAGACAGATTTTGACAAGAAAATAAGAGTAAAAATTTTTTACACCCGCCCTCGATAATTGAAATAGACGGTGTTTCAAGATCGGAGCGCAGACTTGATAATTTCAGAGATTTATTACAAATACTATATACATGTCTACTGACATTTGTAATACTATTCTATGTATTTGTATACCAGCTTATATATTTCAATATTTTACATGAACCGTGATCGCGAGGCTCTATGCATGGAACAATCATATAATTCATATTTTTATATGTATTTCAACTTACTTCATGCAATAAATTGGTAAATCTGGCTACTGTAAAACATAAATCAGACTGGATAACTCTATGTATTTGTCACGTTTTCATTTTCAATATACTATAGCAACTTAAGTGTCGCCGTGTTTTTACTTTTGTATTTACCGCCCAAAGGTTAAGTAAATTCAAAAATTAAAATGTGACATATTTTTTGTTATAGATATGTTAGTATACAGTGTCTATTTATTGTCGTTTTAATAAGTGTATGCCGGTCGAATTATAACGAGGGTATTATTGCTCGGTGATAACTATTTTACTATGCAGATTATAGATCGACGTACAGCTTAATCATGTGATCCACAGTTTATTTATCTAGTATCTATTATTAATGAAGTAAGAACACATTTTTTTAATCATTTATATCCCATATGAAAAATTCTTTAAGCATTTCTAAAGATGACTGCATTGACTTGTTATACATAAATATGGATCGTAAGAATAATTAGAATATCAATATCATTGCCTAGATCTACAACAAATATATGGTAAACAAACAAAATAGTTCAATAATTGGTATGAAAACAAGAGCATGTATATACCTATACGATTTTACTCATAATGAGTCATAACCCTATTGGTCATCCATATTGTAATAAAGCAAGAAGTTAACAATAAACACGGAGATTATGATGATGCTGGTTGACTTAGTTTGCTATCTCTGGCACCCGGGATGTCAAAGATAGATATGTCATATATATGTTATTAAGCAGCGGTCAACACCTGAGTAATCCCCAATGACGGGTTAAATCCCCGGATAAACCTCCAACAATGCCCCTTATTCAAATACATTCTGCAGTCAGCAACTGGCTGTGCAGCAACAGAGGACCTGTTTCGTTATGTCAAACCGTAGGCACGTCATTTGACAGATGAAACTTTTTGAATCTTTAAATGTCCTAACTAATCTCTAGTTTTTGAGGTTAATTGCATTTGTTTTTCGTTTGATCTACAGTAAGAAAGTATGTTCAAAGTTCACTGTTTCAGATTTATACTCAGAAGAGTACAAACAACTCTCTAACATGTAAAAATCAAAGCAAACATTTTTCTTGTTTCTACAAACGAATAAACTCAACACCTTACTGTTTTAGAGTACATGGTTAACGTATGAATGCAGGTTTTGACAGAAATGTGGTATAATTTAAGCCCTTTTGTTTAATTTGTGTTCTTTATTAAATTCCACAGCTGTATATATGTTCCTGAATATGTCGGTTATAGGTACTATAAAAATCCGTAATAATTACATTGTGTTTGCCTTTTTGAGAGCTTTGGATAAAAAGAAATAACCTCCTGTACGTAGATAGCAAAAAGGCGATAGAGGAAATCTTTAATTTTTTATGGTGCATTTAAAAAAGCCTTTACTATTTTAGGCAAACTGAAGATAGTGTAGTGTAGTGTTTCTCGATGCAGGTAGGACAACATGTATTCTTATTTAAAACAATTTATCTATCTTCATCAATTCATTCATTTTATATAATCTTTACATATTTATTTATATGCATTCTTATTTTTTATGCTTCATAAAATTTGACAATAGAATAAGATGAAGAAATCTAATGGCGTATATATAGAACAACCTTGACAAAAAAAGATACTGAAAGTTCCGTGAGACATAAACAAGCATATTTTAGTAATCTCCCGTAATGAATTTATATTTCATTTTGTACATTATAGTTTGAAAACTATAAAACCCCGCTACACACTCTGATTCTGGTCCCCGATAGAGATTTGCCTTCATACTGTATACCTTATAAACAAAATGGAAATTGTCTGTCTGCGTTAATCTACCAATGGCATTACTTTAAAATATCACACGACATAATTAATATTCTGTTAATATCTGTCTAATTAATATTCTGTTAATTGCTGTCTTTATTCAGTCTATAATATTCTGTTAATTTCTTCTTTACTCGATCTATAATATTCTGTCAATTTCTGTCTTTGTTCAGTCTATAATATTCAGTTAATTTCCGTCTTTATTAAGTCTACAACAATCTGTTTATTTTTGTCTTTATTAAGTCTGTCTTTGTTCAGTCTATAATATTCTGTTAATTTCTTCTTTACTCGTGCTATAATATTCTGTTAATTTCTGTCTTTGTTCAGTCTACAATATTCGGTTAATTTCTCTCTTTATTCAGTCTATAACATTTTGTTAATTTCTGTCTTTACTCAGTTTACAATATTATGTTACTTTCCTCCTTTATTCAGTCTATAATATTCTGTCAATTTCAGGCTTTATTCTGTCTATAACATTGTGTCAATTTCTGTCTTTATACAATCTATAATATGCTGTTAATTTCTTCTTTACTCGGTCTATAATAGTCTGTTAATTCCGGTTTTGTTCAGTCTATAATATTCAGTTAATTTCCGTCTTTATTTAATATATAAAAATCTGTTTATTTCTGTCTTTACTTAATCTATCACAATCCTGTTAATGGCTGTCTTTGTTTCTTCTATAATATTCAGTTAATTTCTGTCTTTATTTAGTTTATAACATTCGGCCAATATCTGTCTTTACGCTGTCTATAACAATCGGTTAATTTCTTTTTTCAGTCTACGATATTCGGCAATTTATGGTATACTGTCTCGATGATATTTTGTTGATGTATATTCTCATTAAAAGCCTTATGCGGTTAACACCATACGAAGTCCTGACGAAGGAACAGATATATAGTTCAGAAATATTGACCACAATAAATAACATTATAAGATCATTTATTACACTGTCCTTCACCTTATACCTTTATGCTTTATATATATATATATATATATATATATATATATATATATATATATATATATATATATATATATACATACATACATACATACATACATACATACATACATACCAGTTTTGTTAATTTCACTAGCTTAAAGACAGAGAGTCGATGATGTTAAGATGATAAGGGATTAAAAACGGCACTTTATGATTAGAGGATTAGAGTATAAGAATGAAATTTGTCTTCACTATCAGACTTACAGACTGGAGAGGTACGGCTTTGTAACTGTATAGAATCTATTTCTGTGTTGACCCGTTTCAATATACAAACAATATGAGGAAAGACTGATATGCTTCTTAAACTTTGTTTATAAAGAATCATAAGTCTATTTTACAATGTCAGTAAAATGTCCTTAAGATACTCATAATGAAATTAGTGCATTCATTAACTGAAACTAATTAACGGCGTTTAAAACTCCTAATAATGACTTTCCTAGAATTACATTTCGTGCCTCATACTATGTTCCCAGCATTTATAACGCACAACAAAACAGAAACACACAATATCACGTATGTTCGGCCTCTTTGCATTTATCAAGTGCTCAAAACGATATAGAGATATGTTAAATCCATCACTATGCCATGCATGTCGTTTTATACTTTATACCGTGTTCACGTCGTTTTATATTTTATACCGTGTTCACGTCGTTTTATACTTTATACCGTGTTCACTTCGTGTAATCCTTTATACCGTGTTCACGTCGTTTTATACCTTATACCGTGTTCACGTCGTTTTTTACTTTATACCGTATTCCGTGTTCTCGTCACTTTATACCTTATACCGTGTTCAAAGTGTTTTATGCCTTTTACCGTGTTCTTTGCGTTTTATACTATCTATCGTGTTGTTGGCGTTTTATATCTTTAACCGTGTTATTGGCGTTTTATACTTTTTACCATGTTCAAAGCGTTTTATACCTTATTCCGTGTTCTCATTACTTTATACCTTATACCGTGTTCAAAGTGTTTATGCCTTTAACCGTGTTATTGGCGTTTTATACCTTATACTGTGTTCAAAGTGTTTATACCTTGTTATACCGTGTATACCGTGTTATATATATATATCGCTTTCTCGCGGACCCCTTAAAAAATAGCAGTGGCAAAGAAAAGTTGGTTTAATCATAGTCTTGCACTTTGAACAATATAATGTTACTTTTTAAATATACACATTGTGTCGTATGATATGTTTTACATCAATGTAACTATCGAGTGTTCACATTCAACATAATAAAAACTTATTACGATTAAGAATATGAAATTTCTTTATATCTCATAAATATATATATAAAGTGAATATTTTGTGTTCTGAAAAAAGGCAAAAGCAGAATCTATAATTGCAAGCATTTTATGACTACATTGAAATTATAAGTATACAATACATGACTAATTACTTCCTCGAAATAAAATATCATAAGTTATATCGCACCACTAATACATATTATTTGGGGGGTTTTCTTTGCGTCTATCTATTTACTGATTTACCATCTATCTATCAATCTATTAAGTCTCCCCTTAAAAGGGGAGACATGTTGTTTTTGTCAATTTTCTTCTTCTTCTTCTTCCAAATTTTGTCCAGGCCGTAATTTGAATACCCTTTAAAGTTGTATACCCTACAATTCAGTGTAATTTCAAAAATTAGCGCATGTAAAACAAAAACTGTATTTTTCTCGTATGGCTGAAGTTATTAACTTTGCGTTAATAACATCTTTTGTTGCTTCAAACCCTCGGAGATATCAAAATAAAAAGAAAATACTTCGTAAATAAAGTGGGTATTCCATAAATACAACCATGACCTGACTTCGCACATGCGCAGTTTACTTAAAACAAATACTATGAAGGGAGACTCCAAAAGAAATCGATTTCAGTCAATACTAACTTTAGCAGACTTGAATACAGATTTTTAAAGTTACTCGTCAAGTTTATTTACCTCGCCCTCCACCAGTGTCCGTGATGCGGCGGCTTCTGAATTAGATCACGTGATAAGTTGGTTGTAAACATTCTGTTTACAAACATCGTGTTTTAGACAGCCATATCTCACTTAATACGACGAATTTGATCCCAATATTTGCAAGGGTCCTTTTTAAATATGTTTTAGGCTTATTTATATATTCAAAACAATTTAGAATACATCAACCGATAATATGCATTCTACTAGCGAACATAGGGTATACAGCTTTAAGGTAAGAACTTGAAACTTAAAACATAGAAAGGTGACAGTAAGGCAAGGTGCTCGGCATAAAAATTTTTGACTTTGACCTACATGTACAATCTCAAGGTCAGAATTTAAAAAAACTTACCGTTTCAACGTCATTTAAAAAAGATTCTTAATTGTAATTTGTAAATTATTTGACTTGTGGACTTTAGTTTTATAGCATATATTATCACTGTATATGAACTGTGTCCAAAGTTCAAATCAGTTTTAATACCCCTTGTCAGAAAATTTATTATAAATGCAACGGTTGTAACAAAATTCATTTATTATGAATCAAAATTGGTCGTCCCTGGCACTTCGTTATAAGCATGTTTTACTGTTCATTCATTTCTACAGAGTACCGGTATCTTAGATTATATTCCTATAGTGTTTTAAAATCCTAGTCAGATTCTTCCACTTGTAATGGCCCATTCTGAAATACATCCATAAGGAAGGGGAGACATGTGGGGTTTTTTTTCAAAAAACAATACCCACTAGTTTATTTATTTTTTATCTATTTTTATTTATTTATTTATTTATTTATTTATTTATTTATTTATTTATTTACGTATTGATTATTATTATTATTATTATTATTATTATTATTATTATTATTATTATTATTACTGTTATTATTATTATAATTATTATAATTAACATTAATAATAATAATAATAATAATAATATTATTATTATTATTAGTAGTAGTAGTAGTAGTAGTAGTAATAATTCATTCATTCATTCATTCATTCATTCATTCATTCATTCATTTATTTCTTCAATTTTACCTGTATCATGATAAATCGTATTTGTGGTAAAGGAAAACTTGAATGTCCATCAAAAACCTCCGATTTTTGGCTGACACACAGGTGAAGTCTCACAATAACCCTAATATGTTATCTGATGGAACTTCATAGTGTCCCAAATATCTGATCTTTGGTTGGCATACTGGAGGACCTTTACAGTGTCCCAAACCTCTGATCTTAGGCTGATATATTTGAGAATCTCCTCAATGCCCTAAACCTCTTATCTTAAGCTTAGGCTGATACATTGAAGATCTTTCTAATGTCCCAAACTTCTGAACTGATGCTGATGCATTGGCGATTCCTCCCAATGTCCCAAACCTCTGGTCTTAAGCAGGTACACTGGATAATCTTCCCAATGTCCCAAACCTCTGGTCTTAAGCAGGTACACTGGATAATCTTCCCAATGTCCCAAACCTCTGGTCTTAAGCAGGTACACTGGATAATCTTCCCAATGTCCCAAACCTCTGGTCTTAGGCAGGTACACTGGATAATCTTCCCAATGTCCCAAACCTCTGGTCTTAGGCAGATACAATGAATAATCTTCCAAATGTCTCAAACCTCTGGTCTTAAGCAGGTACACTGGATAATCTTCCCAATGTCCCAAACCTCTGGTCTTAGGCAGATACAATGAATAATCTTCCAAATGTCTCAAACCTCTGGTCTTAGGCAGGTACACTGGATAATCTTCCCGATGTCTCAAACCTCTGGTCTTAGGCAGGTACACTAAATAATCTTCCCAATGTCCCAAACCTCTGGTCTTAGGCAGGTACACTAAATAATCTTCCCAATGTCCCAAACCTCTGGTCTTAGGCAGGTACGCTGGATAATCTTTCCAATGTCCCAAACCTCTGGTCTTAGGCAGGTACGCTGGATAATCTTTCCAATGTCCCAAACCTCTGGTCTTAGGCAGGTACACTGGATAATCTTCCCAATGTCCCAAACCTCTGGTCTTAGGCAGGTACACTAAATAATCTTCCCATTGTCTCAAACCTCTGGTCTTAGGCAGGTACACTAAATAATCTTCCCATTGTCTCAAACCTCTGGTCTTAGGCAGGTACATTGGATAATTTTCCAATGTCCCCAACTTTGGTCTTAGGCAAGTACACTTAAGCTGTTTTTCAATGCCGTAGACCTCTCTTATCTTTGTCTGCCACATTAGCTGAGCTTCCCAGTGCCCCAAATCTATGATTTTATTGACACATTGGTGGAGTTTCCTTGTCCAAAATTTCTTATCTTTGGCTGGCATACTGTTGGAGCTTTCCAGTGTCCAAACCTCGGATCTTCAGTAGGCATACTATTGGAACTTCCCAGTGTCCAAACCTCTTATTTTTTGCTGGCTTTTTCGTGAAGCATCCAGTGTTTGTAATCTGTGACTGGCTCAGTGGTGGACCATCCCAATATCTCAAACCTTAGAGCTGGCAAAACTAAGGTTATGATATTTCTAAATTAAATAGCAAGAACATTGACTCATTTTATTTTGTTTAATAACTGAAATTCAAATGATTCTATATTAGAAAGCATTTTGTTCATACTAACCATCAACTATTGAATTGAGTATTACTTTAATTTATTCATTTTAGAGTTGTTTGTATGTTAGAAGACTGAATTCACGAGATCAACTGAAATCAAATGCTCTCTTTCGCTTGGGTAGCACAGCACAGTTTCTGAATTTTGGAAAAGATAAGGTATATACATTATATTATGCATTTCTTTAAAATCTAAAATTTCAAGTCATACTGTGATAACAAAAAAAAAGCGTGCATACTACAAGCTACGGTAGCAAGTTTTGATGATTGTCATAGTAACATAACTAGCCATATGCTGACTTGAAAGTGAAAGTAGAAGTGATTTTTACACGTAAATCCTGAGTTCGGGAATTTAGTCAAATTTAATGTAAGATACAATACTCAAAAGTGACCCTGTTAGTGAAAAAAAACTTCCTTTTAATGGTATGTAGTGCTAAATAAGTACTACGTATTGATACACATACCATACGAAACTCTAAAACTCTGCAGGAAAACAAGAGCAGACCAGTTTTGTATTAGGGTCCCAGGCATGGATTTTTACAGATTTTAACTGATAAAGTGACAATGCATATTGTTTATAACAATTGCATGTGTCATGCATACTTTTCATGATAGAAAACATGAATGAGTAAAATCTGTTATGTACTTTATTTATTGAAGACTTTATTCATGATGATTGTCTAAACATGTTAAAGATACCATGATTTATTTACGTGGTAGTCATTTTGCAGCCACACGTTTGGCAAAAATTTTGTTTTGTAACCTTAACCCTGCAAATCATTGTAGAAATTTGCCCTTTTTGGTTATATCATTCAAAGGATAGTATTTCAAAGAAAGATTGATTTATGATGTTTGTCAGTAAACATTGAGTATTGAAAAACAGTGGGGGTTTTGTTTTGTTTTTGTTTTTTCTTTTCATTTTTTATTTTGTTTTGTTTGTTTGTTTGTGTGCTTATTTTGAGGGTTTTTTTCGTTAAAAACAAAAGCCTCTCAAGTGTAGTTAGTACATTATATCCTTTATGTTTATTTTGACCAAATAACCACATTGAATTCGTTTTGTACGAATGGAATATAATTATTATATTAAGTATAAATTCTAATATAATTTCTATAAATACTAATACAACATGTAAAACACCAGAAACTCAAATGGGCCAATATTGCTCATCTGAGTACAGTTTGTTGCCAATATATATATTTTCTTGCTTATTGTGTTTTTGACAATTTTAAAAATGTTAATCATTTATTGAATAAATCAAGACAATGACACAAATATGCGTGAAAAAGAAAAATGAATTTTCTTCCACTTCCTTTTTTTAAAATGACTTACTTAATATTTTGAATGTTAGAAAAAAAAATCTTGTTTTGTTTTAAAATGAAATGACAGATATTTTCATGCATAAAGCAGGATTTGAACCGCTACCCGTCAGCATAAGAGAACTGGCCTATATTAACATTAGAAAAAAATTATTCTTAAGATTAGGAAAACTAAACTTTGACTAACAAAGAATCCTTGAAACATATAAATATATTTCCTAATAAAAGGTTAAAAATAGATGCATTATTGATTCTCTGTATGTTATGAATAAATACAGACAATGACACCGAATAGTTTGAAAAGAGTAGAGAGAGAGAGAAAAGAATTGATTTTGTGCCGCAAAATATTTAAAGACTTTTTTATGTGTAAAATTATATAAAACAAAATAATGTTTGCCGCGGCGGGATTTCAACCGCTAATAGTCGGCATGCAAGAACTTCGCTGTATCAAAAATAAAGAAATAATAAGTCGTCAAGAAAACGAAACATGATACTATCAAATAACCCTTGAAATAGAAAAATACTTTATTAAAAATTCCCTGTATTAAATAGATTAAGAAAATAACAAAAAAAATGTGTGGAATGAGTAAATCAGAAAAAGGGCCACAAAGGTTCAAAAATTGATTTCAGAATAAAACAAAACAGACACCCTTCTAGGTAGCTCTGACACATTCTGTATTGATCTATATAGCAGGCTCTAAAGTTTGTCAGAGGAGGGTAACTTCTCGTAATTATGTTGTCCATCCTGGATCCAACCCGTAACGGATGTGACTGAAAAATAACAATTGTAAAAACAAACAAACAAACAAAACAAAACAAAACAAACATAAATTTAGTACTTCATACCAACCGAGTTTCATCATTTTTTTAATTGGTTCTGAAAGAGAAATCTATTGAAGATTATTGTTACATACTAATAGTATATTCTCCCCTCCCTTCTTTTTTTAATCTGAAAATTATTGCAAAATTCCTAAAAACTAAAATTGTATTCAATTTCTATAAAATTACATTTATTTAAATAAGATGAATTAAAATACACAAAATACATTTTAAGTAACCTACCAGGAGAAAATATAAAAAGTTATCTGAAAATAGGCATGAAAAGACAAAGTCCAAAAGACACAACAAAACAAAAATTTAATTTAAATCGGAATGGAACCAAAATAGCAACATTTCTTATGACATCATTCTAGATCACTCTGATAAATTCGGTTTGTCAATCTATGTAGCCGGTCTGAAGAAGTTTGTCAAAGGAGGGTACCCTCTGTGGAGTATGTCGCCCTACCATATAACCAACCCTTGACGGATCTAACCAAAATTGAGTACACCATCCATACCAAATTTGAGCAGAATCCCTTCAGTGGCTCTGGAGAAGATGTTGAAATGTGAAAAAGTTGACGACGGACAAGGCTCTATGACAATAGCTCACTTGAGCCATTGTAAAACATATTATCTTCTACAATTTTATCACTTGATTATAGATATTTTGTTGGGCGGGATACTTCAAATGGAATTTATGGTGCAAATTAACATTCATTAGTTTTATTTTCATTCACAGCCCATCAGCTGATTAGGGTTTATTATTTGAGATGTATATGTGTTTGATTATAAGTAATGCAGAATACGCATTATATTTTATAACCTCGTGCATAAACAAAACGGGACGGGTTTGCTGTAGTGGTTAAGCGCTTGGCTTGCGGCGCCGACGATCCGGGTTCGATTATCGTCATTCGTTATGACTTTATATCTCGTTATAACGTCTTATGGATAATGTCATTATTACGGTGATACAATAAAACTCGTAATAACGACATCCGTATTATGTCGTAATAACGAGATATTAAGTCGTAATAACGAAATATAAAGTCGTAATAATGAGACAATATGTCGTATTAACGACATCCTATATATGTCGTAATTACGAGATAATATGTCGTTATAACGAGATCATATGTCGTTATAACGAGATAATAAGCAGTTATAACGACATTCATCGTATGTCGTAATAACGACATAAAAGTCGTCATAATGAGATAATGTGTCGTTATAACGAGATAATAAGTCGTAATAACGACATCCGTCGTATGTCGTAATCACGAAATATTAATTGGTAATCACAACATATAAGTCGTTATAACGACATTTTTTTCTTTTACGTGGCACATATAGGCTTCCGTACAAAACCAATTTTTTCTTGGCGCATGTTCTTTTCATTTTTTTGACTGACAGTTTACGTTTTACACGGTAATAATATATACAATAATAAAAGTATTGTATAGAAAGTCACTTGTATAATAAAATCATATTCACCATTATATATGTCCAATTAAAGCATTTGGAATTAAATGTACCATTTTAAACAATAGTATATCCCATATACATAATGTATGCTTAAAAGAAACATTATACACGGTCACATATGTAAAAAAAAGAAAGAAAGATGTAATTGTATTAATAATATCTTATCCTAATTAATACAATAACTAAAACTAATTTTCTTTTAATCTTTTCTATCTACATAAGATGCGTTAATTTCCTTGATTGGTACGACAGATTGAGCAATGTTACCCCAATTAAGGCGCTTCATCGAACATCCTCAGGGGACTCGCGCTACTTTTCCGAATTAAATCCAAGGCTCTCCTTGATGTAAGAGAGTGTTCGATTGTTATACTTTGTCTAATGAATCATTTAATCTGTAGGACAATGCTTGGCACTTCATGCAGGAAAAGCCGAAAGCTCTTTAACTGAGTGTTTACATTGCTTTTTGTGATGCCTCCCTTTTTCAAACCGAGAAACTGCAAAGCTATTCTGAATGATTCTTAAGAGGTTTTGACGGGTTTTCAGTCGACAAAAATGTGCAGGGTACTGGCCTGAGGATACAATTAATTTATAAGAATTGCCGATTGAAATTAAGATTTGGCGACTGGCGACTGTATCTAAACTAATCCTGAGAAATGAGTCCCTCATCTTTATATTTGTGATTCCCATTGTCTACTCGGTAAATGCAGGGCAATGTGCTACTGACTGATGAATGAAATAATTTTGTGTTTCAAGATGGTTGGAGATTCTCGTTTTACGCCATGATTCGCACATTATCCTACAACAAGCCCTGACTGTTGAAATGAAAACAGTTGCAGCCCATTTCTATACATAATTATCTATCCGAACCATATTTTTATCCGATTGATTAAAACGGTGTCTGTCAGTTCTGGAATCTTTTGAAAAAGCCTTCAGTCTCCAGGTATCCGATCCATTTGTATGCATAACGCTCCTGAGCCTAATCCTTTTGCCAGACTCGAAGACGCAGTCGAACAACGAGGCAAATATTAAAATATCGGACGATGATGAATTACGGAATATGTTTTCAATATATGTTTATAAATCCGTGAATGATTTTTTGACACAAGGTGAAAACCATTCTTCGCCTTCGCCGCTTTTAACAGCGAAATCACATTAATCTTTAATTGAAGCCTAAATGAATTGCCCATTCAAACATTCAGATGATGGGGTCCTCGACGGGATTTTTTTTACTGTGATTCACTCAATGGTTTATTATGCATTACAAAATATAACTTTCCTATTCAGAACGGCTGTAAAGTTGCTACAATTGAGATATGACTAAATATATTTCTTAAACGATAATTTAAAAGGACAATGCACGTATGGATCCAATATGTTTTGGACCACAATAACACAATGAAATGTATAGAAAACTTCAAGTATATGATACAAACCCCTCGAACCTCACATTTTCAATCTGTTACGCTCCATAAGCGTTTCGCGAAACTATTGATGATTGCAAATCATATATGCATAGCGTTTCTCAGGCGTAAGGGATACAATCTATCTTGGGTAATAGCATTTTATACAGTAAACTATAGATTTTATTCTATTTAGAATAATACCCACAATTATTGGCTTCAATTTGATTTCTTCTACAGAGTCAAACGCAGTCAAATTGTTTAAATGCCTCCTGCAGGAGAACAATGTCTAATGCATAAGTGTCGGTTACATGACAATAAAATACTAATAAAAGAAAGTTCATTGTATTTTTCTGACATTAAGTCACCAGTGTTGATATTATAACTTATGAATGCAATGTTTAGACAAATAGCATTACTATAATCCTCTTGCATTGAGTCTAGTTTCTTTCAGGTTTGAAACCACTGAGCGTCTCACCACGATCCCAGCACGTGCGACAACGGAAGCGCGGAAGAATCTCCAGGAACACGATGTGATAAGAAGATAACATCCCACTCAAGTTCTAACGCGCCATGGTTTTGACGAAATCGGTGTTTTTCACCTGCTTCGATATTCACGATAATTGCTTATGTACAACTGTGGCAATTTGATGTAAAGATGAAAAATCAAACATTCAGATGATGTATAGAATTGTGCCAATTCGATTACCGAAATGAATACGCGAGACTGTGGACATTTCAATGGATAGGAGGAAACGGTATATTAGGGATCTTGTAAATATTTTTAGGAAATTCTTTTAATTATTAAAATTGTTAAAAAATGCAAAAAAGACTCTGTATTCTAGTTCAGGTATTCCGAAGTGATACGAGGGTAACGCGCTGTGACATTACATGGTAGCAGTGCAATGACTGAGACGTATTAAATAAGGACGTATCAAGGTGAAGTATGTATTCCTTTATAAAACTATAAACTGAGAACACTTATCTACTAGGTTTATAAACCTATACACTGAGAACACTTATCTACTAGGTTAATAAACCTATACACTGAGAACACATATCTACTAGGTTTATAAACCTATACATTGAGAACACTTATCTTCTAGGTTTATAAACCTATACAATGTAACACTTGTCTACTAGGTTTATAAACCTATACAATGAGAACACTTATCTTCTAGATTTATAAACCTATACAATGAGAACACTTATCTACTAGGTTTATAACCTATACAATGAGAAAACTTATCTACTAGGTTTATAAACCTATACAATGAGAACACTTATCTTCTAGGTTTATAAACCTATACATTGAGAACACTTATCTTCTAGGTTTATAAACCTATACAATGTAACACTTGTCTACTAGGTTTATAAACCTATACAATGAGAACACTTATCTTCTAGATTTATAAACCTATACAATGAGAACACTTATCTACTAGGTTTATAACCTATACAATGAGAAAACTTATCTACTAGGTTTATAAACCTATACAATGAGAACACTTATCTTCTAGGTTTATAAACCTATACATTGAGAACACTTATCTTCTAGGTTTATAAACCTATACAATGTAACACTTGTCTACTAGGTTTATAAACCTATACAATGAGAACACTTATCTTCTAGATTTATAAACCTATACAATGAGAACACTTATCTTCTAGGTTTATAACCTATACAATGAGAACACTTATCTACTAGGTTTATAAACCTATACAATGAGAACACTTATCTACTAGGTTTATAACCTATACAATGTAACACTTGTCTACTAGGTTTATAAACCTATACACTGAGAACACTTATCTACTAGGTTTATAACCCTATACACTGAGAACACTTATCTATTAGGTTTATAAACCTATACACTGAGAACACTTATCTACTAGGTTTATAAACCTATACAATGAGAACACTTATCTACTAGGTTTATAACCCTATACAATGAGAACACTTATCTATTAGGTTTATAAACCTATACAATGAGAACACTTATCTTCTAGATTTATAAACCTATACAATGGGAACACTTATCTACTAGGTTTATAACCTATACAATGAGAAAACTTATCTACTAGGTTTATAAACCTATACAATGAGAACACTTATCTACTAGGTTTATAACCTATACAATGTAACACTTGTCTACTAGGTTTATAAACCTATACAATGAGAACACTTATCTACTAGATTTATAACCCTTTTACCTTGAGAACACTTATCTATTAGGTTTATAAACCTATACACTGAGAACACTTATCTACTAGGTTTAGAAACCTATACACTGAGAACACTTATCTACTAGGTTTATAACCCTATACAATGAGAACACTTATCTACTAGGTTTATAACCTATACAATGAGAACACTTATCTACTAGGTTTATAAACCCATACACTGAGAACACTTATCTACTAGGTTTATACACCTATTCAATGAGAACACTTATCTACTAGGTTTATAAACCTGTACAATGAGAACACTTATATACTAGGTTTATAAACCTATACACTGAGAACACTTATCTACTAGGTTTATAACCCTATAAACTGAGAACACTTATCCATTAGGTTTGAACGATACAGTATGTTAAACATGAAATATAATCATGTTTGTACTCCCGTATCATAATGAATGAATTCACTGTATAAATATAATAGATAACGATAATAATAATTATATCACACTCAGTATTGGAACACTGAGGATATCCATGCTGGTTGATACCAAACTCAGCACTGGACACTGAGGATATCCATGCTGGTTCATACCACACTCTGTACTGGACACTGAGGATATCCATGCTGGTTCATATCACACTCAGCACTGGACACTGAGGATATCCATGCTGGTTGATACCACACTCAGTACTGGACACTGAGGATATCCATGCTGGTTGATACCACACTTAGTACTGGAACACTGAGGATATCCATGCTGATTAATTCCACACTCAGTACTGGACACTGAGGATATCCATGCTGGTTGATACCACACTTAGTACTGGAACACTGAGGATATACATGTTTGTTGATACCAAACTCAGTACTGGAACACTGAGGATATTCATGCTGATTAATTCCACACTCAGTACTGGAACACTGAGAATACCCATGCTGGTGGATACCGTTCTCAGTACTGGAACACTCGGGACATCCATGCTAGTTGGGCAACAAAATTTCACTGATACATCTTATAAGCAAAGATAATACCGCAATAATATAGCTAATATACACAGAAATTAAACATAAACCAAACAAAAACTAAAACCAAATATCACTAAACTTAAAATAAAGTTTATGAAGCTTTCGTTACGAAAGTAACGACGTCTTATTATTGGAGTTGACAATATAGAGAAAGTAAGACTGCCGAGACGATACTATAGCTTTATTTATCAATAACTTTATTCAGACTACAGCTGTAGCAAGAATTTCGATCTGTATCTCCCATACAGTTGTTGATTTTATCGGTGGATACATTTGATCATTGCATTTTACAGATATAGGGAAACATTTAACTTAACTGTTTATTGCCTCTCAAATGTAACATTTCTTCAAATTCCTTTAATCTTTTACTATAATGAAAATGTTTCCGAAATTTCAAAGGAGAGATATGTAATCTGAACGTTTAATTCAGTCCTGACAGCTGATGGAAATTTTGTTGAGAAATATTTCAGCCAATGTATCTATTGATCATTATTGAGTGTATTTAATGTCAAGATACGAGTATACTGCTGTTTGAAATTAAGTACAAGAAATGTCATTGTTAATTTGATGAAGTACACGACAAAGCATCATCGAAATTATGTAAAGAATGTTGCGTTTTAACGAGACCCCTCCAAAGCCTAGGAGGCGAGAGCGATGCACGCGAGCGCACAGTAGCCTTTCACATGAATCATGGTCTGGATTCGACTCCTGTCGAGGAAGGTAGAAAGATTTTCCAAAGTACCTGCCAGATGTTTGTAGTCATCTCTGGGATTTGTCAAATGTCAGTTGTTGCCTGTGGGTTTATCACTTGTTGTGATTTTATTATTATTATTATTATTATTATTATTATTATTATTATTATTATTATTATTAATTATTTATTATTGCAACGTTCAAATCCATAAATCGACTCTATTGTGTTTCATATTTATGCAGCATAGGTAATTGACATAAAGATATTATATAAATACATGATTAGGATCATTCTTGTCACGAGCTGATGACATGTTTTACTTACCGCGCCCACCATGATTGTCCAAAACTTACCAATGTTATAAAAACATGCTGAATTTTAAAAATGTGTGATAGAACCACATGCATCACGCCCCATACGGGGGAAAACATACGGCGGATATTCAGATTACAATATATAGCTACATACACATTATATCATTAACTCTTATTAGCGCTATCACTTTACACACTTTTTTATCGTTCACATAATGTACCTTATATCAAAAAACAACAGAGAAATTTAAGTTTAAATGTGTATTTAAAATTAATTCTCATACCTTTACGACTTCATTAGTTAAGGATTCAATTATAAGTGTTATATCAAGCCAACTAAAGTATGTATATAGGTATACAATCTAAATGTTTTGTACTGTTTTAATTATGTCATGTTTAGCCATTCTTTTTTTTTCCAGCGTTATTGTGATTAATGCTAATTAAAGAATTGTTACCATGAATTTTAACAGTATTTTATTGTACTAATCTCAGTAAAAAAAAAACAGGTCTATTATAAAATATTAACTGTGTCTACTGGTTAGCCGATATCTTAACGCTGGTGTTCAACCACAACTCGCCTATAAATCATTATGATACGAAACAGCTAAAATATTTAGTATTATTCTCCAAAAAATGGTAAATTAAAACACATGTATAGTAAACCATTTTTTTCTAAATTACGAGTGTTTTATTTTTATCTATCCTGTATAAACATTATATATGATATTGTAAAAAGTTTAGATAGAACGTTGACATACTGGAGAGGTGTACCTTACTGCTCGTTGCCATGTGGATTTAATGGCTTTCTGATGAATAATAATTTTTATTCGAAAACCAACGTTAGTTGAGGACCATTGTAAACGATACATTGTAGGGGATTTGTATGGATGCTATGTGGAATCAAGTATAACACTTGACAAATGGGTATTACGATGAGAGAGAAGTCTATAAAATCTGATGTCTCTTAAGAAATATTGAATCATTCTTCGTGGTCCATTTGCCGTCATTGAAAACTCCCGACACTCTTTTTAATCTTATGGCTATTTAATGGGACAGAGGCGACGCGCAGGTTTGCTGCTTTCGCGGTAGAAATACAGGCTTATTCACGGATGACAGCATTTGAAAAAATCAACTTTTCATCGTGTGAAATGAGACTTTCATTTTCATTGAACATAAATGGTATTTTGTATTTATTCTTTGTGCATAATGACATTCCCGTATAGTTATGTTTGTTTCTTTGCACGACCAAGAAGATTTAATGTATGACTTGGCGATTCCGCTGTCAGATGTCACGTAAATTTTAAAGTTTGAAACCATGACTTAACATATTTCTCCAGTTTACGGTTTCAAATATGTTTAATATCAAGTACGAAGTAATGTCATAAAACGCCCTAAAACGTGTCGGGTTTATGGTAAAATGTAAATTCCATCCTGACGTATGTGTTTTTGATTCTATTTCCTATACATCTTTTACTTACAGGTAAAACTTAGAAATGGAAGCCATGACATTTCACATCCGATCTGTCCACTTACTGAGGTCATTCATTCACACAAATCAGTCATAGAAGTGGTGAAATATCTTAGAAATACGTCGGATTGAAATGTTTGATACACAGAGATACACTGCTGAAGGCCATGTAATAATTGTGCATGCGTAGTTTATAAGTTACCTCGGTTCTAAATCTACCCGATTCTCTCCAAATATTCTCTGTATAAATGGTATTAATTATGATACAGAATTTCCTTCATATTTTTTCAGCTTTAAAATCGTGTACATAAGACATGACAATTATAATAAATATTTTGTTGGCATTTTCTGTGTCACTCTCCTTCCTTCTGGATTTGAAATGTGAGGTAATCTCTGGTTCATTCATTATTTCTTATGTGCTAGAAATATAGAAAGTCTTATCAAGTACCGAACCAGTCTCTCGGGGTTCATCGGACCATTACCTGAAATTG
Source organism: Pteria penguin (assembly GCA_035048485.1). NCBI lineage: Eukaryota > Metazoa > Mollusca > Bivalvia > Pterioida > Pteriidae > Pteria > Pteria penguin. Next base: position 40,640,236 of record CM068583.1, read on the forward strand.
TGTGCTTCTTGAGAAGGGTATTATGGTATGTTTATTATGTATAATCTGATAAAGATAAGCTGTCAATGGAAACTTTGTTAGATTTACTTTAGTCGTGTTTTGATAACTGTGTCACATTTACTTCAGTCATACTTTGATAAGTTTGTTACATTTACTTCAGTCGTACTTTGATAAGTTTGTCAGAGTTACTTTAGGCATGTTTGATAACTGTGTCACATTTACTTCAGTCGTACTTTGATAAATATGTCAGATTTACTTCAGTCATACTTTGATAGGTATGTCACATTTACTTCAGTCATGTTTTGATAAGTTTGTCAGATTTAAATCAGTCATACATTGACAAGTTTGTCAGATTGACTTCAGTCATGTTTTGATAACGGTATCAGATTTACTTCAGTCATACTTTGATAAGTTTTTCAGATTGACTTTAGTCACACTTTGATAACTGTGTCAGATTTACTTCAGTCATAAATGATAACTGTGTCAGATTTACTTCGGTCATACTTTGATAAGTTTGTCAGATTGACTTCAGTCATACTTTGATAAGTTTGTCAGATTTACTTCAGTCATACTTTGATAAGTTTGTCAGATTTACTTCAGTCATACTTTGATAAGTTTGTCAGATTTACTTCAGTCATACTATGATAAGTTTGTCAGAATTATCTCCGTCATACTTCCAGTAATTTAATCAGCTTTTCTTCAGTAATAACTTTGTTAAGGAATCTACAAAAATACTTATTATTCATTTTAATTTGCATCTTATTGTTGTGTCAAGTATTAATTTTTTAATGTACTTGGGGACGGTAAATTCAAAAATTAAAACATGACAACGTTTTGTATTTACCACTCCCAGTAAATTCAAAAATTAAAACATGCTAGTTGATAGAATATTTCGGACTGGACAGCCAATATTGGACATTAGACACTAAATCTGATACTAGGTGGCATTGCTGAGGTCTCGAAATATAATTTTGTCTGAGGTTACCGTTACCAAACCTGTATTATTGTTTCGTATCTATATATTTATTATTTTTTCATCATCACCTTCAGCATCATCATCTTCATCATCATCATTACTATTATTATTATTATTATTATTATTATTATTATTATTATTATTATTATTTATTATTATTATTATTATTATTATTATTATCATTATTATTATTATTATTATAATTATTATTACTATTATTATTATTATCATTATTATTATTATTATTATTATTATCATTATTTATTATTATTATTATTATTATTATTATTATTATTATTATTATTATTATTATTATTATTATTACTATTATTATCATTATTATTATTATTATCATTATTATAATTATTAATCAATTCGTTTATTTATCTATCTATCTATCTATTTATATATATATTTATTTGTGTTTTATTCCGTAATGTAATACTTATCTCCATTCTTAACCTTTCATCGGTATTTGCGTATTTATTAAAACGTTACAAGTTGTATTATTCTACAAACCTTTTGATATTAAATTGCTCTATCAGGACATCTACTTCAATCCAGGAAAGGATTTTAATTTTTCTAATGTTAAACGACCGTTGCGCATTACGATATATGCAACAACTCCCTATTTAAAAAACCTACCAACGGTTAAATCAGATATATATATATATCAATTTATGACAGAGAGAATTTTTCGAAATGCACAGATATATCTTAATTAATGCTAAAATCTATTCTAACTGTGTTTTGATAAGTATATTCTAACTTAGTAGTAGAGTAGCCACAAATTTACAAATATGGTTATGTTATTCTATAATGCCTCATCAAATTGTCGTTGATAAAATACATGTTTTATAGTAAATCAACAACAGAATGCAAAATTAAGAAATATAAGAAATTCGAACTATAGTCTGTAGTTGGTTTATCATAACAAAACATGAAGCGTGAGTATTTGTCCCCCACAAAAATATGCAAATTTATCTATTGGGGGTAATTGGTCCATTGGTTATACGATTTAATGTTCTACTGTATTTATCGTATATTATTCAGTATAAACTTTTATTCAGTAGATTAGTAATAAACGATTATATTGATGATAAGTTTTGACAATACTACCGTATTCCGTGATCCGGTTTCTTTATTATCACCATAGTGTGGACTGGTAGAGTCTAAACATTGCTAAAAAAAAAAAAAAAACAATCCACCGAAAAGGCTTTGATAAAATTATAGGTTGGGTAGGGAACTTATTGGAAACACATTCTCTCAAATGACAATAGTAGGAATCATTTATCCACCTACGGATTTAGAACCTAACTACTGTCCTACCAAAGTCGTCATAACTCGTATCTATGGCAAAATCAATATCTTTTAATTATACTAGATAAATGATTTAAGGGGTCTTTTATTATATTTTCAATGAAACATTCATCTATTCCATATAATGGTGGTATTATTGAAGTACAAATGCGCATTAAAATTTCCTGGGTTTTCAAGGGGGGAAAAGGGGGGGGGGGGTTGCAACAGTTCAGTGTGTAGATCTGATGATGATTTGTTTATGGTATGGTAGATAAAGTTTATAAAATTATCTGTGTCGTTTTAAGTTCGATCCTCGACCTTGCCTGTACCTGTTTTCATCAAATTACAAAAAATAAAAAGATTGAGTCAACACTTAGATAATTTATTTTTGTGTAAAAAAAATTACAACCTTCAAAATAATAAAGAAAGGAAAAACAATTATTACACTTGCATATATTTATATACATTTCATAATTTCTGTTCATTAGATATCCCTTATTTTGTATGTCGAAATGGTCATTTCAAGCGTGTTGTGTAAATGACTAAACAGTAATACAGTTGCTCATCTGTCAGAAATTACAATTTTCTATAAATACAAGTGTTTTAATTTCATTTGTTGTTGTTGTTGTTTGTTTGTTTATTTGTTTGTTGAAGAATTGTATTATTTTTCATAATTTTTAACAAAAGAAAAGGCGATCCCAAAATAATATTATACATGTACGTATTCTTGCGCCATGTTGATGCAACATGTGTTTGGTCATGTGTCATCCACTGCAAACATTAGAAAATGCAGTGCAGTTGCCCCTCTAACTTACATATAAGGGAAATGCAGTCGATATGCAAATATAATAATTTAGGGAATTTTCATCTAAATCTAACGCAAGCAAATATAAGTACAGATTCTATCACAAGATGAAGAAAAACAACCCCGAAGATCATAAAAAAAACCCTCAAAATAATCCCCTACCACTTGTCAAAATAAAATAATAATGATGAAATAATATTTATTTCCTTTATTAACCATCTGTTATATAGTGACCTAGCTGGCATCATATGATGTAGAGACAAAACCACAAAGAAATCAAAACCATAAAGAAATCAATTAGGTCTTTGATTCTTATATTTAGGTCAATCTGGTAATTTGTGTGCTTTTCAAAGATCTATGTATTTCCATATATATTTATATATTTTCATATTTTCCAGTTTCGGGCACGAGACCCAAATGGTGCAAATGTGCATATGGTGCAGTGTAAATTTATACACGTATATATCCTCTGATATTTGTTATGCATTGATGCTTTATAACTATTACTGCTGCAATCATCATCTTCTTAGTCGTTATCATCACCATCATCGTCATTATAAAGCAATTGTAAGGAAAGAGCATAATTCTCGTCTGAAGACGGTATACATATCCTATCTTTCATTGGTTGACTTTGTACTTTAGCTATTTTAAATATGCTTGTATAACTCATATTACAAAAATAAATAAGATAAAGATACAACAGTGGGGTCAAAAAGCAAATCGCTTATTACCGGTATGAACTTCCATAGTCAGTCAGACTATGCCATAGACTTCATTAGAAAGTGCGGTGAACTTATCTCTACAAAGATGTGTAATTCATAGCTTAAGTTATGAGTCATATTTTGTTTTTCGTCAAAGATATAGATTCCATAAACATGACCATTGAGTTACTACATGTAATAACAAAATTTGAATATTAACTTCTTTGATATATTCTCAGAAACTAATTTAATATAGGACAGAGGAGAGGCGACGGCGAAATTAGAAAGATTATACAAAGTGATTTGCCGCAGACATGATGACAGACTTTCCTTTGTTTTCAAATCAGAAGATTAAATTGTTTGAAGTTTCCAGGCTTCAACCTATTCAGAAAGACATTCTCAGTTTTAATGGCGAATTGAAGCAGTTTCTCTCATTGATTATGTCTAAAAAGAGTCCATCCATTCAAAATGGAATTATTAATGTGTAACATTTGTAAACTTTCCTTTTGGCGAAAGCGTGAGAGTACAATAAAATAACGCTTTAAAGTATTCAAAAATTAACTTCAACTATGTATGTAAACACATCCCGCAGTGAATCAAAGGCTCGCAGATAAAGAAAGTTTTCCGCATAGAATAAGGGGCGGAGACCAATGCATTTTTGACGCCAACTCGAAAATCATAAGCATTATCCGTCACAGCGTTTGATTGTCGACTGTCTATTCTACAAGTTAATATTTAACCCACAGAATAAACTTTGGTATTATATAATTGTTATTTATTTGTTGGGTATTCTAAGTCCTGTTCATGTTGTATTTTTTTTAACTTGACGATGGAGACACACATCTGTGTCACAGCTTTGGACTTCTACGATAATGGCCTTGCCATATAGGTACATTGCAGTATAGTAGTATTTCATGAATTAATTCATCTGATGTTATATTCTAGTTGCAATTTTATCACAAGTGACATCATTTGCATGGCTTTTTCAAGAATGATTTAGAAATAGGTATGTTTTCTTTAATAATAGGCCTTTCGGTCGAACTTATCACATAAAAGTTATCTTCTGAAAAAGAACATTTTGATTGCAATGTATATCTCATTTGTCTGTAACTATTTCTCATAAGGGATCATTTAAAGCTTGAGAAAGCGCTACCTACGTCAATTTCAATCACAAGAAATTAAGTAATATGTTAGATCTTCTTTATTTACAAATCTCACAATATCCCCTGTTGATCATTGATTGTACAAACATGATGAAATCAAATTCATCATCATATCATGTCAGATTTTATCGAAATATTCCTCAATACAAAACATAGAACTGTTAAATTGAAAATTAAAATAACTAAAACAAATATATAGGTGTCGTGTGATTAAGCCATCTGCCAGAGAACCCGTGAGAGAAACTGTTCAGTACAGCACCTACAGACGTAACATAGTTGTTTCTCAGCGATATGTCACGGCCGTGAGGGGTACCCTAAATCCTGTAATCCAATGGAGGAGCGAATCCCAGAGCGGACAAAACCTATACCGGGTAAAAGAAAATCCAACACATGGATTTCAAACTTACTGTTTTGATCTAGGAGTCAACATCAAAGGTATTCAATGTAAAATCAATATCTACGAGTATTGCACGATCGGTGGTGGTTGAATGTTCTGTAGATGACTAAGGGTATTAATCGATGATTGTTCAGATACATGGGTAGTCCCTGACCCTGGGAGGCCCGAGCTCCCAGAGCACACATACCACTCACTCAGGTTTGTTGAATGGGGTAGAGAAAGCGATGTATTTACTTTTTGAGAAGTATTCGAGTTTGATATTAAATTTGGTGAAGCCACTTGACCACCTCCGTTGTTGCTGTGCGTTAATTGGTTGGATTTTGAAATTGGAGGACTTGTCCTAGTTTCGTCTCCTGAGAGTTCATCGTCTGAATCTTTGTCTTCAAAACTTGGTGATATATTTCCGTGAATTTTCATATGTTTCCTAAGAGAGCTTGGATGAGTGTAGCTCTTTTCGCATCCTCTTACTTTACAGTTGTACGGTTTGTCACTCGTATGAACGTGAGAATGTTTCTTTCGGTCGGAGCTGTTCGCAAACCTTCTGTCACATCCATCGAATTCGCACTTGAACGGTTTCTCGCCTGGAAAGAAAATATATTATGTTACTAACACGTGTAATGATCACATCGTAATGTGAATGAACCCCAATGTAGCGTTGCTAAAAATATTTTATGCAATATCGGAAAAATTGTTGAGTATTATTATATAAAACATTTCTATGCAAATACGAGAGTTATTTTTAACTTCAGAACAAATTAAAATTATAGATTAATGTTTATTTCTATCCTTAAAAAGTAATGTTAATATCATAAATTGTAAGATGCTTCGTTTGGTAAAAAGTAATAAAGAATTGAATTGAGCATATAACGATACATAAATTGAATTTTCTTACACATTAAATATTTACAGATGTATATTATTTTACATTACTTATATAAGTAAATGACTGTATTTTTCACAAAAAGCAAGATCGTGTACTGATCTCTATCCGTGTTTTTAAAAGTATCGAATATATGTACAAATGGAATCATATGATATTAATATAAACATAGTATTTCTATATTTCTTAATAAAGAATTCATATAAAACTTGGCAAAATTCTGGTAAATAAACATGGGATTGCTGGGGCGCATCCCAATGTGTGTGTGCAGATGTAATTACTGCCAACAAAGACCTAAGTATCCTGTATGTCAACACTTAAGGCGATAAAGGAGCTGCACTTGACTTCAAATTACAGTGCCAGTGATGTGTGTTTATACACAATTAACACCCTACATAATGAGGAGGTGGTAGGAGGAGATAACTCTAGCTTACTCCTGATGTGTTGTTTGGGTGTGCTAGAGGATAATTTCTTAGTGTATGTGTGTGCTTTGATTCACATTTCAAAATAAAAAACAAACAAACAAACAAACAAAAAACCAAAAAAAAAAATTGTTCTTTTTTTTTAATTTCTAAAAATTATTCTCAAATATTATAATCATAAAAAAATATTGAATTGAACAAGTTACACACATCAGCCTCTACTGATTTTTATATAAGAGAATACAGGTACCTGAAGTTAATATATAAATCATCTGCATCCTGTTGTGTTTAGTACGAGCTGTTTCAACTCGAAACGTCTTCTCTCAAAAGACGAAAAGTGAAGGTGACGCTACATTGACATTGGAAAAGAATTGAAACAAAACAAAAACTAACTAAACTAACCTACCCACCAACCTCCAAACACAAAAATAATATGCTCTCATATGATGGAATATTCAAGGCATTTCCTGTGTACTTTACTTATCTGCTATCCTGCAAGTTTTTTTTAACTTTTTGTTTATTGTTTTCTTTTCTCTCTCTCTCTCTCTTTTTTATTGTTTGTTTGTTTTTTTATTTTTTATTATAATTTTTTTATGTTGTTGTTGTGATTGTGGTGGTTTATGGTTGAGTTGGGGTGGGGATTTCATTTTTTGTATGTATTGATTTTCTTTTTGGTTTTTTTTTTTTTTTTTTTTGTTTTGTTTGTTTGGTTTTTTTTTTTTTGGTTTTTTTTTTTTTTTTCTTTTATGTTTTTCGGAAGGGGGGTGGGTGGTTGTAGGTTGGCTTTTTTTGGGGGGGGGGGGGTTTGGGGGGCGTATTTTTTGTCTGAGTTTTTTTTTTTTCGGGGGGGGTGGGGTCTTAAAGTCAATAAATATTTTTCTTTTCAGTTGCCATCAAGTCAAGTTTACACAGCACGTGTTACTACGAAGTTTACTTGACACAGAGATTGGAATATAACGTTGATGTAACCGGACTTAAGTCATATCACATAAACATGTTACATCCAAGATATGTATTGCCCTTTAATTTATTTAATTATAAAAAGAGCATATATATTGAAAATCCAATGTAATAATTATTTTGTGTGTATATTTCCAATTAGTTTTGCAAGAGAAACTTTAACTTGAAGTTGTACAAAACAATAATTCCCGCTTGGGCTAATGAATTTATAGAATAATGCGCACGCCAGAGTGCGTGATGCACAGACCGATTTATTTTCAGATCTAGAAAAATACAATGTTAAAGATAAGGAAAATACATAGAGTATTATGAAAATTACATATTTATAATGCAACACTTTTCACAACGCATTCCGCTAATGTAAAGATGTATATCCGTCTGCCTCCATACAGACTGGAATTTATATATCACTTAATGATGCAAATCTAGTGACCAGTGTCCAGTTAATAGTGAGATAAACTGTAAATGACCGATGAAATAATGAGGGGATATATGGACCACACGTCATTTATGAATTGTCTGGATTCTGACACTCGCCAACAGAATTTCGCTCTCGTTTATTTAAACGGTCTGACACCAGTCATCATGTGAGAGGTATTTTAAAGGCGATGTAAATAGCGAAAAAAAAAAATGATGATCACAATATCAAAATGCACTTTGATATAGAAAATCAGGAAACTGATATTATATTTAAAATCAAACTACCGAGAAAAATATGAAAACAATATAGGAAGGCAATTTATCTACGATTCTGGGTGGGATTGATTATTCATCTTATACCCATAGACAATCTTTGTTTTCGATTTTTAAATGTGAACATAAAAAGATGACTTGCAGAAGAATTTTCCATAAAGATTTTGTTAATGATTGTACTAAACGGGTGCATCTCATTTATGATAAATACATAATATATATATTGGCGTGTAAAACTTTAAAATGTAGTCATGTGTAAATTTATGATAACAGAGTCAATATCTCTCAACATAGAAAAATTATTTCATTTAATCATCAAAATTTCAAAGTATATACATATATATATATATATATATATATATATATATACATATATATATATATATATATATATATATATATATATATATATATATATATATATATATATATGTATGTATATGTATGTATGTTAATGAAGGGAAAAGTTATCTGACTCATGAAAAGCATAATAGGAACACATCAGAAAAATATGCCGCACATAAAAAGAACAAGAACACACACACACACACACACACACACACACCGCACTGACTTAAGACAGTCAGTTTAAGTGACAATAGTGATTCAATCGGTGTGGTTGATTTAACTAAAGTTTAATCTAAACATATTATGACAACTTAAATATGAATAAAAATCATTTCCAAAATATTGTATGCAAATATTGTGATAAAATGAAGAGGTATAGATTCTATAATTGTAATACACAATAAAATTTTATACACTGAAGGAAAGTAAAAAAAACACTGTGTCTCATTAAAGACTAATAATTCTTCGGGATAAATTATTCCGCAAATCATAATCTTATTTGTTTTGAACAGTATTGCTAACGCTATATCCCGAGATATACCGAAAGAATATGAAATACATAGATATATTAAGTATGGAATATTCCATATATATATATATATATATATATATATATATATATATATATATATATATATATATATATATATATATATATATATATACTGTACTTAAATAGACAAATAAATAAATCATATCATTTAAAATATTTGTATTAGATTTTTATATATTACTCAAACCTTTTAATTTCTTAATTTCTGAGCTGACACGTAGCGTGGACATTTTAATAGAAATAATGCAATTAAAATTTTGTGTAATTACAGTTCTGAAAAAAAAGATAGAAATAAAATGCGTTGTTAAATAGAGAGTGCATGTCAGCACATGTTAATTTGTTGGGTGAGAAGCACTAAGATGTTGGTATAACAAGAGAGGATATTCTTTCACCCTCCCAGAGTTGAACCGCAAATAATTTCATAAACGAAACCTTCTGTGTTTTAATAAGCGTGAGAAGTGTTTTCACAGTAGTTGAATTTTCCTATCATTTGTACGTCGGTTAGTGCTTTATATCTACCATTCATAACAACTTGATCCTACAATCTCGAACAGAGATGAGATCTTTATTTGTCTAAGATTTGACTTGAGATCATTTTCATATATGACACTCTGTATACACACTTAAATCTGTCAATCTGCTGATATTTTGTTATTTCATAAATAAAATTGGGATCTTCATTTGACAGTTTACAAATCCAATCATAAATGGCAGTCTCTTCCTCATTAGAGGACAGCCTACTAAGCGGGTCTATAGCGGAATCGAGTTTGTACGAATAATCTCCTAGTTAATCCGATCTAGCTCTCAGCGAGACCTGTTCAAATAAACACCTAGTAAATATTTTTGCTACATCTCGCATTTATTGAGATTTTTGTACCAAAAAGAAATTCGAGTATTTTCTTTTGTAAACAAATTATTAAGATAAACTATGCAAATAAACCATAATTCAAAATGTTTGTGAACTGCAAGTAGATAAAGGCAAATACTTAAAACTGCCGGTGGATTCTGAATATTATTTCTTCAAATTTGAGAAATATAATGAATGATATCTTATTGTATGTCAAGTCTCCCATCGACAAAAGGGTCTTCAACAAAGGCTCTTATAAAGACGCTAAAAATGCTACAATTGATTTGTATTGTATTGTTGGATTTTCTCAACACCTCTCCGAAGAAACCTATTAGGCCGGCAATAGAACTTTATTTAATTTACAGAACAGTATACAGTACAAAAAGGGAATTTAATAAGGGAAGCCAATATAAAATAACCATCACTATACGCGAATCCTTTGTAAAATAATAATTATTACGCGTCTACTTAATTCGGAGGAGGGGTACGACAATCGTAAATTATCGTCAATTCGTCTCGGATTTACATGTTATCAATTGACGGAATTTAGCACACAATTTGTCACGTCAACAAAACAGGGTATCGCATTATCATGTGTAAGAAATCAGTGGTGGATCTAACTTGAAAGTCCACGTCCTGCAAAAGTCCCTTTGGTCGTAAAGGACGAACATACATATTGCTTTTACATTGCGATACTACTTCAATGCTTTGTGAAATCGCTACGTTTTGTGACGTGAAATTTATATTACCATTGAATATGACACATCCTTAGATTATCAACGTCAGTTTTAGAATGACGACCACGTTTATACGGTACTTAGTCAAGGGATATTTACTGTAAAATTAGGAAACTTTCCGCAGATGCGGAATATTGGGATTCTCGGTTTATCTTCAGCGCTTATCAAAATAATTAACGTCACTTGATGCTGATAAGTGTGACCAGCGGAAACAAATTATATTAGTGTAGCATACAAATAATGCTTTTGTTTGACATGATGACGTCATGCAGTCACCATAACATAATAAATGGTACGAATTAAGTTAACCTGTTGTACCTACATTACATTGTTAAGAGTACACTCTTTCGTGTTTATTGATTTATCTTTTTTTTTAATGATGATCGTTTTAATTCATTTAATTTATGTAAAACTTTTCTCTTTATTGTTGAGTCAAATTTGCGTAGAATGAATTCTATGCATGTGGTATAAAATAATCAAAATGATAAATATTTAGACATTATCATTTTATGCGAATTATTAATGTTCAAGTGTAAAACATGTTATGGTTACATCATGGAACAGAATCCAAAAAATCCCGCGTTTACTCTGACTTAATTACTTTTGCAGTGCAAGTACTCAATTATATGAATGAAGTTTTTACTACTCTCTTTGAACGTTCTGTAATGTACATTACACCTGCAGCCGGGCATTTAGCACGGTAAGCACCGAACCCTGGGGTCACTCGATAACGATACATTGTTGATGATATAAACACATCTTCATTATCTTTACCTGGATTTCCCCGAGGAAATTCGGAAAGTGAGAGTTCTTAATTTGACGGTGACAAAATAATACAAAGTTAGATTGTACTGAAGTTTTTTTTTAAATGTACCTGGATTGACATACAATGCAGTATAGAATCTCTCCGACATTCACAAATTCTGAATTGCCTCGGGTAATTGTAATATTTGAATTTTTTTCCTTTGGTTGTGCAAATCAATTTCCTGTGTAAACTATTTCACACCAGTCATGAGAGGAAGGTGATGGTTACATATTTAGGGACGCGTGGGTATTAACACATTAACTGAATTGTTGGTATTTCTAATTGAATTTATTTAACCTTTTATTACTTTATTTAAATTATTATTTTTATTCACTTAGAGCTACAATGTAAAAAGTGTTTAAAGAAATCTCTTGTTTACTTACTTAAATACAATTTATTTATTTATTTATCTATTTATTAAATTTTTTTGTTTACTTAACTGTATTTATTTATTTGGGGTTTTTTTAATTTATTTATCTATTCTCTTCATAACATGTACTAATTTTTTTAAAGAAAACTACAATTGTTGTGTACCAACACATCACAAATAAATTGTTTAAATATGTAATTAATTGTACCAAAATGAAAAAAGAAATAGTTGCCAAGTTAATTTCCAAACTGAAAATCAAACTATTTTTTCCAATAAATGACCAACCTGTATGCGTTCTTTTGTGGATTTTCAAATTCTCCGATCTTGCAAAAACTTTTCCACATCCGGGAAATGGACAAGGGAACGGTTTTTCTCCTGTATGGACTCGAATATGGTTCACAAGTTTATATTTAGCTTTAAATGGACGCCCATCTCTAGAACAAGAGTCCCAATAACATGCATGGTCAGTTTGTTCCGGTCCTCCTACATGCTCCACTGTCAAATGCGTTACAATTTCGTGCATTGTCGAAAACACTTTGTTGCACGGTTTTTTAGGATCGGGTTGGTCTTTGTCTATCCACAAACACGTGTGTTCCTGTTTGATCGGGGGTCTCATATATCTGAAGAAGGCCCCTGGTCCATGTGGTCCCATGTTCATGTGATTCATAGTGTTCATTGGAGTCATATTAAATGGCTGTGGTGGTCCAAACGGATCTGTCCGTGGTGCTCCCATCTGACTGTATTGGTCCGTTCTTGGGTACATTTCCGTTGGGAAACCGAATCGTCCATTGGCATGGTGATTAGTTGTATAATGGGCTGCCGTATCATGTAATCCTGACAAAAACATATGACTAGATGAGGATTCCGGATGGGTGTGAAATCCCCCAGACGGAGGAGCGAACATTCCGTTCCCATTTGAATCGTGTCCGGGGATGGTGATATCCGGCCGTCGAAGTAGAAAATCACGAGTGGTATACCCTCCCACGTGATGCGAGTGTGGTACCCCGTAACCATTGGATGAAGAACCAAACTGACTGGTTTGCCCATGGACGAGGCCCGAATCATTCACGTGATGAGGGGGACTTAGTTTTAAGGCTCCATGCGGAAGGTGCGGGTTAGAGTCCATAAACGGATTGATCATCATGGGTGTTTGATGTCCTTTCCTCACACTATTAGTAAATGATTGAGTCCGATATTTCACAGTTTGGGGTGCATTCCCCTGTACTCTCCGTTACTCCCTAATATCACTCTCTTCTTCACGCTGAGGAGGTGCATTCAACTGTGATATCCAGTGTCTGTGTATGCTGAGAAGTCAACTTAGCACAAGTCCCTGCCGTCAGGGATAAAACAAATCTCCACAAGATTTCAGATAAAACCTCAGTCTGTATTTCCCTGAATGGCCCCTACTGTTTATAACTCGTCTATGCAAGAAGCTGCTGAAGGGAACCGCTGGGCTTAAGTAAACATTTTGACCCTTCAGAATTTTCCTCAAAACATTTAGTTACAAATTTTTGTCTATTGGAGAACGGTGTTTTGACTGACGCGAATGTGCTTCTATTTCACATATTTCTTATCATTCATAGGATCAAAATCTGCAAAGAAGGCGGGGCCTATATTCATGAGGGCGTGACCCGGATGTAACAGAGGCCCCATTGAAATGCATAAATATTTTCAAGATGAGTGCCGTTGTTACTGAAAATGACTTCACCTGTATGATTTTATTAGATATTGTATTGCATTTTGCCAAAATAATCTTTTCCATATTATTGTCGCTGCTACAAAAAGAGCTCAATAGATGCATTTTCCATGTAATTTTAACAACAATTCTATGTCATGGGCTATACTAGTACAAATTGAAAAGGCAGATTGTTTCCACTGTACATACAGTGCTCTGGAAGTTGCTTCAGCGAGTGTTGATCTCGCTTAGGATGGCCCGAATTTGTCAACATAATGCATGTTGACGTTATGCGTATAAAATTCGAAAAGAAAAAAATCACGAACAATACAACTACTGTGTGTTTCGTGGGAAAATTTTGCCAATTACGGACAAAACCTTGGACAAATTGCTCCACTTTAAATACCCTTCATACATCCAGGCGGTCCAAAGTTTCAGAAATAGCCCCCAAGTGACCGCAGGGTTACATGCTAGACGGGGAGGGATGTAGTTGATGACAGGCTTTGTATTCGACCCTGAAAGATCGTCTCTGATTAACACTTAATAATCAGAATTTGTTATCTCGCCCAAATCCTCGTTTAGCATTAGTCATCCATGTAGACGGGCAACTTTATTTGCTAGCATTTCAAAGTAAATCGGGTATTTAGAACCCCAAAACTGTTATGGTTTGCAGATGATCGACTGAACTACACTATATACACATGGTCGTTATTTTACTGATATCGCGATATCCCGATATGAGGTACAAATGTTTGATCACCATCATGCGAAACGATACAAAACATCTTCCTTTTCAAGTTTATTGATTACTTATAGTTGTAAAACTACATTGATAACAAATAATAATAAAATGGAAAATATCTATGAATACAAATATACAAATAAAAGATAAATTAAGCTTACGGAACATTTCTAATTTTCTAGAAAGTGCATTTCAAGTAGAGGAATAAAATTGTAAAGAAAAATAAGAAAAATTAATGCCGTAAAACAAGCCATGCTTTGAAACATATATACCGCTAATGCCATTATTGTATTGTTTCGCATTTTTACAACTAGTCGGTGTCGTTTGATTCTTTACATTTAGTTTCGTATTTATCATCGATCTGAAAACGCCACATGACGTGTTTTCTAACGTAAGAACACAATCACTGTTTTCGCACTATAAAGATTCCCTATGTAAAATAGTGCGAAAACCAATGGTTTGTGTGACAAGCCTTGTGGAAGGCGAGAGTGTCCTAGTGGAGCCGTCAAAACCAAACAATATTTATGGCTAATTGAGCAATTGATTTACTAATTACCCAACAGTTAATTCGCTAACGTGTGTTGGAGATTGTTGCTCTCTGTTGCAGTATAGCTGTGTTTTCTGTTAGTTTTATTCGTAATTGTATGTGTGTCAATTAATATTTATTCACGGCTTCTGAAGAAAATTGTAAGAAAGAAATTAACAGAAACTGACCATGTATCCACTGTCCGTGCAAGCATTTTGACCGATGAAAAAATGAAAATCCCTAAGCATTAAATATAGATATAAATATTAAATATTAGGTTAAATTGATTTGGTTAGTTTGTTTGAGGTTTGTTTGTTTGTTTGTTTTTATTCATTTGTCTATTTTTATTTATTTATTTATTTATTATAATTAATGGCTTTTTTATTTATTTTATTTCATTTTTATATCTTTTATCTATCATTTATTGATCTATTTATTTATTTTTGTGGTCCCAAATTGGGCATTTCAGACTTTTCAGACTTTTATAATAAAATTCTAAATTAAAGTGAAAGTGTTTGCCTATAGACACCTTATAAAACGAAAATTCTTTAAGACTGGTTTTGCTCCCTTTTTACTGTGATGATAGAATCCATGCAGAAACGATTGAAATCTGGACTTATTTAAGGCATCCGTTCTTTCGTAAGTAACGCGCAATAAATATCAGACTAATAATACTATTATCTAGATCCTGTTTCCTTTCTTATGTTAAGGTACCTATGAGAAGAGGAAGTGACCACCCGGTGGCCATAGATAATGCTCATTTGGCCTGTAATTAGTAACAGCCGCGGGAGTACCATGGTCAACTATTGAAGATCAGCCACACCAATAGGGACTCTTTATTAACCAATGGCATTATATAAATGGTTTAATGTTTAATCGCTTAAATAGGACCGGTAAATACGTTTTATTTTGTTCTTTGTACGTGTTTGGCAAGGCACAATGACACGTGACATAATTCATAAAACCAATATTTTTGGAGGATGGGGGGGTGTTATTATTTAAACATAGTAGTCTATGACTGTTACGCTTGAAAATATTTCTTTATTATTATAATATCATTATTATTATTATTATTATTATTATTATTATTATTATTATTATTATTATTATTGAAATCGCCCGACCGGTGACTCACCGACTCATCTGATATGGAACCACCACTCCCACCCCATCCCGCAAAAAGTACAAAACAAAAACATACCACCAAAAAAAAAATCAAAAAATTAATAGAAAAAGAACAAAACGAGACCCTTTGTCACCAGTACACTTTTGGGGCAAAGACGATAATTTTACACCAACCACGTATCATTTTACTGGAAAAAAATATCAATACATTCTCTTATTTTATAATACATTGATCAAATAATATTTGAAAATGATACTTCAAACAACATATTAAGAAGGCTTTATTTAAAACAACCAATGCAACTATTTTATTTTTCACGCAATTCAGGTTGTTTTGGATGCATGTATACAAATAAAACAAGTAGTTATTATAAATTTTTAATTCTTGGACGAAATAGACACTACTGATTATGTCAAGTACTTAAATCTTACCTTTAAATCTTTGATTACTCGAAATATTGATTTGTTAAACAGACAAAAGTGAACTGATATATCTATTACATTTCGTTTAAAAATCTTTGTATTTCTTATAGAATGTGCTATTGCCTAATGGGTTTGCTTTAAACGAATGAATGGGGATAAAACTATTCTTTTAAACACGACATGCATGCATTAACATCAGAACTGTCAGAGGAGATACACATAAAACTAGAAAATGTTTCCTTGATATTTTATTTATATAATATCTGTCATCAAGTATCTCGAGTGCAGTCTTAAAAGCGATCAAGTCCACAAAATGTGTGACCTTTGTCCCACAGGATTTTCTCCGAACCAAAGAACCTAACCAGAGAGTACCCAGAGGTCGCATGATATGGACGCACCTTCAAGGTCGGGGGTTGGAAGCCGCCTTAAGGTTTTAAGACGATGTGATGTGATAATGAGCAGAGATTTGCTATTGCCATAATTTCGTAGTCATATAATGTCATTCACATCCCAGATATTGTGGGTCGCTGTCATCAACTGATTCAAAGACCAGTGTCTAAAACCAGACTGAGGTAAGCATCTGTGTACCAAAGATCACGTACCGTGTAATATTATCCATACAAAACCATAAAAACGCAGTCAATATCTGTGCTACTGATGAGAAAATGTTCTTTGATAAATGGGGAAAAATTTAGTATACAATACAAATCTACCACAAGAATTATCTATCTTTCTTTATGGAATGCTATATATAACAAGATCAGCAATATTGATTATACGAGACCGATCCCGAAATTTCATAAATAGTTCATGCACATGAATAACAAAAAATGAAGAAAAACGTCATAAACGAAATCTGATCCTTAATAAGAAATGCCGTAGAAATATAATTGGCCATTAAATGAAGAATAAATCACAACAACGTTCTTCTATTAACCGTATAAAATGTCAAACCCCTCCTTTACAGAAATCCAGCCCCGTGGGGCGCTTTTATTAATTCTATACGCGAGGGTTCTCACATGACTTCCAAGAGATAATGGCCGCAGAGGGAAGCAAAACAGACTTAACTAAAAAACACAGAACCATTTTCTTCTTAATCCGTCAAGAGTTAAAGGGCGATAGACCGAAGATAAAATACAAATATCATTGACTTCCACCAGGCATCATATTTTTCGCACCTGTTTTTTCATTAAGATTATTTTTTTTATAATAAAGATTTGAATCCTCCAGAAATGTTTTTATCATCTGTAAAATTCCCGGTGCTATCGGCGTACTTTATCTTCCACATCAACACCTCGTGGTCATATCCGTCCGAAATGAAATGTAGATACGGATATCTAGGTTTCAAAATAATTTATGATACATCCATCAAAATTTACAATTTTACATCAATCTATATTGAGGAAAATAAACTCTTCTAACATACGATATTAATTATAGAGTTTATGCTTATCATCGCTATCACGGATATAAGCGACCTTAGGTCATTCTTTAAGAAGAGAAACGGCATCAAAGAGGAAAAGTTGTCAAGCCCTGATGTATCCCTCCCCAAACCTGGGCACGGTTTGTCGTAACATCGACTTTTATGTCTATATGATTACCTTGATAAACACATCAAAATACACTTATCTACAACTTCAGTATGTTACAATTGACACGCTTCTCTATCAGCTTCTGTGAGTTATGAATGAGAATTGTAACAGGCGGATTGAGAGACTACAAACAGCAATAAAGTGATAAAATGACAGTCTGAATTCACTCAGACATACACAATCATACCATGCTGATGTTTGATCTACCAGTAAACACCAATCATAGCGGGTTGGAGTCTGTAAAAGCGTCATTCTCACTCTGAATGAAAATTACACGATGTTTTGGTCAAGTGCTTTTAGAGGGAACGAGATCCCCACAGTGCTGTTTTCATTAGCAAAGTGTCTGACATGTAAATATATACGTAAAACAGGGAATCTTACTGTTACTTTCTAATACAATAAATATTGTCCTTTCTGTAACAAATCAAATACATTGAGATCACCCATGTTCGTTTTCTGAACGGAACTACCACTATATTAATAAGTAGTGCTTAGTGCTCTGAACATAAACCATATTAACATTCCTATCTCAAAGTGTACTTATTACCTATGTTTATAGTTACGTATTTGTTTCTAATATTATTGTTTTATTTACTTACATATTTTACATTGATTTATTTACATGTTCATGTATTCATTTACTAGTATTTTCTCATTTACTGTGATTTATATAATAGCATGTTTGAATTCTAATTGCAAAAATACATGCATTATCTTTTTACCGAGTGAAGTTTGAAAACTACCGGTATTTGACCAAATACTGCAGTATTTGGTGAAATCTTTTATCAATCAATTGTGGATCTTCCTACCCACTTTCAATAGGTACAACGATGGACTTTTCTACATACTCTCGGCAGGTACTATAGTGCACCTTCCTACCCACTGTCAGCAGGTACAATAAGCAGATCTCCTCCTTACTTACTTTCGGCAGGTACAATGCTGAAATTTCCATTTCGTTTTCGTTAGGAACAGTGGGATACTATGTTGGTCCTTAATACATACCTTTGATAGACACAGTGATGTGCTTTACTACTTACTTTCAGCAGACACAATGGACTTCCTACCCATCTCCGACAGGTAAAATGAGACCTTCCTACCACATTCGGTATGTACAAAGAAGGACCTTCCTACCGTCTTTCGGTACGTACAATTAAGGACATTCCTACTACCTTCGGTATGTACAACGAAGGACCTTCCTACCGTCCCTCGGTAAATACATTGGTAGAATTTCCTATCTACCTTTGCAGGTACAGTGATAGACCTTCCTACCTACTTTCGGCAAGTATAACGGAAGTTCTTTTTACCGATCATCGGTAGTTACAATGGTGGACCTCCTACTCTCTTTTCATAGGTACAATATTAGACCTTCCTACCAATAAGTACCCATTCTCGGCAGGTACAATGGTGGATTTTCCTACCCACTCTCTATGTACAATATTGGACCTTCCTATCCGCCTTCGACAGGTACAGAGATGGACTTTCCTACTGACCTCTGGCACGTACAAAGGTGGTCCTTAATAGGCACAAAGATGGACTATTCTACATACCTTCAGCAGGTACAATTGTGGACCTTACCATCCACCCACGCCAGATACAATGGTTGACCTTCTTACCTACCTTCGGCACATACAGTGGTGGACCTTCTTACCGATCGTCGGCAGAGAAAAAAATTTGGACCTTCATACTCACCTTCGACGGACACAATGGTGGACCTTCCTACCTACATTCGGCAGGTAAAGATTTAAACCTTTCCACCCACCTTCGGCTTGTACAACAAGGGATTTTCCTACCGTACTTCGGTAGGTACAGTGGTAAACTTTCCAATCGACCCTCGGTAGGTACAGTGGTTGATCTTCCAACCCACCTTCGGCAGATACAATGTTAGACATTCTTACCCACATTCGGTAGGTACAATGATTGATTTTTGACAGGTACACTTGAAGACCTTTGGCAGGTTCGGTGGAAGACCTTTGGTAAGCACACTGAAAGGCGTTTCTACTTGACTCGTCATGTATCCCAACTAAGACAGTAAGGAAACACCGTGACACGGAAACTTCAGTGGATCTTTCCTTTTAAATTATACATATCTTAATACACTTAAATTTTATTTTTCTGAGAACCCATTGTGAGATACTTTGCAGTTTTTTAAAATTTACATGAAAAAGTCCAGTTAAGTAATATCTTTAGTAGATAGAGAATTGATTTGTGTCTTCTGTTGGTTTTCTAACATTTATTAATTTTACTTTACATTGCACCTTATTTTCAAACTAAAACCGCAATTATTGAGACATTCATTTGCCTTGTCTTCTGCACTCCGTAACACCTCTATGTTTATGATTAGGAATACTGCTTTTGATTGTTCTCTATCTTTATGGTGGTTAAGCTTCCCCAAAATTTGTTATGAGAAATATTCCGAATCATAATTGAAGATAGTATGAAAACTGTCCGGCGCCCGTTGAAATGGTCTCCAGGGGAGTTAATACTTTCTGCATGCTGGGATCGCGACCAAACTACCAAGAAAATCAGCGTTGAAGTTTGCGAAAATATTTATCATGAAATCTAATATTTACAATCACCATGTTCTCCTCCCGTTGAATGAGGTATATGGGCAAGTGCATACCCTCCCCATGAAATTTCTTGAAATGATATAGTTTTAATGGATGTTTAATCGGCTAACTGGGGATTCTCGATGGTATGAGTTTACAAAGACTATCATAAAGTCCTTCAACAATATCAAATGTTCACAAAATATAAATCAGTTTATGTATATAATGTACGGGGTTTCTATATTTTATGTCAATAACTGTAAACACGTTTTTCTTTTCTGAATATTTTCGTACATCGAAACATAGATGCGAAGCGAAAGAAGATATGCTTTTGGAGATGGAAATTAAAACCAACAGAGTACATATGCACCAAAGAGGATGTCGTAGTTCCCGTTGAATTGTTCCTAAACCATGCAATATTCGCACAAATAAATGCCTTGAGCTTCACCATCTATTTATAGATTTACAGTACCAGTCCATGATTTCACATGTCCTAAAATCTGTTGCGTAAGTTTTAGGGACCATTCTCTTTACCTTGTGCTCGAGCGTACAGCATATGATAAAGTCAGTGATGTTTACCTTCGAATATATAGAAGGGTAAAAAGTTGTGGTTCGACATTGTAAATAAATCAACAATTGTAATAATCAAAAGTTAAGACAAAAAAAAAAATAAAGTTCTAAAAACGGACAGGATAAAATCGAAGAAAATTTTTAATAAAATACAAGTAAGATAAAATGGTTATCAGGGGTTTCGAATGGTTCGAACCCTTAGCATTTGAATGTTGTGGGATTAACGACTTAGAACTATTTGCCAATGTCTTTGAAATAAAATTATTCTATGGCAGTAGTGAATTCAAATCTATATATTCAAGGAAAAAACGAAGAAGTACCGAAGGGTAAACCACATCTCATAGTCCATGGAATAAAAGGACAATATCGTGTATAGTGTCATATTCAGACAAATGCGAACCATAATAAAATCGAGGTGAGGCCAGGTGCCGGGTAGGAGTAAGCGTCCCCTGGTTGCATACAACACCCGTCGCAAAAGCCCTGCCACAGCATTTCAAGTCGAGGAGGTAAATACATAAATATACACGTACGAACACACGATGGAGACAAGACACGAAGTCAAATTTTCCCATTCAAGACAAGAAATGCTGCCTGACTGTTATTCCGGTGTCGGAAACGTACGTGAACAAATGTCTGTTTATATACATGTATACTATCATGTCAAATCAAGTATTGTCAACAAGTTGAGATGCAGTTTTTCAAATGAATTGGGAAACACTTCTTCCAAATGCAAGAAATACGAAATGGTTCGTTATTGAGCAAACAATTCTCTAAATGGAATTTGTTGCCTAACACAATTTCCTTAAGCATCGTTCTTAGACTACGAAACACATTTATCACGGGCTTTTTTTTTCTCTACAAAAAGATTTAATTTTAACCATAACTGTAATTCTTAAGAGCCATTTTAATAAGAAATATAGTAATCTTCCTCTGTCAAATATAGAGACAGGCTTGGTGTAGTGGTTAAGCGCTTGGCTTGAGGCGTCGACGATCCGGGTTCGATTCCCGGGTTGCGCCACTATGTTTAAGAGGTTGGTAACCTTCTGCTTCCATGTCGCGATATAACTGAAATATTGTTGAAAGCGACGTAAAACACCAATTAACCAACCAACCTCTATCAAATATAGTGCAGGTGTACTTGTTTATATAAAGGTACTTCATTTTCGTAAAGGAAAGCGGCTTGATAAATATGCGTCTGATGTCAAACCAGCAAAACTTGTATTTAAATTTGAATGAAAATAACAAACACCAAAACATATAAAGTCATTATACCCCAGTTTAATCATAGCAGTGTATTGCAATGCCATGTGTCACTGACTCCCTTGTAATGCTATGAAATAATGACTAGCAACCACAAGTGTCATGATCTATCTTACCACAGTATGTGTCAATGATTGACTTGCATGTGTCATGATTTACTTGCCACAGAATGTGTCAATGATTGACTTGCATTTGTCATGATCTAACATACCACAGTATATGTCAAAGATCGACTTCTATGTGTCATGGTATAACTAACCACAATATGTGTCAAAGATCGACTTGCATGTGTCATGATCTAACATGCCACAGTGTGTGTCAGTGATTGACTTGCAACAGTATTTGTCATGAACCGACTTACAACAGTATGCGTTAATGATTACCTGACAACAGTGTGACAGTGACTGATTTGCAACAGTATTCATCAAGGCCTGACTTGAGATAGCATTTGTCAATGACTGACTTGCAACGTCACGTATCAAGAATATACTTACAATGGCATATATCAAGAGATAATCTCTAACGACCGGTGCCATGATTGACTTGTACACCTAGGAGAAATAATCTCTAACGACCGGTGCCATGATTGACTTGTACACCTAGGAGAAATAATCTCTAACGACATGTGCCATGATTGACTTGTACACCTAGGAGAGATAATCTCTATCGACATGTGCCATGATTGACTTGTACACCTAGGAGAAATAATCTCTAACGACATGTGCCATGAATTACTTGTACACCTAGGAGAGATAATCTCTATCGACATGTGCCATGATTGACTTGTACACCTAGGAGAGATAATCTCTAACGACATGTATCAAGAATGACTTGTACACCTAGGAGAGATAATCTCTAACGACATGTGCCATGATTGACTTGTACACCTAGGAGAGATAATCTCTAACGACATGTATCAAGAATGACTTGCACACCTAGGAGAGATAATCTCTAACGACATGTGCCATGATTGACTTGTACACCTAGGAGAGATAATCTCTAACGACAGGTGCCATGATTGATTTGTACACGTAGGAGAAATTTCTTGTTGTCACGGTACAATTAATGCATGAACATGATGCTATAGTAAGTGGCAAAATACCAAAAATGAACACGATATAACCAGTGTTCCTTGTCATAATCACCTTTCATACCAGATAATGCTAAGCAGAGAAAACATTACACTGACCACGTATCTTTCAAGCCAGTGGGTTGCGATTTTGACTAAACCATTGATATATATACAGGCCGTACTTCCAAGTCAAATAGAGGTATATGTCTGTTTACATGATATAATTTGTTTTGATCCAATGAATTGGTGTGTTACATAAACTAATTATTTTTACTACTTCTGTTAAGGTGTTTACTTCGTGTGTTGTTTCAAAATATTTAGATTCAATGTACATGTGTATAGTAAATGTAAAAAACACACCATCAGCCTGTTACCCAAAAGTCTCACGAACTTTCACAAGGGTTCTGGTTATTTCTACATATGTAGAATATAGATAATATTAATGCAACAAATATGCAAGAAATTCTTCAATTTATTTTAAAGAGAAAAAAGTTATGGAAATTACAGTAGATACAAGATTTCTAAATTTTCATATTATTTGTGAGAAAAGTTAGAAAGTACGCAAGATTTTTTAAAACAAATTGCATATCTATAGCGTATATTTATGACGGTCGTTATGAATATTTTTTTTTCACATTATGAAATGTAAACATTCGCATGATGGGACCAAAAAAGAAATTGTCAGAAATGAATTTTTACAACATAAATAATGGTGCGATAACGAAAAAGCCCGTGATGTCAAATAGACGAATTTCTTTGTGAAATGCATAAACATTTCATATGACAAATGTCATGTAAGATAAGAACCTAACATCGGACTATGATGAGATCCTACCACGAATTCCATATTTAGGGAGGATTATCGCACTGCCTTCTACTTTTTTATATAGATCATCTCATCACAAACTTGACTTTCCCTAAATCCAGTTAAGCCATACAAAAAGAAACAGAAGCCGGCGTGGCCTAGTGGTATCGCGCCGGACTCCTGATCGGGAGGCCGGGGTTCGAGTCTCGCTCTGTTTATGCCGGTGTCCTGTCTTTCGGGGGGACAGTAAAAACCGAGGCCCCGTGTCATGGTATGCATGGCACGTTAAAGATCCCTCACTGCTTCAGGTGGGTCCGTTGCAAAGGTCAAAATTTGTATGCCCCGCATCCGGCAGATGCCGTCACCATATACGTGAAATATTCGTGGTGTGACGTAAAACAAAAATCAATCAATCAATCAGACAGAAACAGAACTAAAATAAATGTTTTTGGGCCCGAAAACCACTTGCTTTAATATATTGTATATGTATTCTAATTCAGAATAGTGAAAGTCACTAGTATTTAATTCTAAGATCCATTCTACATTTTGCAGACTCAGCGACATATATACACTGTGTATATATGTCTCTGGCAGAATCGTCAAAAATAGATATAATTCGATCTTAACTATTAATAACACTTGAAAGGGGGATTGACTCAAAGTCTTATACATGTATTGAATTTGAAATATTAGAAAACAAGTAATGGTGATACAAGTATATATATATGTGTATTATTATCTAGGTAAAAGGTAATCTAGGTCTGTTTATTGAATGCTAACATGTAATATATATATATATCTATATATATATATATATTATTTTTATTATTATTATTATTATTATTATTATTATTATTATTATTATTATTATTATTATTATTATTATTATTTTAGTTTTACAAACATGGTAATCTAGGTCTGTTTATTGAATACTAACAAATACTTGACAACAAAAAAGACCATCATAAGACTAGTAGAAAGGAGATGAGGTGAGAATAAGATGCTGGAAAACCCACTTGTTTAAAAGGTCCAAGGGCTGAATATAACCTCTGTAAATTTTCAGCAAAAGCATAATAACGAAAATTGAACCCAAAATCGTTGCTGAAATAATTAAAAAGAAACATAGAGAATGAAAGAGAACAGCTCAGTTGAAATATAGGACAAACATGTTATGAAAATTTCGTGATCATCTTGTATTGTACTGTGGTTATCTGATGGGCAAATAAGCAGACACTCGTAAATTCCTTATCAGCATTATAGCAAAACTCCACTGCTAAAATAGATAAATAGATCAAATTAAGAAAAACGGGTAAATATACCGTCACTCCTAAACGCTAATTCTTTATGTTGAATGTTGAAATGCAAGAACGACATATATCTTCGATACATAAAACATGTTGCTGAACCTATTTGGGGGGGGATTAATGAATGTTTTGTAGGGTTTAAAATATCCAATCTGGAAATACTGATTGATTTTGAAAGCACACCTATCATCACTTACACCAGAGTAGCAAAGAGGGATTTCAGTATAAAGTTAAGATCTAGTTTATCCGCCGTATACAAATGTTTCCCATCATATAAAGAATCACTTCAGGAAAGTATTGTCTGATCATCTAATATCCAAATTATTTCAGGGGATAATTTTGTGGCAAGTTCTTATTGATCACTGCAGATCAGGGAACATAAAATACTAATCATAACATATAATTTAATCATGTCTATCAAAATGTGAATTCAATTATATTTTTATAGCTTGTTCTACTTATTCACCCTCGGGTAAACCATGTTTTTCTGTCATCCTTTACAATTCACATATGATACATGTACATACCACTATAAATCATGATGGAGAATGTGCTGACGGCTCCTGCCTTTTGATGGGCCAGGTACCAGCTCGGTTTAGATTGGAAACCATCATCGATTTATTCAACTCTATAACTGATTGGTGACATATATCGTATATCCATAACAGTACAAAAGTAACACAGGTGTTGTTTCTTAGTGAATTGGCTTCAAAAATTTCATTCACATGTTCAGTAACCTATAGATGTTATGTATACAAGATAGAATTTGTTGAAATTTAATCAATATTCAACAACATGATGTAATTCAAAACAATCCGATTTTACAGTCCCTGGATATCCTTAGATATTTTTAATTTACAGAAGAATCTAGATTCTAGCCCAACGATGATATTTAATCCATGTGTAATTGAAAATCCATGAAGACGAGACAGTATATACACACGTTTCTTTTTACGCGAACAAGTACAAAATGTGTAAGTGTTTGGTTTTTAGATTTAGGCTTAATGTTCTTTACGTAACTCGATGATACTACAGTTTTGAAATTTCTTATATTTATGCCACGAAGTAATAAATACCTTCAAATCAATATTCTTCATTATTTACTTGGTTTTGGGTAAATCTGAATTTACCAAATGCACATTAAACACAAAGTAGTCCATAAAGAAGAAATATTAATGCAGTGCAAGCTGGATATGTTTATACAAAGGAATGCCGCCATAATGTCATTTCACTCAACCAAAATTAAAAGCTGTAAATATCGTACCTGTAAATGTAGACACTGGTACAGAGGAGACTGCTCTGGGTAAATCTCAATGTATAATATATGGGAAAATCCAAGAGAGAAGAATTTTATACAAATGCATTGTAAATTCAGCTAGTGTGACTAACTATCTGACTTTGAAGGAGGAGTAGCGATTGACAAGGGTTTTATTCAGAAAGAAAGCTTTCATAAGACTCTCTCCTGTCGTGAATTGTTTTAAATTTGACTGCCATCTTGCAGAGAGAACAGCAAGTATTCTGTTCAAAAATGTCTATTCCTTAACATCGAGCGTTCTAGGAATCCTCGCCAGGAAACGCTCGTATTGAGACGTTTTAACACAAGAATCTGCTGATATGTCAAACGCACACGGGATCCCGGAGGGTTTGTCTTCCGTCTCAGCAAGAAGATACTACACTTTACAATGCATCGGCGTTTATTGAAAATACGAATGTTTTTGGCATGTTTCATTAATTTCGCTGGATTGGTGGGAGATTGAAGTTAGATTTCTTTCAGAAATGATGAAGTCGTTTCCCCAAATCCGCTGTAATCCAAAACGACTTAAAAGTCAATCAATTTCATGATGCTAGTTCCACAAATGAACGCATGAGCATATTTCCCGCTCATTAGCATCTTGATGAGATTTCAATATTAAAGATTCTACTAATATCAAGATAACATCAAACAGAGTTTACAACTGCAAAAAAGATAAATTATTTTTTCTAAGCAAAAACTATATGGAAAAGATTTATGTCCGTCGAAAAATAACATAGGGTAGTAATTTCATTAGAGTTTGTTCATTTCATGGAATCTTTAATGTCCAAATTACAATTTCATCTGTTTGACCTGCGATATTAAAACAAAAATTGAAGCAATTACACACTTAGAATAAGAATGTAAGAGGTGATGACTGCTTTTTCGTAAATAATCAAATATGATGAGGAATGTTTGTATAATTTGTTGCTTGTTGCTTTTTCCATTGTTATAATATCCAAACCATAAGTTTACATACATGACGACGTGATCTGCGGGGTTTAAGATGTAGATTTAAAAATTATATATATATATATATATATTTATATATATATATATATATATATATATATATATATATATATATATATATATATATATATATATATATATATATATATATATATATACTTGTATGTTTGAATATTCACATATTCATTTCCTGCAGTATTTCTTTTACTAATGCACACAGAAAGCAACATATGTACGATAGAAACGATAGGTATAAATATAGGAAACTACGTATATCTACAGTCATCATAATGTTCTTAATATAAAAGTTGGTCATATCAAAATTCTTCCAAAAAAAAAATAGAACTCTTTCCAACAAAGCGTTGATTGTTGTGGATTTAATGGGTTATATTGTTCATTACATGCTAAATAAAGAAAACAAACCGATGAACGAGAGCAGAATTCCTTACTACAATGATAGAAAATACATAAATTGAAACACATATAGCATTTTGCGCCTGTTCTATCATGCGCATAGTAATTCAGTATGTTTGTTACAATAATTATACTATCTCACAGTATATGATTTATCATGAAATATGGACTGCAGTGTGATGCTATCTCTGCGATAGGACCCGACCAGATGTTACGTCATGGCTGCAAGAGGCAGATTGTAGAAGATGTCATGAACCATCAGCACTCTCCATCCTCTACAGAATTATGGATCCTAAATTATTCTGCCCACTGTATCAATAATTGAATACGACATGAAGTGTAGGCGAACATGTATTAAAACTTGATATTTTAATTTAATACGTTTCTTTTCACAGATGAAAAGGACCGAGAACCGTTAAACTATTAACGCCGAAAATAAGAGAATTTTTGTGGATGGTGGAAATGTTTTATATGCCAGCAGGAAACTTCAATTATTTGGTGATAAGAGATGGTGATGAAAATCGTCGCTGAAATTTATGATTATTTATTTCACTTAAAATATTCGAATAATTGAAATCACGTGGTTTTTGTTTGTCTGCAAATAGCGGGAGAATTTTTCAGCGAAAATGGAATAGAAATACTAATAACGATAAGGTGAAAACTGATCTTCAATAATGTCGGTATCATTTAATTAACATTTTATGATACGAACATTCTGCTAGACACATTTTCTTTATAATTTATATGAATATTTATTCAATAAAATATAATTCTTGTCATAAGTGTTTCTGTTATTTAAATATAAAGTTTATTCATAAAAATGGGGACATTAAATACAATACGAACAGAGGTGTACGGTTAATCTGCTTTACTGACTTTAGTCTCCCGTGTTTTAGCGTTAGTTTCTAAGAACAATATATGTAATAATATTTTTCTTGAACTAAACATAGATAAGTAAAACAAAATAATCTTGCAGGAAATCTATGCATGATAGAAGCACGCATCAGTCATAAATACGGCTGATAGGATTGATATGCATGCTGACAGCAAATTTCTGAAAAGCATCGTGATCAAATAAAAACGAAAAATTAGCGACAATTTACACGTCAGATACATTTAAAATGTTTACAAAATAATGTAAATATAAACAAAGTAGTGACATGAGTAGATTTCTTTTTGCTGTCATTGTTTTCTGCCTCTCCAAAATTGTTACCCTTATATGGTGGCGGCATCTGCCTGATGCATTGCTTCGTAATTTTGTCCCAGATTTAGCGAAATCTTTACAGTATATACAATATATACAGTAACACGGGACCCGAGTTATGTATCATCCGAAGAAGAGATAAGACACTAGATTAAAATTAATCACGTTAGAAAAGCCCCAGTAGAAATCGAACACGAGTCCTCGGGTTTGAGGTCCAGTGCGATATTAACATCAACCTGCCCACATTTTATTACTTTAGTAATTCAAATTCACATAGAAATTTTAAAACCATTTGATAAATAGTAATAAATAGCTCCTTTTCATAGGCAACGGAGAACTCGCAGAGAATCTAATTCTAATAGTCAATTATAGATATCAATCAAACCAGAAGGCATTATATATGATTAATAAAACTTATGAAATATGAAAAGCCCCAGTTGCCACTGTGAGGAGGCAGGGCGTTATGTAGGTCCAGGGGAGAGGGTATATCTATCTTGTAACCTTGCTGCTGAGACCCTCCAGTTTCCCGCCAATATCTGCATCCTGATAGACATGCAATCAATTTGATGCTGTGAGCACCTGCCGAATAATCGCTCCATAGAGACAAATCAGAAATTATATAGAAATTATCAATAAAAGAAAGAATGCTAAATCATTCCTACGATATTTACTAATTGTCACTGAACAATGATTTACGTAATGGATATGGTGACTGATTTATATAATATACTGATATATTTCATCTTGTAAACATTTATCTGTTTCGAAATCAATAATTTTAAGTTTAACTCCATGGTAAACTGCAATGTATTTTCTCTTGTCTTTGGGCTCTACAAAGCTTCCTTTTTGTTACATTCAATCTGACCAAATTTAAAAGTGTGCACATGCAATCATATTGCATGTGCTCCTTGTAAAATTTGGTGTAAATTTGAGAGTTAAACAAAAAAAAATCTATTCTTATTTTAAAATTATTTTTGATTTGCATGTTAGAAAAGAGTCTCTCTCTCTCTCTCTCTCTCTCTCTCTCTCTCTCTCTCTCATCATATTAAAATGCATATGCAGATAAAACTGAATAAAACTGAGTGATAAACCGATTAAGGCGCTCATACAGCCCTAACGCAAAATAGCTCCCGGCGCCTGGCACCAGTGCTCCTGTGGCGCTGAACAAGATAATCAAGATTATAATCCAAAAAGTCGAAATGGAAATAAGTTAGTGCGATACCCTCGCATTTATCACGGAAATCTATATGAAAAGTTGAAATATTCCACCATCACATATTTCTTAATCAGGGAACATTTGTACGATCTGAGAGATTTCAAATAAATGCCTAGCTGTAGAGGATGAGTCGTAAATCAACGCTAGACCCAGATAGCAGCGGTACGGGAATGAAAATCTTTTAAAAAATGATAGAAAATATTAAAAAGGATTATTTTTAAGGTCGATAATGATTCTAGTTAAATGAAATACATCCCATGCTACATGGATAATGCTGGCATTAGTTAACAGTGTATTAAAAGAAGCTTAATGTATGTAATGGACTCTTTTTGCAATCTCTGTTTCAAATTTAAGTTGATTTTCCGGAGAAATTCCATAATATCTGATAGTGCACACACGTGCAAGTTCGCTTCAGTGAGATAAAAGGTTTATACTTTTACTAAGGAAGTGTATATCCATTTTGCTGTTTTTCATTATACGTAACAGTTACAAAGTGGTGACATCTTGCGGATAAAATTTTCACAACTTACTGATATCAAAATACAAGATACGACATAACCGCAAGACGTGGCCCTATTGTGATAATCCAGCGGCTAGATACGAAAGTAACTGGTGCAATGCCAGAATTGAATTAGCAAGTATTATATAGAATTTAATGGTAAACCGATGACATTACAGAAATCATTCAATTTTGGCATGTAATGGCGCATTTGATTCACTGAGCAAATTTTGGTATAGAGCCTTTCACGTTAAATGCGGGACTATCGCTTAGAGTGGCAAATAGTTACGTTTCTCGTTATTGACCTCATAATATAGTATTAATCAGTGGCGGATCCAGGATTTCCGAAAAGGGGGGCCCACATGTGTATTAGCCAAACTTTTCAGCCATTTTGGTGCAAAATCTGGATTTTTACTGGTAAATATGTGGCCAAAAGGGGAGGGGGGCTCTAAATCCGCCACTGTTGATTGTGTTTTACATCATTTTACGAGAACAGTGATGATTTTGCCACTCAAAACGTCAGTCCCGCAGTTAACTTGAAAGGGACTATAACTCTATCAATAAAATGTTTCCCATGACGTCACGTCACAACGCTTTCGCGACTTTTTCTTGTGTTAGAGACAAATACATGTAATCTCTCATTGAAACACACTTTTGACGTTACTTTTTTGAAATACAGACCCTTCCGCTATTACTGCCTGACAGACGTTTTGGTTGGCAAAATCGAAACTGTTCCCTCAAATGACATCAGAGACAATAAATTTTTTATTATGACGTCAAAAAAGTCAAAAAATTTACCCACCAAAACGTCAGTACCACAGTAATAATGAAAGGATCTATTTTGTCTATAGAGGGGGAAATAAGATGACAAGGAATAAATTTAATACCTTCATGGTTGATGGAGGTACATCCTGAAAAAAAACTGGAAAACTATGCATCAAGCGCTACGTGCAATGATGCGATCTTCTGTCCTTCTTATTGGGTATCCCTCCATCTTCCGAAAATTATTCAATTCGTTCTTTAATACGGAATATCGCAACTACAAAAACGTCAACATACACGCGCACTTTGTGATTGTTACGACGTCATATAATTATGACGTAAGTTGCCCACATAAAAGTGCCCACATCGAGAACAATGGATTTGGTAGGTAACTAAATGCAAACCGTGACGGATTTTAGTAGTTGCGATACTCCGTATTGACCCTTCCATTTACGCTCGAAATTTTGTTAAATTAGATGACGTCATAATGCTTTAAACTTCGGTCATACCTCGGACAAACATTGAAAATGTATTGCGACGTCGCGAAATTCGACCAAATAATCAAGGGTCAATTACTACAGAAACCCATAAAAAAGATACAGGTACCAAGAATGCTTAGTAGATTGTTAAATATTATGTTATGTTTTATCTTAGTGTTTTGCCTACAATAAATATTTGAAAGTTTCTTGTTCTTTATTTACTTTTGATATTCAATTTTACATGAAAGTAAGTTTAAAACTGACTTGATGCATGCATGTAAATATATTAAGTATGATAATGGAATGAATGAATCCTTTAAGAAAATAGATAATAGAGAATCCCCAAAACAACCGTCTCTCTTCCTTTCAAAGAAACAATACACAGAACATAAATGATAGGATACAAATAAACTCCTCTGTAAAAGGAAAGACAACAATGTTTAGGGTATATAAGATGATAATTCATCGAAACACACAAACAGAAAATTGAGTAACAAACTGAAAATTTATTCGTAATATAGATAGTTGAATAAATTATATTATTTATCAAATCTATTTTAACTTACAAGAAAATTGACAACATAGGTATCAAGTACTCATCCCTACAAGAAACTTTATTAAAGGTGCTCATGTAAATAATGATTGATACTTGACTTATTTTCTTAGTCATGTACCATATGGGGCCATATAGATTTAAATAATTTTAAGTATAATTAACTATGATATTTTCAATCCCTATCCTAATTGAAGACAATATCAAAAGCAAAAAACATGCATACTGCGTTGTGTAAAAATGGCTTTGTAATTATATGGGAAGGATGGGAGAAATCGTAATAATATTTCTCTCAGCATGACACGTATAGACGAGTTACATTTTGTCAGAACTAATTTTGAGACATAAAAGCTTCGCGTATCCCATACCCTTTCTAATAACCATATAATGCTCGCTTCAGTTTACAAAACATACGCCATTCCTTCGCTCCGCTGCTGAGAGCAAAATAGCAGGAAAGTCATCAACGAAAGATATAATTATTCAATTTGCGAGCGACTTGGTGCCCCGCGTTCCTTTGTGTTTTAGAATGATGTAAATCTATGGGTAGCCTCGTCTCCGATCGCTTTGTTGTCAAAGTGTACCTTATTTCCCGCCAGTTTTCTCAGCAGACGACATGACACACGTGCATTGCGGTGATAAGGTGGGTCCACACTTTTTCTAAAAATGTCGGAAATTTGCCACTGTCTTGTAACTGCTCTTTGATTTACGTCTTTCTTGGAAATGTTTCCTGAAATTAATTTCGGAGAGAGGAAAAGTCGTCCCTGCGAGCGAACATCACTTCGTGATTGGGCAATTATTGATCATAAACAACCCCTCTGAGAAAGGGTCATAGAAATAATTCAACCATTTAGCCATGTATTTGTTTTCCGTTTACGACTGAAACAAAACATAAACGAAACAACGCATTTAGTCGAACGATTGTTTGATCTCTTTATCGTCTGCTTAAATTATGAGTTTTTAGTTTATCTTGCTGGCCGTTCATGGTGTGTTGCTAATTTCTGGTTGACGTCCTGTTGCTATTGACATCTAACAGGTCAGTCATATAAGTCAAAGACAATTAGGGAATGTCACCTACAGATGTGTTCCAAGTCATTTTGTATTGTCTTTGAAATACATTTATATGTCATTTATGTAAAAGAGAGTGTCTTGTGATGCCTTGAAGTAAATACTTAGTAAAGACTCGGAATCTCTAGCAACATTCTCGGTTCCCACTGGTATTTGCGCTACTGGTTGAATACCCAATAACGCAAATACCATGGGGAACCGAGGCTGCTCTGGCAATGATTAATACAATGTATAACACCAAGTGTATGGTGTTCATTTTAGCATAAAATACGACATCATATTCTATATCATTTATGCATCTTTAAAATATCGTGATCATATAGCCACATTTCAGTGTTTCTTAATAAGGACTTTGGGTACACTTAAGGGACGCAACTCTGATAAATGTCTTACATATATGACAACCACACAGAACTGACATTATATGAAGAAACGCGGGAACGCATTCTATAGAAGAATAAAACATCTTGAGGTATTCCTAGTCATATTTGCTACGTCTAAGAAATTTATTCTCTCTCTCTCTCTCTCTCTCTCTCCGACGTATAATACTTGAGTCGATATCAATAAATCATATTTACAATATGAGGAGAAATATTAACAAGAAACCATCAAATTCTTCTTCATAATCAAGTAGAAGCACTTATGCAGGTAATTCTCTCTGAATTACAATAATTTATTACGTCATATAAAAGTCTAGTGTTTCCCCACAATGAAAGAACCAGCTAGAAATCTCCGTTGATGGTCCCGAATTATTCTATCCAACACTGTTTTAGGCGATTTGCTATATGTAACATTTAACAAAGAAATGGGTCCTCAGTTCCTATTCAAATTTTGTGACAGGTTCTTGTTCATCTCCTTTTTTTTATCAATACAATAGATAAGATAGGAACAATATAACCCTTGAACTATTTCACCTAAATCCACATTTCCTAATCCTGGATCTGTAGATTTATACAGTTCTTCATAAAATTTTCTTACCTCCTTAAGTTTATAAAATTGATTTCTAATTATTTCCCAATCATGTTTATTAATTCAGCTACAGTTGTATTTGTATAATTGCAATCGGCCTCTATT
The DNA here is from genome assembly GCA_035048485.1 of Pteria penguin. NCBI lineage: Eukaryota > Metazoa > Mollusca > Bivalvia > Pterioida > Pteriidae > Pteria > Pteria penguin. The sequence continues at coordinate 40,675,361 of CM068583.1, forward strand.
GTATATTACGATAGTAAATTCGCTTTGAGAGCGCATGTGCAAACTCTATTAGCGTGGCATGTTGGGTACTAATCTAGTACTAAGAAACAATATTAGCACATAATTCTGCTGTAAATATTGAGATTTCTAGAAATAAATCTTATAAAATGTTCACAATTTAAAAAAAAAAGATTTGCTCACTACAAAAATCAACTTATTTCCGAATATTGACGAGAACATCCGAGAGACTTTCCTAAAAAGGAAAAAAGGCGCGGCTACTTTCCTTATAAGGAAAAAATGAGGCGTGGCTTTAGAAATTTTAGCGGGGAAAAATTCACAACTGCGCATAAAAAGATGGTTTTGTAATTCCTATTTGCATAAAGCCATTTGCCCTTTTGACCATGCAACAACTTGAAGATCTAAAGCTATTCCGATTGCAACCTAAGCTTTTTTTAAAAGCTACGCTTGTTTCATTTTTCCATTGATAGAAAACATTTGGTCGGGTTTTCGTCATCAACTGCCCAGCGACATGATCTATCTATGTAGATAAACCTCAAAAGTAGACCTTGTTCGTATTTTCGGATTTCTTCTAGATTTTTTGTTAATGCCATCTAGTAACTTTTAATCAGTAATATAATATTCATCCTGTTTCCCGGCAATATTCTCTAAAATTGTAGTCAGCTATTTTGATGATATTGCGGAGTAATAACTTGATAGAAAACTACAATATTTGATTTAATGCGTTTTCTCAAAGTACAGGGGAAATTGATATTCACCAAAATAATCAATGAAATATTTGGTGTGTTTTATTGATTCTTATTCTACGTTACACCATTGCACTTCTATGGATCAGAGACATATATACACATGTGTGTATGTATGTCTATGTATGGATCAACTCTTCTACATAACACACGTAATGATATATTCCTAAATTCAGTAAGTTCCATCTTTGGCACTCTATTATTGGTTCATTGTAATACATAAATTTCTTTTTTGAAAATCATATTTTTATAAAATTGAAGTATTATGGAACTACATGAGCATATGTGTGAAGGTATGGTCACTTTCCTGCTAAATTAGAATTATCAAAAGCAAGAGATTTCCTATTCCAAATGAGGATATTGAGCACTAATTCAGGATTTTGGGTTTCAATCTAAAAAGCAAAAAGTTCAAACTGTCATGACTTGAAAAAAAAGATAACGAAGAATAATTTCATGTAAAAGTATTATAGTGATGTATGGGCATTTTCAGACGAATTATATTGAATGCTGGATAAGAACATATCCATATGACGACGGCACCCGCCTGATGTTATATACAGGAATTAAGACGGGCCTATCGGAAAACAGTGAGGGATTTTTACGTAACAAGGGAACTCTTTTTTTACTGGCTCATCTGAAAGACAAAACATCCCCAAACCATCGGCGAGATTCCAACCCGGGACCTTTTGGTCTCTCTCTCTCTCTCTCTCTCTCTCTCTCTCTCTCTCTCTCTCTCTGCTTCGTATACATCCCGAAACGTCGTATACTAAACTACCGTAAAAAAAAAGATGTATAACACAATCTATTCTCGTGTATATCTGGAAATTTTTCCCCTTTTAACACTGTGAATACAAGCCTACACAGGTTTTTAGGATTTGAGTCCCTAAACAATTTCCACGAAATACTTCAATATTAAAAACAAAACAAAAAGGAAATATATGCAGTGTAATTTTTTTTTTTTTTTTGCAATGAAGAAAAACTTTCGCGAAGTTTCACAAATTGAAATGTACTTTAAAATTAATGCTCTGGCGCAAAATTTTTATACTTTTGGAATACCTTTTTTAAACCTAGTGGAATAATAACGATTATATTATCAAGGTAAATGAAAAATGGAAGTGTCTTAAAACCAAACTAAATACCTGCCAAAACCTGGAACTTTATTAAAGTAAACAGAATACCAGAATTTTGCGAGTCTCAAACTTGAAATAAACAATGGAAATAAACAATAAATGATTACAAACTTCTTTGCAACTCAAATGTAAGGATCTCCCGCTGATATTTCCCATACACCAATGGAACAATAAACCTGTGACAACGTTAGTCATTTTCAGTATCAACAGTCTAATAAAAATCATTGAGATCAAATAAATGAGTCAGAATAACAGACATTGATGATTTGGTTTTGCACACTAAAATTTCTACTGAATTGGATTTTATATTTGATTTCTTGTTATCCTGGAAAACAGTTTGGTGAGTAGTTACCCTTAATGTATGAAATTACTGTACGTTGAGGGGGTTCTTGCACATCGGATTATTGATTAACGCCGTATACAGATGCCAAAGTAATGTTGTGAAACATCGATTAAAGGAGATTAGCAAGTTTTTCGTATATCTTAGACGATGAAAAACGTTAACGAAAACTTGAGTATTGCGGTGTCTTCAGTGTCTTATTTAGCTGTCATACATCGAGTGACTTGTATTTGTTGTTCGATTGAACTTTGTTTTCCTCGGGTTTCGAAATTGTTATGAGTATGGTATTTTGTACTGGTTTATCTAAAATACATATACATGTACAACCATCAACACAAATCATCTTTCCTATTGTTCTTCCTATTGAGTAAAATTATAATAATTAATTGTATAAATATTATTCACAGTACTTATAAGAAACAAGTCGGCCATTCAAATGAATAGGAATATATGCAGTTTACTAGACTGACTATCAAAATATATTGAACCATCCTCAGAATATTTATTTTCAGAACATACTTAATAAGCGTGGTTATCACACAACTGAATTGTGAATAAGAATAAAGGGTATATCGGTAAATGCCAGTTTTTAAGGAAAACTTTGACACTTTCAAAATCTTTGGTGTTTGCACATGATTTGTAGAAATTACATCATTTTTATTTAAATTCAACTTAAGATGACAACCACATGTTCCAAAATTAATTATCTTCAAATTTTATAATTTTAGTATGTTAAACTTGTTATTTCAAGTTATGAGATAATCTTTAGCTACAATCTGAATGCAAATATTAATTTGTTCAAAGCAAATCACGCAAAAACAATTGGACGAAAAACAAGTTAATATGACAGAAAATAATAAAATAGAGTATAAGTAATTTAAAATCAGAAATATGTGTAGGTACAACTATCGAAAGTAAACAATGAAAGCTTAATGATCAACAAAACTCTAACCCACACATAACGTTATTGACAGGGATGTAAACGAATCTATCTGTAAAACGTAAACGAATCTATCTGTAAAAACTAAACGAATCTATCTGTTAAAAAATTGAATAAATTAAAGTGAAAGCATAAACAAATTTTAAATAAAATATCGTACGAAAAAAACAATAAAAACTCTACAGATCTAACTAAATCCATGCTAATAATGTAGACTACTAAGGAACAAAACAGACAAATGTATTATGTAAGTGCCTATCACATGAAATAAACAATGAAAGCTTAATGATCAACTAAAATCTAACCTAAATAGAACGTTATTGATAGGGAAGTAAACGAACCTACCTGTAAAAAGTAAACGAATCTATCTGTAAAACATGAAATAAATTAAAGTGTAAGTATAAACAATTTTACCATCTTAAACAATAAAAAACTGTATAGATTTAAATAATGTAGAATACTAACCAACAAAACGGACAAAGGTGTTATATATGTACCTATGTGTAAGTCGGAGTTCTTATACGTTCAGTGAAATGACAGAAACAGACACATACGAGCAATTGACTGAAACTATATGACATCACTGCCTAATCAAAGTAAACTAGTCTGTAGTAGTAACCGAAAACACAGATCATCAAACTATGATGAGATCAATCGTTCAAGAAGTGTGCTCATCTCCTGATATTTAGGCACGCCCACCGTGTAGGATTTAATAAACAAATCTAAATGTAAAGATGGTACAATGTGTTTCGTATGAGGGCAAAACAAATAAAAAAGAAATAAATAAAAACTTACCTAAACTTTTATGGGATATAGATTTTAGCTGCATGAGAAAATGAATCTAACTCATTTGCACGACAAAATCAAATAGAGTAAATGTATAAACAAAGACAAAAAGATATTGGAGTGTACAGAAATTGCGGTACCGAATTGATGCTAAAAACTTGTAATGTATTTGGAGAAAAAAAAGTTTCACAGGAAAAATGGAAAAAGAAAAGATATTAAACATGCATTAGATGATTGAACCATCTTAAAACTTGTTAGTATTGATTTTACTATTCTATATGGGCGCATGAAAAATATAAACACACATTTTACCATAAAAGTTTATAACCTCTTTAATAGCAGGGCTAACTACGCATGCTCAATGACCCTGTGACCTTGCAATGAGAAAGTATTTTCAAGGTTTACCTCGACTTTGTCATGAACGCGGTACAGTAAGTAGCCCATAGTTTGCTTGATTTTATTTCCTTTTATTTCATTAAGTGAGGATCTTACCTTAGGTATATTCACGTTTAAGCGAGATCTCACCTTGGGTATATTCGCGAGACAATTTTCATGAGGGCAAGTGCTGTATATTAATAGACATTCTCAAGGAATGTAAGGACTCTATATTCGCGCTAAGTAAGATTATAAAATTTACGTCCCATCCTACCCTTCCAAAAAAGGGTTATTTACATTCTCCATCGCTAGGTTAATTATACCCTCGCCCTACCCTTCCAAAACAAAAACAAAAAAAAAACTCAAAACATAAAACACATCTACACACCTACACACACAAGAACATACACACAATGATAATAAACATTACGGTAAAATAGTAAAATATAGTTGTATTACAGTTCTATGATATTTATGATTTCTATTTTAAGAAAGATTACATTTTTAACTTGTATGACTTTGACTTTGATGATATCATTTTCTATTTTTGAGTTTTAAAGTAAAATGTTCTTTTTCAAATATGGAGAAGTGTCGGTAAGTCCGTCTATAAAGTTGCATGATTCCGCCATTATTGTATCACATGGAAATGTTAATTTTCTCAAGGAAGCATTGCTCTTTTTGATGGAGAATAATAAAATAGGAAGTTCATCGTCCAAGACGATAAAGACAACATTTGTCCTTATTAGCTCCAGCCTTTCTCATTCTACAATTACCAGAACATTATCAATATTTAAAGGCCGAGTAATCAACCTATTTGCAAATTCTATTAAGAAATTTGCAAAGCACATGGTCTAGTGTATAATTTGGTAGTCTGATCCTTTCTGATTGAATCGAAGAAATTAGATCTAGTCGTAAATTGAGACTAAGGATATAATTTCCTCTTTGACGGGACTATTTTGACTGTCCGCGTAACGATATCACGGCGGGAGAGGAAATGGCGGAGTGACATTGCCGTGGCTTGTGTGATGGCGGCGGTGTCTTAGCAGACGATAGCCAGTGAAAGGCATGTGGCAGGCTGCCGACGTTACAGATGACGTATGGCTTTCATTTCGAACACTCGCTCATCTGTATGTCAAGTCTTCATTCATCTCTATTAAGACTCATCAGCTACCACTGATAGCTCTTTTTTGTTGTATTTGAGTACTTTGTGATTTATACTCATCATAGTATTTTTCAGTTACATTTAGCATAATGGTGTTGACAAAGGAAAAAAATAAAAGTAAAAATTAAAAATTTCCTGTAAAATATTTCACATATAATTTGGTCAACCAAAAACCGAAAAGATTATTATTTCTGCAATATCACCTCATTGAGAAAAATTAACATTATAATATAATGAAACAGAAAAAATGATTTATTCATAATGATGAAACGACAGAAAGAAAGAATCCCTTTCCCCTTTCGTGCTATTAAAATGTTTTAGTATAAATATATTTACTTCATGTATCATTTCAAAATTGTTTCCTACGGAAAATATTCCTTCCCGTGGAGCTCTTTCCCAATGTTGGCTCAACGTACACGCGACACAGTCCGTGTACCGTCGATTCTACAGCGGAATTTCGTTAAAACCTGCAGCGCGCTATTTCAAAATCACTACCTCTCTGAACATGATGTAGTTACGAAGGATGAAAAAGTGACATGCGCAGCAGGACCTCTCCGGGCTACTTCCTTTAATTTTAGTTTAATGTTCTGCATTCATTATATTTGATTAACGAAACTAATATCGCACGATCGTTAATCTTGAAATATCCAATAGTAATATCAATTTCAATTATATTTGTAAATCTTTCTGCAGTGGAAATTGTTACCAAGTAGTGGTCGAAGAAACATTTCTCTAAATTATTCCATTGATTTTCGACAGTACAAAATGCATACGGTTTCCATGGATATATCAGCTTGAAAATATACTCGGCTTGTTCATAGATGCATAGATTAAAGCCATAAATATGTTTTATATATTAAATGTCACTCAGCGTTGACATCTATTTATATTTAATATTTCCATACATATCATTAGGAATTAAGAAAAGAATAACCTAAAGGCGGATAACTGAAGCTAAATGCACATCAATCAAATATACCCACTGTGTGCAGCAATATATCCATATGGTTAAAGTGAAAACAAACGTAAATTAATGCATTAAATTTCAGAAAATAGTTCAGATTACCTTTTCTTGAAGGAAACTGAGAGAAATTTAAGATAAAATACTAGATATCTAATGATTTCTTCATTATGCATTTAAACATAACTAATGCTGCATAATCCATATATGTGTTAATATTGTAGTTGCATTGACAACGATGCGCAGTCACTAGCCACGATTCAGTTTTGACTAACTATAGGATGATAACAGTTACCATCTTAATAAACAAAGCAATAGTGTAAAATACATTAGTTTCAAATCTTGAAGGAAAAATGTTTGGTTTCCAATGTCAAATGAAAGTCATGATAACGATTCAGTGATATAGCAGCAAATAACGCAGGCCATAAATTCTGACATGCAAAACTCATCGGAATTACTTCCGTAAACAAACAGCTTAGTTAACGAATTTCATGCTTAAGTTGGTTATGCATTGCGCGGATATCGAAATATATTCATGACTTCACATCTTGATCGCAACATGCTATAATTTCGAAGCTTACATCAATTCATTCGAGCCAAAATCACAGCGGCAAGTGTATCTGAGGCGTACATCTGCATGCATCACAATAACGTTGGCACTCAGGTGCTGTAATCGCAAGTTTAGCATAAGAAAACCTATGCACACCTGAGAGTTTTAGATTTCGTTATTGTAAGCGAAAACTCAGTGAGAAATGTTCCAATCTCTTTTGTTCGAGTTCAAGATTGACAGTATTTTCCACCCTACATCGGTAGGAGGGTCCGAGAGAAGAACTCAATCAGCGGCCTCTTTGTAATCTCGAACCCGAATCTTCAATTTCTGTCAAGTCGGGTAATGGATCCAGAACGAATTAATGTATCTATCACTTGGTTGCAAATATCCGGTAGATGGCAGAAAAAGCCATCAATTTGGCCATTCATTATCCCGTAGCTCGTGTTTCCCTGCTATAAAAGATTCCGAATAAAACAACAATTGAATAAAGCTGGGTAACTTAAATCTAATGAACAGGGCTGCTTTACAGTGATAAATCTCTAGATTATAAATCACTTTTATTGTTGTTCTATAGAAGAAAAGATTCCAATTTTCACAGAATAACAGCAACATTTTGTCCTATAAAAGTGCAATTTAGCAGCTCATATAAAACCGGGCTGTAATTTGATATATTTACTTGCAAAGACAAATATTTGTGCGTGAAAAATCGTTCAAAAGCCGCAAATTGGAACTTCAAACGAACAATAAAAGATAAACTGGACTTCATAAAGAATTTACTCTTCAAGAATTCTTTATTATCCATAAAGTAAAGCATCTGAATTTTAATTGTAATTTTTGATACACACAAAATTCCTACATGATGATATCATAGTGGTGTGATGCCGAACAGGTTCAAAAGAGTTCCTTTTTGTTGGTATCGATGTCCGTTTCAAATAAGTTTCCATATCAATGTCCAACATCGAAGTCCTGCTACAAAAATAATATGCAGTAAATGAATAATACTTAGTTATTCAAGAAATGTTTTATTTATCAAATACGAGAAAAATCGTATTAATACGTGTAATATTTCTATCTTACAAAAATATTTATATATTTACCTATCTATGTATCCATCTATCTATTATAACTAACTACTAAATAATTACTTTTGCTAAACAAAATGGTTTACACTACATGTTTAACTATTATAGCATTTTTATCTTGTTTAAATATACCTCTTTCATCAATTATATACACACGTGCAAAAATGTGTTTTAATTAATTTAGAGGAACAGTTTTCTACATTCCATTGTCATGGGATATAGACAAAACAGATCATTGTCGATGTATATTTTATTTGATTACAAAGAATAATGATTGATATACATGTAAGATACACGCAAATACATTTAATTAAACTTGCTGAGCACGATGTACATGTTCTGGAAGTTTTGTTTGCACAGTTGTGTCATTGTGTGTTTTTTAAATCGATATATCAATATTATTATATCCAAAAGGATTATTGTATTGAAATATTATATAAAATGCGTATGGTACTGTGCTATAATTTCTCTTATAAAGTTATACGTCCTATGAGTGTAGACAAAATTTCGCTCATTAAGTTAAAGGTATAAAAGTAAAGACACTGGAAGCCCTTGGCATCACACTCGCTCAAAGAAGCATTGGATATATTTTTATACAGGGGCTTCCATATATCTTAATACACATTCGATATTTTGTCATAACACTTGCTCGCAGTAGCTTTGGCATGTTTGGTATAATACTCACAGCAGGATTAGCATATTTTGGCATAACGCTAGCTCACAGTAGCATAGCAATAACTTGCTCAAAACAGAGCTGGCATATGTTTGGTAGAACATTCGTTTGCAGCACAACTGACCTATGTTACTCATATACTCGTATATAGTGGCGCCGGTATATCATTAGTATAATATTTACAATTTTTTAAATTAACCAGCTATAATTAGGAATGGTGAATTCAATTTAAATGAACTCGCTTAAGTGTAGGTAGGCAAATCTATCAGCATTGTACTCGCTTAAATAAGAAACACTATGTTTGTAAGGGACAATGGTAGATACACGTACCCACATTAGAGTTGGGCTAGTCATTGGTAGTGCATTTACTCTTAGGCTGAGAAATGCATGAACATCGCACCCGTTCACACTAACGTTGGGAAATTCATGTGATGACCGTGGTTACTTGTGCAAAGTAACAGAAAAAATTCTTTTCTTTCTTTTGCTGATTTAAGCCATTAAGCAATGTACATTCATGTAGAACGTTTTACTTCATGTTATATTATTATTATTATTATTATTATTATTATTATTATTATTATTGTTGTTGTTTTTGTTGTTGTTGTTGTTATTATTATTATTATTATTATTATTATTATTATAATCATCATCATTATCATCATCGTCATTATAATTATCATCATCATAATCGTCGACGTTGTCGTCTTCATCTTTTTTTTTATATACAAACATCCCGCAAGATCCGAGCATTAGGCCTGTCGAATAATAACCAAACAAATGTTAAGTAAGTTGTTTCCAAAATATAATATACCTAGTATGTCTATTACTATACCATAGTCATCTTTTTCACAAGGAAACGGGCAAAATGAAAAAAAAAAAAAACAAACGAAACAGCACTCGTTGATTGGAAAATGAGACCAGGTACTCCAACACGTTTCAATATCCTTGTTATTATTCATACTATAATCATTTATACCAAATATCTTTATTATCATTCCCTTTTAATTATACTAGTTAAATACCTTGGTCACATTTCCACCCAATAGGGTCTACCGATTAGGTTACATGCTGATATATATATCATATATAAACCTCTCAGGGAGGCTCTTCGATGACCTTTCAACATCAAATCGTCAACTTTCGAAACATAGTATCGGTGGTCACATCGGATGAAGCTAGATACGATTTATTTTTTTTTCCGATCAGTTGAAGTCATTATGGCATATGTCAATTACCGATGGGTATCTTTGGTATTCAGAGGTCAGCAGTGCTTGTTTGGGTCATTTTCTCGAGACCATGATCCTACGGCTACTGTTAAGCCGGCGTGGCCTAGTGGTATCGCGCTGGACTCCTGATCGGGAGGCCGGGATTCGATTCCCGCTCTGGTCATGCCCGTGTCCTGTCTTTCGGATGAGACAGTAAAAACCGAGGCTCCGTGTCGTGATATGCATGGCACCTTAATGATCCCTCACTGCTTCGGGTGGGTCCGTTGCAAAGGTCAAAATGTGTATGCCCCGCATCAGGCAGAAGTCGTCACCATATACGTGAAATATTCGTGGTGTGACGTTAAACAAAAAAAATCAATCAATCAATACGGTTACTGTTCGATCATCGGAAGGCAACCCAACGGAGGTTCGTATGGGTTCCTATATATATATAAATATATATCGGACGGGTATTAAAAAAAGATGCCGACCAGCGTCCTTTGAATGTTTATTAAGCACCTAGAATAGTGGTATACATCTCGCGCGTCCACTGTTTCAACAAGTAGATTTTTGTGAGATATATCCTGCAAGATACCTCAGAAATCATAAGCATAAATACAATCCTATAGGGATGTAATAAATATGCCCTACAGAGACACAAAAACACCTCTAAGGAAATAGTGGTAGTAGTGGGGACCCGCGGAAACCCGGAGATACGAGCAATTTATATATATCCTTCACATTAAAAAGGTAATATGAGTATCAGGAATGCAAATCAGTTGTGAAAAGGTAGGTTGAATTTCTATATAACGAAACTTATTCCTCATTTGCATATGTTTTCATATATATACAATGGATATTTCTATCTTTATCAACATATACATGAATGTAGAAAAGGAATCCCTTTATTTTTCATCATTCAGTAATTTCAAACAGTCTCAACTCGGAGGGTCAAACAATTTGTTAAAAATGTCTTTTGGTCCCGGTTGCTGAGTGTACTACATTCTCATTACGGTCCTTCTGTGGTAATGTACACCGGTTTCCACCACTAACGCTCGGCTGTCGTTTTTCTGAATTTGATGAAAGAAAGATAATTCTTACAGAAAAATACATCTACCAGTAGCTCTAATTTCAAAGTAAATGCAAAGACATCTATTTTGATTTTGATTTTGGACTCTTAATGGTTTTCAAATATTCGGAACTCAGTCGATCAGGTGATTATCTTGTGACCAAATGGTCCCGGGTTGGAATCTTGCCGATGGTTCAGTTCGATTAGTCAGTTAAAACCGAGGACTCTTGTCACGTGAAAAATCCCTCACTGCTTTCGGATAGGCTCGTCTAAATTTCTGTACATTGCATCAGGTAGGTGCCGTCATCATATGGATATCTTCTTACCCAGCATTCCATATATTTTGTCTCAAAATGCCCATACATCACTATAATACTTTTACATGGAATTATTCCTCGTTATTATTTTTTTTTTTTCAAGTCATGAGAGTTTGAACTTTTTGCTTTTTAGATTCAAACCCAAAATCCTGAATTAGTGCTCAGTATCTACATTTAGCCGTTGAAATCCCTTATTTTTGATAGCTAATTCTAATTTATCAGCAAGGGACCATACCTTCACGCATATGGTCATGTAGTTCTTTAATACTTAAAGTTTATAAAAATATCATTTTCAAAATTTATTTTTATACAGAACCAAGATAAGAGTGTCAAAGATGGAACTTACTGTAATTGGGACCGTATCATTAGGTGTGTTAACTAGGAGAGTTGATCCATAGAAGTGCAATGCTGTGACGTAAAATAATTATAAACGAAACACACCAAATATGTCATTGATTATTTTGGTGAAATTTAATTTCCCCTGTACTTTGAGAAAACGCACTAAATCAAACTATTGTAGTTTTCTATCAAGTAATAACTCAGCAATATCAACAAGATAACTGACTACAATTTTAGAGAATATTGCTGGGAAACAGGATCAATATTACGTTACTAATTAAAGTTACTAGTTGACCTTAACAAAAATCTAGAAGAAATCCGAAAATACGAACTAGAAGGTCTACCATTGAGGTTCCGACCTAGGTAGATAGAGCATACTTTTAAGGTTTCGATGTCTCTGGATAGTGGAAGGCGAAAAGCTGACCAAATATTTTCTATTTTTGCAAAAATGAAATTATACAAATAAAACTATAGTCGAATTAATAAACATGATGGGGAAATAATTAGAAATCAAAATCATAAACTTAAGGAGGTACGAATATTTTATGAAGATTTGTATAAATCTAGAGACACAGAATTAGAAATCGTGTGAATTAGGTGATTTAGGTGAAATCGTTCAAGGGTTATATTATTGCTAACTTAATTATTCATGACCAAAAAATGAATAACACGAACCTATCACAAAATTGGAATTACTGTCAAAAATTGGAGTTAGAGTAGTGGCGGATCCAAAGGGGAGGGACAGAATGGTCTCCCCCTCCCCCGCCCTAAAAAGGAGGGTAAGTAAGGGAGAGGAGTGGGCGAACCCTAATTGCTTTATTTGTTTTGGACCAAAAGGCAACATGATTTCCACGAATCAGTCAAATTTACAATGGAATCCGATACTTCGAAATTTCCTTTTCTTTACATCATTATCATAAAAGAAGAAAACAAAATTATTACAGATCTTTACTACAAAATCTACAGACACGCATCAGTATTTGAACTTCCAATCTTGCCATCCTTCACACACGAAACGAAATATTCCCCTTAACCTGGCCAAAAAGAGTGTGCACAATTTTTTCGGAAAGTGACATAAGAGATCTTCGTCTAACTGAATTGAAAGATTACCTTTACCGGTAAACAAGACTACCCGGATGAACTTATTAATATGGAAATTCAAAAACCAAAAAAACATTCCAATTGCCGAACTTAGACAAACAAGGGAAAGAACCAACGTTAGTGGGGCGGGAACCTGACAAAATTTTGATGATACAAGCAACAAACTTGGCATGATGCTCCTTTAGTATGTACTTGTTCATATTAGACCGTGTGCCACGCAAATTTTGGTATTTTCAAGATGGCCGCCAAATTCTAAAAATGGCGGCGAATATTCGCTTGCCTGTATTTAGCATGGTCTTATGGTTGTATTGCAACATATCTGGAACGGTCAGGGGTTAAGATCTGATGGAAAATCAACCTGTAATTACTTTAAACTACATTTGGAGGCAATTATGGACTGCGCATGATCTATAGCACTTGCAGTTCCCAGAACAATTCTTTAGCATCCGCATGTTGCAAGTTCTTGACAGGATGCCGCTATAGGTTGCAAGGTAGTCCAATACGGTACCCATACACCATCCTTTTTCGCCCAACCCCATGCATCTGGTGATGGCAATTTCATTATCCGATTAAGGCATTGACCCCAAATATGGCCTGCTTGCAGAACAGCTCGTTTTACATGTTCAACTAAAGCTGCCCGGGATGGTGGTATGGCATTGTATGGTTTTTGTTTTCGTGCGAACAAATCAAGTCTTGCTTCGTCAAGTTTCTTAGTTGAACTTGACCGATCATACATCAAAATAACAATTTTTTCAATGATCGTCATGTTTTCAGAAGATATTTTTCTATAGGGACGCTTAACATACTAAAAACCTCCATTGCCTCCTGATATACATTCCAAGCCTGCCAACATGATTTCTTTCCTTTACCGACAAATGCAAAGACTGTATCACAACCGGAAAAAGCGTGAAAAAATGGCAGTGATCTAGCTCTTGGTCCCAGAGAGTTTGATATGTCGTGTAAAGGGATCCATCTTAGGTCCTTTACTTTGCCAAATGTAACCCAGAATCTGTCAATATTTAATTGATCAAACATTGAGACACCTAGGACAACAACATCTGCATCCGAACTCACCAACACAACACTCTCACTTCCTTTATCCGCTGCATCTTTTGCATGGAGAAACATTCTGGTGTCTGCTTCTTCGTGATTACACTGTGATATATGCGAAACATCAACATCGTTGTTTGTTACAACATGGTCCTCTCGAGTCGCAATTATGTCTGTTTCACACTTCAGCCCAGACAGTTTTTCAGCAAGGAAACGAAAAAGTTCACTTTTATTTTCATCACATCTTAAGAATGTGTTCCAAGACTTTGGTGGTCTACTGTTGGAAGTTACTTTTCTTCTTTCACATGTACACGATCCTCGTTTGCGTCTAGTTTCGCCTTTCAAACTATCCTCATGGTATTCGTCAAAAACAATATCTATCCTCCGGTGATGATATCCACAGTGTTCTACATAAGGCAAAATCACATCATTGGCATACTCATCAAATGTTTTACATACTCCTGGTTGCTTCGAGTAAACCAAAGCAGCTCCATTGATTATGAGAGTGTCTCCAGGTGGTGCAGCTACGGGAATTTGTACATTACTTTCTAATATTGGCATAAGTTGTGACTTTGTACCAAAATTCAGATTTCCATTCTGTGATAGTGATGGTGGAAACTTCTGATTTTCGTGTCTGAAGAAGTCTTCCAAATCACATTGTCTACTTTGGCAAGAATGAATAATCTGCTGCATTCATCTTTCAAACTAGCTACCTTTGTCTTTGTGGCAAAAGAGTTTAACTTCGATTTGGAACCAAACAAAGGAAATTTATTCTTCGTGATGGGGTCATAGAATCCAGACATTTCATTATCGTTAATACGTTTTATGAAAAGATCATACTGGTGTAGACCAACTTCTAATAGTTTCTGAAGCGATTCGGAAACATTGCGCTCTGCAACATCTTTGGAATCAATAGCATACAGATCTTTTGACTCTTCATCAAATGGATTTCGCATTTCCTCAAATACTGCCACGGACTTTTTCAAAGAATTGTTTTTGAGCAGAATGAGTTTCTTCATGGTGCTTTAAATGTCTCACTTTTACATTACCATCTGCTTCTGAAAACTCTTCAACCAATCTGCTGATCTCTGGTCCATCTATCATCCACCTCCTAGGATCTGAAGCATCTTCTGTCAAGCCGATTGCGCCACCATCACCTTTTACAAGTGCATTATTCTGCTCATGTGCTTGATCAATAGCAATGCATGAAAACCTTCTCTCTGTTTTCTTTACGGAAAAGTTACCTTTTTGAAATTCGTCATAGACATCAGGATGTAGTTTTTCAAGAGATAGCATGTCCGGAATGTGATTAGGCAGCCATCTGGCATAGTTCATATTATCGAGGGCGAAAAAAGGGAATAAGAGCTGAAAGACTTTCAATGTAGAGACGAAAATCACTTTCCCGATATGACCGTATAAACGAAAGGACTAGTAATTCCAAATTCAATATCAAATTCCAAAATTGAAATTGAGGAAATTCTTTCTCGCGCAATGAAAACCATCCTTACATTTCATTGACAGCAATGTCTTCTTTATTTATTTGACCCTCGGTAGCATTCTTAAATGCTAGCTTCATCAATTCATACAGACTACAAGCCGTTATCTGATGAATTTGTCTCGTCTTTGCAACGTTTGAAACTGTTAGGAAAGATTCAGCAGATCCTGAAGATGCAATTTTCACCTCAGTCAAAGCTGTTACCCAACCAGATCCCTTCAGTAAATCACCCAATAGTTTCAAAGCAGCCATTTCTATGTGCAAACCTCCAAACATTATCACAAATTTATCTTCACCATAGATGTCTGGCCACTGCCATTGTATCTGTTTTGCAAGAACAAACAATGGTTGGTCTGCTGTCATAACTGGAGTTTGAGTGGGATTTAGGAAATTAGTGACCTCTCGTATTTTATCCATGGCATGTTTAATTGTCGACACAGAGTGTGCCTGATCCTGCAACAAAGGAAGTAATGATGTTGTGCTGACTTTAACATGAGGACCCCTGCCTCGCGAAGAATGGTATGATGACCATGATACTGTCTCTAGATTTAAGACTTCTTGTGTCAAACTAACAAACTGAAGCCAGTCAAACTCATACATGAGGTTATGTAACAAGTAATCTTGGTTCTGAAGTTTAATAGGTGTTTGCACTATTGGAGGTGATGGTTTTGTTTTTAGAAAAGCAGGTTTTACATTTGTGTACTTATCAGGGAGATTTGATACTTTTTTCGAAGTTAGTTTATGTTCAATAAGCGGAAATTCACGTCTCTCTGTATTATCACTAATAGAAAGGTGTTGAAAAATAGACATTCCTGTTCCATGAAATGATGTCATTGTCGTTGTAGAAGAAGGATTGTGATCAATATTATCGACAGCTGAGGTAGTGAATACACCCTTGTGTAAACCTGGTGGACAGACAACACCTTTCTGAAGTAAACTATCACCAAGCATTGTAGAGATTTCCAGCACACGGTCATACGAAATACAAATACCGTGTTGAAATAGAATATCTATTACATTGCGTTTTCGTGTCTTTGCAAACAAAACAATCCCTACATAAATTGCAAACGGAGGTTCACGATCTGAAGAGTGTCTCTGGTGAATACTAGTACCTTTAGTTGCTTTTTATGGTAATTAAAAAGCAACAACTGAGCAATGGCAAGATCAGAATCAGTGATCCCGTTTTCAAGTTGGGATTCGATGTCAGGTCCATGCTCTATCATTGAGACCAGTTCTAACAAAGAACTTGGAACAAATTCTGACAATGCTTCGTCGCTAAATTTACCAGTGAATTTAACCTTGTGCTGACACATTTCCTTGCTAACTATCTCGGCTGCCTTTGCTTAATACATAGCATCAGTAAATTCACAGGCGGTGACAACTGCTTGTCCAATATCTTTCTCAAACACTAGTACCACTTCACGTCCTCTATGATATGCTTGCAAATCTGGTATCTTTGATAAGATTCTGTCTTTCAATTTCGTTTTATTTAATTTTGTTGAAATCGATGGATACGTAAATTCGCGACGTCGTTTTTCGTATAAAAAAAGCTAAGATCAGCAAGTTTGAAAACAATACCTCCCGGATTAGCTGTTTGTGATTCTACTATGTGTGTAATCAGTTCTGCAAATGCAAGTTCATCACCATACTCGCAGTTTCCCTTTTCCACTGACATTTCATGGTCCCGTAATGCCTTTCTTTCTCTGTTATACAGTTCTGTCAAACATTTTGGATGATATTTAAACTCTTGTGCTACAACATCACCTGAATTTAATTTTGCAAGCAGTTTTTCATCTTGTAATGTTATTGCGCATCGGTTTAGTCTTTCGTTCAGCTGCATGGTCATTGCCTCTCTCATGTCTGATATGTTACCTTCGTCTTCACATAAAAAACACTTTGCAATAAGTGGCTTCTCCATCTGCTTCGAACTCTTTTTTTCTGATGAAATTTGATGAACCACTTTCGACTTCAATCTCAACAGATCTCCTTTTTCTCGCCCTTTGTAGTTTTGTATTGCTGAACATTATTCTGCAAGAATGATGGTACTTTGCATTATTCTTTACTAAAGTTGCATCAATGCCCTGGCCATCATCAATGCGTCGAATATCTACATGGATTGGCATTTCATTCAAGCATTTGAACTGGGGTATATTCTTTGCAAGCAGGGTATAACACGATTTGCTTTGGTCCAAAGGATCGGAGGGTGGCATCAATGTTTCATCTTTGTCTATCTAACATAAAAAGCATCATTTAGACCAATCAGTTTCCCTTTCGTCGTCGGGAGATGTTGGCAAACGAATTCTTTTTGACATTTCAATTTAGAATTGAAAACAATCAATTATTTCATTATTCAACTAATATTTGCACATACGGCTATTAATCGGAACTGCAAAGCAGACGGACTGGTGGGTTATCCACTTGTAATTACAGTCCATGCACGTGTGCACGTGTTACGCTTAAACACAGAAATCTCTGACAGAGGGCGCCACTTTCGTTTTCTGATGATAATTTTGGAATTACTATGTATTTGACAAACAGAAAGAGGAAGAAAGGTGCCCTTTGTGTCACCTCAATTCCCACAAAGCTGACACCATGCCAAGTTTTGAGGCAAGAATGTTGCATGAGTTTGTCCAAGTATTGTAAACAACTAACTCATGAATCATGAATTAATTTTTCGTATTTAGACCAATGGACATGAATAATAGACCAGACACAAATGTTATTTAAAAGTTTAAATGTTAAGCAGCCTCAAGGAAGAAATTTCATAAATGATTCAGACTAAAATCGCAAAATAACCTTTAGTTAACCTACAACATACAATTTTGAACATAAATCCTATTCAGCCGCCATTTTGAATTTTGGCCGCTATTTTGAAATGGTAGGAAAATCCAGTTGGCACACAGTCTATTGATATCATACTATCAGAAGATTATTCCTACAAATTTTCATGCTTGTATCACAAAAAGAACTATTTTGGTGGAATTTAAGCATAAGGCGCCCCACTACGTGAACCATAACAATATCCCCTTTGTGATTACACACAATCCTAGAAATCATAACATCCTAAACTCAGCAAAAAATATTTTTCCCATATTAGAACAATCTAGCAGTATGAAGGAACTGATTAATGAATCACAAATAATAAATAGTCGCCGTCAACCACCAAGCTTGAAAATCTAGTAACCAAAGCACAATTTATCACCCAAAAGAAAACAAAGTCACCAAATGCAGTGATCCAAGGTACGGGACTTGTGATCAAAAACTATTTAATCGGGTAAAATTCTTATACCTAATGAAAGTATGAACTGTAAGTCCCTTTATTTAATTTACTGTGCAACGTGTCCCGGATGTAATGAAATTGACATAGGTCAGACTAGCAAACTATTTGACAGGGTCCGATTGAGTACATAAAGAACAAATCAGAGACCCGTCAGTACGGAACACACCCCATATTCAGAACATTTTGATAAATGTGGCAAGGGAAAATTTAGAATTTTTCCTTTCTACAAAAAAAGGAATGATAACGAAAGCCTAAGAAGAGCAAAAGAGAACATATTTCATAGAACTTTTGAAACCGAGTCTTAATAAAGAATAATCGTTTTACTAAAATAACATTCCGAAAGAAACTTTCCATAGTCACCTTGACGTCAAAATAATATGACGTCATAATTTAAGTTTCTTAATACACCCTCATTTGAGTGGTTTATCTGCAAATCATATAGGGTTCGAGGAACACGAATGTCACATGCAGTAAGTTGTTACCAGACATACGACGGTTTGTTTATTGCTTTGTTGGTTATCACCACAGTCGACGATATTTCTGTCATATATGTAACGATGTATCGATGTGCAAGCGATATTCGAAGCTGGCTTGACCTCCTGTCAGGCACCCTGGCCATGGACAGGTAGGGTTGTTTGGAGTTCGAACTTACGACCTCAGGATGATTCCTTACGTATTAAGCATACCCCGCAATCAATGGTCTTTACCACTACGCTACATTTTGCAATAATAAGCATTTATACATTTGTACTTTCTGTGTTGATTGATTTAATCGTAAAACAGATTGATTGAGAAACACGCATTTCTCCTATGGTAGCTTTGATAGTATTAAGGTGTGATTACAAAACAAAACAGTCAAGTTCAAAGACAAGACAGAAGGACGGACAGACACCGGACTAATTGAACCTCATAAGCACCGTCGACTAATTGCTGTTTTGGAGTTGATGTAAAAAATATTGGCCAAGTTTTCTTCTTTGATTCCTGGTAGTTGATTATGTCGGTATTAACTTTATTCAGCATCCCGCACTCGCATAGGATGTACAACATAGATGCTAGGCCTCTTATTACAGCTATCGCACCCTTCGATCAGTCCTTTGGTTACTTCAGTGGGCTCTATTATTCGTTGTTTGCCTTCAATGCATGGCACTTTAACATCATTTAATTTGTTTGAATTTGACATGTCTCCGTTTTGTGTTTGCCTTGCCCGGCAAATATTTCTTTCGGCGAGTAACAGCCCTTGTTTTTTGTTTAGACAACGTCCTTTGTAACGCGACGCCAAATTGAATATAACGACGTTGATTTATCGCGGGAAACGTCATACAAACGCGTCGCTCTTGATGCGCACAAACAATAGGCAGATTTACCTTTAAACCTAGTTATTCCGTCTAAAGAGCTTCGAAAGCGCATACGAAAATATATTTAAAAATGTATGTGTGTATCTTAAGTTTCCAAACATGGAGTTTCCTACGTCAGCTATGTCCACCCAACCATTGGTTGAGGTTGAGGATGTGGAAGAATCTTTAACAACAGAAGAACTCATCTTATTAGATGAAGTAGGAGAGTCGGAGGAGGAAGGAGGAGGAGGAGGCAGATGATAATGAATAAATGATAGAACAACCTACATTCAACCTGCCATGTGTTTTTGATAGTCACTTTCACCTGGACAGGACAGCTATGAAAATTTGGCCAGGTGAATCTGGACATACCGTCGAGGACCTTTTGGCTCAGTGTTTCGAAAAATGTGGACTATAAGCCTGCAGTCAGAGTAAATGTGGTTGGTGGCATCCCTGTTCATAGTTAACCGAAAAATTTCCCAGCGGTCAACTTCACCATACAAGGACCCTGGAAAGTAGCAGTAGGTGTGCACCCAAAGCATTTTGATACACTGACGGCAGGGAGATCCTTGGCATTAAAGCAGCTTTTGTTACATCCTAAAGTGGCGGCTCTTGGAGAATGTGGACTAGATCGTACTGTTCCAGCTTCAAAATGGTCACGTCAAGATGAAGTATTTAAGAGAATGCTTTATTTAGCTCGTGCCCCTTATCCTTTATCTGCGTGGACCTCCAGGGGATATGTATGAATTGGATGTCCAAGTAAGGCGTTTGTGGATGATGAAGAAGATATGCAATCCTAAACAATTAATTCACGTCCACTGTTTCAAAGGAACAGTGGAGATGGTGGGGGACTGGCTTCCAATCGAGAATTCTCGAACACTTACTTTGGAGTGACATCAGCGGTCCAATCGTTTGATGAGAGCCAGATAGCCGGATTATGTGCTATACCTAGAAGTAAGCTGCTTTTAGAAACAGACTCACCGTACTTTCCACCCGGCAGAGCTGTCATTGACACTCCAGCATATATCGATGATGTGGCTGCTTATGTGACCTTCGGCCAACGGAGTTGTACCAGATGACCATGGAGAAGGTTTTGGCTCTCTATGGGTCATAAGCGAAAAATGTGGAGGGATTTTTAATTGTAAATAACTTTGTATATATGTTCCAGATTTTAATGTGCTTTATTTTTTTTTAAATATGCATTGACTCAGGAGAAACAGTTTTAAAACAGTTGTGAAATAGGAATCACGAAATGGCGATTCCTCAAATTGGCTTGGAGCTGTTAACCGGAACTAGAAAACAGCTGATTTTAGTTCTGGGTCAAGCAGTATCTAAAGCCACACTGACCAATATAGACACATTACTTGCCGACTCGTGCAAAGTAATAAGTAAACTATATAAGATTCAGTATTCTACCATATCAACACGTGTGACGGATACACAGACTATTTGTAAGTACTTACTGTTATCTTGTACTTGAGTACTTGAATTTAGAAGCAGAGTGATTTATCTCTTCGTGAACCTTAAAAGTTTTTTTGTGAAATTTTTGTTTTCGATGATTTTAAAGAGTCTGTTTTTCAATTTTTCATGACGTATAGTGGTATAAAGTGTAGAAAAATCGACTTTGTATATTTAACACTGGACAAATATTGAAATCTAAGCTTTCCAATACGTCCTTGGAGTCTTTCGATTTCGAAAAGTGAGTAACACCTCATCTAGAGTAAACATCGGAGTATATCTGACGTTTTTATTGCAATCGGCCTCGGCCGATTGTATAAAAGATAGTAAATACGCTTTGAGAGCGCATGTGCAAACTCCATTAGCGTGGCATGTTGGGTAATAATCGAGTACTAAGAAACAATATTAGCACATAATTCTGCTGTGAATATTGAGATTTCTAGAAATAAATCTTATAAAGTGATCACATTTTTTTCAAAACAAGATTTGCTCACTACAAAAACCAACTATTTCCGAATAATAACGATAACATCCGAGAGACTTTCCTAAAAAGGAAAAAGGCGCGGCTACCTTCCAAATAAGGAGAAAATGAGGCGTGGCTTTATAAATTTTAGCGTGAAAATTCACAACTGCGCAAACAAAAACGGTGGTTTCATAAACAAGTACGTGTAATTCCCATTTGCATAAAGCTATTTGGCTTTGTTACCTTGAAGATTTAATGATATTCCGATTGCAACCTAAGCTTTTTAAAAAGCTACGCTTGTTAACTGTAGAATGTATTTTTGTAAGGAGAGGTTTGGTGGAGCATTTACTGGATTATGCAACAAACCTATGTTTCTATGGATCTTTGTGTAGTTTTGTAACCCAATATAAGTAAGGTATCAAACTCGCCCTCTTGAGTGCATATATTAAGGGCACTCAAGATAAATATATGATTAACAATAATTTCATCTATTTTAGAATGTAAAGCAAGTATAAGTAAGATTACCAGAAGTTTTGTTAATACAAAGTCCCTTTAAAAGGTGCAGTAAGCCTTGCAAGGGAAAAAATTTTGCTCGAGATTTTATTTAACATATTTTGATGTATTCTTTCTAAGTCTGCCTTGACACCTGGGTTGTCAAAGGCAGGAGGTGGACGGGTCCTCATGTTTTGTTTTATTTTACCAATACGAGGTTTTATCACACACTTTTAATCCAATCGGACAACATATCTACTCTACGTCTCCATCTGCAAGAAAAATCATCTACAGAATCCATTGTAATACGGAAATTTGTACGCCAATTAATAGCAGATAATCCACAATCTATCACTTTCTTTAGATTATTCGTAAAAAACGAAAATTCAGATATGAAATTCTAAAATGTATTGCCGTCTTAAACCTTTAATTTAGGATATATTAAGAATAGAAAAAATCTAGAAATGTATATGCCATTTACTTTTAAATTAATTTATGAATGTTTAAAATTCTCACGTTGCCTGTGCCCAATACTGTGACGTATAAATGTATATGTGTTATCATGTATGCCGCGAACCTATTTCTTTACTATTATGATTTTTTTCTTGAATAGCTTTTACTTGTGTACTTACAAACGACATGTATTATTGTATATCCTAGAATAAATATTACCGGCACATAACATACAAATTTATGGTAGACATATGTCACGCTTGTCTACTACCAGTTCGATTTGGTATATCTATCACAACAATACATTTGATTGCATAGCCCGGTCACCATGGGGATGTGCATAGTAATAGAACATTTATGTAAATTGAATATATTCATTGTCAATTTATACTTACTCTGTGTATGGCGTATGATAAATGCATTTAACTTGTAGTTATTGCTAGTGTTTACTTACTTGTACATACAGTTTCAATAAATGTCTGAACTGACCTAAAGATATCTGATTACAATATCATCATTGTCTGAATGCAACGTCATTTAAAAAAGCTGACTGCAACACCATCAAGATAGCTAACTGCAACAAAATCAAGAAAGCTGACGGCAACACCATCATGATAGCTGACTGCATATCATCAAGATAGCTGACTGCAACACCATCAAGACAGCTGACTGCAATATCCTCAAGACAGCTGACTGCAATATCATCAAGATTGCTGATTGCAACTACACCAAGATAGCTGACTGCAACACCATCAAGATAGCTAACTGCAACAAAATCAAGAAAGCTGACGGCAACACCATCATGATAGCTGACTGCATATCATCAAGATAGCTGACTGCAACACCATCAAGACAGCTGACTGCAATATCATCAAGATTGCTGATTGCAACTACACCAAGATAGCTGACTGCAACGCCATCAAGATAGCTAACTGCAACACCATCAAGATAGCTGACTGCAATGTCATCAAGACAGCTGACTGCAATATCATCAAGATAGCTGATTGCAACAACACAAAGATAGCTGACTGTAACACCATCAAGATAGCTGACTGCAATCAAGACAGCTGACTGCAACTACACCAAGATAGCTGACTGCAACACCATCAAGATAGCTGACTGCAATATCATCAAGATAGCTGATTGCAACATCATTAAGATACCTGAATGCAACAATATCAAGATATGTGTAGCTGACAGCAACTTCATACACATAGTTGACTGCAACATCATCAAGATAGCTGACTGCAACATCATCAAGATAGCATCATCAGGATAGCTGATTGCAACACCATCAAGACTGCTGACTGTAACACCATCAAGATAGCTGACTGCAATATCATCAAGATAGCTGACTGCAATATCATCAAGATAGCTGATTGCAACATCATTAAGATACCTGAATGCAACAATATCAAGATATGTGTAGCTGACAGTAACTTCATACACGTAGTTGACTGCAACATCATCAAGATAGCTGACTGCAACACCATCAAGATAGCTGAATGCAACATCATTAAGATACCTAAATGCAACAATATCAAGATAAGTGTAGCTGACAGCAACTTCATACATATAGTTGACTGCATCATCCTCAAGATAGCTGACAGCAACACCATCAAGATAGCTGATAGCAACAACATTAACATAGCTATACCTATGTATATCTGTCATACAAAGCAACAATAATCAGAGAGTTTCAAATTTATACTTATTCAAAAAATCAATGTAGCTCTAAATGTACAATGATGTCAACGGAAATTCCATATGTATCTATATACAATCAGTCTTTTTTATCAAAGTTTGGCTGGTACATGTTTTATTTCATTTCTAGTTGATTAAAGTCGAATGCAACTAATATAGTTATACCTAACAAAACACATGGAACGAAGTAATGCCCAAATAGATTACACAGATCTATACATTGTTCACATAGAGATCTACAACACACTGGAAGACAATCAGTGATTCTGCTGTAACATACGTTATACAATTGTTACACTAATATTTAAAACATTTAATATGTTTGAACATTTTTATAACAATCTTTGTTATAATAATGTTTAAACATATTAAATGTTTTAAATATTAGTGTAACACAATAAGTATAAACAAAACATTCATAGGTACAAATAATACGGTATACCATTCAGCAAGTGTTCGTGAATGTTATACATTTCTACAAAAAATATCATACTGAATAGTAAGTGTAGTCTAACTTCTTCAGACTTTCGTTCAAATGCATATTTTCACATACCAACAATATTCTGTCTTTGTTCCAAAATGCGATAAACTGATCGTTTCCATAACGGGGTCAGGGGATGGAAACTAAATATGTATATCGGACTTTGCTATCTACCGCTGGTCAACATCATGTCTGCGTTTCACACGACTCAACTCTGAAACATACATTGATATAGTAATTTGCATAAAATATAAATCAATAACATAGTCATAAAAGATATTTTTCATCTGAATTCACGATAAAGTGATTTCTGTGTTACTAATTATTTTGAGCACTCCAAAAATACCTTACATTTAATAATCCATCTTTAATTTTAACGTACGGCTACGTAATAACAAGTAAGTTCGTTAAGATGGTTGATTTATACTCGCATTAGTATAGAATTCCAGAAAACATCATATTCACTGCAATCACATCAAAATGGCCGTCTTAAATCCATCTTAATACCGATAAAAGATAAATTAGACTTTTCACTGTCGAGGGGATAAAAGAATAGGCTTAATGCACTCACCATCACACTTGTTATCTGACACTATCTTATCAAAGTGATTTCAAAAATAAATTGAGTTTGAAGATATTTTTCTAATAAAATATAAACCAAGAGTCACTAAAAGAAATGAAGAAATGTAACTCAATTGCAAAAACACGAATAAAAGGAAACAACAAAAACAACAAAAATTAAAAAAAAAAGAAGATATACACATTTTTAAGATGAAAGTTAATAAGAAGATTTTTCCTTGGGCTAATATATTTTATGACAGCATCCTTAGTTTTCAATATTCACGTATTCAGTGAAATGTCACCACCGTAGTATAGAATAAGAGAGTTGTTGTCAACACAAGAAGGACACTTGCAGCTCCAGTGGCGTACGATTCCGAGGAAAGAACAATAACTCTAACAAATATTTCACACACATATTCTCATTTAATGAAAGCTCTGAACACTTGTATGTATAAAGATATTTTCTACATGTCTATGAATGCTGATCATGCCGCAGAAAGTGTTAGATCTACGAATGAATAACAAGGTGATACCATAGACCTATATATAGGTCTATGGTGATACGGATTCGTGTAATGAAGGCGTCTTGGACTGGGCTTAGCTTAAAATATTTTACAGAAGATATTTACGTATATCGTATACTATTATAAATGTATTTGTATAAATCATGTAAAAACAGCAATGGTTTTTTTTTTTTTATCATTCACCTTTTTCATATTTGAATATCTTAACTCTGCCAATTTTCTCGTCTCTTCCGTGAACATTCGTTGCTATGCACATGTAATCGCCCTCGTGACGTCTCTCAGCCCCCATGATTTGTAACCATCCTGTCAACTGGGACTTTTCTGGCCCTCCACGAGAACTGACCGAAATGGACATATCATCGCCTTAAACAATCATGGAAGCTTATTAATCGTGGATATTTCAATCAGTTTTATGACAAGAAAAGGATATATCAGTACTTGAACCAATTATGATATTATATTGGCATATTTCTGTCGTCCACGTATCACTTAAATCAATTTCTCAGATATCAGGGTCGACTTTTCAGATATTTATGTTAGGAACTGGTCATAAATTGCTCACAAGTCTACTTAAGATGTTATAAGTTCACATAATTTCTGACAAGTCAACATTACTTCTGACAAGGCGACCTTACCCGTAACAAATCAACATAGTTTTGGTGTAAGCAGATATAATAATCATGTTTGTGACAGAAATATGCCACTAAGTGAAATGTTATGAATCAATGAGTTTAAAAATGTGCATATATATATATAAGATACAACATAACATGTACCATATTTAAATATAAGTCTAATTCGATTTGTTTTCATCTGAATTACATGATACATAAATTTTAAAGAATTTTTATTTTTAAATATCACATCAATCATACTATCAGGGTACACTGTCGAACATCAAAACCGAAAGATTTAGTTACATGAGATAAACAACTAAATTGATGTAAATTGTAGCTCAACGCAATAGATCTAAGTCATGGAATGAAACGACCACCTAAATCGGAAATTATAATGTAAAACATCGAAATCAACATAAATCATTTACAATTATGCCTGGAAACAATTCTAACAATAAATCATGAAAGTGATTCAAACGCTGAAATTGGTATTAACAATAGCATACAATAAACAATTAGGGCGATATAAATCAACGTATCAATCATGTTTCAAAACAGATACATATTGCCTTTTGCTAACTTTCAAATTCTACTAATTTAGTTAAAAATAAGTAGAATCTGAAAGTTAGCATGAGACAATATGTACAAGTCTGAATTTTTCAACAAAATTATGCTTAAAGCAAAAAAAAAAAAATATATTATCGAAATTAATAGAACTAAATGCATGAACTACACATTCAAATTGGATAATCTTTACACAATAGATGACTAAAAGTTCAGTGCCCAATATAATCCCATGCTGATCTTCACTTATACATTGGCGGATTTAGAAGGGGTGCAGGGATTTTAAACCCTCTCCCCACTTTTGATCGGAAAATTTTACGTAAAAGTTTATTTTTGACCATTTTAGGGCTTCAACCCCCCCCCCCCCCCCTTTCCAGACCGAATAGTGCAAAACAGTCATGGAAGATTGCAAACCCAATCCCCCCCCCTTTTCAAAAATTTCTAGATCCCCCTATGGTATACATATATTTCTACCAGCGACATATGAGGGCCTCGGATCGAAATAATCATGTAAATACCTCATAAGTCTTATGTCAGGACCGAATTATGCAATAAAGTCTATTTGGCAGGTTTTGAAATAGATAATAACTGAAAATAACGTGTGCATTTTAAAAAAAAAGATGAAAGACGCACCGGCCTTGACAATCGGAATACCATCACCATTTTGATGAGCAAAGGCGGGAGAGATTCCGAATGCATGAGGGGGTATGACTTTGGTTTTATCCTAGGCCATAATGCAATTTTTCAGTAATGTTTTACAACTCATGTTATAAATATTTTGAAATCCACATATGAATTCAATGAAGAAGTATACATAGATTATATATATTTCATTATTTTCTCATTTAAGATAATAATCATGGTAAAACATAAGATTAAAAAAGTAAGATTTTACTTAGAATTTGAAGATAAATCCCGAGGAGTATACCTTATTACAAATCACGAATCTGGATCATCTAAGCGTTTGTCAAAATTCCCCATTCTTCGGCTTTCCTCGAAGGAATACAACGCCAAATGAGGGGGAAATTCATTGGATTGTAATTTAGGATATGAAAAGTAATATACTTTTTGATGAATATTATACAATCGTTAAGGCAATTCAGTAATCGTAGCGATTTTCACGTTTTTAAAAATGTTAGAGCATTGGAAACGAATCGGAGGATTTAACCAGCCTGCGTAGACTCCGCTATGAAAAAAAAACTAGATCATCCATTCAAAGAGAAACAAATAAAGTCAAAAACAGGAAATGAGCATAATTGCCTATTTTCGTGCAAACATGACAGGCATGCTGATCGTGGCCATGTATGTTTACTTGAAGTAGTTCTAATGGCCGACTACGTAGTACATACGAGTCTTATTTGCGTACCGAAATGGACGAGTTGTTACCTGCGAATCTGTGTCACAAAACATTTCATGGTAACACCTTAACAAAGATTTTATGTCGATTGCGTAAAAGGTCCTCCATTGTCAGAATAAGATCATTATCTGAATGATCACGATTACGAAATGTGTTCTTATGTCTGGAAACGTATTAAAGTCTGATAGAACTATAATACTTGAAATGGCGGTTGGGGGAGGAGTCAATCCAAATCCACAATCATTAACCGTGACCATATCAATGATGCATGGACTGGGACATCGCCCTGGTGATCTATGTCACCTAAAGCGGTCTTCCTACTTTTACGGCCCGGGATATGTCAGCGTACGGGTGAATGTTGACATCCGCTGGCATATTATATTCTTGACATACACGGAAGTACATTTAGACATTGTTCGATTCGTTTTCGTACGTTTCCGTTCGTTGTCATTTGTTTATACTAGGCATGAACAAAATATTACGATGTATACAGATGAATAGTCAGTACACAGAGTGAAAACTCACTAAGTTTGTCAGCTGGTGGAGTAGCGACAGTGGCGGATCCAGGATTTCCGAAAAGGGGGGGGGGGGCAAATGGGTATTAACCAAACTTTTCGGCCATTTTTGGTGGAAAATCTGGATTTTTACTAGTAAATATGTGACCAAAAGGGGGAGCTGGGTCCCCGGCCCCCCCTCTAAATCCGCCACTGAGCGACACCTAAAATGTACTGTACGTGTATAAAAGTACAAAAATCGTTCCGTGTGCTGCATGCTCTAATCTGTTTCTAGTACAGCACCCTCGGCGTTCAGTTTTCGTTTGTATTTCGAGTTATACATTAGCTGTACGTGCTTTTATGGAAATCTTGCACGCAAAGACATATTGCTATTTTTAACAACGTAAGTTGGCCAAGAATCGCTTGTACTAGTTACCGCTCACGAACTCAATCGAGCGCACGGTGGAAGTGTGTCACTAATGTCGCATGCTCAGCCGACTACTAAAACGCATCCTTACAATAAATACTGCTTAAACCAAAACCAAACAGTGGCGGATTTAGAGTGGGCCGCCCCCCCCCCTCTTTTGACCACATATTTACTAGTAAAAATCCTGATTTAGCGCCAAAAATGGCTAAGTCTTTTTGTTAATACATATGTGGGCCCCCCTTTTCGGAAATCCTGGATCCGCCACTGCCAAAGGTAATATCTAATATATATCAAACGATGTTCATTGCCAGGAACATTTATAAAGGTAAGTAACAGGACTTCTAGATTATGTTTTTTTAAATCCATGCTACCAGAAGAGATCTCTATGATCTGAAGTCAATAATGCCATGACACCAGTGTTTAATCTTCAAAGAAGACATTAAGCCAGACTATACATCAGCTATCTGAAGTTACAGATATTCAATAAGAATTATATATTTTTTATTTCATTTCAATAGGTATATATGCAGATATAGGAAAAAATGACAAAGCGTCAATGAAATTATATCATAGATCTTCTGAAAATATGCACAGAAAACTCAGTTGTAAAATTTCATCTTTCCAGTACTTTTCAAAAATCAAATGCCAACAACTTCTCTTAAAAATGATCAAACTGGTCAAATGATCGACTGTGTTTATCTGAATTTTCAGTACTTTTTCCACTGACTTATCACTACCACATTGCCACCACCCAAGTTGACCAATTGGCTGATGGTTACATAGCATAAAGTAAGTTACGGATAACTAAGCTGACTAATGACAACCTTGCTAAACTCTCCAAGCAAAGCTCCACTGAACTAAACTGAAATCTATGTTAATCGTAGAATGGATGAAGCATTTACCTGGTAAATTCATCTTTTCACCATCGACACGAATAAACATCCAACTAATAAATGGAACAGGGTTGCCATAGGCCTCGCATAGCAACACTACGTCATCTCCGGTCACGTTGCGGACGCTCTCTGGACCCGTTAGTATCGTCGGACCTGCAGAGCAAGTATTTATTAGCATTTTATCTTGATCATTATATAGAACACGTACATATAGCGTGCATGAATACCAATGAAGAGGTTTTTTCTGCATATGAATCTCCACATGCACTTTTTGACATTCTAGATACATCTACCTTCATATCATTACTAAGAACTACAACCATATTTGAGCGACTATTTTATTACACTGAATGTTAAACGTTCCTGTTCAAATTATATTTCACATCAATCCATCCACCCATCCATCCAGTTATTTTATTTTAGAGTTATGGACATTTTATTACACTCCTTTGAATTATAACAGAAAAGCGTAGTACTATATAGATAGGGTGCATTAGACATTGGTTTATAACACCTGAAATTCATTCCCCTTTCATAATGGTATGACCGTTATGAATGTGGACTCTCGATTTGTCCTCTAAGAAATCATAGTATGATTAAGTGGTCAGCTAGCCTGACTAATAATCAAGACGTGGCGGTTCGAACACTCACATTTCGAGAGGTTTCCACATTTCGATTAAGAGGCGACACCCCTGTTTACTACTTGTATTCCATAGGTTAATGTTTTAGTAACAATAAATCCAGTTGTATGACGTGTTTGTAGTATGAATCAGTATACCGAGACGACGCATTATTATTATATCTAATGTGTAAGGCGAAGTAAAACACAGATGGTCGCGGGAAAAAAGTGGAACTACTTTCCCTTTGATCTATGTCGAATTCGACTACTTTGCGTTCTTCAAGTGAAATAAACGGTGTTTTAAAATGTAAACTATGTACAATCCATGCAAAGTAATTTACTCGGGTGATTAGTAGCGTAAGCATGGATTTTATATAAGTTTTGAATTTAACACCGTATTTTTCACTTGACAAAGACCAAATGGTAGAAAATTTGAGAAAAAATTAGGGTTTTTTTTATTATACAACGACTTCCATGTGGTAGATTTTATTTGATGTATGCCAAAAGCACTAAGTGAGCAATGATGTAGCATTACTTCTATTAAAACAAAGTAGTCGTTGTTGTGACAGAAGTTCAAAATACTAGTAATGTTATCAGGACTTTTAAGATACGGTAAATCATTGTATAACACAAAACTTGTGTGAAAATATTACTTAACTTCCAAGTACTGATGTCATCGTTTAATTACTTGGGGGTATTTAAGACATGCGTGTATAGTTGCTTTGACTTCCCAGTAGGAGACACAACATTCAGTAGGCACCCTCAGTTCACTGACGTTTCTATGTTTTAGGATTACAAAGACAGAGGAATCGTTGACACAGGTTATGGAAACACCCACACAGGACTTTATATGATACAAGATGCAGCTAGATAAGAATTTGAACGAGTCTTTGCAACAGAGAATATGATCGTATGCAAAGGTCTCACAATGCAAGGGACAACATTATTATCTGATACACACCTACTGGGCATCGTCCGACTTGCTGGACAATTAAATCGGCATTGTCTGTCCGGATTTTGTCCTCTCTAAGCTTACACACTGTCTGATACTGCACTCCATTAGATCCACAGACGATGTCCTGATTCTGACACACGCAAACGTATCGGGATCCTACCTCACGACAATCTAGAAACAGCCCACACTGACCATGTAGGGGTGACGCTCCTGGAAGATCACAGAAATCTCCTTCAGACTTCGCACAGGTTTCACAACACCCGCACCTATCCGTGGTCAGGCCCGCTATACACTCGCTTTCTGTCCTAGTCGGGCACTTTGATCGGTCACAAACTCCACACTCAGAGAGCAACTCTGTTTCATCACAACTTACATAAACAAACCATACCAAGCACATAATGCGAAGTTCTAAATTCATGATAACTCTGTGTTCTTGGCAACATTTAAAGATGGCGAAACGCTATAACTTGAAAGTCAGACAGCAGGTCTTAGAACGCGCACATTGTTTTTGTTTATTCACGCGCTTCCTTCAGATTAGATAAGAGTTCTTAGACAAGATAGTAATAAAATAGATATGGTGATGACATATTCTTATGCAATCGCCAATCCACGTAGCATGCCCTTCTTACAATATATCTTGACTGTGTTCAAACAGTCTATATAACTATAAAGTGAGGGGGTGGTATAACTTGATAAAGTGGTATCATTTTATCGTTTGAAGGAACCCCTATACACACGCCGCGTAACAGAATCCATTCCACTACACTAGAGTAGATTTCTTAATATGTAGAATATGTACCTATCCCGTATCAGAATCGGCGATTTGGAGTTGAGTGATCGATGTTTTTCGTCGCTTTCAACAATTTTTCAGTCATATAGCGACATGGAGGCAGGAGGTAAGCAACCTCGTCGACATAGTGGCACAATCCGGGAATCGAACCCCGATCGTCTGCATCGGAAGGTCACCTTCCGGAGTGACGGATTGGGGCATCGTAGGACACGATGGGATGGGGGTGTTACTCAGTAACCTACTGCTTGTCTCGTTGTGGGGCTTTGTCTTTATTTTGATTTATGTGGAGAAGGGAATATAATTGTATTTTACCTATGAACAATATTACGGTGATACTATTACAATGTACAATTTACTGGGGAGAGTGATGTAACCAGTGCCGCGGGTGGATTAAAGCAGCATCATTTGTCATGCAGATCTGATGTTGACACGGTGACTGACAGTTCGTAAGTCTCAATTCCTGATTCCGTCCGTTTTCTTAAAGGATCAAGCTTGATGAGATCAGAAAGAGGCTTGTGACAACGGGTTATTGGGTTTGTGTTTCAAATGAAGGACAGGATTTTATTGGGTGAACCTCTGAAGATCAACATAAAATCCATACCAAATCAGTAAGAAGGCCACGTGAGATAGTATTGTTTTCCTTTAAAAAGAAAGTCTGATAATACCACTTTATCGAAGCGGAATTTAAATATTTCAATCGGTTGGTAGAAATCGAATATTACAAATGTAAGCGACGAATCTGAAAACTGACGCAAAGTTATTAAATGTGTGCTGTACAATATACATTGGTTTAATCAGCATGGCCACATACAAGGTCAGTATTTGAACGAGTTTCGTTTACAAAAGAAAGGGGGTTACACTTGTGTACATGTATATAAAATATATAACTTTTTTTAAATAATACACTTCCTTTCCGATTTATTCACAGAAAATGTATAAGACTACCATTCGTTTTGTGACCATTCAGAATCAGTAATTTTAGGTGTATTGATGTATATGGGTCTTATTCATGCCAACTGTTCGTATATTTTGAGCACAACTAGCTGAGTCTTAAGAACAAGAATATGTTGCTTCAGTCATTGAACATATTATTTCTATTGTCTAGTGCTATCGCGTGTCGTTTATATACATGTATTTTAAGGAGAAATGAAGTATATTCATATTCTTAACATTGTCACATATTTATATGTAACATTGTAAATGTATACAAAAATGGCCATGGAGTTTTCTAGAAATATAGTTGAAAAAAAAACCGTTACAAAGGAACAATAAAAAAGTTTATATTTTACTTTCATGTACAGTTACCTGGTGGATTGATTGTAACAGAGAAAGTGTCCACCTCCATTCAAATATACAACACTGCTAAAATGCACGTGCATTCCGGACAATGGGCTCTGGGAAGTGACCTCCATGGAGCGAAAAACAAAGATAAATGTCACATGTTTGTTCATGACGTTTTGAGAGAAGCTGGACTATACGCTCCTAGTGCTAAACCTTGGTGAATATGAATTCGATTTTATCTAATATGAAACCTAGATTTTAGAAAATATAGATTAAAATAAGTTGTTTGGCCTTTTCTATTAGGTCCATCTGGTATGTAATTTTTCTACAAATGTTTTGGACTTCCAAAATTTTGGCTTTAATAATTGCTGAAAGGGGCACTCGAAATGTGAATCTGGTGCTTGAAAATGAATACCGGTACATATGTTGTGGGTCGATACCACTGATGGCGGACAGTAAGATTCCGAGGGTATAATCAGTTCATTTTTAAGTGCTTCAGCACTGACAAGAAATATATAATTCTATTTTAAGTGTAAACCTTGATAATTATTTATAAAATAAATAAATAATTGAATAAATACATAAATTCGAAGTATGTCCCTCATGCCTGGCTCTGTCCTAGGTTGGTTTGTGGCTGAATTCCTATCCCGTCAAGTCCATTCGGTAGGTGATTTTTCTATATATTATGTTTTGGACTAAAGCTAAGTGAGAATGACCGCCAAGGCCAAATGGGAATCTTTTGTTTATAAATTTGAAGTTTTCAGTTATCATACAATAAACAAACAATTTACTTATGAATTATTGGTACTGTGAAGGTATGATATTATTTCATTATTTTTGTGTATTCATAGGTTTTATGGGTACAGTCCTATTTCATCATCGGAGTGGGGAGATCGTCAATCTCGTGGGATTCAGGCTCTGAACTGTTACCATCAAGTGTCCATTCCAATGCTAGGAGATATTGTAGCTCTCCCCAACCCCCGGGGACACACTCGTGTTGGTATCATGGCACCCAGGGGACGGATTATATGTACATCTGATAAAAAGATCGTGGAAATGAAGTTACCCACGAATATCAAACGCGTGTTCTGGAGATATAAAGAAGTGGAACCTGATGCACTGTACCTCAACAACAATAGAAGCTCGCAATAAAGTGATTATGTACATAAAATGTAATTCACTTAATCAATGGACAGTGAGAACTTCACAAGAAGTTTGTTTTGTTTGCTAATTTATAAGCACCTCCTAGATTTTTTTTCATCTAAATGGCGTTTAGAGAGGAGGAAATCTAAGTAAACGTAGAAAACCACTAACTTTAGGCAGATACACTGACAAGCTTACCACGTGATCCAAACTTCAACAGATACACTGGCATACTTAACAACGTGCCAAAGTCATCAGCAGATACATGTACACTGTCACTGACATACCTTATCACGTAACTGTGCTTCAAAATTACACTGGCAGACATTACCATGTGCCGTGGCCTTCATAAGATACACTGGCATACCTTCGACCTGGCGACCTTCCGGCAAGGACACTGACAAACTTCATCACGTGCCCGTATCTTCAGCAGATACACTAACAGACCTCATCGCGTGCCCCTATCTTCAGCATATACATTTACAGACTCATCGCGTGCCCCTATCTATAGCAGATACACTGACAGACCTCATCACGTGCCCCTATCTTCGGCAGATACACTCACAGACCTCATCGCGTGCCCCTATCCTCAGCATGTACACTTACAGACTCATCGCGTGCCCCTATCTTCAGCAGATACACCCACAGACTCATCACGTGCCCCGATCTTCAGCAGATACACTCACAGACCTCATCGCGTACCCCGATCTTCAACAGATATACTCACAGACCTCATCACGTGGCCTTATCTTCAGCAGATACATTCGTAGACCGCATCGCGTGCCCCTATTTTCAGCAGATACGCTCACAGACCTCATCGCGCGCCCCTATCTTCCACATATACACTCACAGACCTTATCGCGTGACCCTTTCTTCAGCATATACACTCACAGATTTCATCGCGTGCCCCTATCTTCAGCATGTACACTGACAGACCTCATCGCGTGCCCCTATCTTCAGCAGATACACCCACAGACTCATCGCGTGCCCTGATCTTCAGCAGATACACTCACAGACCTCATCGCGTGACCCTATCTTCAGTAGATACACTCACAGACCTCATCGCGTGACCCTATCTTCAGCAGATACTTTGACCAACCTCATCGCGTTCCCCAATCTTCAGCAGATGCACTGATAGATCTTATCACGTGCCCCTATCTTCAGCAGGTACATTGACAGATTTTATCACGTGCCTCTATCAAGCAGATACACTGACAAACCTTATCACGTGTCCCTGTCTTAAACAGATACACTGACAGATTTTATCATGTGTCCCGATCTTCAGCAGATACACTGACAGATCTTATCATATGCCCCGATCTTCAGCAGATACACTGACCGACCTCATCACGTGCCCCAATCTTCAGCAGATATAATGACAGACCTCATCACGTGCCCATATCTTAAGCAGATACACTGACAGACCTTATCATGTGTCCCGATCTTCAGCAGATACACTGACAGACCTCATCACGTGCTCCGATCTTCAGCAGATACACTGACAGATCTTAATACGTGCCCCTATCTTCAGCAGATACATTGACAGACCTTATCATGTGCTACAATCTTTAGCAGAAACATTAACATATCCGAAACTATTATCATTTAATATGACTTCTTATCATTGTCTTTGTATTACCTGTACATATTCAATCTTTCACGACTATATCGTTACTATAGGGTAGAAGTTATATTTTCTCTCATTAATACATGTATTTAAATGTGTGTGTTCATGAGAATAAATTATGAATTAAAGCTTGTCGTTTACTAAATATGTAAAATGATGGAACGTTTCCTTTTCAGACGTAAGACAATAAGATTATAAGCGGAAGAAGGGGCTGATAGCTTTATTTTTCAATTTATTTATTTATTTTTGTTCATTTATTTATTCTATTTATTCGTTTATTTTGACGGTTATATGGTCTAATTGATTTGATTATTGTTTTACATCACCCCACGATTATTTCACGCACATGGTGACGACATCTCTCTGATGCATTCCATAGAAATTCAGACCTTTGCCCTTCCGACGCACGGAGGGATCTTTTACCGTGACACTGGACCTCGGTTTATACTATCTCGCCCGAAAAAGAGTACACCATGGCGGAAATCGAACCCAGGACCGTTAGGTCACGAGCCGAGCACCTAATCCACTAAGTCACACCGGCTTTGAAATAAACGATCGATACAATTTAAGATGAATACCGTGACTTGAAATACAATGTGTTTCCACATAAAGTCAATTAAATGATAAATAATAGTTGTTGTTGTTGTTGTAGTTCTTCTTCTTCTTCTTCCTCTTCTTCTTCTTCTTCTTCTTCTTCTTATTATTATTATTATTATTATTATTAATATTATTATTATTATTATTATTATTATTATTATCACTTGTGTGTGTGTGTGTGTGTGTGTGTGTGTGTGTGTGTGTGTGTGTGTGTGTGTGTTCTTGGTCGCTTGGTTCGCTTCTAAAGAAATCTTATGGACACAATTAAAAGTTCCTTTCATTTCAACAGATACCGTAGGTGAGACTTCTTTCGGATTATATAGTTTTGTCCTATCGTTACCATATTTACATTCACGTTTCTTTTCTAAGTGGAATACATAGTTATACTTGAGTCTAGAGTTCAAAAAAGCAAGTCATTTCAATGCGTCCGTTGTCCGACCATCGTCCGTCTGTATACATTCACATTATCGACTTCTTCAGAACCGGCTGTAACGATTTTAATGAAATTTAGTGAGGATAAAATACTCATAATTCTCCCGAGATGGGATCGACCTCCGGTGTTCTGTCTTTCGGATAAGACAGTAAAAACCGAGGTCCCGTATCACGGTAGGCGTGGCACGTAAAAGATCCCTCACTGCTTCGGTTGGGTCCGTGGTAAAGGTCTAAATTTGCATGCAATGCATCAGGCAGATGCCGCCACCATATACGTGAAATAATCGTGGAGTGACGTAGAACAATAAGCAATCAATCAATCTTCAAAACCGGCTGTAGTCGGGCGCGCCTGACCCGGATTTCCGCTACGCTTGACCTGACCCGGATTTCCGCTACGCTTCAATCGTAGCGGAAATCCGGGTCAGGCGCGCCCGACTAAATCGGCTGTTAAGATTTTGATGAAATTTAGTAAGATTAAATACTCATAATCTTCCTCAAATGTTGTTTGGATGGGGTGGATCCACAAAAGGACAACAAAGATCCAAGAGAGTGTCATTTTTGTA
The DNA here is from genome assembly GCA_035048485.1 of Pteria penguin. Taxonomy (NCBI): domain Eukaryota; kingdom Metazoa; phylum Mollusca; class Bivalvia; order Pterioida; family Pteriidae; genus Pteria; species Pteria penguin. The sequence continues at coordinate 40,713,788 of CM068583.1, forward strand.
AGTCAACTTATTCAGATCGCGGCTGCATAGATTTACAAATTCATGCATTATAGTGATCTAGAACGATATTTACGATATTTCCAGAAGTATTTCCGGTTTTGGGGTTTTTTTTCTTCCTTTTTTATGTTCAGTTACATGTATTTCAGTTACATGTTTAAAGTGAATGAACATGATCGTTTAGTTTCCAAATTGTGACTACTGTCGGGCTTCCATTATCAGCTTTTAGTCTCGAACGAGCCGTGCTTATACTCCGACACGGGCATAATGACGTCAGCGCGCTCTAACATCACGATAAGGGCACGCCGAGACTCGAACACTGGTCCACTGTCCAGACCGCATACCATTCAGTCAAATACCCAGTGCAGCCCGAATAGCATCCAAAATCGGCGGGTTTTCCACGACTTTTTAGTTTGCGTCTATACATTAAATATCAAAAAACAAATATATCAGAGTCATAAAGATTCGAAGGAGTACTCCAAAGGGAAGTTCGTTACATAAAAAGTAAAGGAACACGAACACTCTGTATTGCAAATTTTCGGCCTCACGACCTCTGTCAAGCAATTTTTCAGATGACAAATATAAGGCTATGTAAAATCCATGTTTACAATTCAAAGATACATACCGGGCAGGCTTTTCATCTGAAAAATTGCTTGATAAAGGTCATGAGGCCGAAAATTTGCAATACAGAGTGTTTGTGTTCCTTAACTTTTTATACAATAGAGTCGGTCAAACGCCTTAGATTATACACCACCGAGTACTTTGTTGCCTGAATATTTCTGTCAGTTTTTAAATACATAACTGTAGCGTATATTTATATTCAATGTATATTACCCAACAATGACAATGTTCGATATGCACTTGTACGTTTCTCACAATATGGCTATGAACAATCTGCCAAAAAAACCCCACAGCTGTCGTACATATTGCTAGTAAAGCAGCGTGGTATGTTTTTGAGTGTATGCAAGATGAAGCCGAAGGCTTCACTAAGACACGAAACGCCGAAATGGGGTAGGTGCGGGAAGGGGTCGCGCTGGTAGGGGTCTGGGGGCCTTCTTCAGTCAAATTTTGGAAAATTCGCACAAAATAATGCAATTTGAGATAATTTTTCGTTGTATATATGCACTGTTTCGCTTTCAAATGTACTTTGAATTTAAGAAAACTCAAGCATTTACAGCTTTAATATATTCGTCGAACTATACCACATCAAACACCACCATCAATACTGTTTATGCTGTTTAGCCAATAACACGTAATTTTCTTTTTTTTTTTCTAAAGGTCAGACATACTAGTAGGCCTATCTCCTCTCTGTATTTTAACGATTTAAAGCCCCCCACCCCCACCCCACCCTACAAAAAGGGCATATGTTTTATTACGTTCCACCTTCGATATATTTATTTTTAAACAATTTCCCAAAGACTTCCGTCGAAATTGCATTATACTTTCGAAACATGTGGTGCACTGTATCTGGCAATTTTAGCCAAGAAGGTTCCTCTCTGGCAACAAAGTTGGAACACTCGTTCTTTAATTTTTTATACCAATTCAATGATTATTAGATTTGAAAATTTTAAAATCCGTACCATCGCATCGGCAAAGATTGTTTATTAGATACACTACAAGTACAGCTCTCTCTCAGGATTTTTATACATTTTTTTCTTGCAAAATTTTTGTGTAGGCACTTGCCGTTTTGCCTTCATGCATATGGAAGCAACGCCGCCGGTCACGGATTTATGCAATCTGTGCATCATATTTCGGGTATTATTTTCATTGCAATCTCCGACGACCCCCATATTTCTTGGCATTTTCGGTAGTGGACATGCTTCAACATAAATCATGTACACTCCCATGAATTTCTTGTCAGTAGTTTGTTTGTTTGTTTTTTAATTTTTTTTTTCAAAATACAATTCCGAACAAATGCCACCAGATACAAAAATTCGCATTTCTCAAAAATTTAATCAATAGAAATCATACGAATGATTGTAATACATGTACATGTATAGATGATAAACTTCGTACCCGGAAAATATAGGGAAATCTAAAATGAATCACTATGGTCGCCGTTTGCTGCTAAAGAGGTTGTGAAAATACGCAAAAAGATTTTATTTATTGACTGATATATAGAAATAACCATACAAATTACCAAATGAAGAACGCTTCATTGTATACAAGCTTATGGTGTCGGAGTTCGGGGGTTCGAGGATACACACACACACACACACACACACACACACACACACACACACACACACACACACACACACACATATATATATAATATATATATATATATATATATATATATATATATATATATATATATATATATATATATATATATATATATATATATATATATATATATAATCTAGGTGATTCGGTACCATATAGGTCGTGGGTTCGAGTCGGAAACGTAATTAGTGAAATGTAGGGTGCCTTGTTAGCTGTAGTGTCTTTAAATTGTGCTTTATATGTTTGTCTAATTTGTCTTTATTTCTACAGACATTTCTTCGGAGATCCAAGGTCCATAGTACTCCCAGGTGTTTCACTGATTCTAGTTTCACTGATTGGCTATTAAAGCTCTATTTTTTTTGTGGAGCTCGGGTAGCTCAGTCGGTTAGAGGGTCGGATGCATGACAGCTAGTGATTCGGTATTATAAGTCGTGGGTTCAAGTCCCGTACGGGGAACGAATATAAGTGGCACATAGGGTGCCTTGTTAGCTGTAGTGTCTTTGTGCTTTATATATATATATATATATATATATATATATATATATATATATATATATATATATATATATATATATATATATATATATGATGTTGCAAAGTGCCACTATTTCAGACATAGAACTTTACGTGTCATCCGTGTTTAAATTAATACATGTAGGCCTATATGTATTGCATGTCTGCATAATTATGACCATCGATATATTGATAGTGAAGGACAAAATAGTAATTATGACATCATGACAATGGAGTCATTCGTCTGCTCAATCAATAAAATTCCTCTTTTGGGATTTGTAATTGTTCTTTTCGATTGCATTCTCCGGGGTGTGGTCATGGGAGTTATTTCCCTTTGTATGTTATGATTATGGCGTCCGAAACAACTTCCGTGACAGTCTGCTAGGAAAATCATGAAACACACAACTACAACATGAATGAGAGAAAGTTTAGAAAAGTCCTCCATAGGGTTGGAGAGGCGGCTAAGATAAGGGATCAAGTTGCACAGCAGATGAGAGAAAATATAATTTTGGTAAGCCGTTAAATATTAGATGTGATTAAATGGATCAGAGGAAATTCGACAAACTCAGAACTGTCTTAGAGTCTTTGACCCACAGTTTGTATGTAGTTTTACGGTATATTGGAATTATTTCGCATAAATAGAGTAGCAAATATTACTGGTGGAGAAAAATTATGTTTGTTGAGGAATGCACAGTTCTTGGACAATCCTCCGATCCAGAGCACCCATCCCACTTTTAATTTTATACAGTTACATGTATGTCTACTCTGTAGCGATGTACACTTACGTTCGTTGAACGATTTAATTATTTTTTTTACTAGATATTTTTAAATTTTGGTCAGGAAGGGGAAACGAACCCCAAATCTTTATGGTTTACTGAAATGTATTTGTTTAGAATGTTCCTATTTTAAGCAAAAGATAGTTTTCACTGTCAGAATTTGTTGGAGTTACCTTCCGTATTCAGCAATATTTAGGGTCAGACAAGAGATTTTAATTCATAGTATTACAAATTTTAAGACCTTTGCTTGGAGAGGGTTTTCATAATTTTGCACCAAAATTAGCAGTTTTGAAATAAATTAAATGTAATTTATTGGTTTGTACAGTACAGATGGCATGGAATTAGGAAAATCCAAGAGCGCCGACGGGTAGCCCACGCAATGCCCCTGATGGGCAGTCCGTCGGCGGCAGTATAAATTGTCCATTCGACCCTATTACATGCCCACGATGCCACTGGTGGACAGTTGAACACACTAATACGGAATATCGCAACTAAAATAACGTCATTATACACGCGCACATTGTGATTGTTATGACGTCATATGATTATGATGTAAGTTGCCCGCATAAAAGTGCCCACATCGAGAACAATGGATTTGGTAGGTGACTAAATGCAAACCGTGACGGATTTTTGTAGTTGCGATACTCCGTATTGTAGAACTAACAGTGAATAAGGTTTAATTAAAAACTTCATTGTACATGCATAGGCGTGAATTTCAGAAATCTATCACAAATTTAATACCCAACCAAATGTCTAAAATGGCATGTTGATTCAAACACCACTTCATTGCATATTTTAAAACAGATTTACGAGTCTTTGTTTATATTTTCAAAGGTGATTTTGAAAAAAATCAGTCTATATTTTTGTTGATGAAAGCATGAAGCTTTACAGTTCGACCTACAAAATGGCTGACAACAGAAGATAACTCCTGTGAATTTTCCCTCAGTGAAAACTATCTATAGATCTAGAATAGGAGTTTACAGCACAGACTTGGTGTTTTGGAGAAATTGCTAAAATTCAGTGAAAAACCCTCCCTAAATGAGAGTAGGAATCCACTTATGTTAAATAACACCTTTGCGAAATACACTGTGTATTGTGTAATTCTTGAAACTGCACCTGGAAGTGGTGGGTGGAAATATTACCTGGACTGTACTGTACATTTTATATTGCTGCTAAAACTTACATTATTAATTTATTTACATCAAAAATTTCAGAAATGGCATCTGCTACAAATATTGAAATAAACATCTCTTGTAAACATCATTTAGTATGTCATAAAGATGTACTTTATCATGTTTCAGATCAAAATTCTGAACATAAAATTTTGGTTCCTGGAAAAAAAACCGTGAAAATTGTCTCTCAAAATACATGCAGAGACGGTTTGATTTCTTCTTCCTTCTTCCATTTGAAAGAAGGACAGCATATACAGAATCATCTCACCATAATAAGGCCTTAAAAAAAAAATGTTTGTTTCCTGTTCCCCGACTGACCGTGTAAAATTCACGCCGACCCAAATTTTTTTTCTTCAAATTTTCGAGTTTTGGTAATTGCGAACTTTCAGAAATGCAAAATATGGTTTCTATTTTAGGTTTTATCCAATTGGCGTGTTGCGCGGCATGTTAGAGGGAGGGTATGTCATAAAGATGTACTTTATCATGTTTCAGATCAAAATTCTGAACATAAAATTTTGGTTTCTGGAAAAAAACCATGAAAATTGTCTCTCAAATTACATGCAGAGACGGTCTGATTTCTTCTTCCTTCTTCCATTTGAAAGAAGGACAGCATATGCGGAATCATCTCACCATAAATAGGCCTTAAAAAAAAAATGTTTGTTTCCTGTTCCCCGACTGACTGTGTAAAATTCATGCCGACCCAATTTTTTTTTTCAAATTTTCGAGTTTTGGTAATTGCGGACTTTCAGAAATGCAAAATATGGTTTCTGTTTTAGGTTTTATCCAATTGGCGTGTTGCGCGGCATGTTAGAGGGAGGGATGGCAACTCTGTTCCATAGCTCTATGCTTATAACCTTGCAAATCCAAAAATGTCAGCATATGGAAGCTAAAAAAATAATTTAATGAAAGGAATGCAACAAGAATTGAGGACTTATTTCACAAGTTCCTTCCTCTCAAAAATACAACATTTGTCTTGCGATGCAGGACGGACATTGACGGCGGTGGCGATAATATTTTTGAGGTTCAGAGCGGGGCAGGGATTAATGTCGGGGAGATAGCACAAGGATTCAAAGTGAAATCCTTTATGTTTATGCCAGCTTGTGAGGATAACAGTGTACAAGAGGTGCTCAAGGGTATGTGTGAGGAGGCAAAAAAAAAAACAAAAGGAAAAGCCTACTTACCGACCCTCTTTATTTTGGGCATGTAACAGGAAACAAATATATTTTTTCAGGCCTAAGAAGAAGAAGAAGAAGATATAAATACCTGTTCGGGTGACTTTACACTGACATAACTACACATATATGTTTGAAATAGTGGCACCTTGCAACACTCAGATAACAAAATATTAATGTCATAAACTCCTTATATTCAGATAATATAAGCGTTTTTATCCGAACTGAGATATATATGTACTATATATCTCTGATTTCAAAGACCTGCATGTTCTTGTCATTGCAGCCTATTTTAAAATGATACATGTCACTAGTCTAATAGCAATATAATTGAAGGATTTTGCATTTCTTTATAATATATTATGTATCAACATAGTTTTGGTATGAACTTTTTGAAAAATGATTTTTTTTAACTTAAATTTTATACCTAGTGAATTTCTTAATGTGTGTAAATGAACCACTCGAATAAAAAAAAATTGAAATATTATATATGTAGCTGTAGAAGTGGACACACACACCTATGTCCCAGTTTTCAATCAATTTTTTTATACCTGAAAGTAATTTTTCTGGCTGAGTCCATCTGTCATATTGTGGCAACAAAATTTGCCAGTCACCTTTCGCCTCCCCAGGATCAAATGGTCGTTCCCTTAGTAAAAATCAAACAGCCAGGAACTAGCAAACGGTCAGTACGGTATAACTTACGGAAATGAGAATTGGGTCATCAAATACAAACTTCGAATTCACTTACAAAACTCAATTATTTCAGCTAATAGGCCTTTTGTTTAGATGAAATCCTCAGAATATCAAACCTTCAAACCATTGGGCCTCAGATTATTGGGGTTCGGACTATTAGACTTTCAGACTACATGTATTAGGTTTTTGGAATATCAGATGTCACCAACACAACTTATAGTGCTTTCCTGTGTAGTTGTTACATCACTTTATCACCAAAACCCTCTCTATAAATTATCAGTCTTATAATAATTACAATAATATAATTGTATGATAGTACAGCAATAAGTTCATTCCTTCTAGCCAAAGAATGACTAGAAAATCTATCCAAAATTTACAAGACAGTCTTTAATATTACATAGTGTGTGCAAGTTGTAACTGTATGGTTGGTGTTTTGGGGAACTACATAGCTTTCAACAACATTTGGGCATAGTGTGACTTGTAGTTGTAAACAGGTGGTTACCATTTTCTCAATATAGTGGCACAGTGTATGTATCCAGTCCACATCCCAGCTCGGCAAGCCCACCACTCAACCTCAGCATCAGGTCTACCCTGTAACAGTTTGTACAGACATACATGTATACCATGGGTATGGGTATGAGACACATTATTGCATCAGATTTTGATTATTTAATCTTGAAGACAAAATGGAATAATCCCGTTGCTCCGACACTTTTAACTTCGACATAGAATAACTCCGACGCTTTTTACTCCGACAGTTTTAATTCCGACACTTTTAACTCCGACTTTTTTAACTCCGACGCTTTTTACTCCGACAGATTTTAAATGTCTATATGGTGAATATGATACTAACGTAAAGGTTATAAGAGGTTAAGGTAAAGGTAATAATATTTTGTAACATTACATGAAAATGCGCCGGTGGAGCCAGCACCCCTCTTTCCGAGGTGAGGGGGTTCTAGGGTGCATTTAGCCTCCCCCCCCCCTCCCCCCCCCCCAAAAAAAACAAGAACAACAACAAAAAAAAAACTCCCCCTCCCCCCCAAAAAATAATAAAATAAATAAATAAATACACCCCCCCCCCCAACAACCCCCCCCCAAACACAGCATTTTCTTTGAAAGGGGGAGGATATATTTACAAGAAACCATATATCATTTCCGTAATTCTGTTTTGAAAAAAATCACATAAATATAAAAACACATTTACGTCACTTCTATGATGTTTTTCCAAATACAATTTCTTTATTTAATGTTATTATGAAATTCGTTTAGCATATATCACCCAGAATCTGAAATAATTGTGTATTAATCTATAGAATGATTATAATTTCACTATTTACCTTTCTTTTTATCAATGATGCATTTTTATCAAATAAAAGATGCAAGGTTTTTTTTCCAAATTCATACTACATTTTTAGTCCACTTCGATCAAGTAACATGAAAGAAATTAATTGCATTGATATGTAGATTTTTGGATCTGTTTGTAAATCATAAAATAACATGAAATTGACAAAAACAACAACAAAGCACTCTTTCGCATTTAATTGCATGAACCTCCCTTTTTTCTGTTTCAACTGGACTAAACGTTTTATCATCCTATTGCGCTTTTATACAATGTTACAGCATTCAAGCATCGAGACAGGTTTTTTTCGGACACTATATGGGATAGGACCTATCTCCGTATCTCGCTGCTTTGTTATTGTTATGTGATATGGCATTTGTGCAATAGCGCATATTCGTACTAACGCGTTTGAAAGAAGATCTATTTTATTCCAATAGCATCTTCACAGACGTTGATGAAATATTGTTAATTGGGCAACTTGTGTCAGGCACATAAAAACCCGCACGTTTATTGTGTGGTCATGGAATACATGTTTAAGACAATATTTCAATATTTTTTAAGCTAGGTATTGTAATGTACGGTTTTAAGGCCCTGTCACACCGGGATTTTGGGGCCAACGTATGAGGAACGATCAAGCTAATTTTCCAAAACGTCGACGACCATTGATGGACGTCGAGTAAGTTTTGTGATTACTGTGTGGTCTTGAACGTCGGAGGACGTTGACATGCGTTGTGATCGCCGGAAAATTTTGTGCATGCTCAAAACTTCCAACGACTGTCCAGCGTCCAAATGTAAGTTATGTGGTCGTTACGAGGTTGCCCAGCACACGCTAGACATGCGTTACTGTGCGCTGTGCAGTCGTTCCTCATAAGTTAATAAACACGTTGCGATCGCCGGTAATTCGCACGACTATGTAACGATAAGGGAGCGCATGCGTAACGCCTATACAACGACCGTGTAGAGATAGTCTAGCGTCCTACAACGTCCTCAACATGCGCCAAATGACAGCGTAACGACTTTAGCGTGTATCTAACGTCCCGAGAACGACCTTAACGTATTGTTGATATTAAATAAATTTTTACTATTAGTTGAACAAAATATTTCCCCCAAAATGAATGTTTGCTTTAGTACTGCCTGTTTTTAAAAAGGTGGAACCTGATTTTTCTCTAAGGTACTTAAAATAAGCTATTTTATAACATCAAAACAATATCATGGATTTACCTTTGTATATTATGAGAAACAAAAGAATTAAGTGTCGGGGACACTGGGTGAGAATGTGGATTGCCAGGAGAGAAGAGTTTGGAATATACGATCAACTCATAGTTGAACAGAGGATCCTGCCTCAATCATTAACTTTCTTTGCATACCTCCGTCAATGTTTGATGAATTTCAATATCGATAAGTTGTTCGAACGTTGTAAGTCGTTGTCAAGTCGTTAGACAAACGTTGCGAGATCGCTGGTTACGCGTTATGTCTTATGAGAACGTTAACAGGTAGATTGAAAAATAGTGTAAACAATATCTATGCGTTGGGCATACGCTGTCATCTTCGGACGAACGTTGTATATGCGTTACACGGACGTTTTGTGTGCGTTGAGAACGTTACTGCACATTGAGTTTTCGGCCACACCACAACGTTTGCCAGCGTGTTGCATTAAAATGAAGGTCGTTTCTCATGCATTTGCTTAAAAAATCCCAATAGGACAGGGCCTTTACAGTTATGGTAAAAATACTGAAGTGTTCATTGGTTGCATGATTGATACACATAGCACTTGTCCTTATGTCGGAGTAAAATATCTAAAATTGTCGGAGTAAAAAACGTCGGAGTAAAAAGTGTCGGAGCACTTCGACGCTCCCGACAAAATCACAGTTGGTCATATATACATGATTGATTGATTTTTGAGTCGGCTTCGGTGAAGCCGTACTCATTGCAGTCACTTTCTTTTCAGGGGTTATAACTTTCACTACCGATATAGAGCTTACTACGCCGCTGAAAAACAAAGTGCCGAAAAATTACTGATGTTGTCTTAAAAATTCTTGATCAGCACAATGTACCTTTAGCTCAGTTAATTTAAGCTAAACATAAACTAGTTTCAATAACTCGAAAAAGGAGTGGCAATAATGTTTTCAAATTTCGCGTAATAATATGTAGTTGTGACTACTTTACGATGTGTTTACCACCGACACCGTCGGATGTACTCGATTGTGTAATTCTCCGGACAAAGCATTTGTCTTGATCTTGTATCGCTTGTTTTTATCGAGATATTTCAATTAAAGTTTTCCCTAACATGTTCTGGAACTTGAGTTCTTTTTCACATATATGACAAATTTAAAGATCGATCTTCCCGCATTTCCTCTGATAATGAAAATGCAATATAAATATTTAGGTAAATGTTGTATGTTTCTAAATATAAATGATGTTAAAACATTATGAGAATCGTGAATAAGATGGTTATTTAATGTCCCACTTGAAGGAATGTCGTTCCTTGGCTCAGCTTCGACTCGTGACAACAATGCAGTAAAACTTGTTGCCATGAAGTTGTCGATTGCACGTTCATTTAGGATACAAGCAATTGCAAACTCTTTGCCATAAGATAGTATGAAGAGAGCAAATTTTATTAGCATTTTGGACATAGGTATAATGACGATGTAATTGCAACAAAGACCTAACTTTTGAACACCCCCCCCCCCCTTTCCTGAAATCTTGAATCCGCCACAAAAATGGTAAAATGATTACATACTTAAAATCAGCAAAGCCGACTCTCAGGACTTTTGAGTCCTTTGATTTTGTTTTAACGTCACACCACGAATATTTCACGTATATGGTGACGGCATCTGCCTGATGTGGGGCATACAAATTTTGACCTTTGCAACGGACCCACCCGAAGCAGTGAGGGATCTTTAACGTGCCATGCATACCACGACACGGGGCCTCGGTTTTTACTGTCTCATCCGAAAGACATGACACGGGCATGACCAGAGCGGGACTCGAACCCCGGCCTCCCGATCAGGAGTCCGACGCGATACCACTAGGCCACGCCGGCTTCATATATACATGTACACTACATTAAAACTGTATGTATTGGTAGTATGCTATGCAAATATTTGATACATAGGATACAAAATTTGAATTGCAATGGTAGTCAGTATATAAACTTAAGAAGATGCTGTTCACTGGTGATAAATACGGTACAACCAGTACATTGATTTTACATTTATTTTCCATAAAAAATATATTCATGACACTCTACCTAGATTCACAATTTGATAAATCCATTAACACCTTCATGACCTTTCAGACACAACATTTGTGTTCTAGTTCAATGATTATGGTTGCTATCTATCCCAGTTTTATGTACTATTGAGTGGATTTGAATGAAACTTTACCAGAAGCATTTCCAATAGAGTAGAGGATCTGAATTATTTTGTAAATATTTCACTGTAATGAAATCACTTTGAGATTTTGTAGTTTTTGAAAAAAGAGTGAGATTACATAAATACATGTATGTCTTTGCATCAAACTATAATATGAACTGAAAATGTTTTTTGTCAAGTTACATATGAACTAATGAGCATGTTTTAGTCTAGATATGAATCATTCTATTCCATTTTAAATTCTCTTTGACTTAATGAAATAGATAAATTTTGTATATGTAAAATTACGTCTTTTACCCTTCCCTTCCAACTGTGCACACATTCCCTCTCATTAGTTACTATGGTTTTCACTAGGAAGAAACACTTTCATCATTAACAATGTTAGGTATGTAGATAACCAATAAATAATTCAAGAAAGTGCCAGAATGTTTACAAAGCACAACAAATTAGTGTTTCCTTAGATATAGTTTATAAATCCCCTTGTTGTCAACATTCAACACTCACAGCCATTAGCATGGTTGCATTTATTTGTATCTGAAAACAGGTTTCCATAACAATGCATTAGTTTGCAGTAACTCAACACAGGAGATCCCTGAGCATTATAACAGATGTTAACATCAGAGAGCTGAGATAACAATGTCGAAATCTTTTAAGCTTAGTGTACATTTAATTTATGCTTGAACTCTAGTTGCCAAAAAAGTGTACATTTATGCATGGGAAACCTCAGCCTATAAAATGTTGTAACCTTGCAGTAACAATGAGTTCATATAACTATAAGAATGTACTCCTAAGGTACCAGCAGGTCTAGTTGCAAACAAAGTCTACTAACCGCTGAGCAAAAGCACTGTAAGCCAAAAATGATAGTATCATACTTGTAGACAAGAGTGTAACATGTCTTCATCTTTTTTCATTATCAAAACAGTTAATATGAATATGTGTGTAAAGAGAGCTTTTCTTTTTAATATACTTGTTGTAAGATGCAATATATTATGCTATAGTGCTGTGTGTCTGTCTGTCCAAAGTAATGTTTTTCAGATTTGTTCTGTACAGTGATGAAGTTTAATCATCATTGTCCGTCTGAAGAAGTGTAAGAGTAATTTGCATTTCAGCCAGATTGGTGCATCATGACTTATTTTATGGCTTAAAGTAGGTCAAACAGTTTTCCAGATTTTATGACCCAGGAATCAAAGATGTAGTTGACATATTGACATATAGTTTTGTCAACTTGTATACAGCTACCACAGCTTTTCACATAATGCCTATTTCTCAACTAATCAGATATGACAGAACCTGTTCGATTCATGGGACTTCGTCTTATTGCCTGGTTTTGCTTATGCGAATTTTGTTTTGGTTCTAGATTTGGGGCATAGGAAAAGGAGTGGTCACCTTCCTCCTGATATTCTACACAAGCTTTGTGCGCTATTAATCCTACATTTTTGTATTCTAGCTAAACATTGCGGAGCAATCTACATGATACCCGGCTGACAAAAGTTAAAAATGTGTCACGTAATTCAGTTTGACAACCATGACCACCATTATTCAAATCTTCACATCGAGTATTTAGTTAGACGATAATTATTGTAGGGCACATGAATTTTGGTGAAAAAAAGTCGAAGTTCAAATTTTTATTTATCAAAGCAACTTCTAGTATATTTTCAATTTTTTACACAATACATGTATTCAGTGACATTAGAACACACGAGATATTAGCTGACCATGTGGTATTGTGCCTGTTTCCTTTCCCTAATACTATTAACCTCAAAAATTTGTCTTTTCATGTTTGGTGTTTGACAGGTTTGTAATTCCACGGCGAAGGATGCGATCTCCATCTTTCTTTTGGATATTGCTCGCAAATAAAGCTGAGTTAGTCCGCAATAGGTTCTGATCCCACCTCCAGTGATTTGTGTTCCGCAGAGTATGCATATTATATATAAAGCGACTTACTTAACGTTCTTACAAAACTCCATCCCAGTGCAAACCCTCACAACAATCGTCAGAAGTGTGGTATTTTGTAAGATCTTTGAAATTATTTAAAAAGATCAGGGGTATATAGAACGTTATTCGTTCGCCAATCCGTTGGACCGACATTGACACCTAATTTACATATAACATGGACTGACGATAAGTAAAGTGTAAACACTTCACTAATCTTACAGTGAAAACGATCAAGGTTCGATTCCAAGATTGCGCTATTATGCTGATTAAGTTGGTGACATCCCGTTCACATTTCGGGAAATGGCCCTAAAATTATAAGATGCGACCTAAAACCCCAGTCAAGCAAACAACCAAATTATATAGTGGTGGGTTACAGAAGAGTTTCATTGCATAATTGGTCTGTAATTATCATTTGCCTCTATTGACTCCTACCATGTTTGATGACATAAAAAGTATAAAACAGTGTATTTCACCTCTAAATGAATTGTCCATGATTGAGCACCGTCCATCCCAGGTGTTGTGTTTGGTGTTTAATGATACGTACTTGTACACCCAATTCGGTACTTGCTCAACTACATTTTGTATACAGTAGTGATACAAGCCGCATTGCAAGCTGTATGCCTACATAGTAATCAGTATTTAACCACACCAATTGAGTGACGTTTGTTACTTCAATTGACCGTCCTAATTCGGTATCGTAACCGCAGCACAATCGAATATTTTTGTAATGTTGTTCCATGTATATTATGCTGTTGTCATTTTTGGTGTGTAGGTCCTTGGTGATTTGTGTCATACAGCTTTTTCAGATGTCTTCTGTTTTCTCTTGTAATAGAAACATTGGCAGTAGTGGTGTCTTCGGCATTTAATTTTAGAAATTGAACTTCAAATTATCTACCGTAGTCTCGCGTAAATTTTGAAATACAGAACTTTCTCCCCTGAGTATTTAGCCCAACTGACCGAAATACCCTCTTTCTCCGTTCAAACAAAAATTATTTAACCTTATCTTACCTTAGAATATTATAAATAGACAATTACTTATGTGATTTATAGTGGTTAGATGACTTATGAGTTCTTTAGAAGTCAGTGATAGAAGATCAGCTGACGAGGAAATTACTCGCACTTATAATTTTGCAGAAGTTTGTGTTTTGAGGTAGTTATGCTGCAGAAATAGTCTCACGCAGTGAATCCACGACACTAGAATTCACGAGTGTCTGTCTTGGAAGTTTCATGGTAACTTGAAAAGCAGGGAAAGATCTTCCTTTCGCGTTTATCATATACTACTAGTATATTACATGTAGCACCACTGATTGAAGATCAGTAGAGCACATGCAATACTCCTTCGTCCGCCGTCCGACCGTTAATGGTCGTTGTGATCGCTACTCTTTCGAGGCTCTTCAGCTATAATTTCATTCTGACAGAATTTTAGTTCTGGTCGTTGATCCAGGGCCCTGGAAAAGGGACATAGTCACTTTTCCGTACAAGTCGATATAATCTTGTATGTGACTTTCTCTCATTTTCGTTGTGATTTTGATGAAAATTTACAGATATGATTTGGTCAAGATACTTGATGAACATTGTGGAAAAATGTTACGTAATTCGATATGGCATCCATAGCAGCCATCTTGAAAATCATAGAACAGGATTTTCTTCTTTTTAATGATAATTTTGACGAAACTGTTAATGTACAGTTAACTCATGATACCCATAACCCGATGAATGAGTGTGAAAAGGTGTTGTAATTTTATAAAGTATGACCGACATGGCATCCATCTTTATTTCTGAATTTTATCCATATTTTTTGTAGCTATTATATTGTGAAACACTGCTTGAATGATTTACCCCAAAAACGCTATTATGTCATCCAATATGAATGCCGTCTTTAAATACTTGGAACTGGATTTTCTTCTTCATTTCATAGCAGTTACGATGCAACTTAATGGTAACAAAAGCAACGCTAAGCCTAGCATCCTCTCGCGTGGCATAAAATTCAATAAATTTTTTACCATTCCAGTCCATTGTGACCTTGACCTTGAAAATTTGACCCTGAGACAAGGTCGTGACAGTTCTTTGAGATGTCAGCAACAACCATTTGTAATATTGAAATCCATCAAGGTGTTAAAAAGTTATGGCTCGGACAAGCGAACGCACACATACATACATACATGCATACATGCATACATACATACATACATACACACGGACGGTGGCGTTACTATATCCCCTCCGCAACAAGTTGCGCGAGGGGATAATGATTTTCTCGGGATACACGACGAATTGATATTAAAAGAGTTTACATAATCTGGCATGGCTGCCATGACAGCCATATGGAATATCTTAGAAGTAATTTCTCCTTTTCTTTATTTTCACCGCAATTTTTTTTATGAAAGTTAACAAGAATGATATACTTAACTTATATGACGAACGTATGTGAAAAATAAATAGTGTTACGAAACCCAACATGTCCCCACTTCAGTCATCTTAAAAATCTTTGAGTTGGATTTCTCCCATATTTTGTTGAGGTAGTTAAAAGCGAAGTCTCACTATTTATTAAATATCTTTTCCGGCAATTAGACCATTACCCCAGACTCGACAGAGTCTCTTGTTTCATTATATGAATAATTCTATGTTTAACCTCTATCTAAACTAAGATGTCAATACTGTATATAGGAGTGTTACCGGATCGGCAAGACGTGTGCATGTTTCACAATTCTCCACGACCCTTCTGATAAGGATAATGATTTATCGACAGCCAGGACATATATAAAACGGATCACATAGAACTGGTGTACATCGCAGTGAAAATGTAATTATTCAAATTCGAATTATCTCACATATTTATCATGAAGTTCTTGCTGCTTTAGCAACAATGAGGTCCTGTTTCACGACAAAAACTTGGTTGATTCATTGTTTTCTCCCACAAAGATAAGAAAGAAAATAAGTAGTTATTTTTTCCATCAGAGATAAAGTAATTACATCATCACGTTTACAGGGAGGGGGTTCTCTGTCAAGAAGTGTGCAAAAACCATTTCCTCGTTAATTATTAGTTTCCATACGACCAAAGAAAGGCTTTAGATGGTTTAGAAAAAAAACCCAGAAATCGTAATACTTTGTACTTACTGTGGACTTTCCCCTGTTCCCTTGTCTCTGTTGCGTGTGGCACTGTGAAGTTTTATCACCAGTGAAATTGATATAAATGTTTCATTGCTTAGAACTAAAATGATACCAATTTGTGATGCTGCACAGGAATAAATTGTCGAAAATGAGCCATGAAAAGTGAACAAGTGTTATTTTGACTGATAACAGTGTCATCACTATGGTGTGAGCCAGCTATATTCTCGCCGTGTGGTGATTACAATATTAGTCTGTATATCATATATTGTATAGGATGAATCTGTTAGCTCTTGACTCAGCAATACACATTTTCCGCACTCGAATCGGATATGATTTGATTTAGTCATTAGTCCCTTCAGATACACATTAGTGGTCATTTCATTTCGTTTGGATGATGGAGTAATTTCTTACCTAGATGGAATGTTAAGAGTTGGCCACAACGTTGACCCTCGAGAAATATGTCATGACAAATCGAGATGATTTGCCTCTATTGACTTGAATGATTAGAAGGAAACCGTATTACTTCCTGTCTTTGTGAAAGCCAGTGCGATTGTACATGTAGTTGGGTCACTTGACTGTCGTGTTTTCTGGAGAAACTTAACAATGGCTTTGTTTAATTTAATTAACACAGTTACGTCTCAGCTTATAGAACTTCGACAGGTAAGCAAAGTAGATGTGCATAGCGGATTGCAAATCACTGCTGATGTATCTTGTCATGTACATGTAAGATAAGCATGCGCAAAGGCATGTCACAAATTATGAGACGCGAATTTGTATCTTTCTTAATTTATAGGTGATCTCTCACAGCAATACATTTGTCATTACATTTGCAAACATATATCATTTGATTTCGTTCCGTTTGACAGTATCTCGGTGTTTCCTTTATCTAGGATTTCTTTCAGTTACTACCCTATTTGGAGTATTGCATACACATTATGTATATAAGGGATATTTAAATATTTTCGTGTAATATATTTTGACTTTCGTGTTGTATCATCCTCAGATCAAAAGGACATTCAGATTAACGTAGTCGTCTTTCTTGTCACTTCGTCGGTTTTCCTTTTTTTCCTTCTGCTCATTGTGTTTGTCGTCTGTTTGATAATTCTGTCCATCGCCTTATGTTGACTTTGTCCGTCGTCTGTCCATTCACTTTGGGTGTCAGATCATATTGCCCTTCTCCTGTCTGTTCACGGTGCTCATTGTCTGATCAAAACATCATTATCTACCGTCTTATCTTGTCCGTCGTCATTCTGTTCATTTTCAGTTGTTTGTCGTTTGTCTATTTACATTGTTATGTGTCCGATCATTTTAACCTTGGTCTGTTCAGTTTGCGCGTTATCTTTCTGATCACAGCATTACTATCCACCATTTTATCTTGTCCGTCGTCACTCTGATCATTTACAGTTGTCCGTAGTCTGTGTATTTACATTATTATGTGTCTGATTATTTCGCCCTTCGCCTGTCTGTCACTTTGCCCGTTGTTTGTCTAATAACAACATCCCTATCCACTATTTTATCTGGTCCGTCGTCATTTTGATCATTTTCAGTTGTCCGTCGTTTGTCCATTTACATTATTATGTGTCCGATCATTTTACCCTTCGTCTGTTTGTTCACTTTGCTCATTGTTTGTCTGAACACTGTCCACTGTCTTATCTTGTCCCTCGTCATTCAGATAATTTCAGCGAGCCGGCACGAATATCGGGGGAGCTAATGTCATAGCCCTAGCGTCGGCGTCGGTTGCGTAGACAAAATCATTTACCTACTGTCCGCGCCACTCACTCTGGAAACTGGAAAATCTAGATTTTCAGTTATTCGTCTTCAGAATTATTTCAAAAAGGCATAACCATTCAATAGATCTTGTTTAGTCGTAACTTTTGGTGTGTGCTATATGTTTGTATGAAGAAGCGTTCATATTTTATAGAAAAAATCAATTTTAGATAGGGCGATTTCCATGTTAAATTTTGACGTGACGTCGCCAAGTTTCCCATAGACTCAATGTTAAACATCGGCGACGTCACGTCAAAATTAACATAGAAAACGCCCTATCTAAAATGATGTTTTCCCGATAAAATACGAATGCTTCTTCGTAGAAACATATAACATACACCAAAAGTTACGACTAAACAAGATCTGTCGATTGATATTAATTTTGTAAAACTATTTTAAAGATAAATAAGTGAAAATCCAGATTTTTCGGTTTACAAAGTGAGTGGCGCGGACAGTAGGCTATAACTTTTGAACCAAGAGAAGCCGGCGTGGCCTAGTGGTATCGCGTCGGACTCCTGATCGGGAGGCCGGAGTTCGAGTCCCGCTCTGGTCATGCCGGTGTCCTGTCTTTCGGATGAGACAGTAAAAACCGAGGCCCCTTGTCGTGGTATGCATGGCACGTTAAAGATCCCTCACTGCTTCGGGTGGGTCCGTTGCAAAGGTCAAAATTTGTATGCTCCGCATCAGGCAGATGCCGTCACCATATACGTGAAATATTCGTGGTGTGACGTAAAACAATAATCAGTCAATTGAACCAAGAGAGGTAGAGCCTTGACACTTCACACATGGGTACATTATGAAAGAAGCTTTCATTTGAAACAATGAGCTTTGACCTTGACCTTGAAGTTTAACCTACTTTTCAAAATCTTTGATATTGGCTATAACTTTTGAACCAAGATGATAGGGCTTTGAAACTACACACATGAATACCTTGTTGAAGGCCTCTTTATTTGAGGCCTGTTGATTAAGTTCGTCTAACCACTTTGTCCGTTGTTTGATGACTTTTTCGTCTGACTGATCACTTTGTCCATGTGTCTGTCTGTCTGTCCGTTTTTAAAACCTGTGTTTTAATTATCTATTTAGGCTACAAAGTGTTTGTCAAATCAGTACACTCTAACGATACTCATTATCGCTCATTTGTTCTTAGACATAAGATGCACTAAAGTTATTGCATTGACTATGATGATACACAAACATGCTACCTACAAAGTAAATACTTTATGATTTAAGAGTACATGTATGTGCTGACTGGTAGTATGTGTGGGTATGTGCGTATTTATGTGCGTTAGAATAAAACAGTGCATTTCATTACTTTTACGGAAGGTCGCTGTCCAAAATTCTAAATTCAAAGCAGGATTCTAATTCTTCAGTATATATTTATTGTATTCATGGTTTTTTTCTGTAGGCAAGTACCTGATTTCAAAGTTACCTTGTCCAAATTTGTCCTTTGAATATCGTTGCATGGAATAAGCTGATATTCCAAAATCTTGTTAAAGGATGTGGTAAAAGTTACATATCTTAAGTCAGTGTGACTTAAAATAAAAGTTACATACAAAACATTGCATGGAATTGGTTAATAAATTGTACTTTACCAGAGCGTGTAATAAACTTGACACAAAGTGTTGTGACCAAGGTCATAGTCATTCTTGGTTTTAATGTTGTTATGCTATCTTTCATTCGCTGCATGGGAATCTGTTACTTATAAACTAGTATGTCGTGTACTACACTAATTTATTAGTACTGTATATTACCGAGATAAGTCTAGCTTAAGAGATACCCCTCGTTTATCAGATCATTGCATTTGATAGTTAATTAATTTGTCATTACGTTATCTTTGGTCTCCTTTGATAGAACAAGTATTCGTTTATCGTATAAACTGTTGGCATTTATTATACACCCTGCAACAAGGGAAGTATACTGGAACGAGGCTGTCCATTTGTACGTATGCGGATTGCTGTCTGGGTCATACCAAATTTCCGTTTTCAAGTTGAGCCCTTTCACAAATAGACTTTTTATGGTATGAGATTGATTCTTGACAGTTTTAAGATCAAAAGTAAAGCGGACTGAACATAGATTTGATATACACGTAGGAAATTAATTTGTCCCTCCAATTCCTGTTATAAAACTTTATGGAAAGTTTTCCGCACAATACATGAAAACGTCTTCCTGATTCCACATTATAATACATTTACTTGTATTTAAACTAAAAGAATTTCATCCATAACGTAACATGATGCACTGCCCCTACAAGTGGCACTAAGCTGTGTATTCCTATTAGCCCCTTCCCTAGCACACTTTCACATGACATACCAAATTGTTATATGTTATACAAATGTTCAATGTCGTGTTAAATCCTGCCCCCTCAACACCAGTATGACCAGTAAGTTCTTATCGACGCCGAGACAGGGTTTTATTACAACCATCATCACCATCATCACCATCGTCATCGTCGTCGTCGTCGTTGCTGTTGTTGCTATTGTTATTGATTGATTGATTGATTGATTAATTATTGTTTTACGTCACTCCACGATTATTTCACGTATATGGTGACGGCATCTGCCTGATGCATTGCATACAAATTTAGACCTTTGCAACGGACCCATCCTAAGCAGTGAGGGATCTTTTACGTGCCACGCCTACCGTGACACGGGGCTTCGGTTTTACTGGCTCATCCGAAAGACAGAAATCCGGTGTGCGTAGGGCAGGAGCTATTGTTATTTATTTTATCATCATCATCATCATCATCATCATCATCAACATCAACATCAGTTTTAATATTGTTATTATTTTCACATTTCTTTTTTTTATTCCGTTAATTTTTTTACTTCAATTTTTTCCAGTGTTAAATTCTAAGAAATTAATAGGATGTTGCTGGTGTTTCAACATCGGTTGGACTCTTCGGAATTTGTCTTTGTTATATATCAATATTTCACTATCGTTGTAAGCGATTGCCCAGATGTGAAAAGTTGTCACATAACGTTGATATATTTAGACAAGCTCTTTTTGTTGTATTACATTAGAATAAGATGAATGGAGTGGAAAGCGATAAGGACATCGCACGGAATGATAATCTAAACATTGAAACTCACGAACAGATAGTACACGCAATGTATACGTTCATTATGTAAAGTTGAGTAAAGCTGGATTCTGGGTGTTGCCCAATTCTGCATGGTATTTATTACTATGTCTCATTCTTATGTGATGATTTATCAAGCATCACTGAAATATAGTTCATCCAGAACGTTGTGTTGTTTTATGTACGAAGATGCAGCGTACTTAGATAAGTTTGAAGTTGATGACCACCTGTACGTGAGAACTAGGCGAGAGTAACGAGGCTGTACTTTCGTGCCATCTCAGTCATCCTGGTGCACGCTAATAGATGTGTATTGCATAGTGATGGAGTAGAAATTTAGTCACATGTTTGACAAATTTACCAGGAAATAAAAGAGGAAAAAAATCATAATATCCTCATTAACTAGCGTTGTATATCTGTTATAAACTGTTTATCTTGAAATCATTTTCCCCGAGTCAGTATATATTATAAGATGTGAAGTAGACAATGAAGTGGAGAGGATATAAGACCACTCAAATTGTTTCTGCTATAAACTGTAGATTTTGTTCACCACGTTTCCTTTTTCTGTGATAAAGCAACATTGAAAAATTATTTTTTCCCAAAAGCACTGAAAATTTAAAAAGAAGTCCATAATTCATATAATAGTTATTGGATTTTGTTCATAACTAATACATCTAATTATCACTCTTAATGGTTTCTAAGCCTATACACACTTTATAGATGTGTATTTGTTGTGTGTAAATGGTAGTTTGGAGAATCCATCCGGGAACTACCTACGAAAGTCACGCGATTTCACTGTGGGATTATCATTAAACATGTGAATATGAGCTTGGGGAGTGCTCTTGTTCTTGAAGACGACAGACTCGCCAAAGGCTTTCTACTTCACTCTGTTTTGGAAAAAGAGACGATTCCGAAAATTTACAACTTTATTTTTAAACGAATCAATGGAAAGTGAAATACATAATAGAAAAGTAATATAATGAACACAGTATGATAAAATCATAACATTTAAATGAATAAAATTACTATTATGATATCAAGTTAGCACTAGTAATATTAAATAGTAATAAAGTATTAAACTTAAAAAAAATTGAAATTAAATAAGCAATCAAAAGTATATTTTACAAGTTTACCTCTTTTCGATAAAGAGACGATCCTGAAGAATGAAATACGAGCCATATAAGTACTGTGGCTGTTGGGATGTATGGGAGTTTTGGAGGCATAAACCATAGATTTTAGCATTAACTACGAAAACTCGAAAAATGCCACAATTTCTACCTTTTCATATATTTTTTCACTACACCAAAGAAAATATAAAACTTGTCATAGGGCTTAACCCAAAAATTTAAAGAAAAATCGCTGGAAATCAAAAAGGGGGGGGGACAAACATATCCGAATCATGGACTATAATTTTGTCATTGTCTTCCGGGAAATGAGGTTGATTAAACTTAACAAGCTGGATATGTTAGTGATCGTATTTCATTGAAACCAAACAGTATGACTCCTGTAAGCAATCTTGCCAATAAACACGATAGATATTATTTTTGAGTATTGGGTGGTTTTCATAGTCTATACAAGAATTGTTCCTTTGTAGTGTAGTTGATATAACTAAAACTTCGCCACCATATATCCATTTATATTCCATTCCCATAAATGATGTATTTGGTTTATTTAGTATTAATATGTACTGTGATTCGAACATATGATAAATGTCCGACAACTGCTGCCCAACCCCAAACCCTGCCCCTCCCACTCTAGAAGACCGAGCATCAAGGTACATTCCATCTCATTCTAAGGTACTTGATAAAGCAAGTGCTTTGAACACAAATGTCTTTTATAACCTTATCATTGCCATTGGTCATGTTGTGCCAAGTTACACTGTTCATAATGGCTTTTTGTTATAATGATCAATTCTTTAATTTCCATCACAGTTTGAGTTAATATAATTTAAAGCATCAAAGTATATGCTCTGTTTGATCAATTTGGTAACAAACTGATTGAAACTGATTATTGCTTGATTGAAAAATGTCTCTGTATTTTCAGTCTCGTCCAAAACAAGTAGACCCTGTGGATTATGAAACTTATATCACCAAGAACAAAACCGTGTTGCATAATGATCCTCATAGAGAGATGCTGTACTTTCCCCATGATGATGTCATCATACCGGTAAGAATATGGATAAAAAAATTCTGTCCTTCAGTAATATGTTATGAATTAAGTGTTATTTAATGGTTATTGCACTTATATGTGTATGGTGGTTACATTTGCCTGATGCCTGATGGTTATTGCACTTATATGTGTATGGTGGTTACATCTGACTGATGCCTGATGGTTATTGCACTTATATGTATATGGTGGTTACATCTGCCTGATGCCTGATGCAATGTACAGATATTTAGAGGTATGTAACAGACCCACCTAAAGTGGTGAGGGATCATTTACGTACCATTTCAACCATGACACCATCTTTCCGATCAGTCCTATGGAAGAGTAGGACATATACAACAGAAAGGAAACTTGATACATGAAGGTGCCATCTTTCACAAGAAAGGGCCATTTAAAAAATTCAATTTTTGCAAAGTTGTATTTTGTGTCATATTTATTAGATGTAACTATTGAGTAATTCAAGGGACAGGACAACAATAACAATTCTGTTCAACAATGAAGGGAAATTCAGTTTGATTTAATTATATGTTTTTGTTATGAATTTCTGCATTATGTTAATAAAATTGTGATTGAGAAGTCCTTAATTTACTTTCAGTTCTGACTCTGAAATATTTCTCACAATTTGTGGGACTTAGTATATTGCGAAGTTTAGTAACAATGATATTCTAAAGACCCAGCACTTTCATTTTAAGTAGATCTATGATCTTTTGGTGCCTGTCGCCTGTTTCACAAAAAAATCTATGGTAAACCCATACTGTAAACATAGTTGAACAGGGGTTAGCATATTGTTTTTGTCCTGGTTGTCTGTTTGTTTGTCTGTCTGTTTTCGTTTGTCTGTTGTCAACTTTAGCCTTTGCCTTAACTTTTGAGCTATTAGAAATAGAGACTTCAAATTTGGCATGCATACTCCACTAAAAAAGCCCTTTGAAATTACACCAGGGTCATTGACCTTGTAACTTTGCTGTCACCTTTGACCTATATTTCAAAAACTTTCGCATCAGTTATAACTCTTGAATCTTAAGAGATAGGACTTTCATATTTGATTTTCACATATGTATTCCCATGGGATGGAGTGTACTCAAGATATAGGACATTGCAAAATATATCATATGTGGACTTTGTTGCCACCGGGAACATTGGTGTTTCACAAATGCATTTTGTTTATTTCTTCTTCCCTTACGAAGTGTACTCAAAAGTTGAAGGTTATACTTCTTGAATGCCACTGAAGTCTCATTTTGAGTAATTTTACAGAAAGTAAGTAATGCCTTTGCATAAACTTTTGAAGCTTTTATCTTCATTTTATAGTGCAAGTTTATATCATATATCATGTTCTTAAAGAAACTGTACGCGGCATCATATGGTATAATTTTTGATTAACTATTGTTAAGTTTGTGCATACTGGTATATATACTTTACAAAGTTCTCTTCTATTTTAGCCTCCAAATCCTCCCAAAAAGATACGTACAGAATGTTCAACAGTACCAGACTCTGCCCAAAATGAGGCCACAAGTTTACTAGTGCGAGAAAGTATACGATCTTACACAGACAGCTGTCACATGGTCAAGTTTAAACACAGTGCCTTTTCTAAAGGTTATCAAAGCTTGATCACTCAAGAACAAGATCCTTTACCTCAGCATGTATTTGAAATTGATGCAGAAGCAGATGAAAAAGATGAGGTAAGCCATGATATAACATGCTTGCGTTTAAAGCGTAACTAGAAGTAATTGTGTTTTGAATAAAAAGAAAATTACTTACTACCATACTTAGATATTGATTATAAATTAATTGATTATTCTGCATGTAATTACAACATCTGTACAATGGCTATGGATCAATTTGTGCATTTCACTGAAAAAAAAACTTTACAGAAAACGTACTTGTATGCTGAAGAATAAATCTTTGATTCATAGGCTACTAGTTCTTCCAATATGTATTACAGGACAGTAAAAGTATAGTGGAAAGTATAACCAAATCAGGCTGGCTGTACAAAGGTCCAGATGGAGGAAAAGAAAATATTATCAGTTTTACTAGAGTATGTACCAATCAATATTTACTTACAATTTTCAGTGAGTAATTGCAAGGATTACAAATAGATGTAGAAATTAATGGATGAAGATTCTGTTGAAAATACCCATCTTTGTTTTGTCTCTGCAGCAATTTAAAAGACGGTACTTTGCTCTTAAACAAGAGTCAGATTTTACATACAGTTTGGAATTCTACAAAGATGAAAGAAAGTTAGAAGCCAAGGGTGCCATTTTCATGGATTTAGCTGTAGATGCTGTCAAAGTAAGAAGAAATATTATATAATAGTAACATCAGATTATCATCGTAGGTCTACTATCTTATTATTTCTCATCTAAGTATCGTCATAATTAACATCATATTAAGATTATATATATATATATATATATATATATATAAATATATATATATATATATATACATACATAAAATATTCTTATTTGTTTTAAGGAGCAATCTTGGTGTCCTAGTTAAAGTGCTATTTGAATGCTGGGGTATTTTGTATTTTCTTAAAATCCTAAATTGAATTATTATAAAATACATAAAAATCACTGCTCCTTCTACTTCTTAGAGAGAAATCTAAAAATGTCTATTTGCCCGATTTTACGGGAACACCCGAGTAAAATAAAGGCTTCCTGTACAACTTGTTGTACAACTTTTAACGTCATTTTACTGTGACGTCACAATGCAGATATTAACATCATAATTAAAAGTTAAGGAAAAGTAGCATTTGTACAACTTCTGACGTCACATATTACGGAGATTAATGACTGAAAATATCTATCGAGTTGTTTATGGATTATTGTATATATCTTGTGATTGGAGTCATGCAGCAGTGTAGTTTTTTGTCAGCGATTTGTGTATGTAGATACACACATTGTATAGAAAAATTGTGAACATTCTTATAGCACTGTAAGCATTTGGCTTGATGTGATCGAGGATTAGTCCTGGGAGGGTGTTGCAGTTTTTGTGTTTCTATATTTCAGAGAATTATTTACTCCTGTGTCCATGTTATGCTAGTATGTGTGATCTTTTTTTTCAGTTCAACAAGATTGCTATAATAGTAAATCACTGTTATTGATATATGTTAAGTAAATCAAGCTAATCGTGGTAAACAAATAATAAACAAGAATAAAAGACAACTCTGTCTATTAAGATGTATGGCGATCCCCTTGTGTTATACAGTAAATACTTGAAGTTGTAAAATTGATGAAATGATATATCAGTGTAAAGTATATCACTATGGTTTAAATAGAATCTTACAAACAGAATTATAAATGGGCAAACACATTTCAAACATTTATAACACTACCTCATGTCATGTTGATCATACTTTTTTAGAATCCTAAAAAGGGTAAATACTGCTTTGAATTACGGATGCAAGACAAAGCACCCTACTCCCTAGCTGCTGAAAATGAAACAGAGATGCACGAGTGGATCAGTGTCCTGAATAAGGTCATTAATGCTGCTGAAACAGCCTCAAACTTGTCACTAGAGAGGAATAAAGGTAAGTGCTTACAGCACTCTGATATATCACAGTTATAATCACTAGAGAGGAATAAAGGTAAGTGCTTACGGCACTCTGATATATCACAGTTATAATCACTAGAGAGGAATAAAGGTGAGTGCTTACAGCACCCTGATATATCACAGTTATAATCACTAGAGAGGAATAAAGGTGAGTGCTTACAGCACTCTGATATATCACAGTTATAATCACTAGGGAGGAATAAAGGTGAGTGCTTACAGCACTCTAATATATCACAGTTATAATCACTAGGGAGGAATAAAGGTGAGTGCTTACAGCACTCTAATATATCACAGTTATAATCACTATAGAGGAATAAAGGTGGGTGCTTACAGCACTCTAATATATCACAGTTATAATCACTAGGGAGGAATAAAGGTGGGTGCTTACAGCACTCTAATATATCACAGTTATAATCACTATAGTGGAATAAAGGTGAGTGCTTACAGCACTCTGATATATCACAGTTATAATCACTAGAGAGGAATAAAGGTGGGTGCTTACAGCACTCTAATATATCACAGTTATAATCACTAGAGAGGAATAAAGGTGAGTGCTTACAGCACTCTAATATATCACAGTTATAATCACTAGGGAGGAATAAAGGTGAGTGCTTACAGCACTCTGATATATCACAGTTATAATCACTATAGTGGAATAAAGGTGAGTGCTTACGGCACTCTGATATATTACAGTTATAATCACTGGGGAGGAATAAAGGTGGGTGCTTACGGCACTCTAATATATCACAGTTATAATCACTAGGGAGGAATAAAGGTGAGTGCTTACAGCACTCTGATATATCACAGTTATAATCACTAGAGAGGAATAAAGGTGAGTGCTTACGGCACTCTAATATATCACAGTTATAATCACTAGGGAGGAATAAAGGTGAGTGCTTACTGCACTCTGATATATCACAGTTATAATCACTAGGGAGGAATAAAGGTGAGTGCTTACAGCACTCTGATATATCACAGTTATAATCACTAGAGAGGAATAAAGGTGAGTGCTTACGGCACTCTGATATATCACAGTTATAATCACTAGAGAGGAATAAAGGTGAGTGCTTATAGCGCTCTAATATATCACAGTTATAATCACTAGGGAGGAATAAAGGTGAGTGCTTACAGCACTCTGATATATCACAGTTATAATCACTAGAGAGGAATAAAGGTGAGTGCTTACGGCACTCTAATATATCACAGTTATAATCACTAGAGAGGAATAAAGGTGAGTGCTTACGGCACTCTAATATATCACAGTTATAATCACTAGAGAGGAATAAAGGTGAGTGCTTAAGGCACTCTAATATATCACAGTTATAATCACTATAGAGGAATAAAGGTGAGTGCTTACAGCACTCTAATATATCACAGTTATAATCACTATAGTGGAATAAAGGTGAGTGCTTACGGCACTCTGATATATTACAGTTATAATCACTGGGGAGGAATAAAGGTGGGTGCTTACGGCACTCTAATATATCACAGTTATAATCACTAGGGAGGAATAAAGGTGAGTGCTTACAGCACTCTAATATATCACAGTTATAATCACTAGAGAGGAATAAAGGTGAGTGCTTACGGCACTCTAATATATCACAGTTATAATCACTAGAGAGGAATAAAGGTGAGTGCTTATAGCACTCTGATATATCACAGTTATAATCACTAGAGAGGAATAAAGGTGAGTGCTTACAGCACTCTAATATTTTTGATATATTATAGTTATAACATCATACTCTTAAACATTTGAAGTGTTTATTATCCACATTTCATAATGAAAACCAGACAAGGAAGTACTTTATATAAGAAGTTATAATCACTATAGTGGAATAAAGGTGAGTGCTTACAGCACTCTAATATATCACAGTTATAATCACTATAGAGGAATAAAGGTGAGTGCTTACAGCACTCTAATATAACACAGTTATAATCACTATAGAGGAATAAAGGTGAGTGCTTACAGCACTCTAATATAACACAGTTATAATCACTATAGAGGAATAAAGGTGAGTGCTTACGGCACTCTGATATATTACAGTTATAATCACTAGGGAGGAATAAAGGTGGGTGCTTACGGCACTCTAATATATCACAGTTATAATCACTAGGGAGGAATAAAGGTGGGTGCTTACGGCACTCTGATATATCACAGTTATAATCACTAGGGAGGAATAAAGGTGGGTGCTTACGGCACTCTGATATATCACAGTTATAATCACTATAGAGGAATAAAGGTGGGTGCTTACGGCACTCTGATATATCACAGTTATAATCACTATAGAGGAATAAAGGTGAGTGCTTACAGCACTCTAATATATCACAGTTATAATCACTATAGTGGAATAAAGGTGGGTGCTTACAGCACTCTAATATATCACAGTTATAATCACTATAGAGGAATAAAGGTGGGTGCTTACAGCACTCTAATATATCACAGTTATAATCACTAGGGAGGAATAAAGGTGGGTGCTTACAGCACTCTAATATAACACAGTTATAATCACTAGGGAGGAATAAAGGTGGGTGCTTACTGCACTCTAATATATCACAGTTATAATCACTAGAGAGGAATAAAGGTGAGTGCTTACAGCACTCTGATATATCACAGTTATAATCACTAGAGAGGAATAAAGGTGAGTGCTTACGGCACTCTAATATATCACAGTTATAATCACTAGGGAGGAATAAAGGTGAGTGCTTACGGCACTCTGATATATCACAGTTATAATCACTAGAGAGGAATAAAGGTGAGTGCTTACAGCACTCTAATATATCACAGTTATAATCACTAGAGAGGAATAAAGGTGAGTGCTTACAGCACTCTAATATATCACAGTTATAATCACTAGGGAGGAATAAAGGTGGGTGCTTACTGCACTCTAATATATCACAGTTATAATCACTAGAGAGGAATAAAGGTGGGTGCTTACGGCACTCTGATATATCACAGTTATAATCACTAGGGAGGAATAAAGGTGGGTGATTACGGCACTCTGATATATCACAGTTATAATCACTAGAGAGGAATAAAGGTGAGTGCTTACAGCACTCTAATATATCACAGTTATAATCACTAGGGAGGAATAAAGGTGAGTGCTTATAGCACTCTGATATATCACAGTTATAATCACTAGAGAGGAATAAAGGTGAGTGCTTACGGCACTCTGATATATCACAGTTATAATCACTAGAGAGGAATAAAGGTGAGTGCTTACAGCACTCTAATATTTTTGATATATTATAGTTATAACATCATACTCTTAAACATTTGAAGTGTTTATTATCCACATTTCATAATGAAAACCAGACAAGGAAGTACTTTATATAAGAAGTTGTGAATCTTCATCTCATACTGCATGTTGCTGAAGTGGTGAACCCTAATTTAGCTCATTTTGTAGTAGTGTTTATTTATATCTGTTTTTGTTTAGAAGAAATCAGTACCCAGGAACAAAATGAAAGAAAAATAGATAATAGTATGCACCCGGAATTGAAAAAGGTCAGTTGAATTTCAAATGCATCCTTACATGCACTGTAATATTTGTAATTTAAATTCTTCTGACAATTCTTGTTTCTTGTTTTGAAAGTGTGGAATAAAGAAGTAGCAAAATCCTATAATCACCTTACTTCTTAAAAGATATGGGATTTTCTTGAAAAAATATAATAACCTATCTTTTAAACAGTGTATTAGTGTATTATTTATATGTATGCATATCTGCTGAATTCTTTTTGTGGTCAATGTATTGCAGTATACTCAAGAAACAGAGACTATTCTAAACAGAGCTCGACAAGAAGGAAGACAGAATCTCTTCAGGGTCTATCCAAACATGAATGTGAGTTTAGCATTATTACAAATTTGTAATACTTGATGAGAATATTTTAAGCTAATACACAGCAATTTTATTGAAAATTCATCCACCCAGACTAAAATTTCTCTAACCCAAATTAACAAAGGCCAATTCATATCATATTCTAAAGAAAAGCATGATGATTTATATATGCCCATTTACTGCTTCACTGATTGAAATTACCGGATTTTCAAAGTTTTTTTTCAGAGTTCTAATGCTTTCGGAACTATTGTGGGCATTGACTATGTGGCTGTTTATGTGCTTCATCATCATAATTTTTTCCTCTTTTGCTAAGCTTAGAATCACCAGGTTTAGCATTGAATTGTCCCCAAAAATGGTATATAACAATTTCCGTTCGTCATTTAGCTTTCATTATTCACTTACCCATGGGTAAGTGGTCTCTTTATTTTACTTCCCCAACGTTAAATTTCACTGATCACAGATAATGGATTATGGTTATTATAGAAAACTGATACATATCAGTGGTGTAATTAGTGCATGTATTGAAATACATGTATTAAACTTTTCAAGTGTTGGAAAACTGAAACATCTTATGAATGATATCTAACAATATACAATGTTACAGAGACAAGGAGTTGATGAAGATGAAGATGACAAGGATGAAGAAAATGAGATAGAAGTATTTCCACCACAAATTTGTGAAAAATTTATGCTACGACTTCTGGACTTCAAACTGAAGATTCAGTTTAATCTTGCAGAAGAAAGCCTTGGTCATAAAGTCTGTAATGTAAGTACAGTGTGGATGTTAGTCTAATGTTTAGACTTCAGTACTTATAAGATAAAAACAGTATGTACCGTAATATATTATAGTTATACTCTTTATCTTGACTGGCTTTCCTATACTGCTGTCAGATACAGGTATAAAACAGTCAATATTTTACAGCATTCAAAATGAAATAATGATAAATAAATATATCTTTTAAATAAAGGTCTATAAAAATAGCATTTGAAGGTTAATGGCTTTTTCAAAAATAACAAAGCCCCTCCATTACCAATCATATACATGATAGTAGTTAAGTGACACTCAGTGTCAGATAAAGCAGTGATTAAAATGTTTTTTGTTTCTTTTTCACAGCCTGAGCCATTTTTCATCACATTTTGCCTGTATGATGCCAAAGAAGGTAGGAAAATATCAGAGGATTTCCACATGGACCCCAATGATCCAGAGATCAGTAGGATGATACCCCCAGAAATCATCCATGCTGCAGATAAACTTCACACAGTAGAGGGCCGCAATACTTCCCCAATGCTCAATGGAGTGAAAGAGGACTGGCTTCTATCAAAGGAGAGACATGTAAGTATCTTTCTTTTGTGTATAAATTTCTTTTTAAAACAAGTTTTTGTGGGTGTAGAAAATAATTATGTATAAATGTTACCACTGTATTACTTGACAGGGTAAATCTTGCTGTGAAGGTGACCTTGTGTTGGTAACTGAATAATTTGTTTATGGTAATTTATACAAGAGTGTGACTTAGTGTGAAGGTAGTGGTCTAGAGTCACAATGTAGTTTGTCTGTTTCACATTACATTGTATTGGAATGAGAGAATTTATATTATATGTAATAATAAAACTTAACATATTGGAAAATTAATAAACCCTCAGTAAAATGGTAGGGTTGCTTGTAGAGATGTAATTAGGTATGGTACATTAACATTTCATATGATAATTTAGGCTAACCTAGCAATCTGAGAGTATTGCATGGCAGTACATAGTCTCCTACTGGCAGAAAAAAATGAGGAGAATAAAATGTAGAAAACTGAGTTTTTGCATTAATTTTCTAAGTTAAAGGGCCATGAACTGAGACAAAATTTGAATTTGATCTGTCACTTGTCATGGTACATGTATATAAAAGCAATTCACCAAATATCAACTGAACTTCTGCAAGCAAGACAAAAAAGTGTGGAAAACTGATTTGCCAGACCTACAGACAGATTGATGGACATTCCAGTTAAGATTTATTTAACAAAAGTATGATTATACACTTTCAATAGGTTAGTTATCATAGTACTTGGATATGATTATTGTATTGAAAAAGATGTATTTTTCTGTTATAGGGTATATTTTCAGTGATTGTTTGCCACTCGGAAGTATATTTGTTTGCTCGTATAGAGAAAGTTTTACAAGGATCTCTTTCCCAAGCTACAGAACAATACCTCAAAACTCCTGATGTCAAATCAGGTGGTAAAATTTACAAACAAATGAAACAGTTTTGTTCCCAGATTGGTCATCATCGTATGCCTTTTGCATGGGCAGCAAGGTAGGATACCTTAAATAATCACTTCAGTTTTGTATGTAATGTAAGAGTTTGAGATAAAACGTCAAATTATGGTATGGTAGTACCAGTAAAACTCACCGGAACTAGGTTTTCTATATACATGTACTAAAATCAGCTTGAATTTATTGGCTGGATTGCAAAGCTGTTTTGTTCTATAGATTTAGAATGTGTATCATTCTGTCTGTCAGTGAACATTCTTATTAAGTTTCTGGTTAAAGCAAACTTATAGAACTAATGACCAGACTTCCTACATTGTGTGTGAAATTACTTTGATTAGCAATTTTGATTTGAGATGATCTAGGTCAGTCTGACATAGTTGAATGATTTTTTCCTAAAATTTCAAGACTAGTTTCATAATCAAGCTTTACTGTCATTTACAGATTCTTCTTTTCACATAAATATATGATTAATTAAGGAATGAAATCAATAATTTTTTTTTTTTATGGAGGTATAGAAGTAAAACCGATTTACAAACTCGCGGATTATACAAAGTTTGTAAATCAGTTTTACTTCTATACCTCCATAGAAAAATAAATTATTAAACAAATG
Organism: Pteria penguin; assembly: GCA_035048485.1. Taxonomy (NCBI): domain Eukaryota; kingdom Metazoa; phylum Mollusca; class Bivalvia; order Pterioida; family Pteriidae; genus Pteria; species Pteria penguin. The sequence goes on from CM068583.1 coordinate 40,747,353, forward strand.
TTTTGATGAAATTTGAAATATTTATTGTAAATAAGGAATTTTTAAATTTAGCGCATTGATAGCCACGCCAACAAATCAAAATTAATGTTTTGATTAAAGAAAGAAATAGTTCCAGCCCATGGGCTTATCATAGAACAACTAATGATAGGTGTGGCCAATTATCACATGACATTTTTTACTTCCATCGAGGTATAAATGAAATTTTTTTATAAACGATTAAATAGGCTTTATATGGCATTTGCCTCTGAAATGAAATTACCATATTTACCCGAATATAATACGCACCCGAGTATAATACGCACCCCCAAGAATGACCTCGAAACTCATGAAAAAACGTCTAACTCCGTGTATAATACGCGGTAGAAAAATGCAAAACTAGATGTAAATTTTGTGTTGAAATTGCAAGACTGCGAGCTGAATTTGCTTTGCCGTATACCTTTTACAGTGTAATCGCGCAATGTGTATTATTATCAAAAGTGGCACAGAACGACCTGCCTTTATTCATCGTGTGATATCAACGCTTTTCTCTCTTTCATTTCATTTACAATTAAACTCGCATAGACTTAAAATGTCTTAACTAGTACCCTCGTCCCTCGCTTCATTTTTTCTCTCTCGTTAGAATGAACATGCGTGTCTACAATACTACGTGAACTTGACGCGGAGATCGCAGATGTTTGTGAAGACAAAATATATAAAGAGTGAATGAATGAGTGTTATCCAAACTGTCGATGCTAGTGCTGTTACGGTCAAGTAGTTTCACCTGTTAGGTAACTATCGCAATTAAGGATAAATCATTATATCACACGTACAATCTGCTAATCAGAAACCATTGCTAAATAACATGGCGCAAGTATTCTGCCACATTGTAGACTTAACTTCTTTTATCGCTTTGGGCATTTACTACGGGAAGCAGACAGTATAGAGACAATAGATATATCTCAAGCCTCGTGGGTTTGATTGACGGCTTTAGATACTTTAACAGACACACGCACCCCTCTAAATCCGCCACTGAAGCTTAAAAGCGTGGGAAAAAAAGTTTCAGATTTCTAACCCTATGTATAATACGCAGTGAGAAAATGAGGGGTCAAATTGTCGAAAAAAAGTGCGTATTATATTCGAGTAAATACGGTACTCTTTTTTAACGTCATGAAATTTACAAGATTAATGTTGTTATACTTTTATAAGGAGAATATGAGTCATATCCATTGAATGATTTAATTGTGACAATTTTACTGTACAAATGTAATAATTACTTCCAAAATTTCAAGTATCTTATGTGAAATTTTGATAATAGGCAATTGATATCATCTAAATATGGGCCATCAGAACTGAAGATGTACAGACAAGAAAGTACCCGACTGACAGAGGAAGATATTATCAAGCATTTACAGGATTTCAGGAGGTCAGAATTAACAGTTATTATAACATTACCTTAGTGGTTATATTGTGGATTTAACAAAGTGATTTATTAATGTAGATGTTTACCAGAGTTGCACCATTCTTATATATATACACAACCAAATGTACTTCACTGAGATGAAATGCATAAACTCTTTTGTATTGCATTCTCTACAAGCATGACGTCATAATGCGGCAAAACATGTAGTAATACTACTACTGAGAACTATTTCAACATTTGTTCTTCATTGATCAGCTGAGACAAATCTGTATTACATTTACAGACATACGTTTACAACAAAATAGTTCTTGATTGCTCATCGATTTAATGTTCAGATTTTGAAGTTTTATGTAGTATTCAACATTTCCATCATTGTGCATGCAAGTTAAGTAAGTTATGTTTAATTAGTTATTGCGAAGTGATTATTTGTCTATGATATATATTTATCGAACTGTGCTAGCTGTTACTTTCTGAAATCTCGACTCTGTATAATCTGTATAACCATTTGTTTCTTGCATGGTACCCACACTTGTATTGTAAATGTTATGTATCTAAACTGAGCCTGTACATTGTTACAATTCACTTATCATTTAAAATGGTCAAACAAAGGTTCAACAAAGTTTGTTTGTGATACTTAGTTTAAAAAGAAAATGTCCTTTTATCCTAAGATCACATTAATATGCGGGATTGTTTATTTATAGACCTGAGAAGCAGAGCAAGCTTCAGGATATTCCAGGTTTGTTCAGAATCAGTCTACACAGGGTGAACCAGGAGCAGCCTCTACAGAGTAAGTATATATAAGTATATTCAATTGTCTGTTACAGTATAATTAATCAATCAATGTAATTTATTGTATTATCTATAATAAATGTGTAGAAAACCTTATGATTCATTCATTTTGTATATGATTTGAATTATGATAATTCCAATGCTTGAACATTTAATCAAACATGTGTTTATTGAAGTTGGTAGCACAATGATAGTATATATGTGCTGTATGGTACTTGATCATACACTTGTTAACATGTCTTATACAGATAGACTCAGCTCTTTCCACATCTTGTTCTTCCCACATCTTGTTACTCAAACCACCTTTCTAGCACTTTCATCTTCCTAACACTGTCACAATGATTTGTATGTGGGTAATGTCAGAAGGACTACCAGTAGGCCTAGTTTTCTTTGAGTACTCCAGTTTCCTCTCTTTACACTGTCACCAGTAGGCCTAGTTTTCTCTGGATGCTCCAGTTTCCTTTCCTGACACTGTCACCATGATCTGTTGGTGCACTATGTTAGAAGGTCTACCAATAGAACTGGTTCTCTCCGGATACTCCAGTTTCCACTCCTAACACTATCACCATGATCTGTTGGTGCACTATGTTATAAGGTCTACCAATAGGCCTAGTTTTCTCTGGATACTCCAGTTTCCATTCCTAACACTGTCATCGTGATCTGTTGGTGCATTATGTTAGGTCTACCAGTAGGCCTAGTTTTCTCTGGATACTCCAGTTTCCACTCCTACCACTGTCACCATGATCTGTTAGTGCATTATGTTAGGTCTACCAGTAGGCCTAGTTTTCTCTGGATACTCCAGTTTTCACTCCTAACACTGTCACCATGATCTGTAGGTGCATTATGTTAGAAGGTCTACCAATAGGCCTAGTTCTCTCGGATACTCCAGTTTCCACTCCTAATACTGTCACCATGATCTGTTGGTGCACTATGTTAGAAGGCCTAGTTCTCTCGGGATACTCCAGTTTCCACTCCTAACACTGTCACCATGATCTGTTGGTGAACTATGTTAGAAGGTCTACCAATAGGCGTGGTTCTCTCGGGATACTCCAGTTTCCACTCCTAATACTGTCACCATGATCTGTTGGTGCACTATGTTAGAAGGTCTACCAGTAGGCGTAGTTTTCTCTGGATACTCCAGTTTCCACTCCTAACACTGTCACCGTGATCTGTTGGTGCACTGTGTTAGAAGGTCTACCAATAGGCCTGGTTCTCTCGGGATACTCCAGTTTCCACTCCTAACACTGTCACTATGATCTGTTGGTGCACTATGTTAGAAGGTCTACCAGTAGGCCTAGTTTTCTCTGGATACTCCAGTTTCCACTCCTAACACTGTCACCATGATCTGTTGGTGCATTATGTTAGGTCTACCAGTAGTCCTGGTTCTCTCTGGATACTCCAGTTTCCACTCCTAACACTGTCACCATGATCTGTTGGTGCATTATGTTAGAAGGTCTACCAATAGGCCTAGTTTTCTCTGGATACTCCAGTTTTCACTCCTAACACTGTCACCATGATCTGTAGGTGCATTATGTTAGAAGGTCTACCAATAGGCCTGGTTCTCTTGGGATACTCCAGTTTCCACTCCTAACACTGTCACCATGATCTGTTGGTGCATTATGTTAGGTCTACTAGTAGGCCAAGTTTTCTCTAGGTATTCCAGTTTCCACTCCTAACACTGTCACCATGATCTGTTAGTGCATTATGTTAGGTCTACCAGTAGGCCTAGTTTTCTCTGGATACTCCAGTTTTCACTCCTAACACTGTCACCATGATCTGTAGGTGCATTATGTTAGAAGGTCTACCAATAGGCCTGGTTCTCTCGGGATACTCCAGTTTCCACTCCTAATACTGTCACCATGATCTGTTGGTGCACTATGTTAGAAGGCCTACCAATAGGCCTGGTTCTCTCGGGATACTCCAGTTTCCACTCCTAACACTGTCACCATGATCTGTTGGTGCACTATGTTAGAAGGTCTACCAATAGGCGTGGTTCTCTCGGGATACTCCAGTTTCCACTCCTAACACTGTCACCATGATCTGTTGGTGCACTATGTTAGAAGGTCTACCAGTAGGCGTAGTTTTCTCTGGATACTCCAGTTTTCACTCCTAACACTGTCACCGTGATCTGTTGGTGCACTGTGTTAGAAGGTCTACCAATAGGCCTGGTTCTCTTGGGATACTCCAGTTTCCACTCCTAACACTGTCACTATGATCTGTTGGTGCACTATGTTAGAAGGTCTACCAGTAGGCCTAGTTTTCTCTGGATACTCCAGTTTCCACTCCTAACACTGTCATCATGATCTGTTAATGCACTATGTTAGAAGGTCTACCAATAGGCCTAGTTTTCTCTGGGTACTCCAGTTTCCACTCCTAACACTGTTACCGTGATCTGTTGGTGCATTATGTTAGAAGGTCTACCAATAGGCCTAGTTTTCTCTGGATACTCCAGTTTCCACTCCTAACACTGTCACCATGATCTGCAGGTGCATTATGTTAGAAGGTCTACCAATAGGCCTAGTTTTCTCTGGATACTCCAGTTTCCACTCCTAACACTGTCACCATGATCTGTTAGTGCATTATGTTAGGTCTACCAGTAGGTGTAGTTTTCTCTGGATACTCCAGTTTTCACTCCTTACACTGTCACCATGATCTGTTGGTGCACTATGTTAGAAGGTCTACCAATAGGCCTGGTTCTCTCTGGATACTTCAGTTTCCACTCCTAACACTGTCACCATGATCTGTTGGTGCATTATGTTAGAAGGTCTACCAATAGGCCTAGTTTTCTCTGGATACTCCAGTTTTCACTCCTAACACTGTCACCATGATCTGTAGGTGCATTATGTTAGGTCTACCAGTAGTCCTGGTTCTCTCTGGATACTCCAGTTTCCACTGCTTACACTGTCACCGTGATCTGTTAGTGCATTATGTTAGGTCTACTAGTAGGCCAAGTTTTCTCTGGGTACTCCAGTTTCCACTCCAAACACTTACACTGTCGCTGTAATCAGTTGGTTATTATGTTAGAAGGTCTACCACTGAGCAAAGTTTTCTCTGGGTACTCCAGTTTCCACTCCAAACATTTACACTGTCACCATGATCTGTAGGTGGATTATGTTATAAGGTCTACCACTAAGCCTAGTTTTCTCTGGGTACTCCAGTTTCCTTTCCTGACACTGTCACCATGATCTGTAGGTGGATTGTTTTATAAGATCTACCACCAAGCCTAGTTTTCTCTGGGTACTCCAGTTTCCTTTCCTAACACTGTCACCATGATCTGTAGGTGGATTCAGGGCTCACACTGGCTTGAAAAAATGTGTAGCCACTTTTCTCATGAAAGATATATTGCAGGGGCACAATATCTTACTCAGCTTAAGTTACCTATTTACAGCTGTTTAACAAATGCATAACACTTTTCTTTGTTTTTAGCTCACCTGAGCCAAAGGCTCAAGTGAGCTATTGTGATCAATCACCGTCCGTCGTCCGTCCGTCGTCTGTCGTCCGTCGTCCGTCGTTAACTTTTCACATTTTCGACTTCTTCTCCAGAACCACTGAACAGAATTTGATGAAACTTGATAAGCATGTAGTACTCATGGTCCCCTACAAGTGTTGTTGTTTTTCGTCCGGATTCATCAACAGGTGGCGCCACCACAGGCAAAAGTACCCTCCCTACCAAAAGGGTACCCTCCTTTGACAAACTTCTTCTTCAGACCGGGGGCATACAGAGACAAAGCGAATGCATAGGAATGATCTAGAGGGATGTGTGAAGAAGTGTTGTTATTTTTGGTTCCGTTCCGAAATCAAATTTTTGACGTTTTTTTGACGTTTTTTTGTACTTGCTAGTTTTAATGCAGAAAAGAGGTATTTTTTTCTTTTAGTAAACATTGATGCATTAATTTGGTTTAATTTGATCATTTTGATGGTAAGAAATACTACTGCGAAGAAAATTTTTCAATATTTTATGTTTTGGATTTTTTATGAATTTTTTAAGACTTTCAAGAAAAAGGGGGGTGGGATAATTGGTGTAAACATTTCACATTTTGAACTTTTTCTTCGGAACCACTTGCTGGAATTCAATGAAACTTGGCATGCATCAAATACTCAAGGTCCCTGACAAATGTGGTCATCTTTGTCAGGATCCATGAACAGGTGGCACCACCACAGACAAAAGTAGGTCACAGAGGGTACCCTCCTTTGACAAACTTCTTATTCAGATCGGGTGCATACAGCGACAAACCGACTGCATAGGAATGATTTAGAGGCATATGGGAAGAAGTGTTGATATTTTTGGTTCCATTCCGAAATCAAATTTTTGACGTTTTTTCATTTTTATTTTGGACTTTGTTATTTTAATGCATTAAAGAGTTATTATTTTCTTTTAGTAAACATTGATGCATTCATTTGGTTTCATTTAATCATTTCTGTGGTAAGGAATGCTGGTGCGAAGGAATTTTTTCAATATCTCGATTTTTGAATTTTTTATGAATTTTTTAAGACTTCCAAGAAAAGGGGGGGGGGGGGAGGGACAATTTTTCATATCTTCAACTTGATCTACAGAACAACTTGAAGGATTGTGATAAAACTGGGTAGGATGCAAGTACTCATAGTCCTTTTCAAAGGTTTTGTTTTTTGTGCGGATCATCCAAATTGGTTAACAGATAATGCCACCATGTCTAAAAGTAGGTCTCACAATGGTACATATACCACTTGGTAATTGAAATATGGAGAGTAGCGGTTCAAATCCAGCTGTGGTCAAAAATTTTTTTTTTTTTTTTTTACACATCTAAATAAGTTTTTAGATGTTTCTCAACACTCAACATATGAAATTAGGAATTTTACGTTTAAGACTTCCAAAAAAAAAGGGGGGGGGGTGTTTTGGCCATTTTTCACATTTTCAACTTTTTCTACAAAACTGTTTGAAGGATTTTAATAAATCTTGGTAGAAATAAGTCACATATGATCCTCTTCAAATTCTGTTGTTTTCGTCCAGACCTCTTTACAGGTGGCACCACCATAGTCAAGAGTAGGTCACAAAAGAGTTCCCTCGTTTAACAATATTCTTTTTCATAAGGGCTGTATACAGAGACAAACAGAATGCATAGAAATGATCTAGAGGGATGAGTGAAGATGTATTGTCATTTTGGTTCCCTTCCAAAATCAAATTTTAGAATTTTTTTCGACATTTCTTTGGACTTGGTGATTCAATGCAGAAAAAAGTGTCATATTTCCTAGTTAATTGATAATGATGATTTTTATGGACTATTGTGATCATATTATGGTAAGGATTGTTACTTTGAAAGAATTTTGTCAATATCTCAATTTTTGGATTTTTTATGAATTTTTTAAGACTTCCAAATGAGGGTGTATAGGAACAATTCAATCACATTTTTCACTTCTGCTGTTATACCACATGAAAGATTTTAATGAAACATGGAATACATGAAGTACTAAAAGTCCTCTATCAATTTGGTAAATTTCATCCAAATTGGTTAACAGATAATGCCACCATGTCTAAAAAGCAGTTCTCACAATAGTACATATACCACTTGGTAATTGAAATATGGAGAGTAGCGGTTCAAATCCAGCTGTGGTCAAAATTTTTTTTTCATTTCTTTACACATCTAAATAAGTTTTTAGATGTTTCTCAACACTCAACATATGAAATTAGGCAATTTTAAGTTAGATCTGGACAATATTTGAAACAATTGTTGTTCATGACCCAGACTTGAAATCAGTCAACAAAAGGCCCCACCTAAAGAAAATGACTAACTTGTTGCCCTGAATGACTTCTTGCAGAGACAAAGGAAATGCTTAATATCAAAATCACCTGAATGGATGTGCAAAAAAGTGTTGTTTTTTATTCTAGCCTGAAATAAAATTTGACATATTTTCAACATCTGTGTTGACTTAGTCACATTAATGCAAAAATAAATGAATTCTTCCTTCATGCATGACTGATAATCTAGGTACTCAGGTGAGCGATATAGGCCCACTTGGACCTCTTGTTATATATTTATTGTCACTAATTATATTATTATACAATGGACAGTTAAAATATTGCTAAATGTAAAAATTATCAAAATTAGCACAGTGATGTACTAGCATAATGATTCTCTCACAAAATAAACAAACATTGGCACTTGTTTCAAAATGAACTGTGGGACACTGTCAGTCACTACCTAGTATTATGGAACCATAATTCTTCTATTTTTCACAAGAACCCACTGCAGTCTACTCTTAGACACTGCATTCATGTGGGCTACGTTCATGTTAGAAACCTCTCATAGTTTCATCATGGCTACAGTATGGCTGTTACCAGCTGAAATATATGAGCCAAAAACATTAAAAAATTGTTCCATTCATTTAATTAATGAGTTATTTCAAGTATACATAAATTCTATGTGCAAAAATAGACCGGACTACAAATATACTGCCGATAGACTAAAGAGATTTACTGTGCTTGCATAGTTATGAAATATTTTATTTTATAAGTCACGTATGCGTAAAATGTTAATATCATTTTATATACCTTTACGGTTCTCATGATTGTCTATGTTGTCCTTTTTTATCACATTGCAGCCATAGTTAAATGAATTTTGGACGCAAGCTTTGATACATACGTCACAAAATTTTAAAAGGCCTAAAACCGAGTCATACTTTACTATTAGCGATTAAAACACCAGCTAGTATTTTTAACTGAAGTTGATTTCTAAACAGAGACATTATCCTTTATAAAAGATTTTCATTTCGACTTAAAGCTAGAGAGCAGAAAGTTTAAGATTTACTAATCCGATCATCGGTCAGTTCAAAATTTCGTTTAACTACATGTATGTTATCAAGTTCTTGGTTGCATAAAAAATAATGAAATATTTCATTGTCGTCATAATGATAATCGTTATGAAAACTCATTAATTAATAAACATAATAAACGTGTGTACCTACCTTGACACTTACTCAACAAGGTGTTAAAGTTATCTAACGGGGATTAATCCAATCAACCAATTAAGTCATCAACTGCTATTTGACTACAGCACTCGGACAAAAGACTTCACACGCCAGTGACTTTTACGTTCAGCCTTAACTTGTATCAGTTCAATACAAGATAAACACAGAAAAATTGGCTTTCGCCAATTCATAAAATCTTTCAGCAATTCTAAACTTCTTTCGCCAATGGCGAAAATTTCGAAGGGCAGCGTGAGCCCTGGGATTGTTTTATAAGATCTACCAGTAGGCCTAGTTTTGTTTGGGTACCCCAGTTTTCTCTCTTTACACTGTCACCATGATCTGTAGGTGGATTATGTTATAAGGTCTACCACTAAGCCTAGTTTTCTCTGGGTACTCCAGTTTCCTTTCCTGACACTGTCTGTTAAATTAAGATCTATTGTTCAAATACTCTTCTATTATGCAAATATGTTTATATTGCCTTCTGTCTTGACATTTATACTTTTTGTGAAACAAATTCATGTAAGAATATTTCTTTTTAAAATGATTTTATTTCACACCCATACAGATTATATACTGGAATGTTGAAAAGATATTATTTTCTAAATGTATAAATACAATTCTGCATTTGATGCTTATATATACTGCTAGTTTTTCTGATGCATGTTTTAGAGGGGAGCAGTGTAGTAAAGGCATTACAGTTACAGAGTAAGGTTTACTAACAATGGGTTAGGGATGTATTTGATTTATTACACATTGTGTGTCTGTTTTACCTAATATACAAATGTTAATCCTTCTACGTTACTAACCCTAGTACAGTATGTAAGTGTATACACAAGCATTAAGAAAGACAATTTGATAGCAATAACAATCATTTGTAGAGTAGATAAGAATATTTTTGAGTTATTTATCAAATTTTTCTCATTCCTACTTGCTTTGTAGAAGAGTAAACCTTGGCATCTTACCCTTCCTTTACATGCCAAATATATCCCAGTTTGACATCTATTTCCTCAAAGTAATGTCAAGGTGTTCCTCGATTTCAATACCCTAAAAGTGAATGTCAAGGTATTCATTGTCATTGACTTGTCATTATTCCCTCAAAGTGAATACCAAGGTTTTCATTGAATTACATCTGTTCCCTCAGTATGAATGCCAAGGTCTTCTTTGAGTTACATCTATTCCCTCTGTATGAATGCCAAGGTATTCATCCACTTACATCTATTTCCTCAAAGTTGATGTCAAGGAATTCATCATCAGTTTGACATCTATTCCCTCAGTATGAATGCCAAGTGTTTATTGATTTATGTCTACTTCTTCAAAATGAAAGTAAAGATATTCATTAATTGTGAGTACCCTCACTGTGAATACCAAGATATTCATCAATGTGGTGTCAGTCTCAGTGGTGAGATATTCATTAATTTGATGTCAATTCCCTGACAGAGAATGCCAAGGTAGTCATTAATTTGATGTCAGTCTCATTACAATGAATGCCAAGATAGTCATGAATTTGGTGTCATTCCTCTTACAGCTAGTCTTTATTTTGTCATTTTTCCCATTCAGTACATACCAAATCTTATTTAAAGACATATAGAGGTACTAAATCAGTGTGTGTTTGTTAACATATGTCATTTAAGAAATCCATCCAATTTACTTCTTCTATTTCAAGACAAATTTTGATTGAACTTATTATTCTAGTACAGTAGTATATATGTTTCTTAACTGAGGAGAACAAATACAAGTCTGATTATAAATTCCAAAGATTTTACTCCCAATAGTTTGTTTGTAAGCACACAAGTTATCTTATTTCCATTTTTTTTCCTGTTAAAGACTGAATAAAATAGGAATTATTGTGAAAAAGAAAGTCTGATATGTCCGTATGACTATGAGTTCCTCTCTTGATGTGAATACCTTTCCAGTTACTGATTAAATTCACCAAATGAGTATACCTTGCTGTGCATATTTTGAAATCAGATTCCAGCATTTTATTGAGTACTGTAGAATTAAATCACAGATGATCATAATTTACTTACATCTTATGTCTGAATACTTGCTTATTATGTAATCAAGATTTAATATAGTGAAGACACTTTGTTATAAAACTATACATACATGTTTTCATGTATCATTATTAGGTTTCATTAAAATTTGTGTTTAATGGGTTACAATATTCAAATAATTTTTTTGTTGAATTCTGATTTTTTTTTCTTTACATAAAAAATTATGGCTATCAAGTACAATTGAATAAATATCATCCAATAAAGGTATTCCAATTTTGAAATAAAGTAAAGTCTTCCTAGATCTTTGTTTTATTTTGTAAACCAGTATATAATAGAATTAAGTGTTAGTTTACTTTTCTTGATGGGAATTTGATTAAATTGACATAATCTTCTCTTTGTTTTTACAGATACATTAACCTCTTCGTTAGTTCCCATTAAACCTTTCCCCACTCCACCCCCTGATCCACCAGCCATAGAGATCCAGGAGTTTGTACCAGAGAAAGCCTCTCTGTGCAACACATATGATTCATACATAAACAACCTCTATGTATATCCAATGAATCTTAAATATGAACACCAGAAAACATTTACTAAGGTAAGTTCAGTTCAGAATATGTGTAATATTTTAGGACATTTTGAAGCAAATGTTAATAGACTTACAGGAAACACTTAACCTTGCACCTGGTCACCTCCAGGGGTTAATGAAAGAGACATAGCATCAGTTTCTTTCATTTTTTACCTTATCATTATTTTGTTAAACTTTCATTCAATATGAATTATCAGAAAAATAGCAAGTTGAAGAATTTGATTTGATATACTGACTCTTTTTAGGTAAGAAATATAGCCTGCTGTATAGAATTTGATTTGATATACTGACCATTTTCAGGCTGGAAATATTGCCTGTTGTATAGAATTTGATTTGATATACTTACTCTTTTCAGGCTAGGAATATAGCCTGCTGTATAGAATTTGATTTGATATGCTTACTCATTCAGGCTAGGAATATAACTTGTTGTATAGAATTTAGTTTGATATACTTACTCATTTCAGGCTAGAAATATAGCCTGTTGTATAGAATTTGATTTCATATTTTGACTATTTTCAGGCTAGGAATATAGCCTGCTGTATAGAATTCAGAGAAAGTGATGACTCTGATGCAACTCCATTGAAAGTAAGTGAAATGATTATAATTTCCAGATCAAGTTAACATAATTAATTATGCTAATATATGTACTGAATATACATGTTTACTTGTATCATTTGAAAAGATATGTGATCCATTGAAAAAAAGAAACCTTTGTTTAATGTCTGCATTACTGATTCCTAGAAAATCTTTGTATGCATATCAATTGCTAAGGACTGTATGAAAACAATTTACATGCATTAAAATCATGTATATAAAAGTGTATAGTAATGATAAATAAGTTGAATTACCTTGATATCTGCTGATAAGTGGAACCATTGGTTTTCAGGGCTTACAGTATTTGGTTTGAGATCAGTGGGTTCTAAATTTGAATCATGATGGAAATTTGTCAGTCTTATTCTTAATTGTTTCAGGATGGTTCTGTCAGATAGATCAACATTTATGTAATGCCCCAGGCAAGTGCCATTACCATGTAGGAAAATCTGCTGAGGTGGTTCGTCTGTCCTTGATAAGAACTTTCTCAATTTTTGCATATTAGGATGTACAAAAATGACTGTTCCTTGACTGACCATATCTCACCATGGTCAATTGACCACACAAATCAGAGAAATAAATTAATTAATAGTTGACTTTTATAACACTCCTTTTTCCACTTCCCTGAATTACCAAAGTACACAAGAACAGATAACTCACTTTATTCATATGTCCTATAGGCCAGTCATCCTAGAGTGGTTTTCAATGATGAATAATTAAGCAAGCTCACTGTACTTTTCATTTTCCTGGATAAATTTTGGTTTATCTCATTACAGTGTGTATATGCCAGACCTGAGGTGGGGATTTACACAACAGTTGCCAGTGCCACAGTTCTTCACCATAGTTCTTCCCCAGAATACTTGGAGGAGGTCAGGAGTCATTTGACTTGTCTTGATTTAAGTGTTGTGTTCAAAGTTTCAGATTTTATGTTAAGTCTCTGAAGTTAATAGAAATATATTTCAGTTTAAGTTGAAATAATCCTGATGTGCATCAAGCAATGCTAACAAATGTTAACTAGTCTGTGAAAATGTCAATTTTAATAAGCTGTACAAGTTTCACAAACATTTACATGTATTTAACTAATTCATTTTTTTTTTCTAAAAATGCCATAAAGACTAAATTTATGATATTTCAGGTGAAGATTGCTCTTCCTATACAGCTCCATGATAGACATCATGTTCTGTTCCGATTTTATCATGTCAGCTGTGAAGGCTCAAAATCCAGCATACGAAATTCTACAACCTCAATGAAAAAACGAGATAACATAGAAAGCCATGTAGGTTATGCCTGGTTTCCTCTCCTGAAAATGGGAAGGTAAGCATTCAGAAATGTGCACCACAAGGTTCAAAATGTACTTTGAAATTATTGTAGTGGAAGAATACGAAATGTTAAAAATCAGGAAGTGTATATACTGGAACTAAGCTATTCTCTGTATTTAATGACATCATCCTACCCCAATATTTATCATTGAATGAGAATTTAGACAATGCAGGGTTGGTGTCAAAATTAACTTTTGATTTGACCAGATTGTTCACTGTTTTATTTCACCTATCAGTATCCTCTTTTTATCTATCTGTCCATTGTACATGTGTTTGGGAATTTTTCCTCATTTACTGCCATTGGAAACATCATTCTTTCACCAACATGGCTTGTTTGACCACAGGGTAGTCATTTATAAAGTTAAGGAACATAATTTGTGTTAGGACACATTTCTATAGACTCTGTGATTGTATTCCTGGATAAACTTTATGTATAATGATTGCAGGGTAGATGTAGGAGAACATACAGTCCCAGTTGCTGCTACACTACCTCAGCGGTACATGTCATTGAGATCAAATGAACCAGGCAGAATGGTAAGTCATTTATTAAAAATAAATCCAGGTATACATGTATAACAAACAGTAAACATAAAATAATACAGGAATAATTTTATAACTGTCTTGCTCTATCACACATATTTGTACATTTTATTGTGATATTTGACAATGAGTATTTATCTCAAGTACTGACAGTTGACACTTGTTTACTCAAACACTGACAGCATTAATTCCCTGTTCACTCAAATTTATTTTGAAACCCTTAGTTTTAATTCCTTAATATAAATATATATCCCTAACTTAACCCTTCTAAATTAGAATTGTTTTACATTGACCTTTGAAGTTCAAATTATTCGAGTCAGCTATACATGACAATGTTCACATTTTACAAAGAAATGTGCCTTTAAATGTTCATACTTATCTTATTGTTTATAGAGTTCTGGTGCAGACATTAAATGGGTTGATGGGGGCAAGCCAATATTCAAGATCAGACTGAATCTTCATTCAACAGTATATACTAAGGTATGGAAATTTTCTAAATGGAAATTTATGTTTTAAATTGTATACACATATCAGACATTTAATATTGTGTTGTAACATACTTATTACAGGAAAAGTAGTGAACAAGTCTGTCAGAGAAAACAAAAAGGCGTAATGCTTTATGACGAAATTTTCTTTTCTTATCATATAAAGTGATTGTTATTCATTGTAATATGGTTATTATGTTATTTAAAAGAAGTAAATTCTAATTTCTTTTGATTTGGCATGGATTTCAGGATCAACATTTTCACAACTTTTTCTACCACTGTCAGAAGATTGAGAACTCTTTATCACCTGGAATAGATTTAGATAGTGTTAATAAATTAAAGGTAAATTACTTTGTCATTTGGGATAAGCTTAGATTGTGTAAATGAATTAGTTGGAATGCTCACATATTTTTTAAACTGCTGAATGATATTAAGTAAATATGTTCTTTATAAAACTGTTTAAACTGCTAAATGATATTTAGTCATGATCATGGTGAGACTGTTTAAACTGTTGTATGATATTTAGTCATGATATTGGTGAGACTGTTTAGGCTGCTGTATGATATTTAGTTATGATCATGATGAGACTGTTTAGGCTACTGTGTGATATTTAGTCCTGATCATGGTGAGACTGTTTAGGCTGCTGTGTGATATTTAGTCCTGATCATGGTGAGACTGTTTAGGCTGCTGTGTGATATTTAGTCCTGATCATAATGAGACTGTTTAGGCTGCTGTATGATATTTAGTCATGATCTTGGTGAGACTGTTTAGGCTGCTAGATTATACATTGTCTTCATCTTGGTGAGACTGTTTAGGTTGCTGTATTATATGTTGTCCTGATCTTGGTGAAACTGTTTAGGTTGCTGTATTATATGTTGTCCTGATCTTGGTGAAACTGTTTAGACTGCTGTATGATATTTAGTCGTCATCTTGGTGAGACTGTTTAGACTGCCATATAATATGTAGTCCTCATCTTGGTGAGACTGTTTAGACTGCTGTGTGATATTTAGACCTCATCTTGGTGAGACTGTTTAGACTGCTGTGTGATATTTAGACCTCATCTTGGTGAGATTGTGTAGACTGCCATATAATATGTAATCCTCATCTTGGTGAGACTGTTTAGACTGCTGTATGATATGTAGTCCTGATCTTGGTGAGACTGTTTAGACTGCTGTATGATATTTAGTCCTGATCTTTGTGAGACTGTTTAGACTGCCATATAATATGTAGTCCTCATCTTGGTGAGACTGTTTAGACTGCTGTGTGATATTTAGACCTCATCTTGGTGAGATTGTGTAGACTGCCATATAATATGTAGTCCTCATCTTGGTGAGACTGTTTAGACTGCTGTATGATATGTAGTCCTCATCTTGGTGAGACTGTTTAGACTGCTATGTGATATTTAGTCCTGATCTTGGTGAGACTGTTTAGACTGCTGTATGATATTTAGTCCTGATCTTGTTGAGACTGTTTAGACTGCCATATAATATGTAGTCCTCATCTTGGTGAGACTGTTTAGACTGCTGTATGATATTTAGTCCTGATATTGGTGAGACTTTAGACTGCCATATAATATGTAGTCCTCATCTTGGTGAGACTGTTTAGACTGCTGTGTGATATTTAGTCCTCATCTTGGTGAGACTGTTTAGACTGCTGTATGATATTTAGTCCTCATCTTGGTGAGACTGTTTAGACTGCTGTATGATATTTAGTCCTGATCTTGGTGAGACTGTTTAGACTGCCATATAATATGTAGTCCTCATCTTGGTGAGACTGTTTAGACTGCTGTGTGATATTTAGTCCTCATCTTGGTGAGACTGTTTAGACTGCTGTATTATATTTAGTTACGATCTTGGTGAGACTATTTAGACTATTATATGATATTGTCTTGATCTTGGTGAGATTTAATGAGACTTTATTTTAGCAAGCATTATTTAGTTACAGGTTTTGTGTTTTGGGACGGAAAGGTTTTTAAGTAAAACTGTGGTTCTGAATCATATAAGATGTGGGCACATGAAAAAAGGAAAAAAAAGATCTCTCACTGCTTGAAGTGGTTTTGTTGCAAATGTAAAAGTTCTTCGTATTCTAATATAATCTTTAGAGATGTCCAAGATAAATGATGTGGTGTGATAATATTTTGTGAAACACTTGTAATGTATTGTATATTCTTATGTCCAACTATGCCTTTTAAGATATTATCTAATTTCATGTAATGCATCAGTTAAATTGCTAGTATGTCAAATTTTGAGAAAAAAAATCATAATATTGCTTGTTTGGACACTAGATGGACAAACCTACTCGTGATTTAGAGGAAACATACCTGATGAATTCTGTCAAGGTATTGCTGGGTTACAGATATGCATACTAAGCTTTTGCACTTGTTAATTGAAAACACATTAAATATATCTTTTTCGTTGCTAAACATCATTGAAATAGTATATATAAACAGGTATAGATATAGTCAACGTAAATGATGTAATGTTGCCAAGTGTTTCACTTCTAACAAATCCTCTGTATGTTTTATTAAATGTTTTTGTGTAAACAGAGTTAGATTTGCACCTTAGCCATATGATTTTCAGAAAATTGAGAATATATACATATTAATCAAAGAAACATAGAATAAATCACAATCCTGTTAGTGTAAATGACATTCAATGAACATTATTACATGCACAGAGGGTGAAGGAAATGGTACTTTAAGTATGCTATATATGGATACTTTTTCCAAGAATAGTAAAGCTTATGTATATCTTCTGCTTCTTCAGAGGAATAGCTTATTTATTTCATATATCTATATGACTATTTAGTTAGATACATTTTATCATTTATCTCTAGAACATTTATTGAATTCAAACCCTAAGATGTTTTTTGGTTTGAAGACAGATTCAATTTGTTTTTATATCCCCTCAAACAGAGTTTTGGGGAGGTATAGGAATCACCCTGTCTGTCCGTCTGTCTGCTCATCTGTCTGTCTGTATAAATTGTCTCCATACCATAACTGACATCTCAAAACACATATTGATGTAGAATTTCTTACACGACTCACCTTAAGCCAAGAATGTGCTCAGTTGATTTGGAGGTTAAAGATCAGGGACACAGAGCATTGATAATTGAAATGGTTTCCAGACTGTAACTGACCTCCCTTTACACCTATCAAAGCGAAACTTTACTAAGATTCACTGAAAGTCAATGATACCGCCTGTTGATTTGGAGATCAATAAGTCAATGTTGCTGAGCATAGATTACTAAATATAGTTTCCAGACCATAACTGAATTCCCTTTTCACATTTTGATGCAAAACTTGGTACACAAACTCACCTTGAGTCAAGGATATGCCTAATAGATTTGGAGTTAAATAGGTCAAAGGTCAAGGTCAAAGAGAATGGATAACATAAATGGTTTGCAGCCATAACTGAATTCCATTTACAGCTATTGACATGGAACTGCATAAACAGACTCACTCTAAACCATTGATGTATGTGTCCTTTTGATTTTGAGATCAAAGGAATAGGTCACAGAGCATTGATAACTGTATATGGTTTATGTATACCGGTATGTACCATACCTGATTTCTCTTCGCATCTTTTGACATGAAACATGCACAGATTCACTGTGAGTCAAGGACATGTTCCATTGATTTAAAGGATAAAAGGTCAAAAGCTCTATTGAGTTGAAAGTCCAAAGGTCATGGTCACAGAACATGGATAGCTGAAAATTGTTTCCAGACCATAAATGAAATTCCTTTACATGGATCAACATACACACTTCATGAAGTTGACCTTTAAATTTTCCTTTTGTTTTTGAGGGTCGACACAATGGTGGGTCACCCAAGTCACTATAAGCCAATAATCAAATTTTTGTTATTCAGATTTGCTGCAATTGTGGGGATGTCCCATTAGGACAGTTCTAGCTTTTCAAGAAGTTACAACTGTTGGCAGTGTCTAGTTAAAGTAAATGTTCTTATTGAATATATATGAAGAATGATATGAATGTAATGATTATGCTGAAGCTTCCACTTTACATCAAAGTAAAATATTCATTGTTCTTAACTGAAACTTTATGGTGCATGTTCAATGGGATATGGTATATAATAAAAAAAATAAAAAAACACATACAAGTATGTTTGCATCAAAGAAAAGCTTGAAAAAAAATTATCAAGCAGACTAATTGAGAATTTAAGATGTATTATTAAACCTGCCAGAAAAGACTGCCCTGTGTATAGTGTAAAATAATTATAAGAATAGAGTAAATGATAAAGATAAATGTAGTCTACAATGTTTTTCAGTCTTTGCATGCAGTGGATGTCAGTACGTATGTGCAGTTTCTGCCCACACTACTCAATCAGCTATTTACTCTTCTGGCTAAAACTGTCAGTGATGATGTGGCTCTGAACGCTGTCAAGTAAGCTACAGTTTTTATCCTATGTATAAGTTGTTTTACAACATTATAAATACATGTATGAATCTTTGATAACCTTAGCTCTGTTCTGTGTGTAAAATGTCTTTTTGTAGGATAAAGTTTTACATATTGTCATTATAGACATGTGTTATGTAAATAATATTTTCTTTACAAAAATAATTTAATATTCTAGGGTGTTAATACATATCATATCAGAGGTTGTTGTGGCAGACAAGTTAGATAATGTTAAGAAATATGTCAAGGTAAGTCAGAACATAATATAAGACAAAATTCATGATACTGTATATATATGATTATATTTGTGTGTTAAGGTAAGGCAAATTTCATAAAAAATATAGTGTTTTCATGGTAGTTCAACATCTATATTAAATAAATACAACATGTTGTCATGGTAATACTTAATAGATTTATACAAGGTGATACTAATAGTAAGAGTCTTTTATACCACATTTGTTCAATAGTTGTTTTATCAAAGAAATTACTCTTTCTGATAGGCCATCTACATAATGTCATAGATCAAGACAATATTACAATGAAATTCTTCATTGAAAGAATATATATATGGTTATTACTAAATTTTATTCAGATGGCTTTGTTGTCTTAATATACTTAATAAAACGGGAAAGAAATTTTGTACAGTGAAGAATGATTCCATCTGCTTTTATAGTTGTCTTTTTTACTAAGTAATATTGAGTTTTAGGTATTTTTTATAATCTTTTTTTCATATTCCTTTGTTTATATAATGTTCATTTCAGTATGTTTTTAAACCTGACCCTGTACCAAAGGGGAGTAAATCTGCCAAGACTGTGCATGAGGAGCTTGCCAAGAACCTGACCACTTTATTACGTCCTGCCAATGCCGACCACATGGTCGTCAATAAATTCCTTAAACATTCATGGTTCTTCTTTGAGATTCTGATCAAGAGTATGGCCTTATACTTGATAGACACCGAGAGAATAAAGGCAAGTTATAATAAAAAAGTTAAGTGAAATATTGTGAATTTGTATAGTACTTACAGAGCCATAAACTAGGAGTTAGTTAATGTGCATCATGTTTCTATGGATTGCCTTAGATAAATATGATAGATCTTTGTAAAACAGAGTTCTAAATAGGAGAATAAAAAACATTTTGCATATATATGTATTCAGACACAGTACAGTTACATTTTTGAAAGATGGAATTCATTCAAGAGATGTATTGCCTATTGGATTTTACCAATTTTTTTTCGCAAGGAAAAGTTTTTATATGTGTATTCTGTCATATGTTTGATTGCTAGTATTTATGGACAGATGCCAAGAAATGAGAGATTTTCTGCTGACTACCACTACAGAATACAGAATCTCCTTCAGACATTGATACCAAACATCATTCAGAAACAACGGGAAATGCCAAGCACAGCGAGAAATGCAAATCATAGTCTTGCACAATTTGTCAAGTGCTGCTTCACCATAATGGATAGAGGATTTGTCTTCAAAAATATTGCCTCCTATATGGAACAGTTTGGACCAGGAGATGCTAGAGTATTTATGTTTTCATATAGTTTATATGCCCCTGCCAGGAACTCAATTGGTTTCCCCATAGTAGTTTAAGATCCTTCATTCTATCCAAAGTAATTAAAGCATATTTAAGTATATTGATAATTATTTGGGGTCAATAGATCAAAAGTTGAGGTCACCACTGGTAAAAATAGACTGAAATTTTCGGTTTCCACATGATAAATCAAGTAGGATGTATTAAATCTTATCAAATGGGAAGGATGCCTGTTGCTTAGGGATCAACAGGTCAAAAGTCAAAGTCACTATTGGTAATATTGATGGGAATTATGACCTGTGAAATTTGATACTTAAAATATTAGCAAGGAAATTTTTATTGTTGTTATTGAACAAGCCCACAGCAGGGGCATATGTTTTTCAAACATGCTTTTGTTTTGTATGTGATATATATATTGTGATGGATGCCTGTCTTGGCCCCGATACCTCAATGGTAAGAGCATCTGTCTTGATAGCGGAAGGGGCTTGGTTGGATTCCTGGGTCTGGCTACAATTTTTCACCCTGTCTGTTACAGAATTTTATACAGTGAGAGTGACCCTCATGTAAAGAAGAATCAGGGTAATTTTTCTGTTGGGTTTCGAAGTTTGGAAACCTCTGGCAAGGGGGAATTACAACAAATGCCAGTGTTGGCCCATATAGCTCTATGATGAAGCGTCCACCTTGATAGCCGAAGGTTCTGGATTTGATTCTCGGGTCTGGCCACAATTTTTCACCCTGCCCGTTACAGTATATTTATAAATAGTGTTATAATGGTAGATAAACTCATCATTATATAACAAAGAAAAATTAACTCAATATTCACAATATTTCAGTCTCCTGACTTTCTCCCAGTTAAGTTTTTGGTATTGGTGGTTTAAGTTATGTAATATCCATCATATTATATAACCGATATATGAAAAACACGGTGGTGCAACCAGAATTTTTCATATATCTGTTATGAAATATGATGGATATTACATAACTTAAGCCACCAATACCAATAAAATTCACTGGAAGAAGGTCAGGAGACCAAAATATTATGAATACTGAGTTAATTGTTCTTTGTTTTATGACACTTCCCTTCAGAGGACTATTAAGATGTCATTTTACATAGTCTTACTGGGTTTAAAATCACAGCGTAAGCCAACACTAGAGCCCCATTCACATTAGATAGGATAAATAATCTAATTTGTTTGGATATAAGAAATCATTTACAGAATTATATTATACTATGTTTAGCATGTAATTCATATAAAGGTTAAATACCGAATCTCAATTTAGTTTTTCATCTAATATAGATTTCCATTCATACTTATATGTAGAACTTTAAATGTTACCTTATTGATATATCTTAAAGAAATAATATTTTATTTTGTAGCCATTACATGAGTTAAAGTTTGATTTCCTAACTGAAGTATGTAGTCATGAACATTATATTCCCTTGTGTTTACCGTTAATGAGGAAAGGAATGATCAAGTCATTTAAAGGTAAGACTCTGGCAAAAATATTTTATGATCTCGATCTTTTACCAGTCATTACTTCTCACCAGCTTTGTGAATTGTTTTAATTTAATTTTGATTTGCAGCTGATGCCTTCCTGCAAACCATTGCCAATGTTCAGTTTTATGTTATGATTGCAGCCATATTTACACCTCAGTTGCCTAAACATTTTCATGTTTTTCTTCATAATCTCAAATACATGTATTGTTAAAAGAAGCATCTTTATTTTTGGAATTCTTAAACTGACAAATACATTTACCAACTGTATATAAAAAATTTTACGAAAAATTTCAATAAGTAGTAAAGATTGCACAGTTATGTATGCTACTGGATAATGTGATCAACATTGGTTAGCATAGTTATTGATACACATATTTCATGCTGCCGACAGAAATACGCCCTGAAGGTAATTTCTACACTCTACCCACTTTGACTTGTTGCCTGTAGTAACCTGACCTTTCTCTTGTATGTCAGTCAGGATGTCAGATAATATGCAGATATATGTAATTTATGGCAATTCTTTATTCCTCATTACATTTCTGTGTAATGTGCTTTACATGATATTTTACATTGAATAAATCGGTAAATAAGTTATTATTTAAAAATGTTTTGGAATATTTAGTTTGTTTATTTACATGTTCTGACTTTTATTATGTTAACAATTTATGCCTATAGTAAATAATCACTAATACCATTTAGTGAATATTTTTATTATTTTCAATTTATATTTCTGAAAAAGTGTTATCAGTTTCTGATTTTTTAATACTACAACTTACATTTTACATTTACGTTTAATTTGTACATCTGACATCCCTGTTTGCATCTTCTTGACAATTTGTCAATTTGAGGTTTGCTTTTCTTCAGCTTATAGAATACTTCATCTCAATTTGATTTATCATTGTTACAGAAAGAGAAAAATTAAGCACTTCATTTGCTTATGTAGAAATGCAGTTGACACTCTTAAATCATAAGTTATCCTTTACTAACATTACACCCATTTAGTATAAAATATACATATACTAGAGAGTGCACAGAGAAAAGTATCAGAAACTTCATAAAACTCAGTCAGAATGCTATAATTTCCACTGTCTCTTTGCTCGTCTGTCAGACTTGTTATTCGAAATTTTTGCCCTTTCTGGCATACCTTTTTCATCCCGAAATAAATGTTTCATGCACTTCATAATTTCATCAAAAATACAAAACTTCCATGTGGCGTTAGATATATGTTTGTAGATTTATGTGATTTGTTTAGATAGCATATGGTGGATAGATTGTGTAGTTAAGTGTCATGTTGTGGTAGATATAGGTATCATGTTCATCCCTTTAATAAATTGCTATTGTTATACAAAGTCAATAGTTGTTGTACCATATCATGTGTATTTCTAAATCAGTCGATAGTTAAAAATTTTAACAATATATCTTTATGATAACATTTTTTTGTGGACTACCAGTAATAAGTGTACTTCATATTTGTTACCTTAGAGGGATTCAATTTTGAATTCAAAGATATATATTGTATTTAAATCAGATTATCTTAGTTGCTCAATTTTATATATTAGTCTTCCTTTGAAAGAGAAAATTGAATTTTTCAGGTCTATTTTGTAAGTCGTCTAGCTAAATTATAACTTGTATGTGGGATGTCATCACTACTACATCTAACACTTACTATCATTTTTTTTAAAGTTTTTTCTTAAAAAGACATGTCATATATCAGACAGAAATTAATGTTATATAGATTATTTACTGATAAAGAGTGCACACTCATTGTTGGTACATAGATTAAACATTTCTCTCAAAGATTTTAAAAAACATTTCATAATCAGAGTCTTTACCCTGTAAAAACATGCAGTCGTTTTCTTAGAGTGGAGATAGTTTTAGTTGATATGATTATATTTTTACTAAAATTATGCAGTTTTTATTTTAAGAAAATGTAATTTTAAATATTGTATGTGACTTTATGATTGAGTAAATATATCTCAGAAGGGGCAGGCTTAGTGTAGTGGTTGAGTGCATGGCTTGTGGCTCCGCCAAACCAGGTTCGATTCCCAGATTGCACCACTGTGTTTTAAAAGAGATTGGTTACCTCTTGCTTCCATGTTGGTATACAACTGAAAATTTTTTGAAAGCGACTTAAAACACCAATCAGTTAATCAGTTGGTCGTGTGCTTGGCTTGTGACTAGGAGGTCCAAGATTCAAGTTCCATTGTCTTTTGGATGAGAGTGAAAACTGATGGCATGGTAGATATAAGCACATAAAAGACCTCTTATGGCTTAGGATGACAGCAGACGGAATTCCTGTGTGATGCATCTGGCAGATGCCATCACCATGTCAACAAAATGATCCTAGCATGCTGTGAAACAAGAAATGATAATTTAATGCTTTGATAATTCATAAGTATGAAATTCTGTAGTGTAATCTGAAATGAGTGAATGGCATGAAGAGTCATTTAGCAGAAACTGAATAAAATTATACCAGTACATGTACCATAATTCAATCAAATTTTCAAGTAATACAGTTTATGTATTACAAATTCATTTTGGCTGTGCTTCTTTATAATATAGCTTAATTTGCATGTGGCAACAATCTGCATGGACAATTGATCACCATTATAATCTGGTAGTTTACACACAGAATGATGACTATATAATGTGAGAAAATGGTATCAAAATTTCAAGTCTTATAATAGAGTATCTCATATAAACTAGAGAAATTTGATATATATGGAAATCTGTGTATTTTCAAATTATGAACATAAAAATGAAATGAGTAAGAAAATATGCTTGAAATAAAGATAATATGATCTTAAGATTATTTACATAGCAGGTTAATGAGGTTGTTGTAATTTGACTGATCTTACATTATTACCTGATTCTGCATTCCTGTATGGTATGAAATAATTTGTATGATGTATGAACTGTATCTATATTATATTGTTACGTGTAGTAGAATGTAGTAGTGTGTAATATTCTGATTTTCTGTAATCATAAACCATTGAAAGAATGTTACTTATTTATATATGGTTAAACAGATTTTACTTAGATTTTAATTATTGTTTTCTCTTTTCAAGATTTAAAATGTGATTACCACTTGTCGGATGAGTTCCGAAAGCATCATTATCTTGCTGGACTTCTTCTGCAAGAGGTCAAATTAGCTATGAATGAGCCAAAGGATATCCGAAGAACTGCAATAATGATGTTGCGCAATCAGCTAGCAAAACATGCTTTTGATAAAAGATATGTAAAGGAGGTGAGAAGCATGATGATTTTATAGTATAGAAAGTGAGTTAATGAATTTGAACTTGATATATATAAACTATGACTATGCTAACACAGATGTATTTAAAGAGATATATAAGAAGATCAGTCTCAAGTCACACTAATACATGACTCTTAATATATTGTAGATCTATACTTTCATCTTTTTATTCTCAAATTCGGTCATTCTGAATCATATGCACATACAGTTTATGAAGAGCTGAAATTAATTTGCCATTTCAAGTAAATATTTCTTAGATTGAGTAATATCATTTTACTGTTTGTGTATCTTCAAGTATTTTATTACATTACATTTTCCTCTTTTAAGCTTGTTGTTTGTATCTCTTAGACTCTACAAGGCAGGATATCAGCTCTCTATTTACCACTCATCTCAATCCTGATGGAACAAAAACATCATTTAATGGATGATCTTAGCCCATCCACAGCCCCTCCTGCTCCTACAAGGCCAGTCCTTAATGGTGATGTACAAAGTGTGAAATCAGACAAACCCAGAACACCACAAACTATTCCAAAAAATGTCACATTTGAAGCTAATAGAGAATCTAAAGTGTTTGCTATGATTGCTGGGCATGGTAGGTATCTTCATTTCATTACATTTTAATGGAACAATTTGTTTTTATGTAGTTTAGTAGTCACATTTAAAAATGAAATATAGATGACTTGTAAATTTATATTTTTAGATATTATATCAAGATGATTGCTTTCATTTTGACATTTATAATATATATAGATATATGTTTTCACATTGTTAGACCTTATACAGAAAACCTTAAACTGTTGCATTCACTATGTTTAGATGGGCCTATTAAGACTTTAGCAGAGATGAAGGCTCAGATGAATGGTGTAGTAAGGTCCAGTGGGTCTGTGAGTAGTAATTCATCTACGGATACAATCAGTCAGGAGAAGGATGGACAAAAAGATCAAAAGACAGAAAAATCTCATCTCAGGTTTGCTCTATCACACAGTTTTCATACCAATGTACAATGCTCTTAACATCTAACTTTGTAGTTTGATACCCAAATTGAAAATTATAGTTATGTCACACCCACTTGAGCTAAAAGGGGCTATGTCAATTGTCCAGTCAGCTGTCTGTAAAATTTTCACATTTTAAGTCTTCACAAGGTGCTGCAAAAAGTTTAAATTTCCTTTCTAATTTTTATATGTAAAATGCATTTACAGTAGTTGACTGTTTTCAATTTACAACATTAGAATTTTGTCATTTATGCTTTGAAGTCAATGATGACCTTACAACCTTAGCAGCAAAACATGGTGGTGTTATGAAGCTATGTTAAAATTATGTTTTAGAATATTAAAATAGAATGGTGATAACATATTTGTATTTCAGTGATTTGCAGACATCATTTTGTAATTGCAAATACCCATATTACTGCTCTGATGTCATTGATGTCATTGCTGTAAAATTAAATTTGCAGCTATATCCTTATTTACATTTATGATCCTTAAAAGAAGGAGACTGGATGTTCATTAAAAACTAAATTTTGTCCAAATGGATGTCATTACCCCTTATACTTGAAAAGGGGGTAGTGAGTAAAGAAAAGAAATGTGTAAATTACATGTAGTCAAACCTTGAGGGAAGGTCAATTGTAGCTCAGCTGTAATATTTACCCTTGACCCAGGGCATACATAGCTTATCATGTAAGAAGTCTGAATGAGCTGTGTAATTAGACTATGACCATTATACATGTACTGAAATCACCATCACTTGCAAAATATTCAACAGACAAATTCCATCCTGGATCTACTGTTTGGTGTATATATATCTTTTTAAACCCATCATGTATGATATCTTCCTTGACAGAGTGCCTTCAGTTGCTTCTGGTTCAAGAGACTCTGTATTAGAGCTACAGTCTGCTGCTAAACCCAACTCTATATTCCTGAAATATCAGAGAATGGACATCACAGAAATCAAGGACTTACTAGTATCATTCCTTCAGGTCATCAAGTATCTACCAGAGGGTAAGTCAGTTTGAAGTTCTGTAAAACATTACCATTATGCATGCAAATTTAGACACAAAAAAACTTAAGATATTAAACATATTGAAATGTATAACAAGTAGATAGAAAGGCCAATTAAGGTCTCTTGTTGACTTTGTTATCATAGATGTTTTAGTTTGTTATTAACCATTCAGTCACATATATTAGCTTTAGGAGTGACATCAGGTGTAATTTTCTGTTTACTGGATAAACGCATTGATGCCCAAATAATGTGTATTATATGAATTATATAACATTTTAACTCAGTGATGTATCATACATATTTTTCTTCAGAAGTGATTTATATATTTTTCAGATATTCTGCTTGGCTGGTTTAACAATTCCTCTGAATTTGATATCATTGACTTCTTTAGTATCTTAGAGTAAGTAGCATATAGAGTAAGAAGTTGCATATTGTTTGTATTGCTAGTATTGTTATCAGTATGTGTATTACTGAGGTACTCAATAGCAAGGATAACCTTTGTTGTAGATCTAGAGACAAAGCTACCTCTTTATACTTAAAATCATTGAGAAGGTGTATACAAACCAATTAACCAATAAAGTAATCACTTGTTATCCTTATTAATTACACTATATAATAGTAATGATAATAATAATAATACTCTATTACCACTGTGAATTCAGTATCAGTTTTTATTTTCAGATTGTGTTTAAAACATTTTAAGTATCAAGGGAGGAAGAAAATTGTGGATTTGAGGTAAAAGGAAATATATACTTTATTTACTCGAATATAATACGCACCCGAGTATAATACGCACCCCCCAAAATGACCTCAAAAATCATGAAAAAACGTCTAACTCCGTGTATAATACGCAGGGGGAAAATCCAAAAGAAGATGTCAATTTCGTGTTGAAACAGCAAGACTGCGAGCTGAATTTGCTTTGCTGTATACCTTTTACAGTGCAATCGCGTAACGTGTATTAGTATCAAAAGCGGCACAGAACGACCAGCCTTTATTCATCGTATGATATCAACGCTTTTCTCTCTTTCATTTCATTTACAATCAAACTCGCATAGACTTGAAATGTTTTAACTAGTACCCTCGTCCCAAACGATCACTTCATTCTCTCTCGTTAGAATGAACGTGCGTGTCTACTATATTATCAGGGATGCAGATATATATGTCCATGATACTATGTGAACTTCACGCGGAGATCACAAATGTTTGTGAAGACAAAATATATATATATATATATATATATATATATAAAACCTCATAAATGAATTTTATCCAAACTGTCGATGCTTGTGCCATTACGGTCAAGTAGTTTCACCTGTTGCGTAACTATCGATTAAACTATTAAGGATAAATCATTATATCACCCGTACAATCCGCTAATCAGAAACCATTGCTAGATAACACTGCGCAAGTATTCTGCCACATTGTAGACTTTACTCCTTTTATCGCCTTGGGCATTTACTACGGGAAGCAGACAGTATACAGACAATAGATATATCTCAAGCCTTGTGGGTTTGATTGACGGCTTTAGATACTTCAACGGACACACGCACCCCTCTAAATCCGCCACTGAAGCTTAAAAGCGTGGATAAAAAAGTTCCAGATTTCTAACCCTATGTATAATACACAGTGAGAAAATGAGGGGTCAAAATGGCGAAAAAATGTGCGTATTATATTCGAGTAAGTGTGTATGAATATGGGGTTTTTTTTCTTCATTTCTCAGTGTATCTCTGTACTTGTTAAATACTGAGATTATCTTTCTTTTTTTTCAGTATAATTGGGGGTAGTTCAAAAGCTTACACCATGCCAGCAGGACGTAAATCTGTACCCAGCATTAGTAGCTATCCTAGAACACAAAGCCAGTATGAAGGATTTGATACAATGCATGGTTTGTAACAGTTATTGTTATCTATATACTCAAATATTAGTTAAAAAGTTCCAGTATAGCCATGTCAGTGGTATGCTTGGCTCTAACCAGAGAGGGTGTCTCATCTGTCTACTGTCTTTCATATGATGAAGTAAAATACAAGATCCAGTGTCATGGTACACATTGGGATGTAAACAATCCTTACTGCTTTGAGTAAGCCCACCACATAATGTCATTGTATCAAACAGGTGTTGTCACCATATAAATGAAGTATTTTGGAATGACATAATGAAGGAAAAAAACTCAAATTTTGATAAAGAAATTCTTCCTTGTTGTAGGGCCTGCAAATTCTGAAGGAGATGCTGTAATCAAAGCTCTACAAGAGGCAAACATGGCAACAGAAGTTGGACTTATTGTGCTTGACATCTTAGCTCTGTACTGTAATACATTTAAGGTAAGAAGAAAGATGTAGCAATAAAACTTTTCGAAAATATTATGTTAAAGATCAGTAAGTAAATTGTAAATTGTTAAATTGTAATCAGGCTATTTTGAACGTTTTAACAAGATAATTTCAATTTTGCATTTGCTCAAGTGAGCTATAGTCACAGTACAGCGTCCGTCGTCCATCCGTTGTTAACTTTTTCACATTTTCAACCTCTTTTCTGGAACTGCATTGCAGATTTGGATCAAACTTTGTATAAATGATGTACTCAAGGTCCCCTACTAAAATTGTGTTCGGGATCCAGATTCCTTCAGGGGTGGATCCAGGGCGCTGTAAAAGTGCCTAAAAGGGTACCCCTCTTCAGAAATCTTCTTCTCCAGAACTAGTGCATAAATGGGGAAACTAATTGCATTTCAAAATCTATAAAGGAGGGGTATCAAAAATTGTGTTTAGGGTTAAGATCATTAAATACAAACTTTTTTGACATGTTTCTGGACTTAGTATACCACTTAATTAAAATATGGAGAGTAGCAGTTCAAATCCAGCTGTGGTCAAAAATTTTTTTTTTCATCTCTTTACATATCTAAATAAGTTTTTAGATGTTATTAACACTCCACATATGAAATTAGGCCATTTTAAGTTGGATCTGGACAATATTTGAAACAATTGTTGTTCATGACCCAAACTTGAAATCAGTCAACAAAAGACGACACCTAAAATGACTAACTTGTTTCCCTGAATCAGATCTTGCAGAAACAAAGAAAATGCTTAATATCAAAATCACCTGAATGGATGTGCAAAAAAGTGTTGTTTTTTATTCTGATGTAAAATAAAATTGGACATATTTTCAACATTTGTGTTGACTTGGTCACAGTAATGCAAAAATAAATGAATTCTTCCTTCCTGCATGACTGATCATTTAGGTACTCAGGTGAGCGATATAGGCCCACTTGGGCCTCTTGTTTCTTATTGATTTTTATCCTACACATTACTTTGGAAGTAAATTTTTTCATGAAATTTTCTCCTAGTTTTGGGGATATACATAATACCTTATACAAAGGTGATAATGATAATCACCCAAAAAATGTTTAGAATTAAAAATGTTTAAAAATTTGGTAAAATAATCATATCCAACTCCATTATAGATTGAAAATGAATTTTCTTGCAGAAGAGTCTAACAGTTTGTTATGAAAATTTCAGAGAAATCTTGAACATAAAGATGGTGACAACAGTTTAATGAGGAAGGTGTTTACCTTGTATCTCTCATTTCTCCAAACAAGTCAGTCGGAGACTCTACAGAAACATGTGTTTGCCTCCTGGAGGTGTTTTATCAAAAAGGTATCCATCATATTTACCAATACCGTATATGGTGAAGGAAAAAGACAGTATATGTATATTCATGTAGTGTGTTTAATAATTTTTATTTATCTTTATGTATGGTATAGATATGTATATATACTGACTTTTGAAGAATAGCGTATCATATCATTATGATATTTATTGTTTTATACATGATGACTACTTTCAGTTTCCCTCTGTTATGTATAAGGGCAATGCCACATTGTGTGGAGAACTCTGTTATGAGGTAAGAATCATATCTAACTGATAAAGTTTTTCTCTATGTAATGGCTTCCCTTTTTGAATTCTCAATAAATTAATTCTTAAAGCATAGTTTTTATTTTCCCAGAGTCAGAGATGTCATATTAAATATCATCAGCTGTCTTTAGCTTTAGTGTGCAGTATCAAGTCCAAACGAAAAATGTTAATTTTGTCACCATACCTTGTTTAAAGTGAAATATTACATTATTATGCCCCCCTTCAAAGAAGGAGGGGCATATTGTTTTGCTGCTGTCGGTCAGTCAGTCGGTCCATTTACAGTTTCGTCTCATTATATTTGGAACCAACAAAGATATTGAATTGATATTTAGTATACAGATACATCTTAAGGATACCTAGGTCAAGATCAAACTTGGTTATTGTTCCATAATTTTTGTCATAGTTATCTCCCTTGGACCTAGGAAATTTCTTAAAATTAGCAGTTTCCGCACATCATCTCTGGAGCCAACAAAGATATTGAATTGATATTTGATATACTGATACATCTAAAGGATATTTAGGTCAAGTTCAAATTCGGTCATGGTTTGATAATTTTTGTGAGAGTTATTGCCCTTGGACTTAGAAAATTTCTTAAAATTGGCAGTTTCCGCTCATTATCTCAGGAATGGATAGAGATATTGAATTGATATTTTGCAGTTACTGCTCATTATCTCAGGAACAGCTCAATATATTGAACTGATATTTGGTTTACAGATACATTTTTAGGATATCTAGGTCAAGTTAATAAGTTATAATTAGGATACCTGTCTTTGGCATATTTATTTTGATTTTGTGTTTTGTGTCAGTTATGCTGATGTCTAAATTAGATGAAGACAAGTGACATATCTGTTAATCATTAGACAAGCTTTTAAATGAAATTATTTTGTTTGTGGCTGATTATGAGCAGTGCATGACTTCTAATGTGGTCATGTGAGTTATGCCCATGTTACAAAAATAACCAGGGGGGGGGGGGGGGCATATACTACATTGGCTCTTCTCTTGTTTTTAATTTCATTTGTTGATGTTGAAATTTTTATAGACTGGTCTTAAATTCAGCAATTGTTTTTAGGTCTTACGGTGCTGTAACTCCAAACTTCATTCAACTCGTAAAGAAGCTTGTGCATTATTATATCTACTGATGCGGCATAATTTTGAATATACAAAGAAAAAGAGTTTTACCAGAGTACATTTACAGGTACAGCTTTAATATAAGATTTGGGATTAACTTTAGTGTTTTCAAGAAGATAAAATATACTCGGATTTTCTTTCTTACATTTTGTGGAATGAATGATTTGGAGCTTTATTGAAAATGCATGGTCATAACTTTAGTTGATACAAATAATTTACTATGTTTTGATTCTGTGTTTTATTGCTACATTAAAAATTCTGATATTTCATTATCTACAAAGCATTTTATTTTGCTTTTCCCTGATGTTATACTGTGCTGAGGGGGTTCTGACATCCTTTCATATATTAAGCATCTCCAGTATTTGTGTATAAAGCCAAATGTATCATCCTGAAAGACGTAGGTTCAATAAAGGCTAAAATGTTATGTAAATAAATTAGGATTTGTGTATCAAAAAGGACAGGACATCATATAAGGTAGACCCTCAAGTCTAGTGTTCATACTCAGCATTTTGATGGACAGTTTTAATCATTATTCTTTGTCAGGGTTTAGTATAATGCACTTAAGATGGTAATTCGTATGTAATAATCTGAAACATGGAGCATGTCCTGCCATTCTTAAGTTAAAAAATGTTTAATGAGAGGCATAACAGATAACAAATGAAATCCAGTTGATGAATTTATCAGTTACATGTTATTAATGACATGGAAACAGCATAATATGACATTCATGGGAAAAGATTTAATATTATTAATATTAGTGTGATTATTTTGATCTTTTCTTTCATAAAATTGCCTTTTCTAATTGTGTGCATTTTTATGACAGCATAAGGATACTGAGAGACTGCATGTGCTGGTATAGTTTTTTTTCACCTCTCTCAGACAACCATTAATACAATGTATTTTTTGTATTCCACTAAGTAACAATTTTCACACTTTGATATGAACAGTGTATAAGGTTCTTCACCAGCCTTCAGTTATAGCTGTCCATCCTTTTAACTTTAACTTCCTTGATAACTGTGTTGTTTTGGTAATGGGTTGTCATAGTTTAGACATTTGTCCTGGATAATTCAATCTTTGTAAGTCTCAGACCACTATATTATCAAAGCCTTTTGTAACAGAGTGGTAAACCAAGTGGATTAGTATTCACAAAATTGGACATTCAAACCATATCATGGATCATACAAGATGTACGTGTGATTGCATAGTCCAGAATAAGCTTGACATATTAAAGTTCCAGTATTTTTATTCATGGCATTAGTCAGCATTTTTTACAAAGAAATAAGAACACAATCTAATGCAGTTTTATCAATGATTCTTTCCTACTAAGACAGACTTAATTACCAAGTTCTATACCCCATTCTATGCACATTTTTATTCTGTGGGCACTTTATTATTCAAGTGTAAGTTTACAATTTCTGTGAGATCCCTACAATAAAAATTATTAGAGTTTCAACTTTTCATATGTGAAAGTGAGATATCAATTATAAATTGTTGTGACCATTCCAATCTATCTATAAACTGCTGCCTCAAAACAAGAGAGCTTTGTATCATTGAGCAAGAGATGATGTTGACAAATTTTACACATAGCTTGAAACATTCTACCCGCCCATGGTAATGATGCTTGGCAGCAGGGCAGGATTTGAACATCCTGCCTGCTCATGGTAATGATGCTTGGCAGCAAGATTGGATTTAAACATCCTACTTGCCCATGGTAATAATGAATGGCAGCAGGACAGGATTTGAACATCCTACCTGCCCATGATAATGATGCTTGACAACAGGACAGGATTTGAACATCCTACCTGTCCATGATAATGATGCTTGGCAGCAGGACAAGATTTGAACATCCTACCTGCCGATAGTAATGATGAATGGCAGCAGGACAGGATTTGAACATCTTACCTGCCCATGATAATGATGCTTGGCAGCAGGACAAGATTTGAACATCCTACCTGCCCATGGTAATGATGAATGGCAGCACGACAGGATTTGAACATCCTACCTGTCTATGATAATGATGCCTGGCAGTAGGACAGGATTTGAACATCCTACCTGCCCATGATAATGATGCTTGGCAGCAGGACAGGATTTGAACATCCTACTTACTCATGATAATGATGCTTGGCAGCAGGACAGGATTTGAACATCCTACCTGCCCATGGTAATGATGCTTGGCAGTAGGACAGGATTTGAACATCCTACCTGTCTGTGGTAATGATGCTTGGCAGTAGAACAGCATTTAAACATCCTACCTGTTTTTGGTATTGATGCTTGGCAGCAGGACAGGATTTGAACATCCTACATGTCTATGGTAATGACGAATGGCAGCAGGGCAGGATGTGAACATCCTTCCTGTCTATGGCAATGATGCTTGGCAGTAGGACAGGATTTGGACAACTTACCTGTCTATGGTAATGATGCTTGGCAGCAGGACAGGATTTGAACATCCTACCTGTCTGTGGTAATGATGCTTGGCAGCAGGTCAGGATTTAAACATCCTACCTGTCTATGGTAATGATGCTTGGCAGTAGGACAGGATTTGAACATCCTACCTGCCCATAGTAATAATGAATGACAGCAGGACAGGATTTGATTCATATACAGGTATTGCCACCATTATATTAGATATCATGTTAAAAAGTGACATGAATAAAAGGCCAACCCAGCAGTAATGTTGACCAGTGTGAAGTTTAGGCTTGCTGGTATATCTAATGCTCATTCTATATGTTAAGGTCAATCTCTGATAGTATTATCTAATAGTAAATGGGCTCACTTTAGAATTTGAGATCACAATGAAATTTAACCTCAGCCATACCTGTCAATGAAGCAATGACATATCTTAGTTGTCTTTTGATGTTAGGCCACACCAAATTAATTATTAGTTCTTCAGACATATTTGATAATTTTAAGGGGCGAGCGGTCGCAAAAATGAATTAAATTAATTTTCAAAATGAAGTTGAAATTACAAAAGTTTGACAAAATAAGGACCTATAGAGTTACAGAAAGTATGAAATATTTATGAGATCTGCCTCATTTTGAAAATATCGATGTTTTAAGCAATAAAAATGACTCCATTTGAAGCCTTTAGATGCAAATCATCATTAATTTGGTGTACAATTCTGACTCGGGAATCTATCAGGTCGTTTATGAAGACCAGTAACATCTTTTTAAAGCATATTAAGGAAGCTTAGTGTCAAATCTAGAAGGAAAAATAGCTCTTGGCGTTCGATTGGAAAATTCGTGCGGGATTATTTTTTTAATATTAAAATTTGAGGTGCGGTCGGTCTTGAAGAACTAATACTAAATTTGATGTGGCCTTACATTTATTTTACAAAATAAAATTGTATGTGGAGACTATTCATCTGGAGTAGTCTCATTTTATTTTCTCCTTTTGTGACCTTCAGAAACATCTTTACTGTTAACAGTTTTTAATGTACTGAAATTGTTCCATATTTACACATTTAATTGGCTTAAAACTTGTAACCATTATTATAGCCTGTGCCTCTGCATATGCAAAAGATAAGAACACATAAGAATTATATTGAAATTACTTGTGATCATTCCATTAATTCAGTTTTAATTCATATTGAAGTTCATGCTTAATGATAAAACATATATGTAAAAACAATAAATATCATTGTAAATTGTATATCTTATATTATTTTTAGGTCATCATATCTGTATCGCAGCTGATAGGTGGTGTTGTGGAGCTCAGTAATTCACGTTTCACTGATTCCCTTGCCATGATTAATAGCTATGCATCTAGCGATAAAGCCATGCAGGTAAGTTCTCATTTCTCAGTTGAAAATAGTAAACTAATATTGTGTATTGATTGATTAATAAAGACCATTGTTTTAGTTCACCCCCAAAAATAATATATGCATTTCCTAAAAGCATGATTAAAACATAATTTTGTATTGATTGTTTTGATATTGTAAAGTGATGAACTGTTTAAAGTGAAGTTAGATGTTGTCAAATGAGGAACCACTATAAGTGTTTGTGTACTTCATAACATTCTTCAATGACATGTGCAATTCTTTTATTCATCAAAAGCCAATCAGTATGTATGCAACATTTATTGGTGGTATATATCCAAACAAATCTGAGGTAAATTTTATCAAAAATTCTTGATATATGCTTCCTATGTTTTTATAAAATGTTTTAATGTGCTCTTTGATTGTATTTTATGTACCCGTATTATTTCTAGCATGTTGTTTCTCTGATCTTATTATCATCTTATTTTTGGAGTGTTTATGTGTTGTTGTACCCAATGGATGTGTATATTACAAAGTTTCCTATGAATGATTACTACAATATATATATATATTGTACCTGATTAACAGACCACATTTGCACTAAATGATGCCTCACCATGCGGTCTAGTAGCTGAGAGGAGGGTAGGAATATCAAACGATTATAAGCCTACTTAACATTATTTACTATAGAGGTTGATCCACTCACATGTCTATGATTTTCTTAACATAATTCAAAAAAAGACATAATTGATTTGTTTATTTGATGTTCAAAAGATCTAACTTACTAATGGTCTTATCAGCTTTTATGATAACAGTGTTTTTGCTTGTTTAAGTATTCTTTAAGTGCTCTAAAATTTTGCTTTAACAATAAAAGTTTGTTCTTGGTAATACAAAATCTGTAACACATATCTCTTACATTATACATGTCAAAATCTATAACACATGCTCTTACATTGTACATGTCAAAATCTATAACACATGCTCCTATATTGTACATGTGAAAATCTATAACACATGCTCTTATATTGTACATGTCAAAATCTATAACACATGCTGTTATATTGTACTTGTCAAAATCTATAACACATGCTGTTATATTGTACTTGTCAAAATCTATAACACATGCTGTTATATTGTACATGTCAAAATCTATAACACATGCTCTTACATTGTACATGTCAATATCGATAACACATGCTTTTACAGTGTACATGTCAAAATCTATAACACATGCTCTTAACATTGCACATGTCAAAATTGATAACACTTGCTCTTATATTGTACATGTCAAAATCTATAACACACATACTCTTATATTGTACATGTCAAAATCTTTAACACATGCTCTTGCATTGTACATATAAAACTCAATAGTCTATAACTCATGTTCTTACATGTGCTTGGTATAATCTCAAAATTTTATTAGATGTGTCACTGATGACAAATCAAACTTTGAACAGATTGAAATTCAGTTATATATAACATCAGAACATTCAAATAATTTACTTCGATCTTTTGTCCTATTCAGAGCAGAATAGTAATTTTATTAGAAAGATATTTACTCAGTAAAATTATTCAAAGGTAGATTGCAAGGAAAAAAGTGTTTGTGATTGCCATTTTCTCTGCTACTCTTTTAGAAATTTTGATTTCTACAAGAACTTCTCAGGATACTGTCTAATTATTTTGAATTATTTTAAAGTAATTGAAAATCTCATGGACTACTGTGGATCAATCTAGTACATGCTTATTAGTAATTTGACTGCTGATGACTACTGTATACATTGACATTATATTATAAAGGTGGCAAATAATAAGCCTATATAGAAATTAAAAAAACCCTATATACCTTTCCGAACTATATTATGCATGAATATCTAACCATGTAAAACCAACAACATTATTTTGGAGTTGGTATGGTTGAATCAGCAGTCAAATATCTTCATCAACAGTTGTTCAGTTTGAAGGTGGATCAGTGTACTGCATGGTCTCTTTCTCTGATGTGATTGATTTTATTGTATGGGGTATTTACAGCACATTTTATTTGGCGGAAAAGGAGTTTTCATAGATAGTTTTCATGGTGATCAGCTCTGAATGAATCCATTCTAATTCATATGTGTAATGGATTTAAACAAAAGGGATTTTTTTGTATATGAATGTGAAGGAAATATACTACATCAAGTATTGCATGTTTTATTTGTATAAGAATGCCCTAAATTTTACCATAGGGTGATGGAAAGAAGAAAAAAGGACAGGTAAAAATGAAATATTCAGGGTCTTCCTTTCCCCTGTAATCAAATACTAACATCCCTGCTTGCAAATCTAACCTTATATATATTTGTATATGATGTAAATTTATACAACTATTTTTTTTCGCTTACTAATTTTAAGATTTCATCATAAATGATACCAAATATTCATCTATGTTGTAAATTTATTTTTTCCATATGCTGTAATTTATATTGTTCACTTCTCCCACTAATTTATTACATGTCAAGTTCTATTAATTTATCACAAAGTTTTGTGTTGTCACATATTTAATATATCATGATGATTTGACTTGTTTTAAAATGACTTACATGGCAACAGGCTTCCTTAGTGACCTTAGCACGACCATGGATCACAGATGTGCACTGACATGTTACAATATATAATCAATAATTATGCTGTAGCAAGTTGAATTTATTTATAAAGCTTTACATGTTCCAAGAAACTTCTGTATAAAAGGTGTATTGTGTAGTCTTTATATGCCCATCATAAATGGATGTATTATGGTATGGTGTTTGAGGGTCCATGGGTCTTTGGGTCAGTGGATCTTTGGGTCCTTGTTAACATAATACAGTTTAGGCTAGGATTTTCAAGCATGGTACACTTATTAGTCCCCTGCTGGGGGAAACTGGAGGGGACTATAGTTTTTGTTGTTGTCTGTCTGTCCGAATGGTTTTCAGACAATAACTTCAGTGAGGAATGACCAATTTGTTTCAAACTTCATACAATGTTAGCTTATATGAAGGTCTAATGTGGGATTGATTTTGGGGTCAGAAGATCAATTCTAAGGATCACTGTTACTAAAAATAGACATTTATCACTGCATTTCAGTTTCCAAATAATTTTAAACTTCATACAGTGCTAGCTTATGTATAGGTCAAGGATAAATTTTGGGGTCAAAACTTTAAGGGTCACAATTACTAAAAATAGACATCAGCATAGTTCAGTTGTGGACTTATTATTATTGAAAATAGTGATTCATCACTGTTTCAGTTTCCAGATGATGACTATAGATACTGATGCCAGATATGAATAAAAAATGCTATAGTTTTGCTGTCATTTTCACTAGAACTTGATATAAACTTCACAGAATTCAATGTTATTCCTTATTAAATCCTGCAAGTTCACAAAAGTGTTTCATTTTGTTAATAAGGTATTTGTCACTTAAAAAGTACAAGTTGTGGCAGGGGACGAGTGCTGCATGCAACATTGACTGTAAGCTTGATTCTAATGGCATGAGGACGAACCCTATCGACTTTCAATATCAAGGTCTACAGTCAAGGTCATTTTGGGCGAAAAAATAGCAAATTTTTGAGAATGCAAATTGTAAACAATGTAAAGACCAAAATGTTTATGCTAGAACTTTTAAAATTTGCACACTTATTTCTCATGACTGGAGGATAAACTCTTTTGATTTTCAAGGTTGTATCAGCAAGGTCAAGGTCACAGTGCTTATGTCAGTAAGATTCTTGTCCAAGCCATAACTTTTACACCTTGCATGGTTTTGAATGATATTTCACAGAATTGAATTTGATGCTCAGGATCCAAGGATGTGTCATGACCTTGACTCAATATTGTACCTTAAAGGTCAAGGTCACAATGCTTATGATAGTTAAATCTTTGTCCAGGCCATAACAATTTACCCTTAACATGAATTTGAATAATATTTCACATAATTGTTGCCCAAGGGTGTGTCATGATCTTGAACCATTGTTATATTTGCAAGGTCAACTGCATATGATGGGTAAATCTTTGTCTGGGCCACTTTACTCCTCGCATGGATTTGAGTAATGTTTCACAGAATTGTTGCCCAGGACCCAAGGGTGTCATGACTTTGAACCAAGGTCATATCTGCAAGGACAAGGTCACAGTGCATATAATAGGTAGATCTTTGTACAGCCCAGAATTTTGTACCCATTGCATATGAATAAATTTCCTCAGAATTGTTGACAAAGGAGTAAAATTTCACAGAATTGTTGGCAAAGGGGAATGTTTCCATACTTTAAAATTTCATCCAGTGACGGGCGTATTTTGCCATGCTAGATGTTGCTCTTGTTAAAAATCTTCAATATAAAGAAAATGTTTTTGGTATTTATAAATATGATATTTTTGAATGGAGGTGGGGTGTTACCTAGTGTACCTTATAATATATGACTTGGATGCTGCTTGGGCAAATAGCACAAAGGTGTAATGATGGTGGCAAAGCTTTTGCTTCTTTATATAGAAAAGTTTCTTTTCTCTACTTGATGATCATTATATTAGAGATTGATATTATATAGGTAAGATCAGTAGTTGTTGATCTTAAGATTGAAAATTAGCATGTTTCTTGAATACAAACTGCTTCATGGTGAAAGTATTATGCTTAAAGAAATTAAGAAAAAAAGAATTGCTCAAAGAAACATCAAGCACCAAGAATGGATCATCTTTTCACAAAACAACTATTCATTGCTGAGGTTCCATATATTTGTTTATTAAATTAAAATGTATTTTGTGTCACTTCTTGCATGAAGTAGTCAATACTTATTTTAATTTCAACATATTTGACATACAAATGCTTTCTTTCACTTGTAGAAAAGTGGATTTCCTGTAGAGGTAAAAGACCTGACAAAGCGTATTCGGACAGTTTTGATGGCCACAGCTCAGATGAAGGAGCATGAGAATGACCCAGAGATGTTGATAGATCTCCAGTACAGTTTAGCAAAGTCCTATGCCACTACTCCAGAACTCCGCAAAACATGGCTAGATTCCATGGCTAAAATACACAATAGATATAGTAATTTCTCTGAGGTAATTATAGATTATTAAAGTTAACCACTGATAGAGTTTGAGGTGTGATAGTTTACATAATGTTCTTTTCTGGTAGTTATCAAGTCATTCATTATACCCATCGCAAACAAGTTTGGGGGGGTATATAGGAATTACCTTGTCTGTCTCTTTGTCTGTCCGTACGTTTGTCCATCTGTCTGTCCAGAAAACTTTAACCTTGACTATAACTTTTGAACCAAAAAAGACTGTGTATTCATACTATACATGTATATTCCTCGAGGCAAGACCTTTCTTATGGTGCCAGTATATGTGACCTTGACCTTGGCATTTGACCTACTTTTTAAAAACTTTAACCTTAGCCATAACTTTTGAACCAAAAGAGACTGGGTATTCATACTGCACTTGTATATTCCTTGTGGCAAGACCTTTCTTTTGGTACCAAAATTTTTGACCTTGTGACCTTGGCCTTGACATATGACCTACTTTTTAAAAATTTTAACCTTAGCTATAACTTTTATTATTGGTCTATGCCCTATTTTGAATTTTGGTGCCGCGGGGGTATTTGTCCCGTTAGAACAGTTGTAGTTTCACAAAGTCATATACAAACTCTAAAGTTCAATAAAGGTGAATTTAATAGTCAAAAAACGTTATGCCACCAGATGGATAGATTAGGGGCATATTGTTTTTGCCCTGCTGTCTATTTGTTTGTTTGTCTGTCTGTTTGTTTGTCGTCAGCTTTAACCTTTACATAACTTTTGAACCATAAGAGATAGAGGCTTCATATATGGTATGCATACTCCACTAATAAAGCCCTTTCAAATTACACCGAGGTCATTGACCTTGTGACCTTGCTGGTGACCTTTGATCTACTATTCAAAAACTTTAATATTGGTTATAACTTTTGAATCATCTGAAGTAGGGCTTTCATATTTTATATGATTGGGTGTAATCAAGATATAGGACATTGTAAAATTTGCCTTATTTGGACTTTGTTGCAGCTAGGGGCATTTGTGTTTCACAAACACATTTTGTTTTCTGGTTTTTTTTAGCAATGCATTAAGATTATTTCAGCTGTCTGATGGGAACCAGTATTAGAGATTTAAGAAAGTTTTGGTACTTGTAGAGCACCGTTGACCTCTGGTTGGTACACTTGCAATTTTGGCAGAGTGGTGATTCCAGACTTGATAA
Organism: Pteria penguin; assembly: GCA_035048485.1. Lineage (NCBI taxonomy): Eukaryota > Metazoa > Mollusca > Bivalvia > Pterioida > Pteriidae > Pteria > Pteria penguin. The sequence continues at coordinate 40,789,704 of CM068583.1, forward strand.
AGATGAGAGACCACATTGAATTTAAACACTTTAGCCAATAAGGTGACTGGGGCTTTACCAATGATAGTACAGTATTTGAGTTGTAATTGGAGTTGATATTAAATTAAAATTTCTTTTTAGGAGGCTCATTGTTATATCCATATAGCAGCTTTGGTGGCAGAGTACTTGAAGAGAAGAGGTAAGCATGATACAGAAATGTAAATTTTGAAAGACTTTGTTAAGCAATAAAAATGGTTTTGTTAAAGTTATACACTGTGTTCATGCATTAATCATTATTGGACTGACTTATGAATGTACTGTTTGAATAGAACAGCAGAATTGAGGTTTAGGTGTAGTTACAGCTGCTTTTACACATAAATTGAAGTTTAAATTACACTTATCATACAGTTACAGGTGTTTTGTTATTCATTGAAGGAATGTTTTTGTGAGTTTTATCTATCTTAATGTTCTCTGTAACCCATTTCCACCACAGGAAAGTTGAAGTCTAGTAAGTGATTATGGATTGTGCAGTATCAAGCATGAAAATGGTTTTTGTTGTTAATATTCATTATTTGATATTCACAGGATATCTTTTAATTTATTTAGTAGAACTAGATTTAATTTATAAAGTAATACTTTTAAGTTTTTACTTCCTTCAAAAGTTTAATGTTGTGTTTAAGCCATAATAGAATCTACCACCATGTGTTGTCATAGACACATTCTTATTTCTATGTCGGAACATTATGAATAAAGATATCAAACCTGTCACAGAAATATCTTGGATTCATTTGTCTGACTTTTACCTACTTAATACTAGGCCTGACGAAAATGAATTTCTATTTATGTACTGAGATAATTTCTGGATTAAGTTTGATTCAATTTTCCCAGATCCACTTACGTTAGATGTAGAAATAGTACCTTATTTTTTGAAACCTCTTGTTATAGTAATTTTCATCTTCGTGATAACCAAAATGTTGTTGCAGCTTCATTACTGAGCTTGCTGTGAATAATTTAACATGGAATCATTCAATTATTTTGAAATGGATTTTTGCTTCATGTTATTTAATTTCAATGACTTCATCAACTTTTTCAATTTTAAGAGATGATTATGAAAATGTGGGATGATAAAATAAGTTGGTCTAGCATAGAATAACTAAAGGGAATACACATTATCAGCCATAATGTTATTGTAAGAAAATGTTTTAGCTATTTTAACTTCAGCATTACAGAATAACAATACATGTAATACCCATTTTAAGTTGTATTCTGTATGTTGTCTTTTATACATCTCAATTATTTTTTACATAGATATTTATTAATACCCCTGTATATTAAAATTTCTTTGTAATTTTTTTTTTTTTTGGTAGTATTTTTATGCAGCTTTTCTGACTTTTATTTATTTTTCAAGTTACTGAAATATAATTATTTTGAAAAATGTACAATTTAAGAATATATTTTACTTGATTTTAATATATTTTTTTCTTTACATATTCAAAAACACCCTTTTCTCAAAATCATATAAAGTCCTATTTGTGATCAGTATGACTTTGCATGGTAATAATATTTTCTAATGAAAATCTGACAATCAATAAGAGGTAGAGATGGAAAAAATCACACAATCAGTAAGAAAGAGATTGAAAAATCAGACAATCAGTAAGAAAAAGAGATTGAAAAATCAGACAATCAATAAGAAAAAGAGATGGAAAATCAGACAATCAGTAAGGAAAGAGATGGAAAAATTAGACAATCAGTAAGAAAAAGAGATTGAAAAATCAGACAATCAGAAAGAAAAAGAGATGGAAAAACCAGACAATCAGTAAGAAAAAGAGATTGAAAAACCATACAATCAGTAAGAAAAAGAGATTGAAAAATTAGACAATCAGTAAGAAAAAGAGATTGAAAAATCAGACAATCAGTAAGAAAAAGAGATTGAAAAATCAGACAATCAGTAAGAAAAAGAGATTGAAAAATCAGACAATCAGTAAGAAAAAGAGATTGAAAAATCAGACAATCAGTAAGAAAAAGAGATGGAAAAACCAGACAATCAGTAAGAAAAAGAGATGGAAAAACCAGACAATCAGTAAGAAAAAGAGATTGAAAAATTAGACAATCAGTAAGAAAAAGAGATGGAAAAACCAGACAATCAGTAAGAAAAAGAGATTGAAAAATCAGACAATCAGTAAGAAAAAGAGATGGAAAAATCAGACAATCAGTAAGAGAAAGAGATGGAAAAATCAGACAATCAGTAAGAAAAAGAGATTGAAAAACCAGACAATCAGTAAGAAAAAGAGATGGAAAAATCAGACAATCAGTAAGAAAAAGAGATGGGAAAACCAGACAATCAGTAAGAAAAAGAGATTGAAAAATCAGACAATCAGTAAGAAAAAGAGATGGAAAAATGGAAAAACCAGACAATCAGTAAGAAAAAGAGATTGAAAAATTAGACAATCAGTAAGAAAAAGAGATTGAAAAATCAGACAATCAGTAAGAAAAAGAGATTGAAAAATTAGACAATCAGTAAGAAAAAGAGATGGAAAAACCAGACAATCAGTAAGAAAAAGAGATGGAAAAATTAGGCAATCAGTAAAAAAAAAGAGATTGAAAAATCAGACAATCAGTAAGAAAAAGAGATGGAAAAACCAGCAATCAGTAAGAAAAAGAGATGGAAAATCAGACAATCAGTAAGAAAAGAGATGGAAAAATTAGACAATCAGTAAGAAAAAGAGATTGAAAAATCAGACAATCAGAAAGAAAAAGAGATGGAAAAACCAGACAATCAGTAAGAAAAAGAGATTGAAAAACCATACAATCAGTAAGAAAAAGAGATTGAAAAATTAGACAATCAGTAAGAAAAAGAGATTGAAAAACCAGACAATCAGTAAGAAAAAGAGATTGAAAAACCAGACAATCAGTAAGAAAAAGAGATTGAAAACCCAGACAATCAGTAAGAAAAAGAGATTGAAAAATCAGACAATCAGTAAGAAAAAGAGATGGAAAAACCAGACAATCAGTAAGAAAAAGAGATGGAAAAACCAGACAATCAGTAAGAAAAAGAGATTGAAAAATCAGACAATCAGTAAGAAAAAGAGATTGAAAAATCAGACAATCAGTAAGAAAAAGAGATTGAAAAATCAGACAATCAGTAAGAAAAAGAGATGGATAAAACCGGACAATCAGTAAGAAAAAGAGATGGAAAAATCAGACAATCCGTAAGAAAAAGAGATTGAAAAATCAGACAATCAGTAAGAAAAAGAGATTGAAAAATCAGACAATCAGTAAGAAAAAGAGATTGAAAAATCAGACAATCAGTAAGAAAAAGAGATTGAAAAATCAGACAATCAGTAAGAAAAAGAGATTGAAAAATTAGACAATCAGTAAGAAAAAGAGATTGAAAATCAGACAATCAGTAAGAAAAAGAGATTGAAAAATTAGACAATCAGTAAGAAAAAGAGATGGAAAAACCAGACAATCAGTAAGAAAAAGAGATTGAAAAATCAGACAATCAGTAAGAAAAAGAGATGGAAAAATGGAAAAACCAGACAATCAGTAAGAAAAAGAGATTGAAAAATTAGACAATCAGTAAGAAAAAGAGATTGAAAAATCAGACAATCAGTAAGAAAAAGAGATTGAAAAATTAGACAATCAGTAAGAAAAAGAGATTGAAAATCAGACAATCAGTAAGAAAAAGAGATTGAAAAATTAGACAATCAGTAAGAAAAAGAGATGGAAAAACCAGACAATCAGTAAGAAAAAGAGATTGAAAAATTAGGCAATCAGTAAAAAAAAAAAGAGATTGAAAAATCAGACAATCAGTAAGAAAAAGAGATGGAAAAACCAGACAATCAGTAAGAAAAAGAGATGGAAAAATCAGACAATCCGTAAGAAAAAGAGATGGAAAATATGCAAGTCTTAAGGATCTACATCTTTATTGCCAATTCAAAATTTTATGAGAACAGAAAATATTTGATGCTAGTTTTTGCATCACTTAAACAGTCGGCCTTTGCGTCAACCATTATTTTAGGTATGCTTACCGCTTCAGTCTGTTTTACTATCTGTGGGATTCATTCTCATTTACTGGTGATAAACACAACAGCCTGTTTATCATTGCCTGTAAGGAATAGTGAAACATAGGGATCATTTATCTATTGTCCATCAGTCTCCCTGCTGTTTTAACTTTCTTTGCAGGCAAAACATGTTCCATGTAACACTAAGCTCTTGATTCTACTTAAAATTTCTAAAAATTCTAAATTAGAGATAACTATCTTGTATTTCTCATAAATCAATATGAATGAGGTATGGAGCACATGTTGTACTTGTATATCACACTATGCTGCCACACATGATGGCAGTCATCACTCTTCCTACATGCTTGTTCACTAGGAGTCGCTTATACAATCTCACATGCATCTCCTTCACTCCAGGGATACTGAACGATGGTCTTCACAAATACAAAATCCGGCACTTCTACTTGTAAAATGTATACTTCTAATGAATTAATGTCTTAATTTGAATGATTTGTTTTATTATGTTCTATCCTTATTATGAATTTATATTTTTGTCCATTCATATGAATGGGTATGTATTATGCTTATATTGTTAGTGTAACATTTAAATCAATACAGACCATAGTCTACATTTTGTGTATTCAGTTTGACTTCATATTCAGAAATCTAAACTTCCATATATGATTAGAATCTGTTTTTGAGTTGAACCAGAGTCTGTGTTTAACTAATTAAGCAGTTTTATTGAGCGTTTCCATGATTGACAGTATGATTAACAATTGATGTTTGTATGTGTTGTCCCTGATTACATTTCATTATGAGCACTGGGTCAAGACACAAAACCGAAACTCTTTTTAGCTCCTTATTTCTAGTTAAGTGGGTTGACTTCTGGTTTTGCTATTTTGAAAATGTCCATTGACAGAGGTTCATGGTTTACTCTGGTTTCCTTGTCACAGTGACCAAATTGTATAATTGAATTTTCCTATCAGTCAGAAGAAAGTAATTATGAATAATTAATAATTTGATGAACAAATATTGTACAGTTATATTTTGTGTAATTCATTTAACTAAAAAAAATGGCCTCATAACTGTAAATATATGCATTACTCTTCCACCTCATTACTTAATTACTCATGTAATACTCATAAATAAATATTCTACTTCTAACAGTAAGGTATTAGAAGTTGAGAGAATTATGATTTTTTAAAATCAAGTGCTTCAGCTATTGATCAGTTTCTTATAGGTGTTATTTTTTCTTATAGGATGTTTTCCTCAAGGATGTACTGCATTTAGGTCACTTTCACCGAATGTGGAAGTGGAAGAGTCAGGAATAAAGGATGATTCTGGGATGCAAGATGTACAGTATACAGAGGTATGAGATAAATATTAACGATAATTGTACATAAGCTTTGGTAAGTGAAAGGTCACTGATTCAAGTGTTGACAGGCAGTTGGGTATAGTATGTGTATGTACCATCACTGACATGTAAAGCTTGAGCTTATGTCAGAGACAGGTAGGAGTCTGGTATCCACAAAACAGGACACTAATTTTTGATAATGCTATTGGTAGATAGGGCATCAATTCCGTATGTTGCATAAACTAGCACTTATGATAAACATGCACATGTTTGCCTTTGCATTTTGTATGCAGAAAAATATATTACTAACTGGCAAATTTGATTTAAACTATAGAAAATTCTATGTATTGCCTTCTGAAAACAGATTGAAGGTAAGTTATCATTGATTATTATTATTGATTTAGTATGTGGGGCATTTGAAACTGAAGTGCACTGAATGATGCCTACAATCAATTTATCTCAGAAGTGTAAGTTCATGCAATGTAAAGAATTGTGACCCTTTTACCTACTGGTATAGCACTACCAGAATAAGGTCATGTCTTGCTGCTAGACGTTTGGCAGCATATTTACTTTATATACAATACCAGAGAGTGCCCACATCATGATACATGTGTACAGAGTTGTTATCAAATTTTTAGTGTCAGTATAATCTATTCTGCCAGTGACAGTAAATCTATACCAAAGAATTTCGGGACAAAGCCTTTATGTTGTGAAATGAGTAATTACTGTATTGTAATACTTAATATTCATTTTGTGTCTTTGTATCAGGACACTATGGTGGAGTTTCTAGAACGTGCAGTAACGGCTTTGGATATTGGTCAACGTTATGAGGTGCTTGGAGATATCTACAAACTTGTTGTACCCATTTATGAGTACTCAAGAGATTTTAATGTGAGTAATAAAACAGATGCTGTGTTTGAAAAATAATTGTTCAAAGGTCATACTGTAGATTGAAGATTTATTTTGAAAGATAAATTTCAGATTATTCATAGTTTCACAGTTTATCTCTCTAATTACTGGACATTAAATTTGATAAGAAGTCATCTCTTGACTTTTTGCATTACAGCCATCTTTTGTTGCAAATGTTTTTTGTTTACATATAAATTTGTTTTCTGACCTCATTGATTTGATTAAGTTTTGAATAAAAAGTTTCTGTCTGGATTTAGCTCTGAAAGAAGAGTTCCTGCTTCTCGTGTGTCAGTCTTGTATTTAAGAATTCAGTTTTATTTTTGTAAATTGATGCTACCAGAAGCATTTGTGTTTCACACACACATACACTTTTCATTTCAAAGTCAGGTATCCATAAGATTTAAATTATAGACTTGAAAAATACCGGTACAATTCTCCTTGTAGTGTCTATTATTTGTTCAATATGCAGTGCATCCATAGCATATGCATGTATACAATGTTTTATTGTTAAAAGTGATCAGACAAGTTACTTTTAAGAACTGATCTTAATTATTCCACAGAAACTAGCAGAGAGCTATGAGAATCTGGCCAAGGCATATAAGAATGTAGTGGAGGTCACTGCTTCAGGAAAAAGGCTTCTTGGTACTTACTTCAGGGTGGCATTCTTTGGGGTAAGTTTTCAAATTTCTGGAGTCAATTTTTTCTTTAACTTGGCATGCACATGAACAGGAACACATGAACCCCCCCCCCTTTTTTTTATTTTTTACTCTTACATTAGTGAGATGCATTTGACATGAAGTCAACAGCATTTAAATTAATAAACATAGTTTAAGTATCATGCATAGATGAAAGTGAATTAATCTCAAATGCATGAAATAAGGTTATATATCTATATAGGTACATTTCTTTATTTCTTTCATTGTCAAAGCCTTAACTGTGAAAAATGAAAATATAGATATTTGGAGAGCAAACTGATTAGTAATTTTTACCATATTGACCTAAAAGCAAGAGCCATATAAATCATCTAAGGACAGAGCTATGCATGAGTGAGATACTCCTTAGTTTTAGCATATATTACAAACTTATTATCTCTCATTAATTTGAGGTATATATTTCAAGTAAGTACATAGATACAGTATATGATACCAGTTCTCATTAAAAATTCCTATCTATCAATGATACTTGAACAGGCATCATACTTTGTGGAAGAAGATGGTAAAGAATATATCTACAAGGAACCAAAAGTTACCACATTGTCAGAAATCTGTGATCGCTTGGAAAAAATGTATGGGGAGAAGTATGGGAAAGAAAGTGTCAAATTAATCAAGGATTCTAATAAGGTAAATTTAAGTTGTTACAAGAATTTTGATACAGTATTCTAAAAAGAGCTAGTATACTCCTTAAGTCTGCATTCTGATGTTTGGGACATTCTACTGATTTATTTACGGAGAATTTACTTTTCAACGTGCAAATATTTTTGGTTACATTCTTATAAATTTTCTTCTTTGATGTTATAAAGATATGCAGTATAGTTTGAGAATCCCAAAATCTGAGATAAATCAATTTCCTTTTTTTTTTTACTGAACACACCTATTGGTCTTGAAAGTAGTCCTTTCATTTCTAAAGGAAGGTCTTTTCTAGATGCTGGAGTCAGAGGATTCTGAATTCAAAATTACTTTAAATGAACATAACTGTCTTCTAGATATACCAGGCCTTTGTCACCTTAAATGAACACGACTGTCTTCTGGATATACCAGCCCTATGTCACCTTAAATGAACATGACTGTCTTCTAGATATACCAGCCCTGTGTCACCTTAAATGAACATGACTGTCTTCTGGATACTAGCCCTGTGTCACCTTAAATGAACATGACTGTCTTCTAGATATACCAGCCCTTTGTCACCTTATAAATGAACATGACTGTCTTCTAGATATACCAGCCCTTTGTCACCTTAAATGGACATGACTGTCTTCTAGATATACCAGCCCTTTGTCACCTTATAAATGAACATGACTGTCTTCTAGATATACCAGCACTTTGTCACTTTAAATGAACACGACTGTCTTCTGTATATACCAGGCCTTTGTCACCTTAAATGAACACAACTGTCTTCTAGATATACCAGCCCTTTGTCACCTTATAAATGAACATGACTGTCTTCTAGATATACCAGCCCTTTGTCACCTTATAAATGAACATGACTGTCTTCTAGATATACCAGCCCTTTGTCACCTTAAATGGACATGACTGTCTTCTAGAATTGCCAAAGGTTAAACAAACCAGACTTGTATTTTTCTTCTGCACCAATATTATGGACAGTAGTGCACAAGTGAAAGTAAATGTTAGTTTTCTTATATACATAAAACAATCAAGATAGAAAAAAAAAGTTCAAAACAAACAGAAAAAATACAATCTTAGTCATACAAGGTATTTTTGTATGATATTCTCAAACTTCTTTAAATGTGAAGTTTACATTGGGTGTTATGTGATCACACACGCTCTGTTCAATGTTGCATTTCTGAATTTTACCACCCTACAGTCAGAAATCCAAGGTCACCAAGTGGGCAGTCTGATTTGATTTGATTATCTATAAGTTCATAACATAAAACCATTTCCCAAAGGGAATGAGTGAGTGGTAAGTTCACCTTCCAGTAACACAATATAAATCTTCCCAGCACATCATAAATCATCCCAATACACTATATACCATACACCCAATACACCCAGAGCTATCCCAGTAGTAAATAAATGATAGCAGTATACCATGGATAATCATTACAGTTTCTGTCAATGTTTAGGTTCGGCCAATGGAGTTAGATCAAAGGTATGCCCACATTCAGGTGACACATGTCACACCATATTTTGAAGAAAAAGAATTACAGAAACGAATCACAGAGTTTGAGAGACAAAATAACATTAGAAGGTTCATGTATGAGACACCGTTCACAGAGAGTGGTAAAGCACGAGGAGAGATCCATGAGCAATGTAAACGGAGAACCATACTAGTCAGTAAGTAATTCTTACACAAAGGCTGAATTAGCATTGTTTTTCAATTATCAAATTTTTTTCACTCTTCATAGATTGTTATTTGTAATAATAATAGAAAATGTAACGAAAAATATCAACCTATCATGATTAATGTGTTTCAGCAACCAATTCTTTCCCGTATGTGAAGAAAAGAATCCAAGTGACCAAGACTGAAGATGTGATACTGAAACCAATAGAAGTGGCCATAGATCAAATGCAAACAAAGGTGGTGGACATGAGGGAGGTTGTCAACTTACCTCGCCCTGACGTAAAAAAACTGCAGCTTAAGTTACAAGGAAGTGTTAGTGCTCAGGTGAGTTATGAAATATTGAAATTATAAAAAATGAAAATGAGTTGGTTTTTTGGGGGTTTTTTTTCATTAAAGCTTATTGATGTCAGTTTACAATATGTTCTCTCATGATAATGAAATCTTTGGGTTTTAGGTTAATGCTGGACCTTTGGCCTATGCTGAAGCCTTCCTTAGCCAGAATAAAGTGAGACAATTTCCACCAGATAAAGTGGATGCATTAAAGGATGTTTTCAGGTTTGTTATCATGGTATACACACACATTTCAAGTTCTTCTTTACTTGCTATATTCTCTGTAAAGATTTGTTAGTCCCCTTTTGGTTTGCTATCATTGTATACACACATTTCAAGTTCTTCTTTACTTGCTATATTCTCTGTAAAGATATGTTAGCCCCCTTTTGGTTTGTTGGAGGGTACTATAGGTTTCTTTTCACCTGTTTTTCTATTTATCAGTCATTATATCACAAAATGGTTTCCAAATAATGACTTAAGAACAATTCATTAGATTCTAACCAAATTAAGGTACATCTTTAATTATATAGAGAGGAAAATTCCTAATAATTTTGAGGCTTAAAGGTAAAGGTCACAACATCTGAGCATAGTAAAAAAACATTGTAAAAACATGAATTCAGGATGATAATTCATGTACTATAGATCTGATTTAAACTGAATTTTAATAAATACTGAGTCAAGAAGGGTCAAGATTCTTACTGTTATTGAAGTCATAAAGTTAAGGTCACAGCATTTGAATTGATAGGGTGAAAAAATGGTTAAAACTTTATTATACAATTAATTACTCCCTTTGAGGTCAATATGGTGAATTGATGACCCAAGACTTTGCACTCAAGGTGGTCTGACCTGATTGAGGCCGTAAGGAGAGTGCAAGGTCGATGGTCATCAGTTGTCATATTCACCTCATAGGGTGTAATTGTCTTATTATACCAATATTTTACATATCACACCTGACATCATTTACGTACATGTAAGCAAACAAGTTATCACAGCAGTTACAGTCCATTTCATAGTTACAGATGAATTGCATTTAGAGTCTGTATCTGAGGCGTGCGATTGCTGCCATATTGGATTTCTACGTCATATTTGGTGGTCATTAACATTAATGTCATTTTCTGGTCAGTAGCTATCACATGGTGTATTTTTGAGTCAAAAGTCACTTTTAATGGTTTATTATCAACCACTCAGAATCTTAGAAAGTCCGGTGTGGCCTAGTGGATGAGGTGCTGGGCTCATGACTAGAGCTCCCGGGTTCGATTCCCGCCCTAGGCACACCTGTGTTCTGTCTTTCAGATGAGACAGTAAAAACCGAGGTCCCTTGTCACGATAGGCGTGGCACGTAAAAGATTCCTCACTGCTTCGGGTGGGTCCAATGCAAAGGTAGAAATTTCTATGCAGTGCATCAGGCAGATACCATCACTATATACATGAAATAATTGTGGAGTGAAATAAAACAGTAATCAATCAATCAGAATCCTAGAATCTTAATAGAGGTATAATAATAACAGTTATTACCTCATATACTAACATTAAATTCAAAATAAAACTTCAATATATACTTTGGTAAGGACTATATAGAGAGGAAGATGACAATTGATTTTGAGTGTTTGACAGACTTTTTATACAGCTTCAGCAGTACTCTCAGAATGCTTGTTATTCCTTGTCACAAGTTTACAGAGGAAATTTAGCATTGTGGCTTTGCATTGGTCATTGTATATCTGTATGTCTACTAATTATGCATAAATGCTGTCAAATTCCCTAGAAATGTTTGAGTTCAAATTGCATGGTTCAGGAAAGGCTTGAAATAAACAGATAGTCATGTATTTATACTGTTATTCTGTATTTTCTGCAAGTTGAACAGCTTTATCAGTAATGTTTCAGTACATTGATATATATTGATACTTTTTACTAATTGATATATCATTACAAAAAGTCTCATAAATGACTGCTCTAGAATAAACCCTATCAATTTTAACATCAGAGGTCAAGGTCACAGCAGACATTACTGATATCTTTAGAGATAAGATGAATCCTCTTGCTCCTCAAGATCAGATATTCAACTCCAGATCACAGTGGGTATATGGTGAAAATTTTGTGAATGCAATAGGAAGAATAGTGTTGGTCATAGGATTTCCAAACTTTGTAAAGAGAATATCTTTAAAAAGAGAATGAATCCTATCGATTTTCTAAGGTCATAGGTGAAAAGTCCAGAATTCTAGTGAAAAATGTATGGATTATGGTGCTATGGATTTAGTACCCTGTGAGGAAATGTCACACTTTGTGTTTTCCTTGTTTCTTTAAGTTGCAATGAAAAAGATTGAATTTTACTTTTCAGGTTTTGAATGAAAATACATATATGCAATAATACATCTGATTCATATTAAAATGTAAAACTACTTTTCACATCATGCCAATGTTCTGAGATTGTTAAAACTCAAAAATAAAGATTATACATGATAAATAAATCTTGCTCATCCTTCTCTCTGGTAGAAGTCTTTGAAGCGATAGCTATCACTTTCTGTTATTGGATATTACCTAGAATAATGTTTATGCTTTATATAAACATGTAATTCTTTATTAACTGGATTAAAACATTCTCTCTTATTTTCATTCTCTAAGATAAGTAAAAGACCATGTATTATAACTGTACAGATTTTAGATCTATGTAGTAGTAGTTACATTTTTCTCCAAGTTACAGTATGAATGATATTGTAAATGCAATTGTAGAAATTCTGTTTATGTATGACATCATGGTAGATAGCTACTGGTACTATTATGATTGTAGGGACATTGTATGACATTGTGTAAGATAATTACTATTATAATTGTAGGGACTTTGTCTATGTATGACATTGTGTAAGATAACTACTATTATAATTGTAGGGACTTTGTATGACATTGTGTAAGATAACTACTATTATAATTGTAGGGACTTTGTCTGGTCTATGTATGACATTGTGTAAGATAACTACTATTATAATTGTAGGGACTTTGTCTATGTATGACATTGTGTAAGATAACTACTATTATAATTGTAGGGACTTTGTCTATGTATGACATTGTGTAAGATAACTACTATTATAATTGTAGGGACTTTGTATGACATTGTGTAAGATAATTACTATTATAATTGTAGGGACTTTGTCTATGTATGACATTGTGTAAGATAACTACTATTATAATTGTAGGGACTTTGTCTATGTATGACATTGTGTAAGATAACTACTATTATAATTGTAGGGACTTTGTCTATGTATGACATTGTGTAAGATAACTACTATTGTAATTGTAGGGACTTGGTCTATGTATGACATTGTGTAAGATAACTACTATTATAATTGTAGGGACTTTGTCTATGTATGACATTGTGTAAGATAATTACTATTATAATTGTAGGGACTTTGTATGACATTGTGTAAGATAACTACTATTATAATTGTAGGGACTTGGTCTATGTATGACATTGTGTAAGATAACTACTATTATAATTGTAGGGACTTTGTATGACATTGTGTAAGATAACTACTATTATAATTGTAGGGACTTTGTCTATATATGGCATTGTGTAAGATAACTACTATTATAATTGTAGGGACTTTGTATGACATTGTGTAAGATAATTACTATTATAATTGTAGGGACTTTGTCTTTGTATGACATTGTGTAAGATTACTATTATAATTGTAGGGACTTTGTCTGGTCTGTGTATGACATTGTGTAAGATAATTACTATTATAATTGTAGGGACTTTGTCTGGTCTATGTATGACTTTGTGTAAGATAACTACTATTATAATTGTAGGGACTTTGTATGACATTGTGTAAGATAATTACTATTATAATTGTAGGGACTTTGTCTATGTATGACATTGTGTAAGATAACTACTATTATAATTGTAGGGACTTTGTCTATGTATGACATTGTGTAAAATAACTACTATTATAATTGTAGGGACTTTGTCTATGTATGACATTGTGTAAGATAACTACTATTATAATTGTAGGGACTTTGTCTATGTATGACATTGTGTAAGATAACTACTATTATAATTGTAGGGACTTTGTCTATGTATGACATTGTGTAAGATAATTACTATTATAATTGTAGGGACTTTGTCTATGTATGACATTGTGTAAGATAACTACTATTATAATTGTAGGGACTTTGTCTATGTATGACATTGTGTAATATAACTACTATTATAATTGTAGGGACTTTGTCTATGTATGACATTGTGTAATATAACTACTATTATAATTGTAGGGACTTTGTCTATGTATGACATTGTGTAAGATAACTACTATTATAATTGTAGGGACTTTGTCTATGTATGACATTGTGTAAGATAACTACTATTATAATTGTAGGGACTTTGTCTATGTATGACATTGTGTAATATAACTACTATTATAATTGTAGGGACTTTGTCTATGTATGACATTGTGTAAGATAACTACTATTATAATTGTAGGGACTTTGTCTATGTATGACATTGTGTAATATAACTACTATTATAATTGTAGGGACTTTGTCTATGTATGACATTGTGTAAGATAACTACTATTATAATTGTAGGGACTTTGTCTATGTATGACATTGTGTAATATAACTACTATTATAATTGTAGGGACTTTGTCTATGTATGACATTGTGTAATATAACTACTATTATAATTGTAGGGACTTTGTCTATGTATGACATTGTGTAATATAACTACTATTATAATTGTAGGGACTTTGTCTATGAATGACATTGTGTAAGATAACTACTATTATAATTGTAGGGACTTTGTCTATGTATGACATTGTGTAAGATAATTACTATTATAATTGTAGGGACTTTGTCTATGTATGACATTGTGTAAGATAATTACTATTATAATTGTAGGGACTTTGTCTATGTATGACATTGTGTAAGATAACTACTATTATAATTGTAGGGACTTTGTCTATGTATGACATTGTGTAAGATAACTACTATTATAATTGTAGGGACTTTGTCTGGTCTATGTATGACATTGTGTAAGATAACTACTATTATAATTGTAGGGACTTTGTATGACATTGTGTAAGATAACTACTATTATAATTGTAGGGACTTTGTCTATGTATGACATTGTGTAAGATAACTACTATTATAATTGTAGGGACTTTGTCTATGTATGACATTGTGTAAGATAACTACTATTATATTGTAGGGACTTTGTCTATGTATGCAGTGATGCTTTGGAATTGAATGGTACACTTATCACTACTGAACAGAAGGAATATCATGAATCTTTAGACTCGGGTTTCCAGGAGATTGTTGCTAAACTCTCAGAAATGTTTGGAGAAAAGGTATGGTTGCTCACATTATACATGGGTTCAGTTTTGTCTGGTTTGCAAGAACAAATAACATTTTAGATATTCTGTACTTTAGATGTCATGGAATGTGGTATCAGGGCTTATTTTTAATTGGTATTTGTTGATACTCCACTAAACTAAAATACTGAAATAGTAAATTTTTTTCATAGAATTAGCTCTGAATTACAATATGTAGTATAATAAAGAAATTAGATTATCCACCTAAAAAACTTATCCATAGCAGATTTAGAATATTGAAATAAATAAGTTGAAGTCAGTTGTCAAAAGTGAAAGAGGCAGGGTATTATTGTAAACATGTGTAACATCCTCATTATTATGTAATACATGTGTGTTATATGTGCATGAAAAAACCATGTTGTTATAACTATCAAGTTCAGCATGCTACTCATTACAAAGGGACATCACATTTAGTGTTGTTTGTTGTAATGATATATTGTCCTTCCTATCATAATTTATTGATTTTTGCTGACAGCTTTTTGTTTGAGGTAAGCTAAGTTATCAAAATATCTATTAATAGAGAGACATTGTGCACATTGCTTATTTAACATAGAATCAAAAGTTGCTGTTAAATGTAAACTAAAACATTGACGAGTTTTCATACTAAAGGTGTGTGTAGATTAGAACTGATTTATACTTGATCTTATTCACTATATATTTAGGATATGACTTAAGCACTAAGTGATGTTACTCCTCTTTTATACACCTATAGTGTATACATGAAATTCTCTTATTCTGATATCACAACCTTTCTCCTGTCTTTTACCAGGTATTCTATTTTCCGTTTGTTTTGTACTCGAAAAGAAACTGTAAGAGAAATCTATAAAAATGTTTCTAATTAGGAGTAATTATCTTGACCTTTGCTTTGGTTTCATGGTCAAATTTATTCATATCCGTGTTCCACAGAAACTGTTGAAGATGCCGTCTTTAAAATCTATTGATAAATATCTTGAAAAAATATACCAAACATCCCTAGCAACTGTACCAAAATTTTGTGACTTAATTAAAACATTATATACATACAAACTGAAAACATTAGTTCTGCTTGAAAAGGATCTGTGAAAATATATTTCATAATAACATTTTGGACACATTTTGGTCCTTTCATGTTTTAGAAGTTGCGATTTTTACACATTATGCAATATTTTCTTGTTTTCTTATTTGTTTTCCAATCCTTTTATACTGTATTTAAAGATTTAGTTGCATATTGTCTTATATTATCACCATTTCTACTAGTACTCCCATATTGTTGTTTATTTTCATGCCATGTGAATGGTATTGCAACACTAAATGATTACACTGATTAAACTTATCTCCAGTAAATTTGATCAAGTGCATTCCCCAGAAGGGATTGTACTTTAAACACAAGTAAATACCTTGGCTTTATTTACTCTCTTCAGGGAGTTTTCATGAGAAGGAGAAATCTCTTAAATATGCTACCCTAGTTTGGAATAATATACAGAAGGGTTTGCTTTCTTTGTTGAATGTTAAGACTTTGTTGTGTATCTAACCTAATATTCTGATGTATGGTGGGCATTTCAGTTATGTTATTTTGATTGTTCATTCATGCATCAAATTTTTGATTACTTGATTTAACAAAGACACTTTTGTTTGTGCATGGACATGAAGTGATAGCTTATCCTACCAATACCTTGTACTGCAGAGATACTTTAAGCACAGAAGTAACAATTTTCAATTTTACATCATTTTATGATCAATATGAGAAAGTAGAAAAATAATATTTCCTTGGAATTCTGGAAAGGTTGCATGTCCTTATGGTATGTTGCCATCCAAATGCTTGTCACCATGGCTACACAAATATTTTGTGCATTTTACCGCTTGACCATTGCGTTGACATCACAGGACACAATTTATGCCACAATGCTTCCCTTCAGACTCCAAGGTTATCCTAGAACTTGTGTGTTGAATTATGATGTTATCAGTTCTATCACTGAGAAAATATTTGTATTTAAAAATTTATGGAAATCCCAATTTAACAGACTGTAGATTTAATTATCTCCTCACAACAGCTTTGCAGGGGGATATAATAATGGAAACTATTGGTGTATTAGTGCATTGTTTGTCTGTAACAAAACCTTGTTAACACTTTAGAAGCTACAGTTTTGGTCCTATTGGATTCATACCTCACATCTGGCTTTAGTATAAGAAGAGAAAAATCCCTATTGACTTCTGGGTCAAAAGGTCAAAGTTAAGGTCACTGGAAGTCTTCATAGAAAAGTTTTGTAGACACTCTAGATGCCACAATTTTATCCCCATTGGGTTCATACTTCATATATGGCTTTAGTATAATGAGAGGGGGATCACTATGAATTTTGGGCTCTAAAGATTGAAGACCAAGGTCAGTTTAGTGGATTTTGATGCGATGTGATGGTATGCCATGCTTGGCGTTGCTCTTGTTAGATGAAAAAGTCAAATGGTAAAAAAATATACATCTTTCTATTAGAGTTTCATAGGAGAAATATTTGCCTGATTAAATGAAAAAAATAAGCTTGTGAAATGTTGATATGCTACAAGGGTACTGCATAAAATGCATAACAGAACGTGTGCTTTGTCATGCTCGTCAGATGTAGATGGCAGTTTAAATGAGATGCAGTGTAGATCAAATAAATAGTATATATGAAAGTATCAAGCTTATATCCAGTATTAAGTATCTTTCAGAAATTCAAATACATCTTCATTTAGGCTTCAAGAACGTAATCATGAAAACACTCATCTCTCTAGATGATTGGACGAAAACTGAATGTTAAATCTTAACCATACCTTACTAGTAATGTTAATAAATGAATGAAATTACTTCACTTTCCAAAAATTTTACATGAATTTAAATCTGAATTCAAAAATGGATCAAAATTGTCTTTTAAATATGGTCAGCATCCCAAAACTATTTTAAGGTGTTTTCATTTAAGTATTGAAATTTAATTTTGGTTTGCTTTTGTTACAGATCTTAACTATTGGAGACACTGGAAGTTTGCAGCGAGGTTCCATGGCCATCATGAATATTGTTAGTGCTACAAAAGATACCAGCACAGCATAGTTCTTCCTGTGAATGATACAGAGAATCTGATTTCCATGCAAGGCAGTGTTTTAACCTTCCAGTATATGTGAATTACTGACCTTAATTGAATTTCTTTTAATGCAGAATAATTTACCTAATTTGATCCTCCTGGTCGAATGATTTATTCAACCAGATTTACTTTGTCAGATCTCCATAAAAAATCTGACAGTTATTGGTCTGACAATTGGTTATAATGTGGAATCTCACACATTATATCCAGTATATGTAGGGGCAGGCGTGGTGTAGCCCAACATTAATGATGTATGTAAAACTTAGACAGTATATGTAGGGGCAGGCGTGGTGTAGCCCAACATTAATGATGTATGTAAAACTTAGACAGTATATGTAGGGGCAGGCGTGGTGTAGCCCAACATTAATGATGTATGTAAAACTTAGACTGTTACCTTATTTTAGCCGGACAGAACAAAACAAAGGACCTCTAGAACTGAATGCTAGATAGGATGTTGTGAAGATTGCCATGCATAATTAGAACGCTTCTTCAAAACCCACTGCTACATTTATGTACAATTGTACATAGTGCAGGTAGACCATGATGTATATGCCAAACTATTAATTACTGCATGTTGTGTGACATTCTGTGATACTTTATATTTGACCTTTTGACCTCTTTGTTTTGTTTAGTCATACTTGTGATGTGAAGTGTATAATATTCTTACTGAAGACATGTTTTAATGTGAAAGTGTTGCTTGGAATTTGTCTTTATAATAGTATTTTTGTTTATTATAGACTGAAGTTTTTACCTAAACTGTGTATTTGTAGATTGTAAGATAGTGTGTGTTTGTTTTGTGTACTGTTTTTTTGTAATTTGGGTACGATATATACATTAAATGTAATGTGTATATGACATGGAACATGCATATGTCATAAGGTAGCTGAATTTTTCATAATAGTATATATTAGAACACAATAATATATTATAAAATATATACAATAATAATAGATAGTGTCATAATATATAGCATCATAAATGCAAGACGATCTCTGACTCCAAAAAACATTACATAATATATACCAGATATATATATCTCAGTATGTGGTCATTGAAAGTGTAAACTCAACCATTGCTTGCCATCTAGTTAAATTTGGAAACCAATCAAAACTGAAGCTATTGTGCCAAGTAATTAGATTAAATAGATTGTAGAGTATAGAATTAAAATGGATGAATTACCATTGGATTGATGTTACATAATCCGTACTGAATAGGGCCTTTCATTAACATTGAATATCTCTTACATTTAGAAGGAATTTAATTGGCTTCTGTCAATCATACCTCAATGATTCCTGTAGTAAGTATTATATGTAATAATGAAGAATCAGCATAAATGTCATCCTGATAACTTGTCTGCATTCAATATCACATTGTGTAGGCCTCACAGTAAATCAATCCATATTACTTTGGGAGTATTGAAATGTTCAGACTTAAGATAGTGTATCACCATAAATGAATTGATGTACATGTTGATATGAATTTGTGTAATCTTAGAGATTTCGACCATACATGTTGCAGTATGACAGTTCAAGTGACTTTTACGAAAATTTGTTATATCTATTTCCATTGATTATGACCAGTCTGATTGTAGATTTTATCTGATACTTTACTTCTGGTAAAATAAAATGTACCATAAGAGTAAAAGGAATGTACAGTATCATATACGTTATTATATGATTATTTTAGAAATTGCTGCTCTAGTCAATTGGGATTAAAATGTCTATAACATCTTGATGCCATTTTTGTGGTAATCAATCCAAACATTGAGAGTATACAATGTTTCTAGATCTTTGTTGTAATGTAGTGACACTATTGCCTTCCAGTGATGTCTATTTATTTTTTTTTTTTTTTTTTTTGGCTCACTTTTTCAATGAAAAATTTTAAAATTTCTGCATATATCTGATTAAACCACAGCAGTTTGATATTCAGTGAGCAAACAGACTAAGACATTACAAACACCCTCCCCCATTTCTCAAACATGTGTCCAAGTTCAAAGTTGATTAAACAGACTTCATATATCAAAATAGTAATGATGTGGAACCTGTTACATGTATCCTATTATTTGTATTTCATTTTTAAATGAATACCCAACAGTACATCTAAAAGCTCCTGAATTATGATCAAGATACCAAAACTTCAGTTCTTTATACAAAATACCCTACATTAGAAATCAAACTATAAAATTCTGGAGAGGAGTTTTCTGTGAAATTACAATACTATTGACATACATTGCTTTTATGAAAAGGAAAAACTTCAGAGAAGAATATGTCATGATAAATTCTTAACTTTGGAGAGAATTTTTTCACATGTAAAGAGAACGATATCACTGATACATATATTTGTTCTATCCAAAGTATTCAGTTTCATGTTGCACTTACATTATGTATTTTTGCATGAGTATAACACTGTTAAATATGTTAAAGTGTCATGACACTGCGATGTTCATCACAATCAAAGTGCTAAAATGTCACATCTGACATGTACTGTTGGCAGTAAGGCACCATCGCCTTATGGGTGAGATGTTGCTAGCAGGATGTATTAAAACAATATATCTATCTATATTTTAGCAGTAAGACATTTATGGGTGTTCCCTTTTATATCATGATCCATGACTGTATGAATAAATATAGTCAGACTTTAAAAGGATCTGCGTAATCTCTTCAAGTTTTGGTAGGGTTGAGTTTTCATAGTTTCTTGTACTGAACAAAATGAACGGAAAGGTTGTAGAGACCACAGTTTTCAGAAGTTTTCACATTTTTGACATCCAAGTTATCAAAGTTCAACTGTATATGTTGGTAGGTCTCATTATTTAGAATAATTGTACTATTTGGTATCCTGCATTGTGCATAAGACCATTTCCAGTTTCGCTCCTTCTTAGTATACCTCATTTATGATATAAAAAAATCATTAAGCCATGCCTTGAAGTACAAAAATTATTTAGCATTATAAAAATATTTTGTCTGTGGTCCTGTTAGATGAATAATGACAATTGAAGAGGAAAGATCTGTTACCTCCATAACAATGTTTTTTGTCTTATTAATCAATAGATAAAACTCATCTTGACCTATTTATAATTTCAGTATGCCCAAGCAGATGTTGCTGATTCTTGTAATAATGATATCGTTTATTTATTATAATGATTTTGTAAAACATTATTTGTCATAACATTTTGTGAAATTTCTTAGATACAAAAACGATATATGTATAAATTGTTTTTTGTATAATGAATCAATATACAATATATGTAAATAGTCTTGGTTCATGACCTTGTTATGATATTACTGTGATATACGCTGATATTACATCTGATTATTGATACTTGCTACATATGCTTGTTTTGTTATCTATAACTACCATCCTATGCAACTTTATCCTTTAATAGTTACCTTTGATATACTGTTTACCTTGACCTACCTACCTGCCAGTTGGTCCAAAATATTTTCCCATTCTATAAGGTTCACGAACAAAGGTGTTTTAAGGATCAAGAACAAATCTGCAACTGTACTATGAGTTGGACCGTGATGTAGGACTGTAACATAGGATGTGATCTAGGCCAATCTCCAACTGTACTACGAAGTAGACTTTTATATAGGACTGTAACATTGGATGTGATCTAGACTAAATCTATAACTGAACTACAAGTTGGACTGTAATATAGGACTGTAACATAGGCTGTGATCTAAGCCAAATCTATAACTGTACTACAAGTTGGACTGTAATATAGGACTGTAACATAGGCTGTGATCTAAGCCAAATCTATAACTGTACTACGAATTGGACTGTAATATAGGACTGTAACATAGGATGTGATCTAGGAAGATATCTTATGTAATCAGTAGTAATCAGTGTACCATACCATGATCAGGAATGGGATCATTTGAAATTATGATACTTTCTTACCAGAATTACATTACAACATAGAATAAAACATAATTTTCATATTCCTAGAATCAGAGATTCTGGAGCATATATTTTTCGTCTGTCTCTGGCAAAAAAACCTTTGGCATAGATCCTTACTTGTGAACAGTAAGAGGTAGTGATTTAATATTTCACATGTGCATTCTTTGAGACAGTAGCAACTTTATTACTTTTAAGCTCTGACTGTGACCTTCAACCTACTCAAAATATTTAACATTGGCTCTGTCCTGAGGCATCTATGTTTGATAAATACA
Organism: Pteria penguin; assembly: GCA_035048485.1. Classification (NCBI taxonomy): domain Eukaryota; kingdom Metazoa; phylum Mollusca; class Bivalvia; order Pterioida; family Pteriidae; genus Pteria; species Pteria penguin. The sequence goes on from CM068583.1 coordinate 40,811,916, forward strand.
TGTACACTTTAAAGTTTTTAACATTCCTCAGCTGCTGAAATACCAGCTGATGAGTATGAATTACACGTACACGTATTTACAATATATTCTGATTTATGGTAAAAAGTTGTAATTGGAGTAAATGATAGTCCAGGATAATCTTTGTAAACATAATGGTAATCATGGTAGTAACTATATCCTTTGTCATTATCGCTGTATAACTGCAATATTCATGTATTCAGCCTTCATGTGTGTGCCTCCTACCATAATCATATTTAATTCCTTTATCATCATCAAATGTTACTGCATATAATAATCATGAATGTGATTAAAATAGTAAATCTGATTGGCTTGGTTTCTGATTACTTGTAACACCATTTTATAAATATCATCAAGTAAATTGCTGTCACTTCAAGTATGACAAGGAAAGTGGTATCTCTCTTGTGTCGGTACCATACCTCTGTCAATCCAGATGTATTACAAAATATCAGAATACATATATTTTAATGCATGTTTTTCTTATCAGAACTTTAAGCCGGTGTGGCCTAGTGGATGAGGTGATCGAAAGGTCCCGGGTTCGACTCCAGCCTTGGACACACCGGTGTTCTGTTTTTCGGATGAGACAGTGAAAACCGAGGTCCCGTGTCACGGTAGGCGTGGCACGTTAAAGATCCCGCACTGCTTCGGGTGGGTCCGTTGCAAAAGTCTAAATCTGTAAGCAATGCATCAAGCAGATACCGTCACCATATACGTGGTTGTTGGTTGGTTGATTTGTGTTTTACATCGCTTTCAACAATATTTCATTTATATCGCGACATAGAAGCAGGAGGTTACCAACCTTTTAAACAGTGGCGGAACCCGGATCGTCGGCGCCGCAAGTCAAGCACTTAACCACTACACCACGCCCCCCCCCCCCCCCCCCCCCCCCCATATACGTGAAATGATCGTGGAATGACGTAAAACAATAATCAATCAATCTTATCAAAACTTTGCAATGATACACAAGCAAAATAGGTCTTTGTTTCTCACCAGAGTACTCTGATCACATGAGAAACTTGGAAAGCATCAGAATGTTCTCCGAAATTATCATTTTCAGAAATTTTACTTTAAAACTGAACCGAAAACAACATCACATCATTCTAAATTGCTCATACATTATGAAAATCAAAAGCCACACCTGGAAATGTGCAAAAATCCCGGAGACCAAAAAGATGTCAAAACTTTATTTGGGAATGGAACACAAACCTCACTAGATCACTCGGTGAATTCGCCTCAGATGAGCTACAAAGTAACCAATACCAACATGGCACAATATGCGCAGCATGCTTAATTTCAGGGAAACATCTATGTCTAAAAGAGAAATACAATGCGGACAATTTACAGTGATTAAGGAGGATATGAAGATACCATCAAAGCTTGAACTGACCGTGTGACCTAGAATATATGACCTCAGGTCAAGGTTTCAACATAATGTCCTGGTATTAGGAGCATTTGCACTAAGTTATAATCATTTGGTAACAATAGTTCTGGATTTTTTTTACATTAAAATAGAGCGATATGTTAACAAACAAAACCTCACTTCATACCCCAACAATGTAAAAATAAATTCTTCTAATTACAAAGTATTTTCACCTGATGGGAAATTTATTACAATATTTTGTCACTCAGTTATCAGATTTTGTTCAGGTGTATAAATAAACTCTTTTGATTCAGTATATAAGGAGTATGAGGAATGCTTTTCACAGAGGTAAATATATACCTGTAAGCAGAAAACCAGTTCTGACCACTGCACTTTCACATTGTGTCTTTCAATAAGTCAGGATATTTATTCAAAAAGTCTTTGCCTATCCAGCTATAAACAGGTGCCCCTTTCATTTGGGAGAAAAACCTATGAGAAATTTGTGCCTTGTTTCCAGCAAATCCATCTTTCTTCCCCTTTGCACTATACAAACCAAGTATAAAACTGACCTTATAGTTCCTAAGGTCTAATTTTCTGTGAGACACATTAGGCAGATACCATTACCATACTAGTGCAATAATCTTGGTGAAGTATAAAAAAAAAAAGCAGCTAGCATTATATGCCTTCACGGCTTGAAGAGGGACTGTGCAAATATTAACTCTGTCACAGGTCACATGAAGAAGGACTAGATATCATACTTCGTGTTTGTTTTGTTTCAAGAAAGAAGAAATTTGTAGTTTGTATACAATTTTATTTCTGTAAAATAATTTTCATATGACTTGCTATCAGAGTACAAAGGGGGGAGGTTCTTGACAACACAATAGAGAATGAGATGAGATGAGCGATGATAACAAGAATGATGCTGACCTAACGATAAGCAGATACTGTAATGATAAAAAAAATTTTGAAAACAACGGTCTTCCAAATCTTCCGAATTATGTCAAATGCTTTACCAATTCTTTTAGTCTCAAGTATAATTCAATATCTTTTAGTGCACTGATTTTGATCATGACAATATCTGCTGTTGTTAAATGCATTTTAATGCTATGACATTTAAGCTTAAAGACTTGCATGAAATTCACATCCCTTGTGAAACTAACGTGTTGTAGAAAAGTGAATATTCACATCTCTGGTTGGATACCTAGGTTGAAAGGACTTCTGAAGAGCAGCATGCAAAATTACATCCTAGTAAGAATTACGCTTATAAATATATATATCAGTAACTGCAATGACAAAAATCACAATCTAAAACAAAAAATTATATTTTTACCTACCACATAATTTCAACGAAAACAATTCATAAAATTTTACAAATAGTTAAGAGCCTTCTGCACTCCCATGGAAATCAATAAATACAATTAACTACAAGACTAATCACACTGTCCTGAACACAAGAATTCAGAGATTTTGATAGTTCTGAAGACCAACTTCATCCAATGACAATACCAGATCTCCTTACATAACATCAAATCTCTAAGAATAATATGAAACTTCAAAACCCAAATTCTTGCTCAGGACAAAGTCATCATAATTTAAATCCATGGATTTCAACACTATACAGAATCGTTAGACAGGAAGCATGAAGGTGATTACAGATTCACACAATGCATGGCACATTATAACATAAGAAATGAACATGTATATTGGTGTACAAAATTATATATATATCCCAAGATGCTTCACAGCACATAATGTGCTCAATCAGATGTAACCCTACTGCGGCATGTAAAAAGGATCTTAAGAGCACCTTTATATCAGAAAGATATGTAAAATTGTCCCACACAATGAAGGTTTATCAGAGTTATCCTTCTTTATAAAGGATAATATTTGTCTAAGTGGTGTAATTTTTCAACAAATCGTGTTTTTGAAGTGTTGAACATTATACCATTCTAAACATTTAAATACTGGAGAAAACATTAATTAGAACTTCTCCACTATGCCTAAATGTAAAACAATGAAGAACAATACTCAAACTGCAGCAGCAAACACATGTACAGAGTAAAAGAGTTTTCCATCAGCAATGCAATTATTTCTACCAAAAAAATAAATGATACTAAATAATGTTAAAGTAAAATGTGTATATATTTTTTTTTACACGTTATTGTTTTTTACAAGCTTATGAATGACATGAGTTGATAAAAATACACAAAATATGAACTGAAGATAACGAGAAAGAAGTCAAATGAAAACATACCCAGATTTTGCTGCTATAGACCCTGAGCTAAAACATTTGCAGAAATATAGAGGTTTCTGAATGATATCTATTGAAAAGTCATGTTGAGTGAGGTTTTCTCGGTTTTTCATGATCTTCAGAGTAAAATCAAGGTATATGAAATTCATTTTCCATCATGATTAAGAAATATCAGTATATCTTGCAAAAGAATTACATATATCTTTTATCTTAAACCTTAATAACAACTAAAACAAAAGTCGATAGTTTAGAAATATACCTTTTCATAGAATAACAAAATCTGTGGTCAAGATGTTGATTTCTCATAACCAAAAAAACCATGAAGTCAACCACTTTCCATACTAGAATTGTTCTCAATCATGACTTCCTTATTTGATATTGACAGTTTTTATACATATATTTGCATTTTAAAAAATCTTTGATTGTCATTAAAGTGTAAAATGTGTGTTACAAAACTTTATGGTAATGTAACTTAACAAATAAAAATAGCTCTGCCCCCATTTTTAATCTTTAGACATCATTTCAAATCTTAAATGATAATCAAAATATACTTAATCAATTAAACCAATTTATAAAATACATTATCAAAGCACCTCAGCTAAAATAGAACACTTACAAAAAAAAAGAAAGAAAACTATGGGCTTCAATTAAATATCAACTTTTCAATTACAACATGTATACCAAATTGGTAACATTTTATAGTCTACTGAAATAATTCTTGATGAGCGACATATGTCAGATATCAATATTACATATGGTCAATATTCAAGTATAAGAATTTACATAAAAACCATATATACAAATGTACATCGTGATGAATTAGCATTTCATGTTTTTTCGTCAATACAGGATTTTAGACACCTCAGAGGCTGTATGGCCATCATAGTACAACAAACTTCATACATATCCACAGAAGATCCACAGTGACTCAACCATAATAGTTTATACATGATATACTGGCATAAAATTGCTCTTGATAATAAACTGGATACATCAGCTTTTATAATGCTGTCATAGCTATACAAAATACTGGTCAAAGCTAATGCTTATCCCTTTTTTTTCATCGCCATGGTTACCATAATATAAAATAGCACTTAATTAAGAAACATTCACTTGGCAACCATGTGCATAACAACGGGGAATTCTAGTCTTTGGCCATAACTAAATATCACTATAAGGTTCAGAATGAAAGTCATCATTTCCTATAGCAGTCTTCCCTCTTTTTCTGTGTCTCTGACTTCACTGTACCCATGTGGTCTGTCTCTTGTTTTGATTTTAATCATACAAACAAACTTTACAAAGAACATTAAGAGGAAATACCACACAACTTCAGCAACACATTTCTGATTTCTTAGTATCTGTGACTGATTTATCAGCACTATACACAGACAGTTCTTTTTTGCTTGATTTTTGTTGTGCATGATACTGAATGTACGATTAAGTATCCATTATTATGACATATATATGTAGTCTCACACTCGCTGGTTCACTACAGTCACATGTACACACTTGCTACACTTCTATTGTGACATTACAAAGTGATAACTGTATTATTTGTTAAAGATATGATTCTTATGAACATACAGGCACATCAAAAATACATGTAAATTTTACATGTAAAATCACGTTGTTCTGGATTACTTTCAGATCATAATGTGATATAAAAACTTCACAGACAATAGCAGAATAGACATGCTTAGCCATGACACTGATATAGTATAAGCTGAATTGGGGTTTTGTTTTTGAGGTGGTTTACGTGTATTTAGATCATACTCTGGACCAACAAAACTGATGTCCTTATTATTGTTTGGTTTCTTTTTTCCATGGTTATGATTGTGCCCTCCATGTGGATGTTTATTGTGCTTGCCTGGTTTGCCTCTGTTTCCAACATAATCTTCATCATCGCCATTTAATCCATTACCAGAACCACTGCCGTCATGTCCACTGCCACTACCCATGTCTACATCGCTACTGCCTTCAAAACCACTCCCATAGCCATACCCTAGGATATCTACAATAAGAAATAGAAGAAATATTTCTGCAATAAGATGGTAAATATGGCAAGATCATACTGGTAAGCGGAATGGGACCTGTTGTAACAGGTTTACTAAAAGAAACCACTCTGAGAGATGTCAGGATTTGTCTGCCACACTAGATAGAGTATCACATGCTGTAAATTTGCATGGTTTATTGATATTTCAAGTCCCTTTCAACGATTTTTCAGTCATCTAGTGACATGGAAGCAGGAGGTATCCAACCTCATTAACATAGTGGTGTAGTCTAACCCCAGATCATCTACACTGCAGGCAAAGCCCTTACCCACTACACCAAACCTGCCTCTCAAATGACGTAAACAAAGATGACTTGAAAATAAACTTTGAAAGTATACACATTATAATTAAACATGAATTTCACTGTGTAGAGTGTCAATTTTCACCACCACTTTCAGCTTCATACTGTGTAGCACCTCCTTTCACTCACATGGACCCTCTCTGCTTCACATTGTGTAGCACTTTCACATAGACCTTCTCTGCTTTATATACTGTACCATTTTAACTTCCTTAGAACCTTACTACATGTACTGTATTGCATTCCTCAGACCATAAAAAAAAACAGGTGTCCCTTCTGTAATACCCTTTCATCCACATGTACCTTGCATTGGTATTCATAAAAGAAATCAGTGAATCATTGCAACTTGTCACCGCAGTCTTGACATAATCCTTAGAGCTTTCGTTCATTCAACCTGTCATCTACTTTTGTCATACATGAAAAAAAACACCCACATTGGAAATTCTGATAAAAACCAGATCTTAATATGGAGAACAAATACGGAACTTGTTGAATAAGCCCTAAGGAGTCGATCAAAATATAATGTCGTATTCAATAAGGAAATGTATCCCCCACTACATGTACGGCATAACCGAAGCCAGTTTCATGTTTGACGATTTCTAGTGGCCCTGGCGTGGAGCATCAATTGGGCACATTGCATCATTCTCAGTGATAGCATAATGATGTAATGCTGGGGTAATCAATACATTGGCTCTTCAGTTTAATGGCCACTTTCACACGGTATTCATTACGAGAATTGTGCAGACAGCAAATCTAGCACTTTTTTCTCCCCTACACAAAAGCAGTATCAATCAATGATTTACAGTTCGTGTGATTGTGTGAATTTGTGCACACGTTAAATGAGTCTGATTATGTGTGGCTGTATAGTCCAATTCTCTGAACGTGATAATATTGATCTCCCTCCGCAGCCATACCGTACTTCTTTTATAGTATCGAATCCAGACGGAATAGAAGTTGCAACGTCACCTCTTCCAGCCCATCCCATCCCCCTTCCAAAACATTAATAATCCTAAGCCCTTTCGGATAATGATATTCAATCAAACGATAGTTTTACCAGTCTGCTTGCTTTTTATCTTTTTATCATCAGCAACACCTTTTCCCCTGGAACGTTTCATTTCACCAATGACGCCCTTGGTCTGCCACAAAGGAGCAAATACATTATGATGCAGGGGAAAACATGTGCATTAAAAATCGAAATAAGGCAGATGGTGCCATTCAATGCATTGAAACATGCGCATTAGAAAGGGACATAGAATTTCCAAGATTTCACTATGTGGTATAGCAACATACTGCATTTTAATATTTCTCTCGAAATGATATTTCTCTATCTTGAGGCAAGAAAGTATGAAATTTAGATTTCTGATACCACTCTTCCTTCATCTTTCATTTCTTTGAATTTACCATCAACATATTTTGTATAAAATGCATTCGCGATACCACACACAAACACACATATATCTTTTTTTCTTTATGTATTTATAAATTTACTAACTGCGAGATTCCAGACGGTATATATTCATGGACAAAACCCATATTCATAAGCTCTTAAATAACAACTTATTGAATGAAAGCATTTCGCACATTTTCATAAAACTGATATATTTTTTCCGTGTCACAAAGTCATATCTTAGATTCACGATATGCACATCTGGTCTCCTTTTCTCTATCAGTGAAACCGTATCTGCCAAAGTATTTAATCATATATTGCATCATAACCAGGGCTTTATCTTGGGTAGAGCCCTAAATGTGCGATAACGTTCAATTTATTCCTGCCAAGCCGCCGAAAACCTCCACTATACCTGACAGAGCAGGTCAATGTCGGTCCAATATCTCTGATAGACAGGTCAATACCTATCATAGCATGTATAGCAGTAAGATTATCGAGTATATTATAATTATCATAGACCTAACGATAAGAATGAGCCAATTTTGCTATGTTAATTATATATACAAAAATGTACAGAGTTAAGACAGTATGTGTTACATCTTGTACCGTGTTCAATTTATTAATACATACATGTACTTGTACATGCACTGATATTCCCTGATAACATAGTTATTTAATTACTGCAATAAGTCCACAAAAAATCTAAATATTGGCACACACCAATATTCCATAACACTGCCAGGTCTGGTGTTGTCTGAGGTTCTGTGACAGTACTGACATACACCAATGTTCCATTATAATTTATACTGCCAGATCTGGTGTTCTCTGAGGTTCCGTGACAGTACTGGCATACACCAATGTCTCATTACACTGCCAGGTCTGATCTTCTCCAAGGTTCTGTGGTTGGTTGTTGATTGGTTGATTGGTGTTTTGCGTCGCTTTCAACAATATTTCAGTTATATCGCAACATGGAAGCAGAAGGTTACCAACCTCTTAAACATAGTGGTGCAATCCGAGAATCGAACCCGGATCATCGGTGCCGTAAGCCAAGCGCTTAACCACTAATGGAACCAAAATGAGAAAACTTTTTCCCTCATCCCTCTGGATCATTTCTATGCATTCTGTTTGTCTCTGTATAGAGCCACTATGAAGAAGAAGATTGTCAAAGGAGGGTACTCTTTTGTGACCTACTTTTGTCTGTGGTGGTGCCACCTGTGAAGAGGTCTGGACGAAAACGACAGAATTTGAAACGGATCATAAGTGATTTATTTCTATCAAGATTTATTAAAATCTTTCCAACACTTTTGTTGAAAATGTGAAAAATGGTCGAACCCCCCCCCTTTTTTTTTGGAAGTCTTAAAAATTCATAAAAAATCCAAAAATTGTGATATTGGCAAAATTCTTTCACAATAATATTCCTTAACATAATTATGATCAAAATACTAGTAGTCCATAAGAAATCATCATAATCAATTAACTGAAAAAACATGACACTTTTCTGCATTGAAATTACTAAGTCCAATAAATTGTCGAAAAAACTTCAAAAATTTGATTTCGGAACAGAACCAAAAATAACAACACTTCTTTATCATCCCTCTAGATCATTCCTATGCATTCGGTTTGTCTGTGTATGTCCCCGGTCTGAAGAAAAAGTTTGTTAAAGAAGGGTACCCTCTGTAACCTACTTTTGCCTGTGGTGGCGAAAAACAACAACACTTGTAGGGGACCATGAGTACTTCATGCATACTAAGTTTCATCAAATTCTGTTCAGCTGTTCTGAAGAAGAAGTCGAAAATGTGAAATGTTGACGACGGACGGACGACGGACAATGATTGATCACAATAGCTCACTTGAGCCTTCGGTGCCTAACGTTTTGATTTCGGTATAAAAATTAATGGCCTAAGTTATATATATATATATGTGTGTGTATATATATATATATATTTATATATATATATATATATATATATATATATATATATATATATATATATATATAAGGTAACTTTGCATAAGTGAATTTATCTTAAAAATGTATTATTCGTTCATTAGCTTATTTTCTTGTATTATAATTTATCATTACCCGGACAAGTGGATTAACAACTTGAATGTTCAAGATATATTTACTTGTTCCTTTCCATAAATCATATCGAAACATGTTACACATTTAAATTTTCGTGTAATTGTAATAAGGTAAATTACATTTCTGTATAAAATCACTTACATTTCTGTTAACTTATACGGGTATCACAGCTTACTTTTATCATTATATTAGTGTCACACAACGCTCAACGTGAAACAACCACGATAAAAATTACATAACGGCGGTGTCGTAGTGTAAAAGTCGCAAGATGCAGTGGATCGCCTTCACACAATTTTCTGTTGTGTATGGTGTAATACTGAGGGAAATGTCAATGTCCAGCGCTGAAGTCATCAACTCGAAGCACCATGCTCATTAACATTGTCAATTAAAGCCCTGTTCTGACACCTGCTTCCAGAAGTTAGCTAATGTAAATTCGCGATATGAAAGCTGTCTACGAATGGTAAACCCGAGATCTGGCATTATAAGATCATAATTGGAAGTAAGAATCTCGTTATCTGACACAACAATCCAAACACTCGCTTTTCTGCTTAAGAGATCCAATAATCAGCATTTTTATATTCACTTAGATCTCTTTTACTGAACTACTTTCGAGCTTTCATCGCCTCAACTTAAAAAATCCATCAATCGGTATAGATCCATACTTTAAAGCTTTCATTGAACCAGGAACACAAATAACTAAGGAATATATTGTGTATTTTAATCTGATAGATGTGTCCTGAATTATCTACCCTTCTCTCTCACTCCAACATGTTCAATGTCATTAAGATACCACAAAATACATTTCTGTATTATAATTCTACTATCACGTGACTTTACCTGTATCCACCCACGTCACTTCCTCTCCGTTGAAAGCATTATTGAGTTTACTGGTGATGATTTTGAGTTGCAGTTTCTGTTGTTCTATGATATAATTAGCTTCGTTAATGTTGACAAGGACCTCGGGATTATTTATCTGATTCATCACTCCGTCCTTCTGTACAGCTGGGGTGTACCTAATACATTAAAATCAAAATGCACATAATTCCTTCTCTTCCGCACTTGGAAATATAGTGACTTAGTTAAAATTTGTAAATTATAATACAAGTAGTACACTATTTAAGATTCACTATAAAGAACACGAGATAAAACTGAGCCCGCGCAGCTCAGTCGGTTATCTGCTTGACTAGTGAATGGTAGGTCCCGGGTTCGAATCCAGACGGAGGCTCGTTGGTATCCTGTCTTACAGATCAGACAGTAAAACCAAATCCCCGTGTCGCGGTATAAGTGGCACATAAGAGATCCCTATGTACTTCGGGTGAGTCCGTTGCATAGGTCTAAATTTATGTGCACTGTATCAGGTTGATGCCGTTGCCATAGAAGTACAATAATCTTGGTAAAAAAGAATCATACAAAGAAATAAACATATCAAAACTTTCCTATTCTAAAGTTTCCTGAAGTTATGTTACACAATGCAGAAGAAGTACAATAGAAAACACTTGCAAAAGACAGCAAAAATATTTTCTACCCAAAGATAACCGTCGTACCTTGCCCTGTCTAAACCATTCCAGCAGTCATCATCATTCTCTGGCTGGGCTGCTATTTCATCATCATTACATATACTGTACGGCAACTGTACCCAGAAATCTTTGGCGTCCTTCACCTTCTCTTTGATGTCCTTGACAAGACGATCTAGACTTGTACCTGCAGCAGTTGTTGGCTTAACGCCCTTGCTTTCCTTAGATCGGTCATATTTCCCTATGGAGAACTGGTCGTACGAGGAAGACGAACTGGACCCGTCAGGTTTCAAAACTCCATTGGCATTATAGATTTGACTCTGTAACTGTTTCTCTATCTGTCTAGAAGCATCCACAAGGGAGCTACCTCTCCCTGACTGTGGGGCAGTCCATTCAGCAGACGATGCATCATTCTGAGGTAGAGAAGCTTGACCTTGGACAGCAGAAGCACTAGATGACTTGTCAGCTGATGGTTCAGCAGGCGCTGACCGCTTGGCCTTTAGATGACTATGGATTTGACCACAACCAAGACTCACCTGCAAGTTAAGATATCATGAATAAACCATATGCATATCTATGAAATAAAATTGTCTCATCTAGACAAACATTTTTATTTGTTGTCATGTCTGGTTATACAACAGAAAATTCTAAAATCAGGGTGACTTGGAATATTTTTTCTTTTCATTTCTTTATTTTTATTTATTATTATATTTTTTCTCCTTTTTTTCTGTCTTTTTTTCTTTATTATTATTGGGGGGGGGAGTGAACTTTCCAGCAATCTACCTTTCTGGAAGGAAAAAATATTTCGTTTTTCCGAGTAGAATTAGTTCAAAACAATAATCAAAACACCTCATAATTTGAAGTTTATATAACAAAGCCTTAAAATCGCATAGTCGTTTCTACAATGTCAATATTGAAATTCTTCGGTCAACAGTGAATTAGAAAACCAAAGATTCTTGAACGACTTCTTCATTTTCAACTGGAATGAAAACGTAGAAATCAATAAGATACAAGGGTCAAATTGACGAGTTATTTAAATGGATACCAGTACTTAATATCCTACTAGACCACACTGGAGCTTGTGAATTAACAAACAACACTGTCTGACCTCTGATATCCCGCAATATAAAAGACCAGACTGCGGTCTTTGATTGCAAAACTGACATTCCTGATTAAACCAATGTTGACCGAGTAAACACATCTGATAGTCTGTTCAATTACAGGCGAAAGGTATAGAAAGTTTCCTTAACTGTTACATTTTACCATTCAATTTCACATTCTGATCGACACTAAAGAATACGTTTTTCGAATAGCAATTCAGGGTAACATTTACATCCATTGCAGGAAAATATAACAAATTTAGCAGACCGAGACTAGATGGAATTCTCGTTAATATGATGACAATTGTTGACACAATTACATACGTTCTCACAATTCAATAGATGTCAGACACATTGTCAGATAATGCTCTCATACATAGTAGAGAAATATAGCTAGACACCAAATACAGTTAAAAAGGGCTGCAATGTCGGTCAATATTTTAATATAAGAGGACACCAGAGAAAACGGGGGTGGTGGACGACCTTTGGTACATCTACTCTTTGGCTCTAACCAGTGTACGAATCTATGAAAAACAAAGTGAAACACTCAGTTACAACGCCCCCTACCATAGAAATGGCATTAAGCTTCCAAACCGTATATGGTTTAATATCATTGTCTAAACAACTTTCCGTGCACGAAACCTAAGATTTAACATCCATCAAAAATCACTGGGTCGTTGTGATTTCAATAGTACATAAGTATAATGCATATCCTTCTTATAAAACTCTCGATATACGATCGTCATAAGGTTGGTTGGTTGATTGGTGTTTTACGTCGCTTTCAACAATTTTTCAGTTATATCGCGACATGGAAGCAGGAGGTAACCAACCTCTTAAACATAGTGGCGCAACCCGGGAATCGAACCCGGATCGTCGGCGCCGCAAGCCAAGCGCTTAACCACTACACCAAGCCTGCCCCTCGATCATCATAAGGAACGCATGCGCTATTACGTGCATTTCAAGTTGTTTATACCAAATTTTTATATTTATATAAACAGTACTCAGAAGTTGATCATGTCTATATTTGTATTTATATAAACACTGTAATGTGTGTATACATAATGGAATAAGTAAATACTGAGGTCGACGGGAGATGATCCTGGCATGTCGACTATACGCAAGCTTTACAGATAGAATCTAGAAGATGAATCAATCAACAGCCGGTAATTTATGACTGATAAATGACGTAATCTATCAACAAAATCAATAGATCATTAGATGTACATCTTTATGAGAATAACTTGATCTTCCAGATCTATACACAAATAATGTATACCGTTCTCAAGACTAAAAGTCGGCAAAAAATGTTTATTAGTTTTAACATGGATCATTCAACCTACACGACCAAGGCTTACATATCATAAATGTGTCAAATATAGAAAAAAAGAATTTAACATTCTGTGGATGCCTAACCTGCACTCCACCTTGCTGACCTGACCACAATGATCAACATTTTCCAAATACACAATGTAACTACAAGTATACTATTTTTGTAAAAAGTAGTACGGATTTATCGTAATGAATTAAACATGTATCTTGACATCTAGTTTATACTTCGGATTATTTTGTGCTTTATAAGAAAGGCGAAGGCACAAAACATTTCACTACTGACATTGATATAAGATTCACTCGGAAACTGAAATGAAGACATCTTAGTCAGTATTTTCACCTGGAAAACTTTAGACAGGTGCAATTTATTCAGAACTGGTATTTAAGATGTCTGGCCAAATTGCCTTGGGTGATTATAAATTGATGAAAATATCACCTTGAATGACCTCTACAAAGGGAAACTTCAGTGTATGGTACAATCCTACTATCACGTGACACGGCGCGGTACTTAGCATCAATGACGAGTTGGCGGATCTCAATCATTCTATACCATTCGCTGTCCAAACGTAACACGAATGCTCTTTTTTTAAACCAAAACTTGGAAAAGTCGACAGAATCAACCTGTAGATCATATATACCGTAACAATAAAATATTCCACATGTCTACAACACATCAAGTGACTCCGTGTGACCTTTTGATCTACCTAGTGGCTTTATATAACCCACATACCAACCGTTACTAAGCATTATTAAACACTTGCCAACACACCGAGTTCATTGTTCATCATTTGAATCACTAATGCCGAGCTGACTATAATAAAGCATATCATATAAACCCCTATCTCTGCATACAAGTCAATTGCGATACATGACCTGTCCATTATATACCTTAAGGGGAAATTTTAAAACTTTATCAGTTCAGCCATAAAAGGGACAACTTACACAGTCTGGTACACTCTGGACATTAATATAATAAAAGTTTGCCTTAATTAAAATGTTCAAAATAGACGTGAACATCCTTTTAGTGAGAAAGCGCACCAATTTCCTGACCCAAATTCCCTTAAAGATAACCCCCATCCCCTGTCAATAAAAAGAAATATTTCTTTTAACAATTTCTAGATGTCAGTGTATTCAATAATGGGCCTACACGGCTTACCTGGTCCTTGACAGTCTCGCTGTTCTCTTGAAGAATCATGATGGCGTCTGATATTTTAACGTCAATGGGGTCGACCACAGCTTCGATGTTGAAGGGACCTTCCAGACGGTCAGCAAGCTGTTTCATTGCCTCTGTAAAACAAAGCATCACATACATCTTCAGTGAAAGGTAAACGGCCTGATGCACTGACAGTACACAGAAGAGATGCAAGAGCATGTAGACAACTTATGTACAGTATGCTTGATAATTCTCTAATTCTTATGTTATGACATTTCACGTCAGCAAAATGTACTTAGAACTATGGATGTTCTACATTTAATATAGACCCATCCAAAACAATCGAGAGCTTTAACATATAGAATAAGTGGAACAGCAAAATATGTGATAACACGAATCCATTACTTCTCAGTCCGAAGCCAAAGTAACGTGGAAACAATACTTTAATCACGATAAGGAAAATTAACATAAATATGGCACAACAGCTATTTTTCTAGTATATATATTTACATCATATCTACGTTAAATAGTATTTGTAATTGTTTGAATGATTGGCTTGTACCACCATATTTAAATAGAATTTATTTAGCTCCTGCTTCCATGTCGCAATATAAGTGAAAATTTGTAAAAAGTGACATAAAACATCCAGCAACCATCTACATAATGGCTGGAATGACACAGTAGTAGCTGATTCTGAGAGAAGCAGGGGAAACGTAAGCCCTATCTAAAAAGAAAGGAAGTTCTTATTCATGATTTATTCCTGAGACATGGTACTTTTTGTGGTACAATGTATGTAATAATAGTTGAGACCTGTCTCAACTGCATGACAAAATCTATCAAGGACAAGATACACTTATAACAATGCACAGAAAAACATATAATTATCACAAAAATACTCTATTAAACGCTATCTGCGATAATGACTAAAAATTGTCTATTTAATCAAATTTCAGAACATTTTTTATCCTTAATTCCCAAAATTCAGGAGCTTCAGAATACAAGTATTCTTGACCCCCCTTTCCAACTGCAAATCTTAGATCCGTCCCTGTACTAAAAAAAAAACAAAAACAAAAAACACCAAAAATAGAATCATTTTCTAGTAAAGTGAAGAGTCATATGGCTGATTTTATTCCATGTAGGCATGTATAATGCATTACATTATAGCATTCACAGACATGTGGGAGTTTCCCTTAAATCAAGCTATCGTGTTTTAATGTGTGGACATCACTCATGTGACACAACAAGCAACAAAGTGCATCGTAAACGACATTCTTAATCGCTAATGTCTGCGAAATGGCATGTTTGAAAACACTATGTTCATAAAGCAACGATTGTCGACCATCACCTTTGATCAAATTGGTTTAAACTGGCGGAAAAGAAATGTCAGACCTCTTTGCTTTTTAGATTAATGGAGCTTATGGATATAAAGCAAGTGTCATTTGCATTACGAAACTGCAGCAGTAAAATAGGGAACAAAGAAATTGCATTGTTGTTAGATTGCATTCATTGAAGCTTTTAAATCTTTTAAAATCCATGTAAAACTATTTCTTTGAAGTCTAAATAGAAGCATCCATTATAAGAAGGCCTGCTATGCTGTGTGCCAAATAATCTATCCTTTTTTGCGGCCGGGTTCTCTACCCGACACCAGAGGTATGAAATGGTATGACCGTATACAAAAGCACGCTTTAGCACGGCTCGGAAACGTGTAACAATCACCTACTTCAGCAGAATGGCCAATCTCTAAAGTGAGGTTAAAGTCTAGATGACCAAGCCCGACTGATTGTGCCTGATTTATGAGTAAAAAGTTAATAGATTTTTTTTAAAATCCCTACTTTGTGGAAGCCCTACATCGGTCTCTTTAAAACTGATTTTCGAGTTTATAAGGCAGGTAGGGAAATACAATACGTCAGCGTCTAAATAAAGTAGATAATCGGGGTATCAGCTTAAGCTGGCGGTGACTTCGTACCTATATAACCTCTTCGTGATGTTTCGTCGTTCGGTCGGCGATGCACGAGGTGTAACGTAGTAATTTAAATAATACAGACAATCTGACTTGCGAATTGTGCACCAAGAAAACGCCAAGACATGAAGCAGCAAAAGATGAACAGGTAATGAATCATTGTTATCACGAGAAAGATGAACATGTGATGAATCATTATCATCAGAAAGATGAACAGGTGATGAATCATCATTATCATCAAAAAGATGAACAGATGATGAATCACTGTTATCATCAGAAAGATGAACAGGAGATAAATCATTGTTGTCATCAGAAAGATTGAATGCCGTATTAAATAAGACTCTACATTTTTAAGGTGGCAAGCCAGTATGTAATGAATTACACGACTGACCAAAATGTATCACCTTCGACAATTCGTGTACTTTTTATCGAATGCCTACGTCATTAATACTTTATTTTCAAATGCGTGCCTCACATCTTATATCAATATTGATACCGCAAACACCGACGGCTGTGAGCGGCACCCTCGAGTTACAACATATATCAATCCTCTGAAGTAGTCTGTACGAGCAGACAAAGGAACTCTTGAAATGATGCTGTCTTACGATTGGATTCTTTTGCAGCGAATCATGCAGTGGTACTTGCATGTTATTACTTTTTTTCCATGTTTTCGTCAATGAATACCGTAAACCGATCCTATCTCGCAAATTCTAGTTTCAATTGCCATTACTCAGAGAGATTATGGAAAAGTACTTACGTATTTTTAAAGGAGGAAATATGTTTTATGTTGTTTAATGGTGTAAACATATGCAAAGTTAACGTAGCAGTAGTGCACTCATGTACAATCAACAAAATTAGCAAATGATTGCATATTGTAACCCCTCTACCCTTTCAAAAAGTCAGAAATGCCTACTAACAATAAGATCATTGTGATGGAAAATTCCATAGAAAAATGAACATACTTTTCTTGGCATACGTTATCGTTTATTTAACAAGCCTTGCTGCGTTTATAGGTATATTATATAATTCTCTGACATTAATTTCACATCAAACCCCTTATCCCAGCATTTTTAAGTCCAAGGTTCCATTACTTCAAGTCTATCTGAAATGTAACCGATGAATCCAAAACGAAAGTCATTGTGCTACTTGATATGTTTTCTATTTGCTATTTAATAAGTAAGATACATTTCATATTATGCCAAGACTTTGAAGTAAACGCTATCTTGAGCGACCGATCGTGCTGGCTTTGATATAAATCTACATTATCAGAAATAAACGCTATAACCCAGATATATACGACTTAACTATACGACGCATCACAATATTTTCTCAAACAGAATGCATTATTTTTTAGATGTCAGGTAAGTGCAAATTTTATTAACTATGGTTCTTTACATAAAGAACACGATTTAGGTTAATGTGGGTTTACATATTATACTAAATGACTGACACATTCAAGATATTGAACTACCCTCTGACTTTAATTGTAATGGAAGCAGTATAACTTGATTCTCGTTCCAGAGTTAAGTACGTGATCATATATCTAGGTTTGGATTTTTGTACTATATCCGCAAAAAGGATGAGTTATATTTAGCTTTAATCATGGTAGTTCTACCAACAGTTGCAGATCAACCTGAGTTATTTTTAGCTTTATTCGTGGTAGTTCTACCAACAGTTGCAGATCAACCTGAGTTATTTTTAGCTTTATTCGTGGTAGTTCTACCAACAGTTGCAGATCAACCTGAGTTATTTTACCTTTATTCATGGTAGTTCTACGAACAGTTGCAGATCAATCTGAAATGTTTTCAATCAAATCGATTTTAATAAAGATTTATGTTTCCTGGTATAGAACTACAAAAGTAAATCTTGACCATGTCTTTTTTTTTATTTAGAGACCATATTAGGTACATAGTAACACACAGCATTGTGGTGTACAACCTTAACAACACACGGAAATGGTCAGCAGTGTAATGACAGTTTTACGTGTCGAAAGCTACCAATTAAAAAAAACAAACAAAACAATGCTAAAGTGTCAAATTTGAGACCTGAAAATCTCTATGTTCATCTGAAGCAAGAGGTGATGAAGTTGACACTTCAAATGCATTCTTGATACTGTAATTCCATTCAAACAATGTACTCAAGCCGGGTTCGAACTTAGGATCTTCTGGCACCTCTAACTCAATACCTAATAGACCACTTTGTACGGAAAGTGATGGAAACTAAAGTCAAAGAAACATCCATTGTATGTTACTTATTAAGAATTTGGCCTCTACGGAGTAAAGCATTATAACGTCGTGTACAAGTCACGTAAGGCGTTGAGGTCTGCATGAAACAAAATGTGCGTGCATTTCTGGGTAATAGCGTCATTTCCATGCAAATGGTTTAGAATCTTTAAGTTTTTACTCTTGCAGTTCGACTGAATACTGTTTTGATAGATGTGAAATGGAAGAATGGAACAGCTGTGAAATCCGCCTATCGTAATTACCGGCGTCATTACTAGAATACCTATACAGATTAGAAAGCAAGTTAATTGCAAAACCTCGCGTTCCCATTGCATGGCCAAAAAACCCAATCGCCATGGAAAGTTTCCAGCCCGGAAGCGTAGTATGTTGAAAAAGAACTATCAGCAAGTGCTATACGAAGTACAGTGAACAGATGCTGGAGCGAGTTGAATCATTACATGTGTGTAACTTCAAGCGGATCGAACACGTTCAAAACACCGAAAACGGGGAAAACTCAGAAAATGGCCCGATGCTTCTACAACATTGCAGACAGGGACATAGTAAACACATCTCTGGTTACTGACAATTTTTACATATTTCATCATCACCAACCGACCCTGAATTCCTACTAAATACAATTGGGGAATTTCATATTTTATGAGCACCATTACCATGTAAGCATTCATCATTCGACTTTCCATCAAATACATGAATTTTAATTCGGTTGTACATCTTGCCGTAATCTGTTAAGAAGCATTTCAAATTGTTTCTGTGAATAAATCTTTCGAGAGAAATTGAATTTCTGGCAAGAATTCCTTGAGTGTTGATAGATATACGTCAATTTTCATTGAGAAAAAATCTGCTTGGTATGTGTGCGCTTCGCCTTATCAGATGGAGCGATGGAATTCAATCGTAAATATTTTAACTTCAATGAACCCAGTCTACTTCTTCTTTGAAAATAAAATATTCCAGTCACTTAAAATTATTCCAAGACACATTAACATTGTTATATTGATTGATTTATTAAGCAAGAGTAAATATGTATCAAGAAACCAATTTGCAGTTGATAGTGGCTTTCTCTATCCCTAAAATTACTCCCACTATTCTTAGTTTCAAACTCGATTTAACGTTTTATAATGAGAAATAAAAATAGAACAAATTAATTAAAAGAGTATTCCAAGCACTTCTGGTTGACCTAAGATCAACTATTCAGACCCAACACAAATGTATTCAACATTTAAATACGATTTATGTTAATTAACATACAAATTACTCATCCACCATGCACCTAGTATGACTTCCCTCCTTATCATCACGTGGCTTTTGCTTGACATACGGGTGAATTTGTACGAGTCCGACCAAAAGGTTATACCCTTATCATACAAATATTTAAACAATGTCGAGAGTGTCATCACACATATAATCATTGCATATCCATTTCCCTACCCTATCCTATCACACATTAGTTATTTATCGATGCAAAATTACACATCAATTTCATGGGATGTGTACACGTCTTATCAGTCCAACCGTAAGTAGAAAAGAAGTATGCCGAGAGGTCTACTGACGCCCTATAAGATAGGCAGTAATGGGTTACAAAGTCAACACCACGAGTGTTTGCACGACCCCTTTGTCGCATAAATCTACACTACCACCTTCTTTCATCCTACAGCCAAGATTTGGCTATGTGACTGCGCAATAACGTGTCTGTCGGCGTGGCCGCCATTGATTTATGAAAACGACGTCTTGTAATGTGCAAAGTATGAAAATTTGCTGATACAGTTAGAAACTGTCAAGGAGATCATCAGGAGAATTAAAGCCCCGCGAAATACACACCATTAATCATTAACGCTAGAATGTTAATGCGATTTTAATCTTCGACTTCATAATTTATTATATATACATGAACAGGGTAAATATAAATAAAACTTCCAAAATAGATGAAAGCAAATACGGTTAAAACTGAGGTGGAAAGGAGTACAGAGTCTTCACACTAACGAATTCCAATACATTAAGATGGTGGACTTTTCTGTTTTCATAAGCACAGATATGAATCGAATGGTGATTAAACATAGACCGAGCCTTCTAAGAGTTTTTTTTAATGAGGGACAGATAACTCTTTCTTTGAGTCACTATTTTCAGAGGTCGTGAATGGAGACGATTTCTTTAGGGACATACTGAGCTTCCTTGGTGTCGATTGTGTAGGACAGATGGTGACTCACTCAGTGAGTCTAGTATGCAAATTTACCGTGTCTCTTACTACATTAGGCTGACAAAACGAGCAATAACAGGCACTCATTGAATTGATGACCCAAAAATTGATTTATAGGGCCAAGTTGTATCTTATTTCAACGAAAGAACAATACAAAGAGATAATGGAAGAAATGTCTGGGCTCAAACAGAAGTTAATCATTACCATAAATGGCCCATACACGAGTTAATCATTAGCATGACAATGTTTCGGGACTGTTTCCGATTAGTGTGCACGTTACAAGTCATTGATCAGATAATCATATGCAATTCTTAAACTAATGAAGTAAAACTAAAAATATGATGACAAATAAGGGGTATAAATATATATATATATATATATATATATATATATATATATATATATATATATATATATACGAGAAATAAATCCAGGCTCATTTGTTCCAAGCTTTTACCAATAGTTATTCTAACCAGTAAATTAATTTTGAAATTTTGAAAGAAAATGTGACAAGTTTCTATAGTCACTGTCTAAATGTTTTAACTGCATTCATTTACTGATCACACCTATTATAAAGTCAGTATAAAGAACATAACTAATTTATCTTATCATAATAAAATAATAAGGTTGAGTTTAACCACTGGACAGACAGACAGTCAGACTACAAACATAATTTTAATTCTGTTTTCTAGGTCACACAAAACAATAAACAATTATTTTGTTAAACAATTCCAGTATATCTCAAACTTGTATAGATAGATAGGAATAGATTCCTCTTTCACAGAATTATAAATATATATATATATATATATATATATATATATATATATATATATATATATATATATATATATGAAAAGGAAATTCATTTTGCAGAAGTCTGAACACAACTGAATTTCTCCATTTAAATACAGTATTAAAAACTAGAAATTTATCTGTTTATCAAGTGTATGTGAATTTACGATATTTTCACATGCATTTCTTGCTTTTTGTCTGTGACAGTATCACGTGCACTCTTCTATAGGAATATGTTGTTAGTGTTTGAGGAACTGGAACAATTGACAATGATTATGTACATGTACTTCTTCCACTTGCTATAGACACCAGTAATCATTACACTGGTTTGCTTTAGGAGGTGATTTAAAACTTTCATTTTATATTATGTAGCTTTTCATTGAAAAGTCTATTCGAAACTTTTAAAAAAAGTTTTCGTTAACAATAGCTGTTTGCGTAATGCTATGAATGTCTGGTTGAACGCCTTACCAATGTAGTCATTCCAGAGTCCGTTAAGTTCAGCATGGTATGCGAGGCAGCCTTTCATGGTGTTCAGACACAGGTTATTACATGGTTTGGTTTGAGTCAGACCACGACAGTGTGGACAGTACGTCATCTTCATCAGTCCTTTAGTACATGCCTCGGTTGGAGGAATCTACAATAAAGTATAGATTAATACTCATACTTATAAACATACAGTTTATTTATGCAATTACTTGAAAGGTACTTTAGTTTTTATCCTAAAACTCAAAGTTACTTTGATAATCTGGTGTTTGAAATTTCCTCTCAACTGTTCAACAATGTTTTTAAACTGTATCCCACTGTGTATTTATATTCTGATCTATTGTCATCAGTATATATCAGGCCCATAGGAACCGCGCCTTTTTTTTTTTATTTTTGCCGATCATGGACCGATTTTTGTTTGTTTTTATAACGTTTCGATAGGATACAAAATTCCGGGTTTGCCTCTCCCCCATTTCTGAAATGCTTCCTACGATCCTGTACATATAATGTAATGTTGTTAATATTATAAAAGAAGTAAGAGGAAAGCATCAATAAAACTGCATACACTAGACACATAACATTCATTTGTTGTGCCTAATCGCTATAACTTAATAAAGGCACAGAGCGGAATGTATCTCTCTATTAAATTGATCAAACATGTTATCATGTTTATATTACTACGTAACCACTCTACAATGTACACTACAACTAACATTCAAGTTTAAGTATACAAGACTACGAGAGACATGACCGTGCCCGAGATCGAGAGATAAGTACTTGTCACGGAAACCCTGACTGGGCTTCTTTAACACACGCTTACATAGGTTAAGACAGATACTAAGAGACATGAATCTCTGCTAGACTCAGTAATGTCGCTTGTTAGCTCCTATACTGACAGTCATTTCTATCTAAACACTCAATGTCACTGATCCGATACAATGATTCTACTGATTCTCTTGTAAATATTTCTTTCTTTTTTAAAATTTTTTAATAATGATGCTTAAAAATCATACAGATACTTCAAAACTTTAAGTGATAGGTCTAGAGCTAACCGTTATAAGTACTGAACTACTTGATGTTAAGGAAGCATCAAGTATTCCACTTAACTCCATCCGAGTATTTTCCTGCAGGACAGTAAATGTATGTCCTTGCCTTGTATTCCCTATAACTATATTAGTTTAGATCCCAGTATGGGATTTTAACTTACAAATATCAAAAGGAAAAAATCTGACTACTAGTACTACTACTTATAAGACAATATTGTCGGGGACCATGAATTCTATAAACTGTCTCGCATCTTTATTTTCTTGCGTTGTATCCATCTAAACATGACGCATCACTGTGTAGATTTCTCATAAGGTGAGGTGGAGTGTAGCTAACTAAGAGAGGATAAATCACGTTCAACTTTTTACAAAAAGTCCAAATTCCACCATGGCATCAGACACCAAGCTAGATGATACAGCTGAACTGTAGTGTGACAAAATTCCTCCACCCCATGTGGCCAATTATCTTTTCAACGTAGACTAATCTAGCCGAGGGTTACCTGTGTAATACCGTCGTTTATCATGTCTTTGAAGCCCGATCCCGTGCCCCAGACTGTATCACATTCATACCCCTTGTAATCCAATCTCTGGGAGGCGATATAATCATATACTAACGTTAAGCATGCAATTTGTCAGACGGTTCACGAATGAAACCCTGTATATGGCTATATCCTATACGTTTTGATATCAAAAATGAAACTTAAGTATCTTTTTATACAATATATGTCCCTCAAACAATGCCTGATTTATCTTTTAAAGTGTGTTGTTGCAATTTATGACTTAAATGTGTAGCTGATATGAATTAACAAAACATACCCATATACGTTCTTACGCAATTATGTTATAGTTAAAGAGCCCTAGGGGTAAAGAAAGAGAATAGCAAAGACATTATACCGTAAAATATACCTTCTCGACCCATTCTCATTTTAATGAGCATAGAAAGGACCTCTGTTTTTAACTTTTTGTCCATTTTATCTCCGAAATTAAATATCTTACGATGAAATCTGAAGTTACTGGTAAATTCTTAATATATCTAAAATAAACACATATAGAAACAAAAACAAGGTTTGGATGTTAGTTTCAAAACTGTTATGCTTTGCTAATGTTAAACTGGCAATCAGATCTCTTTGTTTGATTCTAATTTTTTAAAATGACTTGAATGAAATGAATTTTTATGCCAAAATTTCAACTACCTGTATATAGTCGTGGTAGTTGTAGATAGTCGTGGTACTTGTATATAGTCGTAATTGAATGATTGATTGTTGTTTTACGTCACTCAACGATTATTTCACGTATATGGTGACGGCATCTGCTTGATGCATTGCATACAAATTTAGACCTTCGCAACGGACCCATCCGAAGCAGTGAGAGATCTTTTACGCCTACCGTGACACGGGACCTCGGTTTTACTGTCTCATCCGATGCGCCCAAGGCGGGAGTCGAACCAGGGACCTTTCGATCACAAGCCAAACACCATATACTATGATATAGTCGTTGTACTTGTAGATAGTCGTGGTACTTGTATATTCTCGTGGTACTTGTAGATAGTCGTGGTATTTGTATATAGTCGTGGTAGTTGTAGATAGTCGTGGTACTTGCAGACAGTCTTGGTACTTGTATATAGTCGTGGTAGTTGCAGATAGTCGTGGTACTTGTATATAGTCGTGGCAGTTGTATATAGTCGTGGTACTTGCAGATAGTCGTGGTACTTGTATATAGTTGTGGTTGTTGTAGATAGTCGTTGTACTTGTATATAGTCGTGGTAGTTGTAGATAGTCGTGGTACTTGTATATAGTCGAGGTACTTGCAAAACTTCTACATATGCTCCAAAATCATAGTCCGAAACGGAAAAACAGGAAACAATTCACAGAACCTTGATATAATAAATTTCGTCAAAAGTTGTTTCAAAAGTCAATATTGAAATATACTTGTATAATCAAAGTCTTCTACACTACATGTATCAGTAATAAGTTAATAAATATTTCTGTTACATGACTTTCGATTGAAAATCACGGAAAACGTGTATTATTTACGGTAAATGCGTGCAAACGTGCAAAAATATGTTTTCATAATATGTGTATATTTTCAGAATTTCTCCCTATGTATCTATGTTCGCAACTTTGCTCTAACAAAAACATCCCCAAATATCAACTAACCATCCAGTCTTACATGGCCGAGTTTTTCGCAATCAAATCCCATGCTGACATGTGTTAGATTTGACCAAGTTGACCACTGTATATTGCACTTTATCTGTTATGCTACTTCTTTGAAGGATAGCCAATCTGGTCAAGATAAACATATACTATCGCTCCCATGTGATTATATCCTTCTGGATCTATGCCGTCACTCTCTTCTTATTCCATCTACCCAATACATCGTATGAGTACAGGATGACCGTAAGTCATGTGCGTGCACCGAGGTCAAGCCAAACAAAATATTGTTGGAGAAATTACCATGTCAAAATGGCAAACGAGTAAACTCAGAGTGAGAATAGTTCCATTTGTGTTATTTGTTTATGTCTATACAATGCTTTCAATCGGAATCCCCGGCCATGACCTTGACCCTGGATGTCTGAACTTTAACTTGCTCTTAAATTTGATACTATCAACGTGGTCAGTGATAAGTATCTATATATTTCCATCCCATTGTCGTAGGAACCTTAACTATGAAATACAGGTAACATGGTGTTACCAAAATTGTATACAGCAAGCAAGCATGGTTTTCCTATGTCTTAATTATCCTCTTGTCCATATATGGTCTTACAGATTATAAAGTATTGCTACCAGCAGGTATCTGACCTGTATTTACTTATTATCTCTGTGTTCTAAACAAAAGTAAACATCAGGTGTAATAAGGGCTGGCAAATTGGAATCCCTACACAGATACACTGAATTGCACAGATCATAAGTATAAGGTCATTTTCAAGTAAACCAACCATTAGTTTGCGTTTTAGTAGATTTGAACAAACAAAATTGTCGAGATTAGAGACAAGCTTATTTCCCACACCGTCAAATGTAGATGTCTAGGCTGACAAACTAGTCACTAAGGTTACTTGGTGTTTTATTGCGACTTGGAGGTAAGTTCTATTAGAGGCAATTTTGTCTATCCACATTCCTACCCCTCTATTTGATAATGATCAAAGGTTAAATGGATAGTTTTATCCCGAGGATTGAAATATAAACTACCAACCAAGTAAAGTGGCAAATATCACAGACGATTGAAACCGATTACAGTGACAAACAATTGGAAACAAAACTAATACTGCACAAAAATAGTGGGACTATTTGTAAGAAGGTCTAAAACAATGTGATTATGTTATATAGTGTATCATGTATTACCATGGTAAATCAAAATTTATGAATTAATTCTTATTGCACAGTTATACAGTGATGCATACTAACATTGCAATATCAATATTATTCCAACATAAAAAAGACTTTACTGCTTGCATGTTTGGATTTTTTAGAGGGGCAGGGGGCAGTAGTTTTTTGTTTTGCTTTCCTAATAATTTTTCAATTATTATGAAGGTGTAATAGTTTTATTCTTTTTTTTTTATTGTTCTGAACATCTCACCAAGATTATTTTACTCTGACATCTGGTTGAGGCAAGTATCTAGTGATACAAGCTGTGTACACTGAAAAAGGCTTCAACTTTTGGCAGGTGGACACCCAAAATTAATTCACATCACAATGAAAATTAAAAAAAAAAAAAGAAATTAAAAACCTTTTGTTACAAATGATATCTGATGAAAAATGGAGTGTTTCAAATGAAAACTTTACCTTTAACACTTCCATTATCACATCCCGACCTATGGCAAGGCCTTGAACAAACGTCCTTGCTGCAACAAATGACCTTTTGACCTGCGATGATAACTTCTGGGGTACATCTCCAAAAGGTTTTAATTTGTCCATCTGACTGGTTACACATGTCAGATATTTATCTGTTAATTTATGTGGCACATTCAATAACTCAAACATTTTCCTGAATAAAGTCTGGAAAAATCTATCCAAGGCTGTGAGAAGACTCAAGTCTTTGCCCTTGTAGTAACTTTTTAAATCACTGAATAAACTTGTAAAAACATAGGAATTCTGTTGGTACAGTAAACCATAAGTCTTCACAAACATTGCATGTAAATCACGTCTGGCATTTTCCAGTAATTCTGTGAAAAATTCTGAAAATTAAAAAGAAATCTTACAGTTAGTACTATGTTTATAATGGCAGAATAATAATAATGTATCTATATATATATAAGATATCTACATGTTAAAGCCATAAAGGTTGGTAATACAAAGGACTCAGAACTGCTCTAGTAGATAAGTTGAAGTTGTCACATATTGGTTTTCAATGTGGATGATCAAGAGGAAAAGAGGGTTTATTAAGAAGTCATACTGTGGCATGGTTTTCTTTAAACAAATGGGTGTTGGTAGCACATTTATGCTGTTCACTAAAAAAAATACATAAAAATTAATCATTGCTCTCGCCATCGAAGTGACAATAATGCAAATGGAGCCCCACATTTTCCCCATATGCCTCTGTCACCACAGTGGCGCCAGCTTGGTTCAAACTAAGATAATATGTATTTAAATCATAGCAACTAAACCACCCTCCTCCCCCAAAACAAAATTAACAAACCAACTCACCTTGAATTATGTATTAAAAAAAAATACACGAGGCAACCATATTTCAAAAACATGTCAGATAGGTTTATGAGCACCGTTTAAAATTTCATAGATAATTATTACTGAGTGAAATGTTAATATTCAATTGAATTATTCTGAAGTGAAATATTTTTGGAAACTAGATTATATTCTTCAATAACATTTACTTATAAACATTTTAATTTGCGTAACTGAATTTTCGGCTAAACTGCGTGAAACATGCCACATTATCATATGCTGTTTTCTTCCGTTTACGACCATTTAAGTGAGAACTCATCATATGGATTTATGCATGAACATATACAATACAATAAGGACTTTATAGTGCCTGGTAAACCGTGCAGATGCTGCACATTCTTCATATATAGAATGTGCAAACACTGTGTTAATTTTTATTAAAATGTAACCTTTTGTAATCTATATGGCAAATAATAACAAAAGTGTCATGTCGGTTCGTTGCTGTTTTCAATTTTCCATTACCTTTAAAATGTACTTTGAATAATTCAAATCTATCGTTTGACCTTAATATGGAGTGTATTCAAAGTGAACATATCTTT
Source organism: Pteria penguin (assembly GCA_035048485.1). Taxonomy (NCBI): domain Eukaryota; kingdom Metazoa; phylum Mollusca; class Bivalvia; order Pterioida; family Pteriidae; genus Pteria; species Pteria penguin. Next base: position 40,840,390 of record CM068583.1, read on the forward strand.
GACAATCATTTTCTTCACGATAACATAGAACTCGTGTGTCGGTATGAATTATGCTAGGCATAATGTTATTTAAGTGGGGAATTTGCATGAGAGTACGTGATAAGGGGTCATGAAGAGTCAACACATGCCCAGGGACACAGAGGACTCCATTTCTCCTGCATATGGCTTACCTGTCCTCGTCAAAATTTCAATGCTAAAACAAAAAATCTCAACATCCTTTCTGTGTTGTTACCCCACCCTACCACTTAAACCCCACTAAAATACTACGGATTTCATGTTTTACCACAGTGTACCGTTATCCGTTTATCGACACCAAGTAAAGACTGCAAGATCAATACTTGAAACATAGAAGCAAGAATTAATTGCAAAAATACTTCGGACCATGACTATATAAACCTACACACGACTCATTTTGCTGTGTCAACAAGCAAAAGAAGGGGAGTTAAATCACACAGACACCTCGAGCGTCAAACGATACAATGATTGCTTTTAACTTTAAGTTAATAACTAAATGGTTGTTCAATGAAGCTATAACATCACTGCATTATCTATGCTAGTGTAAATGCCATATTACACGTATAATTATATAGTACACGCATCTGTCTTTGACAGCCAAGTGACCTGCGTAGATATACACCGACCCGATGAGACATGATAAATGATTCATTTGCGTCTAAATTCACATTTTTCTACAAATATTTCCAAATGATTTTTCCAGCACAAGTCATTAAACCTCACTGTTGGCATCAATGATATATCACTGTTAATTCGTCACAAGACATATCGCCTATGGTGGCTTTGATATTTGATATCTAATTTCTATTGAACACAGGTAAATTTAAACAAAACACTGAATGAATAATAAACTATTGAAGGCTATTTTAGAGGAAAAAGGGAAGTAAATTTAGGAGGCAGTTTATAGAGTATAGAGACGATATATCATCTGTTTCATGTGATCCGAACGGGTACACTATAATTTAACATTTTACTAAAGGGAAATGATGAGTACTTGCGACTTGGGTAAAGGTATCGAGAACAAAAACCAGCTGATGCATGTCTCAAATCGGGGAGCTAGTAGAACCCATAAAACGTTAAATGTGCTTTATTTATATCCATAATTATGCTAATAGTCTGTATCAGGACTAAATATGAAGAACATGCGGAATTTAAATTGATTTTGTAGTGAGCAAATCGACTGACAACCATTCTTACCGATGTATAAATCTTTCAGCATTCATCTCCTTAAAATGACATAGGAATTCTCGTTAAACGTTTTGATGCTATTCATAAAGAAAGAGTCGGGGACGTGAAGATTATCTGAGGGGGAGGAGGCCAATGACAATACCAATTACAATATAATTTAATGTTATATATCATTTACATGCAATAACTTATGACCATTTTTGATGAATTAGAAATTAAAATCAAAGTATGTATAATGACATACGAATAATCTACGGGAGATCCGTGGTTTGTTGAAAATTTACAATGAAACCAAAAAACATACGCAACGTCATCGACCATATTAATACTGGATTTGGCGAGACAGAAACAATTGGTGTATCTTTACAGACACTGCAGGACACATGGCAGAACTGCTAACTGATCATACCCTTTGTGGATTTCACCTCGTTAAATGGGCGAACAAGCTACATGCCAACCTAACACTTACCATTATCCACTGTCACATAATCACCGTCTACTGTATATACAAGCGCTCACAAGAAAGGCAGAAAATAGTCCAAAATACTGGCCTAATATGCTGTCTGTTGACATGAATGAATTATATATCTTTACTATCTAGAAAGATATACTATTTGACTATTTGACATTTTAACCACTCACAAAATGTATTTATATTATATATATATATATATATATATATATATATATATATATATATATATATAATATATATATATATATATATATATATATATATTATGCATCTATACAACAAAGCTGTAGTATGCTCACTGGTGCTAGGTGCATGTGTACCTAACAAATCAGTTATATCCGAGGAATGTCTAATAATTGTTTCTGTCTATGGACGGCCTGATGATGGCCCTAATATAAGTGCGAATATTGACAATGCCAGAGCGGAGACTACGCACTCTCTATTCCTCCACAGTATAGTCATCATTATCTTCATAGTCGTTATATTCATCATCATTTCCTATTCCGTTGTTATCATCAAAAGTGCTAGTGTTATCTCAGCCCTGTTCTTTCCTTGACTACCCATACAATCGATAACAAAACTGACATTTTTTATTACTTTTGTGACGGAGAGATAACGAACTCCTTGCACATGGCATGCAAAAGTTGAGCGAATATTCGCGAGAAAGAAAACTGAAAATTAAAGCGAAAGTTTTTTTTTTGTTCAATCCCGAAATGGCAAAACAAATACCGTAAAATATTGGAGAGAAAAAAATATCAGTTATACTTTAGCCAAAAACTCTGTTTTAGTGAGATAATATTACCAACAAATTAATGTTAGACGCCTAGATATGAGTCATGTATTGAAAACACATTAATATCTAACAATGCAGGCATTTCATGTGGTATTGATTAACCCTAGACAAAGCCGAAAAATCCTAGTTTCCTGTGGCTCCGAGACCATGATCGCTTGGCACACATGTATGCTCGCCTATAGGGTTTTATCTTAAAAATTAAAAAATGAACACAATACTTATGCCAGGTTACTTGGAGCAGAGACATAGACTTTGAAAGTAGTCTATGTCTGCTTGGAGGTTATAAATAAATTTTGCATGTTTGCAATTTTGCATATATATATATATATATATATATATATATATATATATATATATATATATATATATATATATATATATATATATTATCATCTTTTCTGATTATCCAATCGATTTACATAAAAATAAATCAAGAGTCATTAAGGTATTTCATTTTTCTTTCTAAAACCGCAAGGCTGTTTGACTTGGGAGCTAATCAAGTACAGATAACCCACGTTAAACTCTGGCCAATTACAAAGAAAACCACAATTATTTTGAACACGTTAGAAATCTTCTGAAAAATACATAATGACAAAGCTCACCAAAAGGATAAAAGTTCTTAGACAATTATCCTCGGACACCGCCAACTAGCAACGTCTCACTGGACAAAATTCCCCACGTTCGCTATAAAAGTTCAAACAAAATTTCTAATGTATTGATGTAGGACTGTACGAAATCGAGGGATCCGATAGTAATAAATGACATTTTTTTTTGGCTGGTTTGCGGGCATGGAAGTGATTTACAGTAATGTGTTTTATACATCCATCGCATCTTCCTCACACCCATGTTCCTACATTAATGTCATCCCAGGCTACAGCGCACCATGATTTTAGCTGGGATGTCGGCTACATGAGCGTAGATAACGTCTGGGTTACAGGGCAGAATTATGATCGCGGATACTCCTTCACATACAAGCCAGGATGATAAACCCCTAGATGCCACACTGAGGAGAAATTATCAACTCCGAACTGTCTTCATTTTGCTAATGCAGGAATATTTTCCAAAATGTTGTTCACTAAACTGATTTAAGAATACGTCATTGTGCGAATTATTATGAGTAGAATTTTGTAAAAGGGAAAATTTGTATGTAATCTGCACAAATGAAATACGGAAGTGTAACATGCATTGAGCTGTTCCTATTAAATAATTAATATGACACTGATCGCGTATAAATATTAAGTATCTGTTGTCTGAATATCGTGTTTCGAGTTATGGGTGTTACACTATACATACACTTTGGTTTCATATCGATTAGAGATGGTTTACTGAGCGTTAACTTCTCCCTCAACAGATTTCTCATTCTATCTTGATTTAGAAACTGGAAGTTGTGATGTCAAACTACTAGCATTAGTGGCCATGTTAGAGTAAAGCTCTCGGACTTTTTCCATTACTACGAGTACGATGCAACTTTCATTAAATTTTTGAGAAATTTACTAGGTAATTATCAAGGCAGACTGCGTGACTTCAGTCTCAATCAGTAAATATAATCAATCAGATGACAATTTTCAATGAATCTTTGACATGGAAGCATTAGAGATTAAATGTAGTTTATCATACAAGTGAATGCCAATGTGAATGTGAAATGTCAATAATAATACGATTCGACTGTTTTCAATTCCCATCGATTCTCAATATGGAGAATTTTCAAACCAAAATTCTCATCCTTGGGTCCGAAACTTCGATCTAAGTATATACTGAATAACACAAAATCAAGAAAACCGCGTTAGGGTCAAATGGAGAGTCAAGGACATTGTATTTATCACGGTTCAAGTGTTTTTGTAAAATGTGGCCGTGTTTGTGATATTATATTCTATGAAAATTTTTCTAATACATGTACAGTATTATTCACTTTTTTGTAAATGCAAAATCAAGAAATGTGGGGTCAAGAACGGAGAGAAGATCACGCTCGTTAATCACTATCATGGCTGGAATGCTCGTGTCAATGATGGTGCATAAAAAGTATATCTGAATAGACTTTATCAAACTAACATATATCTGAAAACTGTTAGTCTACAGTAATCTATAACTATGTATTGATAAACTATATTTTCACGTCACTAGGTCTGGGTTTGTAATACATGTATAGCACAGACATTTTTATCATATTAACAGTGTGGTCATCTGTTCATAAAAGTAAAATACGAAAGTAACTGGTATAAAAGGAACACTTTCCTACATCATACTCAAGTCTCTGATTGTAAACTTGTTACACTAAATATATACTTACCATCAAACTTTCTCGTTCTTGTAACAAACGTCCCTTTTGCATATTTAAAAGCATTGTCTATAACTTTATTGTACTCCTTCATGCTAAGAGATTTGAGTTTGGATTCCATGTCTTTTGTACAACATGTAGATCCTTGGGAACACACTTGTAAATGGTCACCTGAAAAGAGAAAATATCGTCATAGAATCATTTAGCAATGACCATTACCACACATCAATGGTCAGTAATACACAATGGTGGTAAACAATACCGTTAATAATATATCTTGCATCAGTTGCAGTCAATAACATATAATTATGCCTTATACTATATGAAAGAGGTTATGTGACCAATACAGCAATGGTCAGCAATACAATGAAGTGAACGCTAATGTAACAGAAATAGTCAGTAAGCATAATGTACACTACTGCCCTATGACATATTTGTAATTTGGGAAATTAAAACATGCATGAATATGTAATTTGGGAAATTATTGGGAAATTAAACATGCATCATTCATGCATGTTTTAATTTCCCAAATTACAAATATGTCATAGGACACTACGGTATGGTGACCATTCACTGACAAAATAATACTCAAAAACTTGCAGCAGTGGTGAACAAATGTATGGTAAGTCACTAAAATAGTATCATTTATATGGTCATTGTAATAAAACATGTATGGTAAGTCGGAATAATTAAGAATGTATGATAAGTCATAATTAAACCATGGTACTTGCCATACACTTCATAGTAACTAGCCGTCACTAATGGTTACATATTTAATTATGGTGGAAGCAGTCAGAAAGTGAACAACTCAACAAGGAGGACAATTAAGTTTAAAATGCCATTTAAATTTTAACACATAGGAAAATAATAAAAACAAAACTTAAGTTATTTCAATTATAAGCAGATCATCATCAAGGTGTTTCCGAATCACTGATGTCCCTGGACGGCAGCCAAAGTTAAAATTTTAAAACTAGGTCAAAGGTTATAGCCCAGGCCACGAAGTAAAAACATTGGTTGCTTCAAAAAGGTGTCGCCAAAAGGATTATACATTGAAATATCGAAGTCCCCATCTTTTATTTAGTTATTGTTTACAAGTTGTGCCCAATGCTAAAGTTTACATTATTATTATTATTATTATTATTATTATATATATATATATATATATATATATATATATATATATATATATATATATATATATATATATATTTATATATATATATATTCATATATATATATATATATATATATATATATATATATATATATATATATATATATTTATTATTACTTTTATTATTTTCCACTGGCATTCAAATACCCCCCCCCCCCCCCAAATATATATATGTCTATGCCAAGGGTCTTTCTGGCACAAAAGAAAGTCTTCTGAAATTCTTATTGGTCGATATTTTATGTAACATTTTTATATTATCATCTTCGGTCTACTCATATCAGTTTTAGCCTCCAGCGATTTAATTTTCACTTTATGAATTCATAAAATTATCATAAATTCTTTTTATAACAACTATTTTGTTTACCAGGGACAATAATGTCACCTGAATTTTTATTACACAAGCCGGTGCAAACTGATATAAAGCGCACAAAAACTTGAAAAACATGTTAACAAAAATGTGAACTCTAAACTAGTGATTCATCAATGTTGAAAAAGTGAGGTCTCAAGCCACATACATGAATGAAATAAATTTACATAGGATTTAATCCTCATAAGCGTTAAGTAATGCTCCAACCTTTCCTACCAGTTAGCGAGACATTATTCATTCAATCATTGAGGTACGGTTTATAATGTATGCATTCACCTCTTATGTATTTCCTTTTCAAACTTAGAACTCAAACTGAGATAGTCGCTTTGAGATGGATATGCCATAACCGGCAATAATAAAACAAGCTGGAAGGTCTCACTTTACATGCTGATGTATGACCAAAATATATTCTTTTTATACTGAACTCGACACCTTCGGTCTTTACTTAGTATTCAGTTACTGCTTCTATAGACGTTGGTAATGGCCCGACCTGGTTACAAAACTTCAACTCTTAAACAGGACATTCGCTGAAAGGCGATGCATTTGATAGGTTTCAGGGCCTATATGCGGTGATCTGATAGCTGACACAAGGTAATACGCAAATACAATCAAGGATCACAGTACTCTTCTTCTCATCACTTGAGAAGGCCAAGTGGTTAAGTAGACGGCGAAGAATCCAATACTTCAAAACCAAAACTGAAATATCCGTTACCACTTCTTGCTCTTGCATCTTAACCCCATCTTTGAGAGATTATTGTTTTATCGTTGGAATCAAAACCAATGCATCAAACTATACTATGCTTTTATCATTATATCACCAATTTATTTGAATGGGTCCATTTGTGGTGAAATCAATACTGAGCTGGCCTTTGGGTTTTATCCTCGTTTTTACATCGTACACATGATTCGTATTATAATTATTACCCGGTACACCATATCAAAATTTCTAATGACGAAACCCAGGCTCACATTTAAGCCAAATATGTGTGAGGGGGGGGGGGGGGGGAGTTTGCAACTTCTCTTTACAACTCGGTGTTAACAATGAAAAAGGTGCCATTTTTCGAATTTGGGTTTCGTGTGTGCCGCAATAAAGTATCGCAAAATATGACAAATAATTTTGAAATGCAATGGGCACTTTCGGCCCTGAACCCATATCCAATTCAAAAAAATTCTATAATATGAGATCATAACTATGTGTTCGAGTCATAGTAATAACGTACATTTATATTTCAACAAAGGAAACTTCGAGTATTTACTTGACAAACGAATTCCACTGTAGAGCAGACTGTCCTTTATGATATTTAAAGAGATAATCCTTTCCCGAGATCAAGTGACCAAATCATACCGAAATAATAATGAGTTTGGTATTTTCAAGTAGAGAGGATTACAAATACTGTAATTGAAGTCTGAAATGGTCAAAGGTCAAAGTCGAGGGCTAACTATACTCGGAGCTGTTTTTCTTAAGAATATTTGTTGGCACAAGTATCTTTAGCGAAAGCCCATAAGGCAAGTCATAATGTATATAATATATAGGTCTTCATAACCTCGCCTTCAATTGTGAAACACTAGTTCGCATATTATTATAATCCCGAATATGACTAACGCCAGTTTTGCTAAAAAGAAGAAATGGAACAAATTATTCAGTTCAACAAATGGATAAATTCAGCCATGCCTTTATTTTTCCGTGACTTAGGTAGATATTATGTGGAAAATACATAAAACGACCAATGTGTATTCAAATAACACATGATTTCTTTTGTGTTCAGTAATTTATCAAAATTTTGAAATAATCAATGACACAGTAATTCATGGCAGTTTTCAGCGTCAACGCTTCATACAGCTCATTACACAAGGTCTTGTAGATATTTGGCGAACTTGACTACCGGATCACGCAGCCAGACAACTCAAAACAATATACAGGTTCTGGCCTTGGAGATCTAGACAAACTTCTTTTGTGGGAGAAATAATAGTGACAAAGAGATTAAATCAGTAGTACACGTCTGAAGAAGAACCTATTATCTAACTGTAATAAATCATAGCAAAGCACTACAAATCTATAAATTTGAGTCATATCGGGTACCCCTTTCTTATAAAGATTTTTGTGTAACTTATACAATGATATGGAGGGATAATGTTGAGTAATGACAGGGGATTATCTTGTTTCCTGTACTAACTTTATTGAGTACACTCGAAAAAAATATTTTGAAAGTGAGATCATCAAAAAGAAATGAAACTGAAATCTCGAGGACACCAAACATTCTCAAACGAAATATAAAAGGGTTTAGACAACACTGACGGCCCAAACGCATAATCATTGGAAATAAATATATAAAATCCCAAATACAGACCGCTGTCTACTACCCAATGTAGTGTTTAACCTTTAAGTTGGCAGCTATTGTTAGGTGGTGGCAATGTTTGTCTCATATTCAACCCATAGGGTGATAGATAGTCTGTTAAATGGGAAACACAGACCTTTGGCAGATATATGTTGATGGATCTTCCGAAGGACCTCGAATGGGATTCGAACGCAAATTCTATAGCACAGCGCTTTGCTCCACTCAGCCACATCTGTTCCAGTAATATACACTGTTCTTCAGACACATAGTTGTTTAAAACTGACGTGTGGTGATGTTATTTAAGCATATTCATTCATAAAATCATGCGGACTGAAGGTTTACCAAGTCCTAAAGAAGATTACAACATGCACACCTTGGACCGAGCTATCTATTGTTTGATCGGGGTCTCTTGCAGTCTTTCTATTGTCTGGTATATCATATTTATGTTTGCAACTGTCATAAGATCTCTGCTGGTAGCAGTCACATGTACTCTTTATCAAGATGTATACTCGGTCTGCCACTCCAATCGCAATTGACCATGAAGAAAACAAAGCGTCTTCCCGTGCAAGCCACCGTTAAGCTGGCTAAATGTTCACTCATTTACATAGGCTATGTAAGGATATAACCTAGGACTAGACTCTGAGTACACAAGAACACAATGCATAACGAAAGAAATCCCACAGAGCTGGAAATGGTAACGAAGCCATGTGCATTTCGATAAGAATTGGTATTCGCTGTAGTGAATACTGAAGAGAAAAGTACAGATACTGTGTTCTTGAAAATACACTTCGTTACAAGAGCGAAGAGGTAATACAAGAAAAGATAGCTGGAGTGAACATAAAGTAAGAATTACTGATATCCCACGATGATTCACGAACTTCTCGTTCAGTCAGTCACGACTCACTTGACGCATTTATTGCGAGGGGACTCGAGTGCATGTTGCAGTGTTATAAATGTAGTACTTTCAGTTTACATTAAGTGAAAAATGCAAAAGAATTGACGAGATTAAAGTGTTTCAAGGTGGAAAACAAGCGAACTAATAAATAATGTACCTGGTTAATAGAATCTAGACAAGTTTAAAGTCATAGTATCTGGTAGTCATCCTATCATTATGAGTAAATGTACGTATACATCAAAGTCAGAAAACGGTTCATAAAATTGAGACACCACTGTTTAGCTATGGGTTTCCACACAAGTATTTCCCGATAAACTAAAGTAATAAAAAGACAGTTATATACCAATAAAAAATCAAAAAAACAATATATCAAATAATTTCACATCTCATAATAAATTTCTATATCTTGCACAACACTAGAATAACAACTTATTGAGTACTCCAAATGAGAATTAATTCATACGAATACAGAGACCAGAACTGTTTAAGCACAGGACAGAAAAGCGCATGTACTTGATGGAGTTGAGGAATATGGACGTAAAGGACATCGTCTAAAACATTTTAGGGAAGACTGCACGTCGTAGCAGCTGACGCTACTTGTCTGTGAATTTCTAAGCTTTCCCTTGCGTTTGCACTTGTGCTCCACTAGCGCTTCACTAGGTGATTTATACACTGATGCGATTTTATCAGCCAACGTCTTGGCATTCTAGATAAATTTATGCGATTGTGTTGAAAAACTTTGCATATTTACTGCGATAATAGTGCAAGTTATGGTGTCATGTTACCTTACAAATTTTAGCATAAAACTTGTGTTTTCAGTGATTCATTTAATTAATTGTGTTACAGAGCCCGAGTTGCATTCAATGTACGTCCAAAATGAAGAATGATACAGAACCAACAAACAGCGTAATAGTAGAGGGACAAACAAAATTATCTGGTGTAGAATGGTACAAGAGGAACAAAACTGGTTGTGTAGTAAATCTTACGAGGTCGTGCTATTTGATCATTCGCAATGTTGGACGTATCGGTTAATGTATTATAAGATGTCTGCAAAAACGTTAGCCAGTTCGCATGTACATCCCGATTGCACTTTGCAGTGTCTAGCTAAATGCCATTCACAATCATTTGTCGAATAAGCAACAGAAAGTGCAGAATGCAACAGTCTGTCTTATACCGCGGAAACGGAAATCGGATCATATCACACTGGTGCTGATGCGCTTGTACTGGCTTCCGGTAGAGTTCAGAAGCTAATATATACTGCGCGGGTACAAAACCTTTAGTGACTTGGCTCCTGTGTACCTAAAGGAGTTTATTAAGCCATACAAAACCACAATATCTTTATGCTCAGAGGCAGCATTTCTCCTTCTGATGCCAGAGACGCCTACAAAATCCTACGAAGAACGTCGGCTCAATATGGCTGTAGCCTTGCTTTCGAATTCGCATCCAGTACGTTTTTAGATGGCCAGGGCAGTAGATTATTTTCAAAATAAGGTTTGACGACCCACTTCTAAAGACAAATATTTAATGCTTAATTGATAAATTTTAAATCGCGTATACAATTATGACAAACATACGGGTTTAAGTATTTTTATCGATTTTAAAGTTTACTTTAAAGTCTTGCAACGTAAGTTTTCTTTGATTTTGTCATATTTTTTTACTTCGATCCATCTTTGATCTATGATTAGTGCTGCAGAGTTAAATTTTCATACAGAGCGCTATATAAAACTAGGTACCGTATGGTAAAAATCTTAAAACTCAGTCACAGTCAGTGGTGGCATACGTTACACTTACTCAAATACAACAGCAACGTTATATATACGTAAATTCTCCGAAAGAGTCGCATCACGTGCATAAATAATGATTTATTGAATAATTCACAATGCTATCACAATACGTGACCCCAGATAACCCTGCAACGCTCTTCAGAATGCAAAAATCGTAGGAGTCTAAGGAGAGTCCATCATGGATCATTTGTGCCTCCGTGTGAAGTTTATGCGTACACTGATGCTATATATGACACTAGCGTCTACATGATTGATTGACCGCAGCTTTCATTATTGGTGTGAAAGGTCATCGGGGTGCTTCAGGCCAGCGTTGTTATTTCGAACTAATTTACAAAATTGTATCACTTTCATATATGTGTACATTAAATTGCTCTATATGTTTATTCTGTCAGAAGTTTAACTTCAAGATTAACTAGATATTATCGTCCGATGACTCATCTCTTCGAATTATGGGCCAGCTGTCCATTTTCAAAGGTATTTGATGTATGAACCGACTAACTATGCCTGTAAGTGAATAAGCATGGTCAATATAAACAAACCCGTTATACAAGTACTGTACTGAAACTGTGAAAGTTGTTCCTCTACGCTTGCTAATAATCTGATGTATATAAATGAACCGCCAAAAGCATCTCAATTGTACAAATATGATTTTAAAATAAAAGCACTGATTTTGTTCAAGAACAAACTCCGTCCCCAAAGAGCCACAGAAGAGGTACATACACGGCTCTGAGCTCGATACCAGCCGCCTACTAATCAAGTACACTACAGAGTTGCCAAGTCCTATTTACCAACTTTGACAATTACTTCATAGTTAACATGGCATATATCAATTTACGTCTAAAATTGGGCTCAATATATCAAGATGTGACTCATGCTAAGTGATTATTTAAGATACAGTTATCAAATCATGAAATCAGTTTTATTTATTTCATTAACGTAAATTCTCCGAAAGAGTCGCATCACGTGCATAAATAATGATTTACAGAATAATACACAATGCTATCACAATACGTGACCCCAGATTACCCTGCAACGCTCTTCAGAATGCAAAAATCTGAAAAACTAAAAAACTAGAGATCAAACATGTATACTATTTTGTCTCAAACTTTTCTCTCTTAATAGCGTTAACTCTTTGTGTCCCTCCGAGTGTAATGGACATCATTTTTTCTGAGTGACACACGTACATACATGTGTAGTAATATAGTCAGTATACTACTGATATGCATGTCTTTACAACAGACTTATCTGCCGAGCTTTCTGTTTTCCTTGATAAATGCAAGTTTTACATGAATGCACGACTGTTATTACTGTAAGGTAAAATGATGACGTGCCGCAATGCTAAAAAGCAAAATAAAACATACTTTTAGTTTTACATATCCCTTTATTTGGGATACTTTTAATTCATCATTCACGATAACTTGGGATATTTTTCATGAGTTTCATTTGGTGACGATGTAAAGGTATCATGTGTGAAAACAATTAGGGCGGGGACGTTTATTGGGGTCAGAACCTACAAAGATGCTAGGAATAGATCACGTCAGAAATAATGAATGCTGTGCGAAACAACGTCATTTGTAATGCATTCATGGAATAACAAATTAAATATTATGGACTTGGAAACCAGTAGTCCGAGATTCTCTGCACTTCTCCCACTTTTAATATCGAGAGTTTGTGGGACACCGCCGATATCAAAAGTGGGAGAAGGGCAGAGAATCTCGGATTAGGAGACCAAAGGGAATAATAGCTAGATAAACAAATTTTACCAAAAATATTTTTGTATCATTTATATATGATATTTTATGTCTGGACTTCAATACGATATTGTATATTTAAGTGGTAGATTTAGTATTGTTGGTTGTTTCCAAAATACAATACCAGTGTCAGGACCTCAGCAACTATTCTCATTATTTTGCCAAATCTTTTTTATTTTGGGTCTCTAATTCAACCTGTTTCAGTACTGGGACATAACACCATGGCATCGGGTTTAATTACCGTTTACATAAGCATGAAAGCTTAATACATTTAAAACATGTAGAATTGTACATGAGGAACACCTTTACTTTATATCTACCAAGCTTTCTCAAATTTAATCCAGAATTAGTGAGGACAAAGTTAAAAATGTGAAAAATCAATATATCAAATATATCAAAAATATTTGTGAGATGCTTTTTTTGCATTAAAATAACATAATTCAAAGTAAGTCAAAAACGAATAAAGTATTATCATTCGGACAGGAAGCCAAAACAGTTACACTTCCTCACACATCTTTCTATAGTGATAAATGGAAATTCTCCCCCTGGATACCAAAGACTGAGAGAGACTTTACACTTCTCTATAGAAAATAGTAGTACAAAGACCCAGCCCCCCCCCCCCCTCTTTCCCTTTAGAATAAAATGGTCGTCCCCTTATACAGGCTACTGCTGAATCCTGGAGGTTCACATGAAACCAACCGCAACAAAAAACTTCAATGTGTTTTTCAGGATATCTTAATTCAATTTCAACGTTACAACCTCCAACTTCTATCAATAACTGCAAGGGGAACATGTTTCATCTGGTTACAAATTAATGCATCCAATCAGGGATTGATTTTTCGTGTTTCGCTTGCTTCACCGTAAAACACACGGCAAGACATGAGGATATGGATGGTACTAGAGTCTCGGCGTTATCTCCATGCTGGCCTGGAGGGGAACATCATATCACATGGAAGCCTGGATAATATCGATTCCCCTCAATTTCTGCTCGGTGATGATCACCTGTATTACTCGCGTGTATGTATCTTTATATTTAGAACCAAGAGAGTGAACAGAAGGGTCGCGTACTGATGGGAGAATAATTGCAGTGAAATGGTGGCTTTCTATTTGCATTTTCAGCGCTCACTGTTCACATGGTTTAGCTTTAAGGACGAAAAAACTTTAACCTAACCTTGACTACTTTTATATAAATACCATTTATATTTGTGAAACTTCAAAGTAAATACAGATCACCTTACATCTTAGTCTACTGACCTGACACTTTCAACGTTTTATGTGCGGAAAGTTTGTGCGCTAAACACAAACTTCAGAAGAGAAAAAATAAAAATTAATATTGTCTGTTTAGATTCAATATAGCCATATACTATGTACACTGTGCGTACTTAAAGAAAAAAAGCTGAAAAAAATAGAACTGTATTACCGGCATCACTATGAGCGTATAAACGTGATATAAGAGATATAGCACAATGTTTATTTATGGACTCATCTGCCGACCAGCTCAATGAAGAATTACGTAACATTCTGTTCTTGTCAACTAATAAATGTAATCCCTTCAAAGCGATAAACACGTTATAATCCCAGTTTGGACTAAGCTGGCACCCAATAAACAAATTAGCTGGTATGGGTAATGCCAAATTCCAACGGGGAATTTCATTCATACCTGTGAATTAGATTAATACGCATTGCATACACATATAATAGTGTCAATTTTCATACAATAGTGACAAACAGGCTCTTTATTCAAATTGGGGCATTCAAAATTATACTTTATAGGATAATGTTACGTAATATTTCTACAATCATACTCACTAAACGTTAAACAAACAAGACAAAAAAGAGATAACCTAAGCTTTAAAGCACTGTACGGTCAAGACAATAAAACATGACATTTTAAACCAAACAAAAATTTATGTCCGTATGATTTAGGATCATTGGTGAAAACGCTGAGTAATAAGTACACCCATGGATACGAGTTAAGCGGGTGGGCTGAACATTAAAGACCGCATTTCTGACGTGTAGGGTCAATTTAGACAAGTTATCGCCTATTAGTCAAAAGATGGGCGACACTGTTACCTTTAACTCCTGAATGTGATGACCCACATGACCAATACTAATTACCTCATATCCCAAAATAGCACCGCCGCCTACTTCTGGACAAAAGTAGAAACTTACGATCATATTAATGAATACTGGGAAGTTGAGTCAATATCTGATCCTTTATGTGTGGGATTAACGGTGAGGAATTCTTATATGTTTAATAATAATTTTGTGTATACACCCCGTGAACAAAATCCAACTCTGGGACATGAAGAAAGTCAGCTTTGACCTCCCAAACTGTCTTCATAGTTTGTGGGTCTTGTTAATGCAAATAGTTGAATTAAATTTCCAGTGAAATTCCTCAAATAACCCTGTATTTCAAATCGTTGACATTTTTGTAATTAAAGATCTTTCATAGATTTTCACACAATACGAAGCACTGACTTTAAAATTTAGCTATTGACTTGATAAGCTGATATGTATGGATATTTTTTAGATTTTATGTTGTATCACCGTGTACTTATTTCTACATTTGTCTGTATACTATATATAGTTATTCATTTCATGAATTTTTTAAACTAGGATTTTCTAAATAAACAATACAAAATGTTAAATAGTTGCTAATATCTGGATTATAATTTCTTTGTTTTCAGACTTTTATTAACAATAGGATCATCTAATATCAGGATACACACAACATGTGTACCATGAGGCAGACTCAGCCTTTCTTGAAATTAGACACTACTCAAACCTGTGCCAGACTTCAGTTCTGTGCCAATCTAATTTAGAGCAAAATCAATCAAATTCCAGAAAAGGATCTTTTAGTTGAATCACATCCAATAGTTAATGAGTTTGGAAAATAATACAATACACTGTTTTAATGATAATGCATTAATGGTTATTGGCAATATCAGCTAGGTTTCTAATTAGGTACTTCAAGGCCTTTGACATTTCACAATGTTGACTTCAAATCATATATGAAAATTTCATCATAAAGTGTTCAAAGTATTCCACACATGATAGTTTTGCATGGTAGATTACGACGACAGCAACCTTTACACCATTTCATATCTCTAAATCTAATCTGATAGTTCTTTCAGGGCTCAACTAAGGATTTGTAAACATTGCGTACCCTCTGCCAAATTAAAATCAGTCCATATCTTTGCCCTTTGTTTTAAGACTGAAGGAGGAATTGTGCATTCTAATCAATTTTTTTTTTGGTGGGTGGGAGGGGGGGGGGTTGTTATTGTTGTTGTTACATGTAATTAAGAACCTGTATACTTGACACAAAAATTTTTATTTTAACTTGAACACATCAAAATTTTTGTATCTACTGTCTAACAGGTTGGGGGCAACATCTCATTTGAGAGATAATCACACAAATGAGTAACTATCTCTCTTTTCAGTAATCAATTTCAAGGAATGAACAGAATTAAACAAGTACTAAAAATGAAATTTTGGAATTATGATTTGAAATTCAAAAGGGCACATGTTTACAACATACTGAATATAGTTTACAAAACAAGTTGACATTTTTAACTTACTGTTTTGGAGTTTATACATGTGTTGCTGCACAAATGTTGCAGCTATAAACTCCAAAGTGGTACATTGAAAAAGTCAACTTCTTTTGTATTTTATGTTCAGTATATTATAAAGATGTGCCCTTTTCAGTTTAAGTCAAAAATTTTAAACTTTAATTTTTTAGTATTTGTTTACTTCTGTTCATTCCTTGAAATTGATTACTGAAAACAGTGATAGTTACTCATCTGAGTCATTATCTCTCAAATCAGAGGTTGCCCCCAACCTACATAAAGTTTCTATTTTCAAATTTAATTTTCATCAAGCAAAGTACATATTCCCAGAGCAAAGTTAAAGCTAAGTTATGCATATAAAGCTGGTATTACAAGTATATTCGATGTGATCTTATTATCAATAAAAATATTTTTAAATGTACAATGTAGCAAGAAAAGTCATCAAGTTTCTATCAAATCATTCTACTAACAAGAAATTAACAAATTTGGACTATGTACTTTAAGAGTTAATCCGAGTCAGATTTTAAAAGTGAGATATCAAACCATATCCTTCTAACAGAAAACTTTTAAGTAACTGAAGAATAAACTACAATATATAATTCAGTGGAAAAAGTAAAAAAAAAAATCATACCCGAAATCGCCTGAATGGGAACTTCATTTTCGTTTCCTCCGTTTTCTGTATAAGCTTTCTTCACCTCAATACATGCTAAATTAAGAGAGCACTGGCCACCTACGAAAAGCACACATAATACACACAAGCTGAGGCACTGATTCATATGTAATCTTCTTCTCATCTTGGCGGCCATTTTCTTTGAAGTTTTGTGTATTTCTTACCACCTTAAACTGTGTAATCAAACCATCGATATAAAGTTAAAAACACTACATATCCGATTGTATATATCACATTTTCACACACAGCAAAAATAATTGCTCACATTCCTGACAAAGAACACAGAAAAGTCGAAATTCCCCCTCGGCTTCTAGCGACATGCACACTACAAAGCTTATCGATATCTGTTTACAGGCTGTTCCGTTTACACCCCTCCGTTTGTCAGGTAGCACTATTTCCGGTCAGTGCCCGTTGCGTAGTTTTGGATCCTATAACGTGAGATTCCTAGTCTGAAATAATATAACATTTCAAACTGTCAAATGATATACATAAATATTCAATGAGAACAAAACTACATAATAATTGATTTTAGTTTAATCTGAAATTTATTATTATTATTTTTATATCTAAAACAATATGAACATTTCTTCCCCTTTTTTTAATAATATTGCTACACACATTTTCTCAAATGTAACATTTCATTTGTATTTTGAACAAACGTTGTTTTTAAAATATCAATGATGATAACATAAATGGACCAACAAAAATATTTTAAGTACCATGTATTATATCGATGACATGTTGACGAATGCAATGTCGATCTATTGATTATATAATTAATGTACATTATAAACAAATAGAAAACAAATACAGAATTGAGATTATCTCAAGATGTTAGTTGGACGCACATTATAGCCCGAGGTACATATTAAAATGCTGGACATACAAACACATAGTTGATGAATATCGTATTAGATCAATATTGACAGGACATAGTAAAAGTGACGACTGCTTCCTGGAACTTCAAAGTAATATAAATATTGAACAAAATCATATCCGAATGATCAAAGAATGCCCAACGCTGTAATGTCCAAGGGCACAAGATGGTGCCACCCAGTACTTAAGTCATTCCTGAGATAAGTATTCTGGATTCTTAATTCTGTCGTGAACTCGGTAATATGGAAAAAGAAATTGCGATACGAAATATTTAAGGTCTGCTATGTGACTAATTTTTTATACTCTACTCAGTAAATACCCACCCCAAAAAATTAATAATAATAATAATAATAATAATAATAATAATAATAATAATAATAATAATAATAATAATAATAATAATAAATAAGGGTTAAGGTTCTGACTGAACCTAGCAACAGCTATGTGCGCTTTCCACGACCTGATGTCATTTTGACATATTTCCGACAGTATTATGCCGATCAAAATAGGAATAAGTCGGGAAAGGGGCACAGCGTTCATGCTAAGCCCGACCCGTAATGCTTTGGCTATAATAGATAAATTTCTATTGATTTACTTCCAAAACCTAGAAGTGGATATCGATATGACCTATCATGATTAGATAAAAATTTATGTAGATTTCATTCAGATGCTTGGAATCACTTTTTACGGTGTTAAAATATCAAATTTCATTCGACTACGGTGGGAAGTGTTGTTCTCACGAACATACCTCACTGATATGAGTCTTTTGTTTCATACGTAAATCATTTTGTTAAAAAGCAGACTTTTCCTTTGTTGAAAACCCACAGGTGTAAAATGCTTTACCGGTAAAGATAACACATTTTACGAAACATTGAACTCCTTAATTTGCTTATTGTTGCACATGGAGGGATGATTTGGGGATTGATATGTTTTGTCTGAGCATGCCGATCCCCGAGGCCTAGACTTGTTGACATTGCGCAATTGTTTCAGGAACATTAACTCTATTCTGGACAATGAGTCAAACATTAGAAGCATGGCAGAGTTCTCTCGCAGCTTGAGTAAGGCATATATACAAATTTACTGGGCGTCTACTATCATGTAATTGTTATTGTAATTAAACGGATTATTGAAGGGATTATCTTAGAGTGTTAGCATACCCCACCCCTTTGTTCAAACTTGAAATAGACATCAAACAAGAGCAATACATTCACTGGGCAATATGCATGCATGCCGGTGGATTCATGACTAATCATACATTACATAATGATGTAGATACTATATCTTACATTACCTTTTGAATATCGGAGATGATTTTTAAGATGATGATAACTTTTAAAAGTGGGTTGTTTTATTATCAGTGGTAATATCAATCGTTTTCAGTTTAACCTCCGCGTTACCAGAATAAAATTATGGATATTCATCATTTCATAATATTCATTTCTTCTCACCGATAGAACGACGACATATTGCTTTTAATACGTCGGTCCGCAAGGCAGTCAATGACTCAGTTTACTTCTTTGTTCCTCTATTTGTTACTAACTCTTTATAACTTTTAGTTATAATCATAGATATATTATGTTCAGCAAGTTCATTAAGTCAATTAAAATGAGGTCAAGATCAGTGACCTTGACCTACATGTCAAAAAAAAAAACGATTTGGATAAAATGTTTCAGACACTTTCAAGAGAATGGAGTCTCGTATTTTGAATGGCTTAAAGAAAATATTTAGAACTAAAACATTCTCCATTTTCATCTTCTCTCACCATTCTCTGCTTTGGCCACCGAAAAACAAATAATGCCGAGGTAGCTGTCCCCTGTATGTTGAGTACAGAGATTGAACTGGATACCAGAAAACAATAGACGAATAATGAAATCAGTAAGCCAGACTTAGTATGGCGCTTTTGTTCGAATGTAAAGAATTTCTGGAGCATTGTGCTGAAAGTCAAATTATTAGGTCCATCTATAGTAGTGTCATTTCCTCACTTTTAATCTTTGACCAATGAAAGTGAATACTCATGCACTCACTTTTCATCGGTCAAATATTAAAAGCGGGAAAATGACAGCAGTATGGATGGTTGCTAAGACAAATACTCAAGTTTCATATAAATGCTCATTTTCGCAGTGTAAAAGCTTTGTATCCCTACGAAAACCCCTAACGAATTTATATTTGATTGGTTTTAGGAGAGACATATAAATTTAATTAGGAACATTTTCAGTAAACAACATGTTTATTTGTTTTTATTTATAAATATACATGTATATTCCATATTTGAAATTTAATGTTAAAAGGTTTTAGTGTAAACAAATATTTAATATTTATGCGTAATCTCCTAAGGATATATTTATAATGAATATTCTATAAAATCCCATCGATTTCCTAGGATGATAGGATGTTTAACAATAAGAAAGTTGTTAAATTCTATATTTTCAAATCTCCAAAGGTAATTAGATCCCAGTTCATCCAATAAATTTTTAATTTTGTATGCCCAACAATATATATAATTATTGAATTCAACATTCCATTTTTCTCTTTGATAACATTATAACATAAAGTTGATTTATTTGAAACAATATCAAACCAAAATTTAATAGAGTTAATCTTACATAAGACATCAAAAGGATATTGACCAAGTTCGCCAAGTATAGCAGGAATAGGTGTCTTTGTTTTAATATTTAGTATTTGTCTACAAAATTTGTACAAGATTTTATGAATTGAAGTTACATCATACATTCCCCAAATTTCTGAACCATACATCAAAATAGGTGTCATAACTTTATTGAACAAAGATAATTTTGCAGAAACTTTAAAGTCAAGTTTTCTAAAAACATCTTGTAAGAGAAATATAGCCTTATTGGCTTGCTCAGCAACATGTTTTACAGCAAGTTTCATTTTACCATTGTAACATAGAGTAACACCAAGGTATGTAAAATGATCAACAATTTCCAGAATTTTATTTTCATATGTAAAATATTTTGTATTTCTAGTTTTT
Organism: Pteria penguin; assembly: GCA_035048485.1. Lineage (NCBI taxonomy): Eukaryota > Metazoa > Mollusca > Bivalvia > Pterioida > Pteriidae > Pteria > Pteria penguin. The sequence continues at coordinate 40,861,547 of CM068583.1, forward strand.
CTTTTTTTCAAATATACATATTTTAGTTTTACCTGTATTAACCTGAATTCCCTATTTGTTACAGCATGCTTGGAATTTGTCCAATAAGGATTGCAATCATTTTGCTGTTCTAGACAACAAAACAGTGTCGTCAGCAAAAAGTAACATCAAAATAGATACATATATATTGCCTATATTGTAAAATGAATCCATATCATTGATAAATACAAGAAATAAAAATGATGACAAGGGTTCGCCCTGTTTTACATCTGACGCACAATTAAAGAAATCTGATAAACCATTTGTAGACTAATACAGGCTTTCACATTATCATATATAATTTTCAACATATTTACATATTTAGAGTTAAACCCAGATTGAAGTAATTAAAAAATAAGTGACTTTCTATCAACAAGATCAAAGGCTTTTTTTGAAATCAACAAATGCTGCATATAGTTTATTATTATTGAAAAACTGTTGATTGATTATCATATTTAAAATATGTATACAATCTATGGTTCTGTTCTTTCTAAAACCAAACTGAAATTCAGATAGCATATCGGTTTTTTTTCAAGTCTGTTTTGTAATACAATGCTAAAAATTTTGGATATACAATTCATTAAGGTAATTCCTCTGTAGTTATTCACATCACTTAAATCACCTTTTTGGAATTGGTATAATGATACTTTCTGTCCATGCAGTTGGATATGTTTGTTTATCATCGAAAAGTACAGTAAGCAATGGAATGAACGCTTCATAACAAGTAAGGAATAGTTCTGCCTCGTTTTAAACTTTTAATTGCTTCAAACACTTCTCTTTCGTTAATATCCATATCTAAATTACTTGAATTCATATCATTTTTAACACCATCTTCATCAATAGTAATACAATCATTGGTAAAAATTTCCTTAAAATAATTCGTAAATTCTTCTGCAGCTCATTTTGTTGTTTAATTCTGTCAATACTATGAGCCGTGCGTTTTTACTTTTGCAGACAAACTAGATTTAGATTAATGTTAGAGTTATCTCTTTTGAAAATATGCCGTGCTTTCTGAAATTTTTTTTAAGCATGTAAGCAGTCATTGTCAAACCATTCAGATTTCATAACTTTTTTTGGTTCTTAAAGAAATTTTCCACCCCTTTTTTCCACATTTTGTGAAAACAATATCATAAAGTGTTCGAGTAAATGTTTTCACTGTTGAATCTACACTGGCATCACCATTCACGAGTTTACGAATACTTTCTGATTACTTGTCCATGTTAGACACAATAGATTCTGTAATAATACAACGTTAATAATATAATACATGGCGAGAGAAAAAAAGACTGTTAATCATACATAGATGTACATAAATAATTCTAAACAACATCTTAATCATACTTAAATAAATAATTTTATACAGCTTGTTTTTTTTTACATTAAAATTATACTTAATACATTGACCAAGCGCACAGAGTTCCTTTACATTTTGAGTTGTATCAATTTATAGACAATGGGTTATACCAGAGACATATATATATGTATACATGTATATATGTCTCTGGTCATACGGATTAATAAATTTTCATGTTTTTTTCATATATCTAACTTAAGCTATTACTTACTCTACAATGACGTATAATTAACCTGGTGACATTTGAGTTACACCTTTCATGTCCAACACATTTCTTTAATAAAGCGTAATGGAGTATATTGGACATGATGATATTTGAATTATACTGTTTATTTCAACACATTTAGCTCTATGGTGATGTAAATTTAGCTCTATGGTGATGTATACAACAGTGTGTGAGTAACATTAATTATATCCAACACATTTAAGTCGAGGTGTCATTTCAAAAACATTGTACGTAGTGATATCTGAGTAACACTACTTCTGTCCAACACATTAAGTTATCTCTTGAGGTGTAAGCAAATGGTAATATGTTATTTCCTAACTTCAAATAAATGAGCATATGATTTCGTAGATATGCACTGACTTTGAACTATTCAACATTGAATGTCGATGAGTTTGGAATTGATCATCCTGTGCAACTATTTGATAAATGATTGTCAAGGAGAAAATAACTGGAACTCTCTGCCACAAAACATAACAAATCTTAATTCTCTATACTATTTCAAAAATTATCTGAACAGCAACAGTAACATACTCGTTTAAGACTAGGCTGCAGCTCCCTGTTTCCGGCGCCATAATCTGAGAATATACTTCAGTCAAATATTTCATTTTAATTTATTCCATTGTCTAACGTTCAAATGAATTTTCATGCAGAATGGTTTCATTCCATTTATCAATAGAATGAAATCAAATACATTTTTCTAAAATCCAAATCCTAGTTATTAATTCTTTGATGAACAGAAATTTTGACTTAAGTATATTCTCAGTTCATGGCGCCGGACCCTGAAAGCCAGAGACATACATACACATACATACACATGTGTATATATGTCTCTGTGAAAGCGAACCTCTCTAAAAATCATGTTTCTGAAAACAACCTGTGTTAATGTTGAGAGGTTGAAACAGCACATCATTTCCTCTCAGAATGCCCGCTTCTCAACAATATTAGATTGTGCACACTTTCAACTTTGAGTGTCAATTATAATACTGAAATTTTACTAAAAGGCTGTCCTCTCTATTGTGACATGTCAACGAGCATATCTTCAGTATAGTTCATAAATATATAGAAGACAGTAAAAGATTTCATTCAATTTGTAGTTCATTTAAATCACACAACTTGCTTTTCTTCAACCTCTTTCTTTCACCCTCATTCCATCCCTGTCCATTTCTACATATTTATATGCATATACATGTACACTGTATATGAGTGCATGTATATATGTGTACATATATCAATATATTCTAAATATGAAAACCAATGACCTTAATATTCCTTATGTCAGTCTCCAATATCTTACTATAAAGAATTCATCACATTTCATTATGACCATCTCACTATTATATTTAAATAGTATAAACAGCTAATTTAATGTTTTGTATCTAATGATGTCGGCACTTGTTTATGTCGATGTAAGTTTATAAATATTTCTCATGCATTTTAATGTCATTGTTGGTTGTTTTGTTGTTTTCTTTTCTTTTCGTTTCTTTTTGTTGTTTTGTTTTGTTTTTTTGTTTGGTTGCTTTTTGGGGGGATGGGGTTGTTTTGAAGTCTTTTGTTGTTGTTGCTGTTGTTTCCAATTTCCATTGTTGTTGTGGTTGTTATTGTTGTACTTTTAAAAAACGTATTTTTGTTGGATAGGTGGACGACAGGATAGGTTCGTCTTTTTGTTTCTTTGCTTTTAGGAGGAGGGGGATTCGCTTGTTTGTTTATTGTTTACAAGAGATTTCAATCAATATCAACAGCACAGTGAAAAGAAGGGGGGGGGGGGGGGGGCAGGAGAGTGTAGAGTACCAAAATCGGGTGTATCAACAAAAAGGGAAAAAGACAGGCGAAAATGTATTGGCAGAAACCAAAATGTGAAGTGAAAATAAATAAATAAATAAATAAATAAATAAATAAATAAATAAATAAATAAATAAATAAACAAAGAAAGAAAGAATGAAGGAAATAAAGAAAGCAAGAAAGAAAAAAACCCCAAACAAACAATCGAACAAACAAACAAACGAACCAAAGAAGAGAGATAATTTTAAGGAAATGTAGGAACCCGAGTGCCCGAGTGTAAAATATGAGGGAATTGCTTATACAATGCTGTCCTCCGAGAGAGTTCCTCCAGATCATTATTGAAAGGGATGATGAAACAGTTGTTACCTCATTAAAGATTCCAGAAACTCCTGCACTGAGACATACAGTAAAACGATAGAGATGATGGCTGTTTGGGGTTGTTTTTTGTCGTTTTCTTTTTTTTTTTTGGGGGGGGGGGGGTTCCCAGTCTTTTTTTAATGTTTATTTAACTCACATCAAGATAAATTCATGCATATTGTACCGGAACCTTCCTGATGTATTGCATATAGTTTACACACATGCAGTGCACACCTCGAAGCAATGAAAAATGTGTTACGTTAGGGTTTGTCTGCTGTTTGGGCCAGAATCCAGGAGTTACTGGGAGCGAAGCACACCTCCGACTGAGCCAGCCGGTTAACGATAATTTCAACCCATTACTGTATAAAAGATAGAGTAATTGAGCCATCAAAGAATATATGGCTCTGGCAACCCTGGATTCGTAGATTATACAGTGTAATCTACGTATATTAATCAAGGAAATCGGTAAGATATACAGACCAGAACAACGTTTTGAATCTACAGTTGCTAAAATGTATTGAAATGTCAACAAAGACAGAATGCCATTGGGTTCTTTATAGTATTATAGTACTAGTAATTGTTCTAGTTATGAAAAAGAACGCTGACCATGATATAAAAGTCATGCTAATGAAGTCAGGGTAGCTTGCAGCCCTCGACCAAATTTAGAATTACGGAACAAAATATCCAGCAAGCTCAGGAGTTATGGATAACAGCTTCCTGACTCACAACTTGACCAGCAGCCAGCTCAAGAGTTATGGCTGTCAGCTTCCCCTCTCACACTCTGACCTGCAGCCAACTCGAGGAGTTATGGTTGACAACGTCCCGACTCACACTCAAACCAGCAGCCAGCTCAGGAGCTATGGATGACAACCTCCCCAATCACACTCTGACCAGCAGCCAACTCAGGTGTTATGGCTGACAACTTCTCGACTCACACTCTGACCAGCAGCCAGCTCAGGATCTATGGATGACAACCTCCTCACTCACACTCTAACTCATTTAGAATTACGGAACAAAATATCCAGCAAGATCAAGAGTTATGGTTGAGAACTTCCCGACCCAAACTGTGACCAGCAGCGATGGATGACAAATACTCGACGCACACTCTGACCAGCAGCCAGCTCAGGAGCTATGGACGACAACTTCCCCACTCACACTCTGACCAGCAGCCAGCTCAGGAGTTATGGATGACAACTTCCTCACCCACACTCTGACCAGCAGCCAACTCAGGAGCTATGGATGACAACTTCCCCACTCACACTCTGACCAGCAACCAGCTCAGGAGTTATGGATGACAACTTCCTGACTCACACTCTGACGAGAAGCCAGCTCAGGAGTTATGGATGACAACTTCCTCACCCACACTCTGACCAGCAGCCAACTCAGGAGCTATGGATGACAACTTCCCCACTCACACTCTGACCAGCAACCAGCTCAGGAGCTATGGATGACAACTTCCCCACTCACACTCTGACCAGCAGCCAGCTCAGGAGTTATGGATGACAACTTCCCCACTCACACTCTAACCAGCAGCCAGCTCAGGAGTTATGGATGACAACTTCCCCACTCACACTCTGACCAGCAGCCAGCTCAAGAGTTATGCATGACAACTTCCCGACTCACACTCTGACCGGCAGCAAGCTCAGGAGCTATGGATGACGACTTCCCCACTCACACTCTGACCAGCAGCCAGCCCAGGAGCTATGGATGACAACTTCTCGACTCGCACTCTGACCAGCAGCCAGCTCAGGAGCTATGGATAACAACTTCCCGACTCACACTCTGACCAGCAGCAAGCTCAAGAGCTATGGATGACGACTTCCCCACTCACACTCTGACCAGCAGCCAGCTCAGGAGTTATGGATGACAACTTCCCCACTCACACTCTGACCAGCAACCAGCTCAAGAGTTATGGATGACAACTTCTCCACTCACACTCTGACCAGCAGCCAGCTCAGGAGTTATGGATGACAACTTCCCCACTCACACTCTGACCAGCAGTCAGTTCAAGAGTTATGGATAACAACTTCCCCTCTCACACTCTGACCAGCAGCAAGCTCAGGAGCTATGGATGACAACTTCCCCACTCACACTCTGACCAGCAGCCAGCTCAGGAGTTATGGATGACAGCTTCCCCACTCACATTCTGACCAGCAGCCAGCTCAAGAGCTATGGCTGACAACTTCCCGACTCACACTCTGACCGGCAGCAAGCTCAAGAGCTATGGATGACAACTTCCCCACTCACACTCTGACCAGCAGCCAGCTCAGGAGCTATGGATGACAACTTCTCCACTCACACTCTGACCAGCAGCAAGCTCAGGAGCTATGGCTGACAACTTCCCGACTCACACTCTGACCAGCAGCCAGCTCAGGAGTTATGGATGACAGCTTCCCCACTCACATTCTGACCAGCAGCCAGCTCAAGAGTTATGGATGACAACTTCCCGACTCACACTCTGACCGGCAGCAAGCTCAGGAGCTATGGATGACGACTTCTCCACTCATACTCTGACCAGCAGCCAGCTCAGAAGCTATGGATGACAACTTCTCGACTCGCACTCTGACCAGCAGCAAGCTCAGGAGCTATGGATGACGACTTCCCCACTCACACTCTGACCAGCAGCCAGCTCAGGAGTTATGGATGACAACTTCCCCACTCACACTCTGACCAGCAGTCAGTTCAAGTTATGGATAACAACTTCCCCTCTCACACTCTGACCAGCAGCCAGCTCAGGAGCTATGGATGACAACTTCTCCACTCACACTCTGACCAGCAGCAAGCTCAGGAGCTATGGCTGACAACTTCCCGACTCACACTCTGACCAGCAGCCAGCTCAGGAGTTATGGATGACAACTTCCCCACTCACATTCTGACCGGCAGCCAGCTCAAGAGTTATGGATGACAACTTCCCGACTCACACTCTGACCGGCAGTCAGTTCAAAGGTTATGGATAACAACTTACCCTCTCACACTCTGACCAGCAGCCAGCTCAGGAGCTATGGATGACAACTTCCCCACTCACACTCTGACCAGCAGTCAGCTCAGGAGCTATGGATAACAACTTCCCCTCTCACACTCTGACCAGCAGCCAGCTCAGGAGCTATGGATGACAACTTCTCCACTCACACTCTGACCAGCAGCAAGCTCAGGAGCTATGGCTGACAACTTCCTCACTCACACTCTGGCCAGCAGTCAGCGTAGGAGCTATGGATGACAACCTGTTCTTCGGATTTATATGATGAAAATAGAAAGGCGGCGAGCGAATTTTTCTTTTTTTTTTTTTAAATATTTTTATCGAGCGATTTTTTTTGAAAACTGTACCTTCATATATAATAGGACTATTTAATTAACATGCTTACACCTCCAACATATGACCATTTCACTAATAATTGGAGAATTCCATTAAGTTTTCGAAAATATTCACCGGATTGCAGGATAAAGTTATCCCCGACATCTGGGTTAGGCATACTTGATCGAATGTGACGGCACTATCAGCTTTTGATATACGCTCGCAATAGAATATAAGTAAATGTGGCAAAATAGGTAGAATGTAACAAATTCTTAATCCACTTCAGCGAACGATAGAAATTAAACAAGTAAGACTGAACTTCAATAAAGAACGTCTATGTAATTTTTTACGGTCACGGCAATGGTTGATGACTTTACTATCAATAATTATAGTTTAGATATCTACTTTTTTATGAAACTATCATGTATGTGGTGAAAAAAGAATACATTCTTAATATTCTTTTTTAATCTCCACGCAAAAATAGCCGCGGGAATTTATTTTTAATAAAGTTGTTTGTCAGTTTTTTCTGTAGACGTAAAATTTTCCGCACTTTTCAACATATCCTTTAAGTTAATAGACTGTTACCGTCTATCATTCCCGTGTAGACAAACTGCTGCCGAATAACTAAAACCGGACCGAACCAGGTTTTTTCTCTCCTATAATTGAAAAAAAAAAACAATGAAAATCGGAAAAATCGGAGCGGCGATTCCGTCGAACAAGACATTAATTTGTTGTGGCCCAAGTAAAACTATTTTTAGACCAAAACTCAAATTTAAGCCAAAAACTATAAATTTATCTTCTGGAAATTTAAATAAAGATCAAATTTCAGTCGTAAAAATGGAGCTTAAATATACCTCCACTTCAAAGGCAAATATAATTTCCAGAAATTTGAGAGGAAATTTCATTTATTTAAATTATACCATGACAACTAAAACAATGAACAATACATCAAAATGTACACCAGAAAAGGGTAGACACAAATCGTTAGATAAATACATGTATTTTGTTTTATGGAAAACAAATTTTTCAGAAATGGAAAAAATTCAAATAATTTATCTTACAAAACAGCGTTTTACTTTAGAGGAAATTCAGAATAACGAAGCGGTGTAGTAATTATGGATGGGTGGATAAGATGTCGGATGAATGGGACATATATGACTACATGTATCTCTGATTAAGATGTATTTATGAAGTATTCCCTTTTAAATTATTATTAAATTATACAAAAAAAGACCTCCAAACTATAACCAAGATATCTACATTGACCTCTTTAAAATGATCTCTGATGTTATCAGTGATACCCTATAACAACATGTGTATTTATAAGAGTGTATTTATTGTGTACTTTAGTATATATGAAATGTAAGGATTTATTTTGTGTATTCAATATGTATGTAATATTGTAGGACTCTTTTATAGTTTTATAGTTACAACCGAGGGGTTTCAAAAGCTTGCCGAGAGTTTTGCATGATTTTGAGACTCGAGGGTGTAACTGATACATCTTTCATAGCAGACTATAAAAGAGTATTTTTCTCTCATAGTTTTTGACCGAATATTGAATTTAAAAAAAAAAATCGGAAAATATTCAACTTTATCGAATCAGGAAAATTTTGTCATATTCGTGTTCAGCGTCGTCGAAAATGGTTTATTCTAAATGATAAAACCGTGATCGTTAGTCTCTTTGCCTTAAAGATGTAAAACAATCTAAAAAAAGTTTTTAATTGACGTTTTATTGAGACGTCACGTGGTATGTTATACACATAAATATCACATAGCTGTATTACATGGTCCTGCTCTGTATCATATACGTAGATATGAGAGAACAAGTTTTCTTTATGAAAACGGGGCACACACAGATAATTCTCATCGGGTCATATCGTCTGACTTATATATTGAATTTCAATAATTAAATCTGTATTGCATATATATTATGTAAATATACATGTACATATGCTGTGGAAATAAAATGTTTCATAACCCCCTAAAATACAGTAAATACAAGCCATTTTCTATAGTAACATGAGACTTCGTTTTTCCTTACTAGTAATTACTTGGAGGACTGTATACCGATCGTATTCATTTGGAGGACTGTACATATGTGGGATTCGAACCCAAGACTTTCCGATATTTAGTCGCAAGGCACCGAGCAACCGGATCTTGGTCCTAAGAATGATTCGAAGCAATGATTTTCAGTTTATTCATATATTCTTTGAACTTGTTTAAACAGTCTATGATATATTGTTTGTTTACTTTCTCATGATTTTTTTAGATAGTCGAATGCTAATTGACAAGCTCACATTATATAATCTCCGGAAAATCTCCCTTGTTACACACAACATCGAAACTTTTATTGGTAACAAACAATTTTCTTTAAACTCTATAATGAACGCATTTAATACGAAATCTAAGCTCTGACTTTTATTCCACATTTAAGTTTGAATAAAAAATTCTAAATGAAAAGCAAATGTTCTTTTTCCCCCTTCTTCTCTTTGTTGGTTTGCTGTTGTTATTGTTTAATTGTTATTGTTGTCTTATTGTTCTTGTTCTTGTTGTTTTTCTTTGTCATCATCATCATCATCATCATCATCATCATCATCATCATCATTGTCATCATCATCATCATCATCATCATCATCATCATCATCTTCTTCTTCTTCTTCTTCTTCTTCATTGTCATCTTCATCATCATCATCAACATCATCATCATCATCATTATCATCATCAACATCATCTTCTTCTTCTTCTTCTCTTTGTCCTTTCTTTAACATTGAAAAAATCGTTTGGTTGGATGTTCTACCATTATTAGTATGTTGCTATTTGACAGTGGATTGTCATATATAAATCACTAATTTTAAAAATATACATATACATTTATATTTATTTTTGCACAATAAAAGTTCTTATGGTACATTAGTGTGTCATATACGTAAAAATAAAATAACAAACGACATATTAAGAGTTTAGATAGTATCTTGATTTGAGCTCTGAAGAGAGACCTATATCCTTTTCTATAGGAGTTTCTCGGCATTCAACAAGCATTCTAGCTAAGTCATTATGGACTTAATAAGGTTTAGAGAGAAAGCGAGAAGACTGCATGTGGTGTCTTGATTTTAGAAACATATGTCAAGTTGACTGAGTCAAGAATTTAAAACTTTTGTATCTCGCTCTAGCAGGATATACAGTTTATGTTGACAAAATGTAGTTTAGATGATCCATATTGAAATTAATGACGATTTTATTGTTAGATAAGGAGAGAATTTTTAATGTTTTCTTCTACTGTACCACCAAATAGAATCCGCTTTCAAACAGTTACCCAGTTAGATTCATTCGTCAATCTTGGTTGATTCCATGCCGCTAATGCTAAAATCATTTTCACAGTGATTTAACCATTTTCTTTGTTTGCTTTATTATGTGAACATTTTTCAACAGTACTGTATGTCTATTTCAAACCTATTCATACTTAGTTAATATCATTTAATTCGATGATTTAATACAAAAATTCATTCGAGATGACTTTGATTTTGGACTATTTCCGGAACCACCTATTCTTCTTTCGTAATAAATTATTCTTATTTTGTTAAGTTAATTCTGAATTACATAATACGCCATACTACATCTTTCTACACTGGTAAGTAAGAAAATCTGTATAAGGTTCATTTTGGTAGGAGAGAAGAATTTTTGTGTTGTTTCGCGAAACTTTTGCGTTATATCGCAAAACTTCGCAATCTTTCGAAGGGGGCCAAGCGGTCCTATATCGCTCATCTGAAGATCATGTCCATCTTTTTTACGGTAGACGATGGGTAATGAACAAAAATATGTCATTAAATTTCACACCCTTTGTGATACAATAGTAGGTATAAAACTTTAAATTAAATTGGGGTCAATTCAAGGAGTTAACTCTGGTTGATAAAGAATATATAAAACATTAATTCAAAATTTCTAACCGGTTAGCTTTGATTTCTTAGTGGATGAGAATCAATTATATGAAACTTTTGAACAATGGATATTTAGTGCCTCCTGAAGCCTTAGTTATGGTTTCAAAACTTACCTCTTTCACAGAATCCAATGTATATTATATTGACCCATAGTTCTTTAAATATTACAAATTTTCAAAATTCCATCGGTGAAAAGTTTTCAATTATATATCACTGTGTGTCTATGACATGATTTCAGATTTCCTACCGCAATTTACTGATGCTCTCGTTATCCATGGGATACCTTAATGAAACTGAATAGTTCAAAAATGAAATTCCAATATTATTTCATGGAGTATACAACATAGTAATGAAAACATTTTTTTTTTTTGCTCAATACAGGATTTGAAACCAGCACCTATTGTAATATCTTCACGAATCAAGGGGATGCGCTACGTAAAAACATTCCCTTGACTCATGAAGATGTTATTGTAATCAAAGAAATAACACAAAAATGTGCATAAATTTCCAACAAGGTCCGGAGAAGCGTAAAAAATTTAAATCGGATTGAAACAAAGAAACATACAAATTTCAACACTTTTAAATACATTAATCTAGATTATTTTGATTCTTTTGGCTTGTCTGTATGTGCTTTAGTTCTGATGAAGAAGTTTGTCAAAGGAAGATACCTATTTTTGACTGTGGTGGTACAACCTGTTGACGGATTGGGATGTAAAATTACAACACTTGTAGGGGACTAAGAGTACTTCATCAAAATCTGTTGCGCGGTTCTTAAGAAGAAATTGAATGTGAAAATTATACGAGGACGGACCCCGGACAACACGCTGTGACAAGAGCTCTTGAAAGCATAAAAACATTCATATGTATTACATGAAGGAAAAGGAACTTACAAAATAATAATTTACCAAAGAAGTATCTTTTTAGGAAGATTCTGTTTTAATACATCCCACGAATACAAATTATTCGTCTGGGTCTCACTTTGTAATATGAATAATATGAATCACGTTTTACATGTCTGTCTGTCTTTTTGTCTATGAGAACTAAGTCTATAGATTTTGAACTCACAATTTCAAAGTTGGGCAAATCATGTCAAGAATAAACATGAATCTGACGAATTATATGTGACTAAAAGGTTTCGAACTACAGCACTGAAAAGTAATACTGCAATACAGACTGCTGAAAGGGCAATGTCTGCAAATTTTCAGCTCAACTGTCAATGTCAAATAAACTTACCTTTGATAAAATATCAACACGTAGTTTGTGACGCAACAGCTCAGAAAGTTTCAAGGACAGTAAAAAGATCATTATGGGGCTATGTCATCAAATCATTATAGTGATATCTCCCATTCGTTGTAGTGATATCACGGAAGAGATGTCACCATATTTATAGGCGATATCATTTAAATGATTTAATTATATCACTATAACGATATTGTAATTTCTCTATAATGACGATTTTTATATCACTATTATGTTTTGGATAATATCACTATGATAATTTGGTGAAATTACTTACTGGAATAAGAAAAATTATCAAAATATTTATCAGCTTTTAACGCCTTGCAAATTGTTGCGCACCTTACACGAAATAACGCAATATTTTTGCGATATTTCGAGAAAATATTTTCAATTATTTTTTTTTCAATATTTTTTACCAAAATGAACCTTACAGACTTTCGTTAGTAAAATTACTATGGTTTTAATTTTTTATGTCTGTTATCGAATTCTTGGATTAGGGCCTACATCATACGTACGATTTGATATATGATATGATCATAATTATTATCAAGATCTAGCTGCAAGGATCCTCCTTGGAGCAGCATCTGGAATGAATGCGTTATTATAATCCAAATGGTGATCAATATTTTATCCTTTTACTTGATCATATGAAGATGAACATGAAATAAAGCTTTTTGATCATATGTTTTGCTTTTTTCTTGTTTTTATTTTACTCTCTCTCCTTGTATTTTTTTCTTATATATTTAATTATTTTTTGAAAGGGGGGGGGGGGGGGGTTATTTGTTTTTTATTGTTATAAATAAATATAGTTTTATTTTATTTTATTCTACTTATTTATTTATGCATTCATTGTTATTCATTATTCATTTATTTATTAAGCCGGCGTGGCCTAGTGGTATCGCGCTCGTCTCCTGATCGGGAGGCCGAGGTTCGAGTCCGGCTCTGGTCATGCCGGTGTCCTGTCTTTCGGATGAGACAGTAAAAACCGAAACCCCGTGTCGTGGTATGCATGGCACGTTAAAGACTCCTCACTGCTTCGGGTGGGTCCGTTGCAAAGGTCAAAATTTATATGCCCCGCATCAGGAATATGCCGTCACCATATACGTGAAATATTCGTAGTGTGACGTTAAAAAAATCAATAAATATTAATCTATTTATTTACTGTAATAAACAATAATTGTCATATGTTTTGTTTACTTTAAGTGTTCAATACGGATGCCACCGTCACATGACATCTGTGTCAAAATTCAGTAGTGTTACTTACACAGGAGACGCTCACTCCTTCCGGGTATCTGGTCTCGCTTCTGAATTTCAGAGGACCATGAATGCCCACTGTGGTACATTGTTGTTAGTGCCATAGTCATGTGACACCAGTTACTTTTGTATTTTACATTAGAGTTATCTTTCTTAGAAGGTCACACGGTACGTAGTCTCAAGAAGTCTTGAAGAATTTGAAAACTGTCATCCAAAAATGTCGTTTGGTGACTACACCATGCCAACAGTGTCTAGTAGTATTATTGTATAGAATTATAGATTATTATTATTATTTGACTTATAATAAAAATGACAATTTGTATTCAAGCATTTTATGCATGAAAACATCAGTCTGCATTACGATGTATATTCATTTCAGTTTTGACATTATGATTTTAATCAACAGGCACATATTGTATGTATTGATAACAATAAAGAAAGATATATAGTAAAAAGTAAAGAAATAAAATAATTTGTCAGTGACGTAACTTTCAGACCAGTGATATACTCGGGAAGAAAGAACTAGAACAACGAGCATTAAAGTGTTATATCTCTCAAGGACATATTCAGGAAACAATTACATTGTATGTTATATTTGATACAATAGATATATTGGTGGATAAACAGAGAGGGTTCCAGGGTGGAGCGCCCATTCTTTGTTTAAGAAAAAGGAAAAAAATAAAAAAAAAAAAAAAAAAAAAAAGAAATCGAGCGATCGGATGTTATTCACGATATCATAGACCCTTTCACGCAATCACGCTAACTACGGGTCTGATGTTTAAGGGGAGGGGATAGACAAATCGATTCCCCATTAATGACCCGACATTTTAAAGATGTTATTGTTATGACGTCATGCTAGGTCGGACATTTTTAAAATTATGGCGTCACAGGCACAACAATAGACCATTTTCCGGTTTTGATAAAAGACGACTTTTTGTCCGAGTTAATACCTTTTGGCGTTGTTTTTCATAGTGACATTATAATGAATCTATGTCATGCGTTATGACGTCACTATGAAAAAAAAACGCCAAAATGTATTAGCTCGGACAAAAAGACAGCAATTATCAAAACCGGAATATGGTCTATTGATAGTCTACTGAATATCACTTTTTCATTAAAAAATGGATCGGCGATAATAACAGTTCACGTAAATTTTTGACGTCGTAATACATTATTAATTGTGTCTTACGTCATTTTGCGGGAACATTATTCTACCACCCAAAACATCAGTCCTGCAGTTAATGTGAAAGAGTCTGTTGTGTTTTGTCTTTTTTCCTAGAAGTGACTGTGGCTGTCTATGTCAAACAGTTCAGTGAGAGATTTTTTTCCATCTTGCTCACAATTAGCCCTATTTATTTAACACTTGATTATGTGTCTCGAGGCGTGTGATAGTGATAGGATCTGCAGCTGAAGATGTTGGAGCATTTGGCTGATATCAAGTTGGAAACCCTTTGAAATAGTGCTTGACCTTTAGTATAAAACAGTTTACTCATTTTATGTCACTGTATAGGTAAACACACTGAACACAAGCTAAATACCAGACTCCTAAAATTGTTTAGTATAAATGAAGTCAGATGCTCACGGGTAATTTCGAGTTATTCACCCCCCCCCCCCACTCCCCCCAAGCACCCTTTCTCATTCTCATCTTTGTAGATTCGCGCCTCGGTAAAACTCTAGATTAGATTTTGCCAACAAATAAAAACTTAATTGTTACATCTCTGGCAATATAAGTCTCTACACGTGCATAATTTCACCACCAGGAAGTACATGGGCTCTCAAAATAACAATCACAACAGCATTACAGAAACAGAAATTTGAATTTCAGTGGCATTTATTTTTACTTTTTGTTGCTTTTGTTTGGTTTTGTTTGTTTGTTTTGTTTGTTTTTTTTTTAATCTATCTATTGTATTTTTTTTTTCATTCTGAGGGAGGGGGTTGTTTGTTTGATTTTATAATTGTTCTTTTCCGTGTATCGTGTGCATCTACCGCTTCTATTTTCAAGATGTTACGAACAATAAAAGTAAATAGTGACTTGGTTAAACAATCCAAGTACCTAGTGGCATGAATAAACAATAAAAGTATATATAGTGGCATGGATAAACAACAATTGAATGTGTATGTTTTGTCAGGGATTTTACAAATAATACGTTTCCTAATTTATCAGTTTGTGTCATTTCTTTTGTAGAACCTAGATCCCTATTTATTAGATTATCAGATTCACATTCATGAGTCTATCCATGATGCATTTTATCGGTGTAGGCCCTAAATACCTCTATACTTTAAAAATAAGGAAAGATCTCTCATATCTTAATAGACCCTATGTTTTTAATGAGATTCATAATGTTCGGGGCGAAAATAGGAGTTGCTGATGGGCGCCAACAAGATTGTGATAAAAAATGTGTGTGCTCTTTGACCCTGAGAGTGGCGCTGGGTTGGCGACTGAGTCTGCCTCGTTGCTGAAGAACAGATTTTGGAATAAACTATTTTGTTAGAGTAGCCTTTTTTAACCGTAGCAAAAACATTTTAATCGATAATAATAGTTTTATATACATGTTATGTATAAAAAAGAGAGAAAAATTTTTGAATATGCTATTACTGGGCGATCAGTCACTTGTAATTGGTACAGGTAAGTATATACCTGTCAATACCTAAACTCTCGGGAGGAGAGAAAGTAGAAATCGTTGTTTCTTTGGTTAATATACGATGTCGTATGTTATTGTATGAGAATAATTGTCACCTGGGATGAACAATTTCCCACTTCCACGAGTAGATCCGCCTCCAAACTCGTCGTCCAATCAAAACGCGATTTGATTTAATCCTAACGGGACGTAACTCGCACACTTCATTCATTACAAAGTTGTCTGAACAGCTGAGCGTGTCACGTTGTGGCTAATATGGTAAAGTGAAAATAAGTGAATTGGATTAGTAACAACAAGTTTGTTAGATGTGTAAGATATACTGGAGTGGGATATTTACTATTGTTCACAATGAAAATGCCGTACATTAACCCGTTACAGTGTTTTGTGTATGTGATTTTATGGGCAACGGGCTTATCAACGGTGATGGAGTCTCAACACCCTTGTCATAGAGTGAAACAGGAATTTGTACACAGAGGTATAGGTAGTTCCCATAAGGTGCCAGATAATCCAGTTTATGGTAGGTGACAACATTCTGTATGATTTTCTGTAACAATTTTTGAAAAGTGACCTGATTAGTCAAATTAATTAAGTTCCATAATATGGATTTTTTTTAATGTAAGTCGGGATTTTGATAATAATTTCTTTAACAGAGATAACACGTATATTACTGAAAATGAACATAGTGAACTTCATGTAAATGTTTCTTCTAGATAATAGTATGGGGTTCAGTGGTGTGGAAGTCGCCCCCTTTCCCTCTCTCTTTCTCTCTTCCCACCTTTCGGCAGTGAACCAAACTTTACCGAAAATCTTTGACATTTTTTGGTAATTGTAGTATTGTAATTCTCCCAGGAAAGGGATCGTTGGATGTGATACTCGATAAAAAATGAAAACTTTAATTCCTTTATATAACTTTTTGCAGATAAAGATATATCGATTTGTTTCAATGCTGCATTGAGAGATTCTAGTGAAAAGACATGTTGTACGCGGGACATGGAATTGATGTATAAAATTGCAGCGGGCAAATATCTCACATCTTCCATTAAAACTAAAAACGCACATTTGAAAAAGCTAGTACTGGATCACTTACTACAATATCAAGGTAAGTGTTAGATGTATGTTCCATTAAGGTGTGAGGTGGATTCAATTTATTGCAAGTCATTTGTGTGAAGTACACAATTCAATACAAACTTTTGTAACATTAAAAGTTTGAATAGGAATTCCTTAAATAACTCAACATAATCAAATTTTAGTCATTGTGGATTAAAAGATAAAGGCAGTGTCTAGGAGTTAATTAAAATCACCTTTTAACACCCAATTATTAGCTGGAATATAAAGGAGGAGGTCCCTTTAATTACCTTAATGAGCCTAGGTTTGTTGTTATAAGGAAATTGACTTACTGTGTTTGTTCATTTGTTGTTTTTGTTTATCATTTATTCAGCTTTGAGGCTTAATGTTGTTTTCAACATTTTTTGTACTCATACTTATATGGTAACATTGTGAAGTAAGCTTGTCAATAGCCTACCTGTATTGTTAGCGGCGCTATACACACTATGTCCAAGTCATTACAGGAGAGGTCCACCAATAATATTTTTAGGACCATGTATCACTCCAAATAACATTTAAACATACATGTTTTGGTTCAACAATAACATGTAATAACTAGACCAGAACAATATTTCCAGTTTATGTATAGTTCAAATTAAGTAGCAGATGAAAAGAAATTCAACAGATACACGCTGATTCAGTGTTTGTAAAACATGTGGACCACACCTACATAAAAATCTCGGATTCCTTTATGATATGAGACATTTAAAGAACATTTCAATATGTAATGCAATTGTATATGTGTGAGAGGAAAATTAAAGGTAGTTGATTAAGTTGATACGGAAAGTGTCATATTACAACATGTCTCACAATGTGTCCGTATCAGTTGTTTATAAAACCTGTGAAGAAAATCAAACAAACGGATGTGTGTATACAATTAATGTTCTCATGATTAACGAAGGATTAATATCAGCCGATGTAAATAAAGAGAGCTTTACTTTGAATAGATTTGTTTAATTGAATAATGAAGCAATTCAGCCTATTGTGGAGTAGATTTCTTCGCCGGAAGATACGACTAAGAAAACTGGATAATGAACAATCAATTATTCAAATCCTCGTTTCTTATCCCTGTTAGTAGATTTAAGTTATTGTCCGAGACTATAATATTATTATAAATCTTAATCTATTAGGCACTTGTTAAGGTGAAATAATTCTCAGTGGTTTTACTGAAAACTCAGATACCTCCACGTTTCTTTTATTGCTGCGCATCTTAGTATCAAGTGCGAAATCTAACAGATTAGCATGCGCTGCGCAAAAGATCGATTATTTTAAAACGTGCACCTTATTTTATTGTTTGTGGAACCACTTTATAAAATATAGGATAGGTAATGGAAAAAACAGATTTAAAAAATAGGCGAAAATTCATACATTGATCTTTGGCATTAATTCAAATTTCTGATGTGTTTTACAACACGCAAACGCGTATAGCAGTTTCATAAAGAAATTAGTTTGTGAGTGAAAGGCCTTTTACTGCATATAGGAATTGAGAGCACATGTTTCACATATGTGATATTCTACACGATTTCCTAATTGAATTCTCAAAATTATATAAAAAAAACCACAGATGCACTGAAGCTGGGAGATTAAAATTTCAGTTTGCTCGTTACTTAGCGAATTACAGCCAAGAGAGTCAGCATGGAATTCAAGTCCCCTCCCTACAGAACTATATACTGCATTAAGGAACATCAACAGTGCAGAATTACCTTATTAAATTCAGGAAAAATATTCCACGATAGTAAATGTAGACATTTTGTTTCTTTAATTACGACCCGGCGTTGATGCTGGTGCATTATACGTATCAACTGTCTGTTTGCCTGCCTGTCTGTCTGTCCGTCCGTGAGCACTTAGGTTGTGATGCACTAACAGATTTATCACTTAACAGTGGCGGATCCAGGATTTCCGAAAAGGGGGCCCCAAACGGGTATTAGCCAAACTTCTCCGACATTTTTGGTGCAAAATCTGGATTTTTAATAGTAAATATGTGACCAAAAAAAAAGGGGGGGGGGGGCTCTAAATCCGCTACTGCTTAAAGATTTCACTTTTCGCATACAGATTCAGAAACCTATAGATTTTGGAGTCGAAGTTCAAAGATAAAGGTCACACAGCAAGTGGATTCATGACTTCCAAGTTTTCTAGTATGATACTATTTTCACAGAAGGTGGTTACGATCTGAATTCGTGTAGTTACTACATAAAACGCACTGTTATTGATCACTGATTTCTCGTCTTCAGAATATAGAGTATATATTGATTACATCGGGTTTTGAAGCCTATACACATTTCAGATTGTTGGGCCATTGATAACTGTGGTGATTGCAAAATTTTAGGAGATGGAGTCGACCGTAACCAAAAATGAACAAAAATATATAAAAAAGGAGATAATTTATGACAAAATATATGTAAATATTATGATAAATGAATGGTATGGGGGGAATGCATACTTCTAAATTCGCCAGTATCTATCACGATGAAAATCTTGATAAAAATATACTCTCAACTGCATAGTATAATAAGCTTATCTAGCCTACAAACAATAAAATAGAAGTTGTGCCCCGAAATTCCCAGTAGATTGACAAGACAAATAAAACATCCGATATCGTCTACTGAAATCCCTTGATATTCTACGTACATTCAAATTAGTGTTCAAAGCACATCCTATGTATGATTTGATGTAATTTATCATTTAAAAGACGGAATGGGGTCAGGATTATGATTTATGATGTGTTTCATGATAATTATTGATACAAAGTTTAAACATTTTCGCCCAGGGCTAATCCGTTTTCTCCCGTATTAGCTTGACTGGTACCTATAGAAAACTGTGGATCTGGGATTGGTCAGTTGAAACGACACAGAGTTGCTTTTTGCATGTTTTAATGGTAAATACTCATAGGTAATTGGAGACGATAAATACTAGTGGGGAAGGTGGATATATACAGATTACCATCTTTTTCTTCCTTCGTGTTTTGCAGTTTTTCATGTAAGATGAGTTTTCTCACTAAATATTGTACTCAGTCCTGCATGGCACTCGGTCCCACCTCTGTTGATTTCCCAGAGGTCTGCTATTGCCTATTAATGATAAGCTTTATTCTGTGGAGCGTACTGTATATCTTGACTGGCTATATGGCATTGCACGAGCTTCGATAGTTCTTTACTTGTGCTGAGAACTATATATAGAGTCCACCTGATCATCCCCACATGCCAATTTCTGCTACTAACATGCGTTGTTTTGTCGCTTCCTTCGACACATCTGTATATCAAACGGGTGGGACATGGTGGTGATTGTACCCTTTCCCTTGGCTCTCTTGACAATGAGAAACTAACTCGCTTTCTGTGCAAGAACATCGTATGTCAGGCATTTTTTTCTTATAATACATTTCTGTTATTTTTTTAAAGCAGTTTTGTATGAGGAGAGAGAGAGAGAGAGAGAGAGAGAGAGAAAGAGAGAGAGAGAGACTGCCTATGTGTATAGACTATATAGATATATCAATGTTTTATGCAGTTGAATCAGATTAACTAGATAAGGAGAACATGCATGTCATCCTGGCCATTATTCCACAGCAGTATAGTGGCATTCTTGCCGGCTGTATGATGAAGCATGGGACAAGTGTTAGATAAAGGTTTTGATTGTTCATCTATGTAATTAAGTGTTGACTGATATGTGATAACATTGTTTATAATTTAGCTGAAGATACAGTTAATCTTATCTGCAGTCAGATAAACTAGGAAAAATGTGTTGATCGTCTGTCATTACTTAGACTGTAGCTGCTACCAGATCCTCTCTTCGCGGTGTAGACTTTTTTGCACAGGTTCGAAAATAAGGTACCACATAGACCATATGTATCCTAATGACGCAAGCAACCAACATGACACATCTAGTGCAGAAAGTCATGATACAAATATGAACAGAATGACGCATTTTATGCCTGCACATAAGCTAAAGAACTGGGCGGGGGTTGGGTTACTGGTACGGGTCAGGGTAAAAAATGTTCCAGGAATAGTTGTGCTGGAGGAGCTTTTAGTAGACTGATATTTCCTAGGTTTATAGCCGGGTACCCTTGTGCATTAATCAAAATGTACATAATTAAAAGACATAAGTTATTAATGTCGAATCCGTCAGTCATTAGTAAAGGACACTTTATTTACTGCTACATAATACAAATATTAAATTATTTATTATTAATTATTGTTCTTTTGTCACCTAAATTGAAATGCATACTGATCGATCAGGTTTTCCTTTTTTATTTTATTCCATATGTTATCTAGTGCAGTTCAGAACTGGGATGTCCAGCAACATCAGATATTGTGGTAGAGTTGTTAAGAGGCTCTGACGTACACCTGCTTGCGATACAAGTACTAGATGTACATAAGGAAACTCAGATGTACACTTACTAGCGACACAAGTACTAGGTGTATACAAGTAGGCTCAGATGTACACCTGCTACCGATACAAGTACTAGATGTACACATGGAAACTCAGATGTACACTTACTAGCGACACAAGTACTAGGTGTATACAAGTAGGCTCAGTTGTACCCCTACTAGCGATACAAGCACTCGATGTACACAAGGAAACTCAGATGTACGCTTACTAACGACACAAGTACTAGGTGTATACAAGTAGGGTTAGTTATACCCCTACTAGCGATACAAGTACTAGGTGTATACAAGTAGACTCAGATGTACACCTGCTAGCGATACAAGTACTAGATGTACACAAGTAGGCTCAGATGTACACCTACTAACGATACAAGTACTAGATGTACACAAGTAGGCTTAGATGTAGAGCTACTAACGATACAAGTACTGGATGTACACAAGTAGACTTCGATGTACACATACTAGCGACACAAGTACTAGGTTTACACAAGTAGGCTCAGATGTACACCTGCTAGCGATACAAGTACTGGATGTACACAAGTAGACTTCGATGTACACCTACTAGCGACACAAGTACTAGATTTACACAAGTAGGCTCAGACGTACACCTGCTAGCGATACAAGTACTAGGTGTATGCAAGTAGGCTCAGTTGTACCCCTACTAGCGATAGAAGTACTAGATGTACACCAGGAAACTCAGATGTACGCTTACTAGCGACACAAGTACTAGGTGTACACAAGTAGGCTCAGATGTACCCCTACTAACGATACAAGTACTAGGTGTATACAAGTAGACTCAGATGTACACCTGCTAGCGATACAAGTACTAGAGGTACACAAGTAGGCTCAGATGTACACCTACTAACGATACAAGTACTAGATGTACACAAGTAGGCTTAGATGTAGAGCTACTAACGATACAAGTACTGGATGTACACAAGTAGACTTCGATGTACACATACTAGCGACACAAGTACTAGGTTTACACAAGTAGACTCAGATGTACACATATTAGCGATACAAGTACTGGATGTACACAAGTGGACTTCGATGTACACCTACTAGCGACACAAGTACTAGATTTACACAAGTAGGCTCAGATGTACACCTGCTAGCGATACAAGTACTAGATGTACACAAGTAGGCTCAGATGTACACCTGCTAGCGATACAAGTACTAGGTTACACAAGTAGACCTCGATGTACCCCTACTAACGATACAAGTACTAGATGTACACAAGTATGCTTAGATGTACACCTACTGGCGACACAAGTACTAGATGAACACAAGTAGGCTCAAATGTACAGCTACTAACGATACAAGTACTAGATGTACAAAAGTAGACTCAGATATACACCTACTAGCGACACAATTTAGAGGGATGAGGGGTGAACAGGGGGCCGGAGGACTCCTATTTATACTTACGTTGTCATAAAACAATGCAGTATATATCTGTCTTAAATCGTCTTCTCGTTTCTTTTCCAGTCTTAGTTTATTCATTTTTCTAAAATTCTGGACAGAAGTCGTCTGGGACTTTTTAGACTATTTGTATATTATAAATGTCCTTTTAAAAATGATGTAAATGATCCAGTTACCATGTTAATGAACATTTTTAGCCTCATGTGCATGTTTGACGAAAACGTTTTTACCCACTGGGATTACGGCCTTAGTACATTAATTTTGTCGTAAATGTAGTTGGTGAAAGAGGTGACGCCGGGAAGGGAAAAAAATAGGGGTGGGGTGGGGGGAGGTGTTGTGTTAACATACTAATACACACCATACAGATAAATTAATTACTAAGTTCTATAGTAACAATATATGTTCCTATATACACCAGAGCCAAGTTAGCGTAAGTTAGAGAAGATAATTGTACTTCTGTATCTCCATTACATACCTCTTCCATCTGCTCTCATTGTGTCAAAGGAGGGAGAGACTTTAATTAAGATCAATTATCGTACATAAAATTTACTATCTAGTAATGCCCTTTACCACGTGGTACCTTTATATGTCCGTAAGGTAGGTATAAAATTTCAGGTTTTATTATCAATGATTGAAATTGGGAGTGTGAGTAGGTTTTTAGCGTTTATCCGCCATGATGAATAAGGGGGTGTTTATTACTACGATACAGAAGAACAAAAACATGTGATATAACGGCCTACAGTCCTGATGTTGCGGCTGTTAGCCAACTATTAAATCCACATTCTTTTCTCTTCTCCGTCAATAAACGTGTGTCTTATATCCTCTCATCAGAATAACATCTATGTACCCCGTCCATTATCTTCCCCCAACATGTATCGTGTTTTATACAATAATCGACTAGATAATGCCCACCTTTCCCAATTGGAAAACCGTCATTAGTTTCTTCCCAAACTGTCATGCAGTATAAAGACCCAATTATACAGTTGCGAGGAAAATTTATTGGTGCTGCAAACCCTAGTTTTGGTTGTCAAATGCAATCAAAGTAGTGTGAACACATTTTTAATATTCACCAGAAAGGTAAAGTGGTTGTTGGTTCCAATTTTTCGGGTTCGCTTTCAGATATTGAATAGTTATAGAGTATAATATTAATTTCCACATTTGTTGTGAAAACCAGGGATGCGTTATATGTCTCGGTCCAAACCTTAACGGGAGTATGTTGTTATCTTGTTAAATATTGTTTATGAAATAGGTTGGATGTTGGTTGATTGGTGTTTTACGTCGCTTTCAACAATATTTCAGTTAAATCACATGGTTATGAAATAGGAGGGAATTTAACTCTTCACTTCTACATTTAACTATCTAATTAAGTGAAATCGAGTTACAAAAATTTAGTGAATTCTTAGATGTTGATGGTGAGCATTGAACATATATCTTTGATATATAAGATCCAATTCCTTTCGGTTTATAACAAAAAAGACTTCTAAATCTTGGATTACGCAGAAGGGGGCGATGACTTTGGATATGGGAGGTCTTCTCGTGAGCTTCGGCCACCAGTGATTTCTGTGCTATAACTTCAAATCCAAGGGGTGGAAAAAGAAAAGATCAAGCCGAGGAGTTCTGGGATTCCTGTAAATATCTCTTTCCCCTTATCCACATATATGCTATAGTGATGCAATTGTGGTAGGGCAGGAAATGGTATTCACCACAACAATGCCCGTGATAATGAAGGACATGATTTACTGATGATAGATTCAGTTTACTATGTAGCATATCCATGCACTACGTAAACAATGTATGTATTGAGTGATATTGGATACACGGACACTGTGTTATTACAAGCCCATTGCTCAGACCAACAAATATTTGGACAGTCGGACATTTGGTTATTATATAAGACAGTTGAGACTTATTGCAGGATTTATCGAAACTCTCCCAAAATAGTGATGAGATGAATCGAATTATATCGTTACCTACTTTTCCATTAAATCATAGACACCGTTATATATATATACACACACACACATATCTGTGTGTGTGTGTGTGTGTGTGTATAACGGTGTCTATGATTTAATGGAAAAGTATATATAAATATATATATATATATATATATATATATATATATATATATATATATATATATATATATATATATATATACACACACACACACACACACACACATACACACACACATTCTCTCTCTCTTTCTCTGTTGCACCGAATACTCTGACGAATTTTAACATAACTAGGGCATTGCGACACCAATCTATGTTCAATATGATCTCATTCTTTACCTTTATGATCTAACGTAGGTATTTAAACAGACACTCACTTAAAACAGTAATACAGAGTAAACAAGGACAGACATGTTCAAGGATACATTACTACACAGGACATATTTTTCTGACAAATCCTCTATCTGACATCAAACAAACGTACTGAAGCGACATAGTGGCTGGTAGCAAGACTGATGTACAAACAGGCTGATGATTGGCGACACGACAGACTCGGGCTGTATCTGACAGACAGACATACGCTAATGTGGTAACATTTGGTGCGAAGTCATGTTGAAAATTGACACAATGCACGTGAATAATTTCTAGTGAATAATGCGACACGGTAAACACATAGCAAGAAACAATGTAATATGGCTTCAAACTTATATATTTACTTGTACATGTATTAACGATTGTATGTCATTGCTTTAGTATTCCATTAAAACTAGGAGCATAGCCAGATCTCTTACAATGTGTACACAAAAATCTCTTCCTTAGTTTTTAAGCAAAGTAATATTTACAGGAGTGCGTATTTTGGCAAAATGGCAGTTACGCCTATGGAAACACGTGCATCCTCCAACGCCATCTACTACTCTCCCTCCCAAATACTCTTCAATCGTTCTTTTATATAATATAAATCTACCCTCCCTCCCAAATACTCTTCAATCGTTCTTTTATATAATATAAAGGGTATTTCGAGTCAACTTTATTGAAACATTATCATATACTACTAGTATCTAGAATGTCAGACCACCAATTTTTGACCTTCTTTAACTTGCAAGTTACTTCAATTCTTGGCGGGGAGCAAGTGGAGGGGAGACTTGTGTCATGGCGTCGCGCCAGGACGAGGTGGTTTTTAAGAGGGAGTCGAGTGTTTGTAGTGGGTTAGGATATACCTCGAGTAACGATACGCTATATCTACAAACACATCCATTATCTAATCGCTATGAAGAGGCTGAAATTCAGTAAAAATAAGCTCACGTAACTAATCCTTATTGACAGGCATCGATACACTTGTTAACGAACATTCTCGTATTTCTCATATGTACACGCTTATAACGAGGACCAGTTACAGGGCGATACTGCATGCACCTCAGCTTTTAAGGAACGTGCTTAAATCCTACACTAAAATGTAAAATATGTAAAACTATTTTATGTGTCCTTTTTTTTTTCTTAGATGCGTATTATATAAACATATGCAAGGAAACGTTTTCTCAAATGCGCTTGAATTACCTACCCAATCAAAGTTATATTTTCCGGTTACTCATACAGTGAATGAATGAATTCACGTCTGACTGTTGTTTCCGTCGAGAAATAGCTTGAAGTGTGAAAGGAAATATTACTTAGAAAAGGAACTACTGTGGGTATTTATTGAATCTCATGTGAATACATATTTCATCGTAAAGTCCGTTTAAAAAAGAAATACTTAACATGAAAATGGAAGTGCATTAACTGCATTCTCTTCCATCTATGACTTGCATTTCCTCGCAAAGCTGATGAATACAGACAGCATATTCAATACTGAAATGACAACGTGTCAGTGAAATGTGGACTAGTCAGCAGTGGCCAATCTAACTCCTCTTCTCCATATGCCGCCGCTAGGGTCTAATGTATTTTTATAACCGATTTTTAACATTCATGTGCGTTTTAGATATATCTTGAATCGCTATTTATGTGTAGCAATTCCCCTATCTACGGTATGTGGGTCCGCCACTGGTATTATATATACCAGTGTTTAAAGTTTCGTAGATTTTCGCCTTGTACTTGCATTGGAGCGAGTTGATGTGATTGTACTCTCAGAGACGCCGTATCGACGGGCCAAGATGCTGCACTGACTACATGCATTATGTAATAAACTTAAACATTTTCCATTGATCGATGTATAAGTTATCCAGAGACATAAAACAATACCCATAGAGTTCTAAGTAGTCAGGAGAGGTTGATTAAGTGCATGCCTGTTTCATATCGATACTGCATGCTTCATTGATCTTGCGTGGAGAATTTGTCCCTTATTTGGATGTAAATATCACTGCTAACATGCATGAAACATCCTTTGGTGTATCAACTTTAGCATTACTTTAAATTCATTTTGGGAGGACATATTTTGGGAGGACATATTTTCAAAGTATTGATAAGACTGTATTACAGATTTAATAAAAAAATTTGTATTAAATCGAGCAATTTTGTTGAAATAAAATTGGTGGTGTTAGGTTTCGTAATCATTTTTAAGTATGTCACATGTCAATTTGAGACAGATGTACTACACTTGTTTATGTTTTAATTTACATAGAAATAAATGAATTTCATAGGACTATAACTTTAACCAATATGATTTATGTAGGACTACACCCCATATCTAGCGTCGTTTTACGTATCTTATGTCGTTTAGTAAGAATATTGTGGGGGTTTGATTTATTTTGAGAGAAAAATCACCACTTCTTCTTTTTCTTCTTCATCAGAATCAGCTTCTGTTGCAGCAGAATCATTAGAAAACATCATCAGTTGATAATCAGTTTCAAGAAATACAAAACATTATATGAACAGTAGAAAAGTGCAACACAAAAATAACACCTTTTAAATCCATATTGCGGATTTCTGTTGTAGACTGGATAACACCTGATGGTATAATTGACGAACTATTCTGTACTGTGTCATGTCAGGTGATTGAACATCGAGCAAAGGAAGTCATGATGGATGGGCGTCAATAACAATAAAAGCCCGTGTTGTCTGCACGCAGTCCCAGTCTTACTCTGTAAATGGGGTGGCGAAACAACAAAACGATTTCCCTACAAAATATGTTATAATAAACTAAATAGGTAGTTTGTCATAGCGTCTCGGTGTTGGTGAAAGACAACTTAATTGCTAGCTGTGTTCAACCTCTTAGACTTTCCGCTACATTGATATTTTACTGGTTGTTATGTCCATAATATGATAAACTAAACTTTAAATTACTTTTGTAAAACATTTTAAAGGAAAGTTTTAATTTTTCTTCCATGCATGTAATGTTCTAAAATGACTTCTATTTTAACCCTAAAATTATCTACCATTTTAGAGGGATTGTATTTCATCAGGTGTACAGTGATAACAACTGGAATCTGAATAGGTGGCGCTCGTGTATGATCCCGTGACGACGACCTAATCATAATAGAGATATAGTGCTTTATGCCAGTATAATTAAAGACCAAAACAGTTGCTGCACCATGCATGTTCACCCACAGTGTGGCGCTCAATAAGATCAGGCTCATACTGGGTTATTGAATAAGTTTTTCTGGTTTAATAATATTAAACGTGTTTCCTTTAATGCTATGAAACGGCATTATCAAATGGATATCCAACATCCTCTTGGCTGATGTAAAAGGCCACTGAATGAGTGATGTCGCATGGCGGACTGGATAATTTCACTCGGCGCCTTGCCCAAGACATGGTCCATCGCTATCTAAAACCAAGGTAATAGCGACAGAGGCCAAACTTTGAAGCTAGATTGATGGTTAATACTACTGCGAAACTTACGACTGTAATAATAGTGGTGTAGCTTGGCAGATAAAATTGGGGGCACAACCTTTCTGAAAAAAGGGGATGGGTGGGGTGGGGATGGGATGGGAATGGTCGCCTTTCCTCTGAGTGTCGTGTTAATGTTAATTTAAACTGTAATAACTTTAATTTTTTGTATGCCTTAATACTTAAAGGGAAATTGGTAGCTGATAATAAAATAATGGCAACACAACATATAATGTCATCTTGATTTATTTCACCATTTTATGAATTTCTTCTCTGGAACATTGGGGAGGGGGGGGGGCACAAACAATAGTGCCCCTGCTACCCCCTCCTCCACCCCGCCCCCTTACGCCCTTGAATAGAGATTACACATTTTTATTCTTGAATATGTAATTGTAAGGCCAGTGCCGCCATACATGTAGTTGAAAACGACTTGATGTTTCGCGAGATAACATACCAAAAGAGGAAAGTCGATAATATAAAAAATCAAACGAGTGAATTAAATGATTGTTTAATACACTGCTTCGTTGTTTTCTTGATGATATGCGTTTCATAAAAAATCATATATGAGGCAGTATGAAAGTCATAGCTACATATCGGTGTTTAGAATGTATGTCTCTGCATGTTTTATAATTTCTACTTCTCACACATTCTTTGCTTACATGCTACCACTCATTCCTAAAGGTCCAAATTGTCATTATTTCATTACGTGTTATTGATAGCATTGTTCTGCCGAGACACAGTCACCGTTCCACTAGTTAACAAATATTCGTGGACTTTTAATGCCCTTTAAAATAAGACCATAAACATGGGATAGACAAGATAAACTTCATTTTTTTTAATATTCTGGAATGTTACAAAATAGCATTGGTTTCTAGTTGACAATTGTACGAAGCCGAGTATGAGAGATGTAAATCAAATTAATTGTGAATATGTTATTAATTAACGACGTCAGGTAAATGATTAAGAATATAAAAAGTATATGTATGATAACATGCCAATATATATGTAAATTCGGGTGATTTTATTCATTTACAGTAGTTATATAGCATTCGCAGTCTTTTGTTGTCTAAAATTCTTATATTTGATAAAATACAAAGACAGTGATACATATTGTTGACTTTACCTTTCCTCATATGTTTTAAGTACATTTTATTCTATTACTTTTCGCATATACTCTTCATAATATGTATGTTTTCCTTTTCTTCTTTGCAGAGAGGATCGATATGTTAGTAATGAGTTCGGAAAACAAGACTGGACAGCTATTAAATGACATATACAGAATTCCAAAATCAGACCATCATACTGCTTTGAGTGAATTTTACGGAAATATCCGAACGTATCTTCGCCATAAACATGTTAGCATTTATGGAGCTGTCAATTCATTTTTTGATGGCATTTTCCCATTTGTGTATAGAAATGCATTAGAAGATGCGTCAATAGCATTATCAGATGAACACAGAAAATGCTTACGAGAAAATCGCCAAGATATTACACCCCCACCTTTTGGATCAATACCCTACAATATTTCACATGGCTTGAATAGGGCACTCTCTGTTTCTAAATTGTACGTTGATGTCTTGTCACTGATTGTTGAAGCAATTAACACCACTGACCATCTTAATCTAACGGAAAAATGTCAAGATCACATCACAAGGTTACAATTTTGTTCACAATGTCAGGGTCACATGGATCTAAAACCTTGTAAAGGACTTTGTTTGAATTCCATGCGCAGATGTTTAGCGCAACTTTCTGTGATAAGTGCCGAATGGAGTGGCTTAGTGACTGCGATGGTCCGATTGGAGGGCGGGGTCACTCAGAGTAACAATATTGAAAGGATACTGGATGACCTTGACACAGTAATAGATAAAGCCATTCTGTATGCAAAAGACACACAGCATAGATATTATCAAGAGGTGAGTTGATACTCTAAATATAATCATACAGATATACATGTATGTCTACGTAGATAAAAGAGATACATATACATACACATACTTATACAGAAACAAATAAAGGCCGCTGACATAGTTACGGATTGCCCTCTTAAATGTTACACCTATTATCTGAAACACTGATATCAATTTAGATGCAATTCGTTCGTTTTGATACCATTGCATTTAGGTAGTTACATATCCGTGTAAAACCGGGGAGTGAATAGATTTGTGTCTGTTTAACTTAATCTTGTTTTGCAATGCATGTCGTAAAGGTTAAATTGACATTACGCTAAACTTTTGATCGAAGCTTTACCTCATTCAGAAGTCGAAAGTTGACATTATGTTGGTGTGTAGCAATTTGGACTGTAAGGTAGCTTCAACAGCCCCCTCCCATTGTCATTCATATTATCTTCTTGTACTGCGTCAACGGAACGTCAATGACATCATCATCATATATATACTTACATTTCAGTCGGTTTTGAAATTAGGTAAAGACAGGTTATGCAGACACTAAAGTGAGTAAGTCTGAAGTAGCATGATATTACTCGTTACCAGGAGACTTTTGATAGGATGTAGTTTCACAGTTGTTTATGTTTCTATGATTGAAGTGTTACGGTTAAACTCGCTGTCACATTACATCTCTGTCAGGGCAGGGTTTAAATCGCAGCTATGGCAGATAGAAAACTTGGTCAAGTACCCACCGAAGGTAAGTAGAAAGGTCCACCAGTTTACCTGCTAAAGGTCAATAAAAATGTTCACTAGTTTACCTGCTAAAGGTCAATAGAAATGTTCATTAGAAATCTTCACCAGTTTACGTGCTAAAGGTCAATAGAAAAATTCAATAGAAATGTTCACCAGTTTGATTACTGAAGGTGAGTAGAACTGTCCATCACTATATCTGCAGAAGGTCAATAGGAAGGTCCACCATTGTACCTGCGGAAATTAGCAGTAAGGTTTACCAGTGTACCTGCTGAAGTTGAGCAGAAAGGTCAACCTGTGCTGCTGATATAGATCAGTAGGAGGGTCTGCCCGTTATCTGTTTAAGGTCAGTAGAAGTGTCCAACAGTATACTTGCTGAAGGTCATTAGGGGGTCCACCTGCGTAGCTGTTGGTGGTCAGTAGGGATGTCCACCATTATACTTGAAGGTCAGTAGGGGGTCAACCTGTGTAGCTATTGGTGGTCAGTAGGAGGGCCGACCTGCATAGCTGTTGGTGGTCAGTAGGAATTCCACCATTATACTTGAAGGTCAGTAGGAGGATCCACCTGTGTAGCTCCTGGTGGTCAGTAGGAGGGTCCACCTGTGTAGCTGTTGGTAGTCAGTAGGAGGATCCACCTGTGTAGCTGTTGGTGGTCAGTAGGAGGGTCTGCCTGTGTAGCTGTTGGTGGTCAGTAGGAGGGTTCACCTGTGTAGATGTTCGTGGTCAGGAGGAGGGTTCACCTGTGTAGATGTTGGTGGTCAGTAGGAGGGTTCACCTGTGTAGATGTTGGTGGTCAGTAGGAATGTCCACCAGTATACTTGAAGGTCAGTAGGAAGATCCACCTGTGTAGCTGTTGCTGGTCAGTAGGATGGTCCACCTGTGTAGCTATTGGTGATTAGAAGGAGTACCCACCAGTATACTTGAAGGGCAGTAGGAGTGTCCACTTTAGGAGGGTCCACCACTTCAGCTGTTGTGTCAGTAGGAGGGTGCACCGGTGTATCTGTTGAAGATTTGTTTCTACAGGGTTCTTAATTCGTCATCACTAGATACTTGAATAATCTTAGTGCGTCATTAAAGACGAACACCAAACAAATCATACTTTAATGGTTATATATTTAACTGATCTTACATGTAGAATTAACAGCACAAGAAAGTATGCCTTGCACTGTGATAAGATACATAATTTAGTGCGTGCTTGAATAAAGAAATGAACTGAAGATTTAAAAGAAACGCCTCCAATGTAGTGTCTTTAATCTATAGGTTTTTGTGAATTACAATATGTTCGTTTCAGAACAGTATCATTACAAAATGAATTCAACAAAACACATCGAGTAATCTTCCATATGCTGAAAGCGCAACACAACGCGATGCGTTTAATTTAAATATTGGATTTTCTGTAATACATTAGGACAACATTGAAGTGTTTATCTTGGCATTCCATTCATTCTTGTAGAAAACAGCCACAGAATTCATATTGAAAGTTTAAAAACAATTTGTAAAGGGTTTGCTAGCCAATTCAATTGATATAGAAATGAAGATATTTTGAAACCGATTTGAACTAGTGGCCGAAAGAAAAGAATTCTCAGTTGGACCACCGCCAGAGTTAAGGCGATGTGGAAATGACATCAGCAGTTGAACTTTAATCTGAGACCTGAACAGTGTCCAAAGTCTTTGTCTATGTCAGTTTAAAGAAATGTCTGTGTAGGTACACCATATCGGAGGCCCTTTGTTGTTTCGCCTTTCCCCTTTATTCAGAAAAAGAGAAAAGGTGGATGTAACAATAGGAAACATTCAAATGATATACATTAACATTGGAATATGGGCTTGTTAGTTAATACTTGGTTAAAATTTTTCGTGAAATAGTAGATTGCAACCCTTTTGATCTGCCTATGTTTCAACAAATAGTAATACTAATCCAGAAGATCTCAGCTTGAGGGATGTAAAGTAAATGTCTCGTCTGCAGAGACACAAATAACAACTAAACGTCCGTTGAAAAAAATCGAATTGATGGACTTTTCAGCCATGAACACAGGACTTATAAGATGAAAATAGTTAAGTAAATCATAGTTTTGCAGTGATGATTTATGATTCAGCAATAATTGATGATTTGACGAGTGTGAATTCTAATGTACTTTATGTTGACTTGATAACTTGAAAACACTTTTGACAAGGGGATTAAATTTCGAATAAGTGTATCTTTTTCATGTCACCATGTCTAGAATTGTGATACATTCCTCCCTTCCCACTCAATGTAGACTCTCGTTGTGAAGGCCATGAGTTGATTGCGTCAAGTATATTTTTGTCACCTTTGTACAGGTAGATTTGGCTGATACAATAAGATAGTTTCGAAGACCATGAATAAACGCTAGATAATTAAGAGTTTCGTATCTAGTTCATAAATCAGGTAACGTTTTCATGCTGACTGCATGTGTCCAAGCAGCTATGGACTTGCGCCTATTTATCGACTTCTAAAATGACTAGATCTGTTATTTAATACCTTTGATTGATAAAAAAAGTATGATTAAGAGTTTCGCAGCTAGTTTATAAGTCAAGGGAGCAGTGAACCATATTTGATACCTATAGTGTTGTTTGGAATGCAGTTTTTGTCTAAAGAATGACTGTTATCACGGCAGTGTATAAGCATTAGACGGCTTCCTTTATACGGCTGTGTTTGCCATCAAAGTTTAAACGATTATATACGTATTTGATTACGGACTGAATGATGTCGCTGAAAAGAAGATTGAACATTCATGATCTATAATTGTAGGTGATATAAATCTCTTGAAATTCCATTCCGCTTACTTAAGAGCTTTAAATAGACAAGTTTTAAGCGATAGACATGGTAAGAAATTCTTTTGTCTCGATAAGTACGTTGATAAATTCATCTTTAAATTATCAATATTTGTTGATCCTGGTAGATCAAAAATGAAAATTTGCATTCCTAAAGATAGCAAAAGTTGAAGGGGATTTCAAAACGATAGTGTTGACAGACACTTAGCACCCTCTGCCATGATTATGTGTTGTGTTTGTGCGGGTTTTTTTTCTCCGTGTATACTTCGTAAGTTATTACAAAAACAAATATTTACTTTTGGACCTAAAAACCACAAGTATTGAACATGTTTTACTTTCTATGAAAGCTGGATATTGAACTCAATTTCTGGATTTGCAACTGAGACAGAATGATAGGAATTAATAAAATCTTTTGTTTAGTTTCCGCAAGTCTGTTTGTTTCAATTTCCCTATACAAATGTCTGGTACTAGTCGACGACATCGATTGGTCCAACGGCGGAAACATATCGTGTGCGAGATTCACCAGCACCACAATATATTTAACAATACACATGATGTAAATAGAATGCATGTACCTTTATCTACTGTCCGCGCCACCCACTCTGGAAATCGGAAAATCTGGATTTTCAGTTTTTCATCTTCAGAATAATTTCAAAAAGGCAAAACCATTCGATAGATCTTGTTTAATCGTAACTTTTGGTGTATGCTATATGTTTGTATGAAGAAGCGTTCATATTTAATAGAAAAAAAATCAATTTTAGATAGGGCGATTTCCATGTTAAATTTTGACGTGACGTCGCCAAGTTTCCCATAGACTCAATGTTAAACATCGGCGACGTCACGTCAAAATTAACATAGAAAATGCCCTATCTAAAATGATTTTTCCCTATAAAATACGAATGCTTCTTCGTAGAAACATACAACATACACCAAAAGTTACGACTAAACAAGATATGTCGATTGATATTAATTTTGTAAAACTATTTTAAAAATAAATAAGTGAAAATCCAGATTTTTCGGTTTACAAAGTGAGTGGCGCGGACAGTAGTAATGTGCGATATATTATTGCGTTAAAGCTTAGCATCAAAACTCGAAGGTTTCGGGTCTGACACTTGTCCTACAGTTGTCAATAGCAACTAAACATCAACGGGTAGCATGTGGCACTCAAGATAATGCCTCTGTATAGATAGGTATAAAGATGGGTGGGGCGATGTTATATTAAGCGTTTCCTTTTAAAGCAGAAGTGTTTACATGAAGTTTTTGGGGAGTAATTGAACATCTTTAGTTTATATAAGCTGACGTCATAAAAAACTAAGGAAACATTCCCGTTAAAAATAATTTACAAAGAATTCAGTCAATGCTGATATTGTGTATGTACGCACTTTCATGCTTTCGATGCCTTTTATCTGTAAATAGAAGTTTAAACTAACACCTTTATGTTACTTGTTTGATTTAAGATTTTTATTGTACAAATTATGCAATGCTTGCACGACAACGAATCCTTTATATTTTGTTTTTCATATCGTTTTTTACAGTGTAATTTTGTTCGTTGCTCGTCACTTTACGGAGATCTGCTCTCGTAATCACTCGTAGCATTTTAGTCCCGTCTTGGCGTCAGTCATATTAAAGGCATAGAACAAAAGTTGACGTTTACATTCGATGCAGCTGCACATGTTTCTGCATTTTAACACTTTGCCGAATTAATGGAATTTTTCGACAGATGGCAAAGATTAAGTTTAGTGTAACACGTTGTTTGTCTACAGTGATGATCGACTTGAATTCTTATACTTTGTATTTCTATAGATTTTCTTCTATTTTCTTCAGTAGCGTTATCATTCATCCAGTTCGCAAGTTAAGTTTTAAGTTTGAAAATGAATGCTGCTTACAAATGAATTTCAATCTGCATACAAATGAACTTCAGTCTACACTCTTAATCATTTCTATAATGTATATGTAATTTAGAATGTCAGTTGAACCTAAAATGATTTCTGTTCATTGTTGAAAATCATATTTGTCATTCTCACAAAAGTATTTATCGACAAAGAGGAAAAAATGTAAAACAATTGTGCAGCTTTAGTGTAGGAATGTGAGAGCGCAGATGCGGTCTCACAATAGAGAGGAAGTGTGACCATTGTTTGTCCTGGGATTTGACGTGGGCAAGCTTGTCCTTACACGGCAAATGTCCCACCAGTTGGTCAATATTGAACCTTTGTAGTTAAACACTGGACTCTGTGTTTCATGTTTGTTCAGTAAAGTCTTGTAAATGAGAACATGGGGGTTGAGTCATCTTAATTTCCGATCAGATAACGAAGAAAAAAAAGCAATGGCATCAACTTCAAATCCTCTACAATAAAAAGTGATTCTTATGCTGATTATCATATCATTTTAAAAGATTTCAGAATTTATCATATCTTTGATTCAAATCTGATCATGATCGAGTGTGATTTAATTTGCCCAATAGACTGTTCGTGCATTGTCTTGTGTCCTGTTTACTTCAGCAGCTGTTAGCAACTTATTATGATAATGTATCGGGGAAGAAGTTAATGAAGAGGGAGGTAATGTGAAGCTTATGATTTGCATAAATTATTCGCACTTTGTCCGTTGGAATGTAAAGACAGATGGCAAGTCGTGTGGCTTTTCTCAGACAGACGAGTTTCAAGTTTCTAATTATGGGGTCATCAGTAAGTCCTACAAGGTACAGCAGATTGGCTTTTTACCTTGTTTGAACTTTATTGACACGACTTTAAACTTTACTGGCCTTTTTTCTTAGAGTCTTACCTGCGAAAGAGACATGTCTCTGCCTGCGATAACAACCAACTGTATTAATGAAACAGCTTTTGGCTTTAAATGAATAAGTTTTCAGTCGACGTGCAAGACCAGAAAAGTGAAAACGTCGAAATAGCAGTGAGTCGGGTAGGGATACATATTGTATATTGGATCACCAGCTTTGAAAGCCAAGCGCTTAACCACCACACTGCACTACACTTCTTGAGAAAGTTTTTCGATAGAGAGATCCAGAAGCACACTAAGTCTTTATGGGTGTTACACACATTTTTTGTTTCTTACAACAAGTATGTAGATTGTTAACGGTATACATAATACAGCATTTCAGTTTACAAGAAAACTTAATATTGACAAGTTTTACAAATTATTTTTAACTACCTGTACACAAGTTTAGTTCTGCCAGGAGTTACCATAAAAAGTGTGACGAAGTAAATACATATAACATATAGTAATACTAGTCACATCGGCCAGCTGCTCTGCAGGTGATGCAACATGTGCAAGTCAAAATATCCAAAATGTATTTTATGTAAATAATGTCTAGTTCAAAGCAGTTTCTTAAGGGGTGTTTATAGACATCAACAGCATTAGGCATTGGGTTAAACTTTGTAAAGTTTTTATTCTACGGCTTATTAAATCTTGTAAGATATTTTGTCAAGTTCTGAAGCATAGCGCAAGTTGTTTTTACGCATGGTGTATACGTTTTATCATCACTTCAAAATCATCTTATGTAGACGTTTCTTGTAGCGTTGTACCGTTGCTTATAGAAAGACATTAAAATACTTGATCTGATGTCCAGTTACCAGAAGCCTCCAAAGTTTGTAAATATTACATACTTTTCATTCGTCTGGGAGTATATACGTCTATTTATATGATATATTAAAGCATTCCTTTTTGCTTTCCAAACGATACAACGTGAAATGAAAACACAGATCATGGAGAAGAAACATCTTATAGAAATTCATAGGATGGCATTTATCCAAAATCAAGAAAAGATTGATGTAACATGAAAAATCAGTGCATCTGCCATATTTTAAGATAGTTCTGCACGCTTAATTGACAGGTAAAAGTACTTATAAAACAAGATCTGTAATGTTCGAATGATAGAGAATGTGGCGTAAGATACATTTGCATCAAATCGGAGGTCAATGTTTCTATAAAATGACAAGAGCTCGGCAAGTTACTGATATTATAAATATGTTCTTATTTTCAGCACATCAGAAAAATTAATGTCTATTATACATTTGAAAATATCATGTTCCTAATGAATTGTGCAAATAATAAGCAGTTCGTTGACGTCAGCTCTTATGTGGTATCGCATAAATCAGCATTACTCGATGTATCTCTGTTATAAGTTGTGTACAAAGAATGTCAAAAACAATCATAATTTTTTTAAAAAGTAGATGAAATTAAGACGTCGAATACTTTATAGGAACAGAATGTGTGTAGTTGAAAGATATTCCATGCAGACGATATGGGATAGATTTTCAGATTGTACATTGTACGTCTGTATTTGTCTGATTGGTAAAATGCGATATCACTGAAAAATTTGTTAAAGCAAAGGAGCACCCCACAAACCTCTTTTTCTTAATAATCAGTGTTACTGTATCAATGGGAACGAATCTGTCGGTTTAAATTGATACAAAAAAATCCTGTTTGTAGTTCCTCAACTTGTATTATAATACAGAAGCATATTCTTGTTTTCTGTATCGTGGTATGGTAAATTGCTGTTTTAGGTCACTTTCGGCATTTTTTCTGTTATATCGCGACATTGAAGCACATGGTATTCAATCCGAGAATCGAAACAGGGGCGTCTGCAACGCAAGCCAAGAATGTAACCATTACACCAAACCTGTTCCTACCCATTTCGTGGTGAAGTTACATGTACATGATTAACGTTTTTGACTTTCTGTCGAGGATCAGACAGTCAGGAACCCATGGTCTAGCCGGTCTCCAGCAATCTCGACCATTGGATGTGCATCTGGCATACACGAGGATTCAGCATCCCCTCCAACCAGGTGTCTCGACCATTGGATGTGCATCTGGCATACCCGAGGATTCAGCATCCCCTCCAACGTGGTATCGCGACCACTGGATGTGCATCTGGCGAACGCGAGGACTAAGCATCTACTCCAACCACGTGTCTCGACCATTGGATATGCATCTGGCATAGCTGAGGATTCAGCATCAACTCCAACCACGTGTCTCGACCATTTGATGTGCATCTGGCATATCCGAGGATTCAGCATCCCCTCCAATCTGGTGCAGCGACCATTGAATGTGCATCTGACGTACCCGAGGATTCAGCATCCCTTCCAATCTTGTGTTCCGACCATTGGATATGCATCTGGTATACCAGACGATTCAGCATCCCCTCCAACCTAGTGTCCCGACACATTGGATGTGCATCTGGCATACCCGAGGATTCAGTATCCCCTCCAACCTGTCGTTTCGACCACTGGATGCGCATCTGGCATACCCGAGGATTCAGCATCCCTTTCAACCTGGTGTACCGACCATTGGAGATGCATCTGGAATACCCGAGGTTTCAGCACCCATTCCAACCTGGTGTCCCGACCATGGGATGTTCATCTGGTATACCCGAGTATTCAGCATCCCGTCTACCTGGTCAACCTGGTGTACCGACCATTGGATGTGTATCTGGCATACCCGAGGATTCAGCATTCCCTCCAGCTTTATGTCTGGATCATTGGACATACATATGACATAATCAAGGATTCAACGTCCCCTACCGCCTAATGTCTCGATCATTGGATATGCATCTGACGTGATCAAGGATTTGACCATTTGATATGCATCTGACTTGACCAAGGATTCAACATCCCCCCAACTTCATGTCTCATTCATTGGACATACACTTGACATGACCAAGGATTCGACCATTGGCTGTGCATTTGACAATACCAAGGATTCAACATCCCTTGCAGCTTCATGTATTGACCATTGGATATGCATCTGACATGATTAAGGATTTTACATCCCTTCTAGCTTCATGTATTGGCCATTAGTTATGCATCTGACATGACCAAGGATTCGATGATTGGATATACATCTGACATGACCAAGGATTCAGCGTCCCCTCCAGCTTCATTGTCTCGATCATTAAACATATATCTGGTATGACCAAGGATTCAAAATCCCCTCCAGCGTCATGTTTCAATCATTGGACATTATCTGACATACATATGTCCAAAATGCAGCATCCTTTTCAGCTTGATATTCCGACCTTTGACATACATCTGACAATGATTCCGCGACCCTAAACATCTAGACTGCTCGACTAACTCGGTATTTACAAAGGCAGATCGTTACGTCGCATCGTGAATGTTCATGTTGATTATTTATTATGACTGCACATTTACACATTCTGTGCTTCCCGTACATGCGCGGATCCAGAGGGATGGACCGGGTGTCTGGACCCATCTTGAGATTCGGCGAAAATTACTTTATTTTTCGATGTAAAATTGGTAATTTTACACACAAAAACATGGATGGACCCCTCTCGGAATATCCATTGGGGATGCCCCCCCTCACTTCTCGACAACATTTCTAAATCCGCGCCTGTCTTGTTCGTTGCAATTATAGTTCGTCTT
The DNA here is from genome assembly GCA_035048485.1 of Pteria penguin. NCBI lineage: Eukaryota > Metazoa > Mollusca > Bivalvia > Pterioida > Pteriidae > Pteria > Pteria penguin. Next base: position 40,902,131 of record CM068583.1, read on the forward strand.
TAACTTTTCATGGAGCGTGTCCTTTGAAACCTCCCTCTGCACCTAGCGATAATATTTATCCAATTACAAAATATGCATTAATCCAGTTCAATAGATGGCCGAGAAGACCCGTGTTTTGTTTGGCTTATGAAATATGTATAGAGTCGGTGTCAGAGCATGCTACAATTACTGATTGCACTCGCTATATTTCTCTCACCTTTGCTACTCATCTCGGCTCGGGGAATGGACGGTTTTATTGTTCTCTTGTCAGCTCGTTATAAACAGAGAAATGTTATCATAAGAAGAGAAAAGGATCGAAAACAAGTTGTTGTTTTTAATATAAAAGATGTTGATAGATTTATATGCATTTTTATGGTCCCCGAAAACTTTCGGGGGAGCATATAGTCGCTGTCGTGTCCATGTGTCTGTCCGTCTGTCCGTCCGAGCTCATATCTCCTATACCTTTTATCAAAATTTGATCATACTCTACCAAAATATTATTTAGGTTAGGGCTTTGGGACAAAGGTCACTCAAAGTCATTTCTGTAAAGGTCATTGTCACTTATTAACTATGACTTAAAATACCATGAAGTACATATATCTCCTACACTTTTCATCAGAATTTCATCATACTTCACCAAAATATTATTTAGGTTAAGGGGTTTTGTAAAAGGTCACTCAAGGTAATTTCTGAAACGTCAAGGTAACTTATTAACTATGACTTAAAGTAACATGAAGTACTTACATCTCCTATACCTTTCATCAGAATTTGATCATACTTCACCAAAAGTGTTTTTTGGATTAAGAGCTTTTGGACAAAGGTCACTCAAGGTCATTTCTGAAAGGTCCTAATCAAGGTCAAGCTTACTCATTTTAGTTAAATATACTGTAATCACTTGTTGTTCTACTGTTGACTTAATTGGATATCCATATGATACATTGAGATTTGAAATCGTCATCAATTAATACAATGATTTTCTATATACTGAGTCATTCATTTCCTTCATTATTGCTGTGCTTCTAGGAGCACCCTTTTACTGATTTTTTGTATATGAATTGAGTCATCAAATTCCCATATCATAACTGCCATTCGAGGAGCATACATCAGTTTTACTGATACTCTTGTTATTAAAAAAATCCGAAATTTTCAAATACATCTAAGTAGTCATTAAAATATATATGTATAAGAACAAAAGGTTTAATGATTTAACAAGAAATAAAATATTGAAAAAGAGTTAAAATGACGACTGAAACCATAGTCATTATGGACTGTGAAATCAATGTGTCAGTGACATTGCACAATCTTGAAAATGTATAGGGAACTTACTCTTTGGCGTCGATGATGGAAAGACTGACAAACTAGCATGAGGGATGACTGAAACTACAGTAATAATAAAGTATAATGTCCATTATGATAGCAGATTTTAACCGACTACACGCCACGTGTGCCTCTAGATTGATAACGTGTTTATGATTCATGAAGAGAAGTTGATTCAGAAAGGTTCCGACCAAACAGTTTCTGTTCAATGTTATAATGAAATCATTTCTCACACTGTTGTTTCAACAATGCAAATTAGTCTCAATATTACGTTTATTGGAATACTAAAAACGTTTTATAACATACATCTTATAGACCCTCTAAGAAAAATAAAATGCATTTTGATGTATAAACGCTCAAGTTTATATACGTGTCCGAGCTTTGATTCCTGTTTATCTCAGGGGCTGTTAAAATTATGAACCTTTCGTTTGACATGTTTTAGATGGTTGTAATAAGATAGAATAGTACCAATATGTAACTATTTCAATGATAAATCAATTAGTAAACCCCTTGATAATGTTCATAATTGATTCATAATATCGACAGTTATTTTGCTGTAGATTTGATTCCGTAGGTCAGGTTGAAGGAGACAGTGTGCGTGAAACAGAGATTCCATATGACCGAACTCTATAAATCTGTTGCATAAAGTACTTGAATAACGCGCGCAACAGATTGCGAGCAAATATAGAAAGTGATGCCCTTTGCTGTTCAAATATGAAGAGCTATATTGAGATACGAGGTACTCACTGTAAGAGTCCTTGCATTATTGAAGTATGTGATGTTCTAAGAGTCAAACACGGTCATATTTATTCTTTTTTACAGTAGTCAAAGAAATGTCAGATTTCGATATGTCATATTTACTGATATGCATGTTATTAAATTTGATACAAAAATAGTTTAATGGTAAACACTCCAAAACTAGGACTACGATTAAAAGGAAATACGTAATACTATGTTTCTATAGGTCTGATACATGTATGCCTACTTCATTTTCCATCAGTTTAATGATTTCTCAATGCGTTGTTATCTGGGTTACTTCATTATCAATTAAACTCCGATAAAGAAGTAATGCTTATACATCACTATTAAAAGACAGATGAAAAGATTTCACTAACATTTATTACTGATGCTCGATGTTTTCGTCTGTAAATTTCATCGAGGAGCTATTTGTTAAACTACGCTGAATTTCACCGTACCTCTAGAAACCACGGTAAAAATTCCGTGAGTTAGCAGATAAAATGGAAAAAAACCGCCCCGAAAAATCCGGTATTTTAGTTGAATATTGCAATTTCTTTTAAGATAAATACCGGAGAGATTATGTGTCCAGGGGTCAATTGTTCGAAACTTTAACCACTGTTTAAGCTAACCAATGGTTAAATTTCATCTGATAGTATCATTGAAATGAGAAGACTTTAAGTCATAGTCTGTGTACTGATTTGTAATGTATGAAAGAAGCATTGAAAGCTAATTTAGATTTTTATATAGAAATCCTATAAATTAAATTAGTTGTATATCAAACTTTAACCACTGGTTAGCTTGACCAGTGGTTAAAGTTTTGAACAGCTGGCCCGGAGCAGTAAGCGACTTCTGTTTTCTAAGCGCATCTGCCAATAGCCATAAGACCGTAGAAAAGAATGGAGAGCGTTCATCATAAATGGTTGATACAGATTATCATTTGATAAATGAAAATGTCACCACAGTTTCATTTGATAATTTACATGATTACAAGTGTATATATATATATATATATATATATATATATATATATATATATATATATATATATATATATATATATATATATATATATATATTTATTGATTGATTTTTTTTTATTTATATTAAATGAATACCAATTTGTATTGTGATTTATTTGCAGACACAAAAACTTTGTAACTACAAAGTGACAGTGGCAGTACCTGTGTTACCCCCGGTTTCTTCGTTGCCTTTGAAAGAATCCACCACCAAAGTCAAAAGGTCATTTGGTGGCTCCTTGTATGAAAAAGTATTAATTGTGAAAAAAGAACTCCTGAATTCCCGGAAGATGTTCGACACTTTCGCCGACGACATCTGTGATCAAAACATCTATTATGAACAAGATTATAATAGTACAACGTGTTGGAATGGACTGGCGATTGGCCGGTAAGAAATCATTAGTTATTAGGTTTGTTACTGTTTTATTTTGTCGAGGTCAATTTTAAGGCATTATAGACATTATTCAACGTAGTTTATATTATGATTCTCAGTCTTGTTTTGCTTATTGTCCGCCATTGCCTTACAAATTTTTACAACTGACTCTACACACGAGTTTGTAAGTCAGTCACATGACCAAAATCAAACATTTCCATTGGGTCAAACTAGTCCGAGGCCAAATAAAATATAATGTACAGTAAACATAATTGGTGAAGGCGAATCGAATAAGAAAAAAAAAGGTTGACCTTTTTGAAATGATGAAATTAAAATGTGATTTTGATAAGGAAACTGTTGGACGAACTAGAATTTTATGTTGCATTGAATACAATTAACACTCTTTTTTCCCACTCTCCGTAAACAAAGTCATGCATAATAATGCAGTCATTTCGCTGAAAAAAATATGCGCATTTGAAAGGATACTTTATAGTGTTATCCGTTCGTCTGTCGTATCTATTGTTGTTTAATACCCCTGTCAACAAATATATGTACATGTACGTGTATATACTTTTGCTTTTTCTATCATATCTATCTGTCTGCCCGTAATCATTTGTATCAGAAAATTGGGGTTTTTTTCGCCTCGAGTAATGATTCTTCACTTATTGGCTTATTGTGATCAAAAATAATTTGGAGATGACTACAGGATTCTGGGCTGTTACTGCGTTGTCATTTAACAAAATATTTGCAATGTATATTTTTCTGTCATGTAAATGTAAAATGTAGATGTAAAATCTAATAAAAATCCCTTTTGATTTCGATAGGAAAGGTCAAAGACCAAGTCAAAAACAGTTTGTTTTATGTCCCGCTGGGTGGTAGGGTTATTTCTAGCTGATTGCATTACTCCCCCCCCCCCTTCCCTGTAGTGTGATATAATTCTAAGTATTTGGTATATGAATTAATCTTGCACGAGATTAAGAACAATATCAGTGAAGTGCAGGTTTGCTGTCTTCTTACTCATGGATTAGGCATGGTGTGATCGTGTACACATTTCCACATTTTACTTCTTTACTTTGATTATCGTCTTTGAATGTGTTTTAAATGTGGGCATCGGTTTCAAATAGACACGCACCATCTTCGTCTTCACTAGACGGTTATTCAGTAGATATCCATTCTTATTCATTTATTCGAGATGATAGATAATTTATATAACGAATGGGACACAGACATAGTATAATAGTAGATAAACAATGATACTTTACTCTGCATCGCTTAGTATCGTAAACAAAGATATAAGTTAAGTAAACAAAAGACTTCAACCATCCTCAGCTGGCGATTGAAGTAAACCCCCCTCCCCAACTTTATTATATCTTGATTATGATTTTGTGATAAAGAATCATACTAATATAATAAAGTAGTATGTAAGGGAGGGGCGTACAAACCGATTTGTGTCCCTTACTTTTAAAGTCCTGTTTCCTTGTCTTGGGCCCCTGTCGTGAGATCTTATCTAAATTTCTAGATATACTGTATATGTTTTCTTGTCATATACATGTATTAGTTGAACGGCCCTTTATGTATAAATATGTTCATCGTTGAAACATATATCATACCGTGTCCTCAGGTCACCTGCGTCACCTATGCCAGACAGGTAAAGTCGCGACCACTGCCTCGTTAACACATTTATTTGTTATCATAAGATAACACACAAACTAGAGCGTAACCCTTGATATTTAAAGAGCTTTTACTGTAACTCACTCTTTACAGATATTGGACATGTATCTACATTGTACATACAGAGTTATACAAGAATTTGTTCACATTTCTGTAATATTTGCACTACCTGTGTTACAGCATTATTTAAACTATTTATGTGCATGTGTCTTCCTTTCAATCCTTTGAAACCTTATCTGCTATGTGGGGTATATTCTTCCATGGGTGGCCGTTAGAATTACGGTTACACAATTGACGGTATCGACATTTTATTTTCAGCGTCGATACTTTTACCAGATTGTAAGATAAACGTAGATATTTACGGTTTGCATGGCGGAAGATTTCATCGTACTCCAATATTTTCTTCATGTTCTTTTTAACTCATAGAATATATTGATTTACGTATATAATTGTAATCTAAAGTATACGATAAAAAGCTGATTTTATTGTATCTGGATGACTAAGTATTTAGCAGTGAACCTTTGCTGGTGTCATATTGTGAACATTCCAGGTGGTTAGTAAACACAAAATTACAGTATATAACAAGTATGTAAAAGTTTTCATGTTATGAATTTGAATCCGCTCTCCCATAATAAATTCAAACGTGTACATTTTGACATCTATGCTATGTAATGGAGAGAATCAGTGTTTTCTTCAGCCACGTATAATATGCCGGAATGCGCCCTGGTTATGCGTGTACAGTATCTTGACATTCCGTTCAGACTAGGTCAATACTCCTTGGTAGAGAGGAGACAATTTTGTGTTTTACGGTTCTATCTGTATTTAAACAGTGTTTAGTCTAAAGCGGACCATGTTCTTCTTACAAAGACGCGGCATTACAGATAAAATTCATAGGTAAACTTCACCTTTCATCTGAATGAATATAGGGTAAACTACTTTGTGAATGAGACTTCATACATAAAGGTCCGTCTATTTAAAATATCACATTATGAGTTAAGTCGCTGAGTTGATGTCAACTCCTTACAAGTTTGGAAATCTGCTTTGTGCTTCGAAGTCAAACTATTATTTAATGTAAAAATTGATATGATAACATTTGCCGTTCCACTGAGATTGTTACATTAAAGTACCATAATGTCTCTTGGTACAGGATTATCCTATGTTGATGAAGTGCGAAGTTTGAGTAGATAGCTGTATTGAACGATACTTGATATAAACTAATAATATTTTATTAAAATTCGTCGCCGCATGCCTCAAAATCAATTTTGATGGATTAGAATGGGGAGTACATTATAACGCTACACTGGCGTAGGTAGCACATTAATAGTGGGGATGGTGGAAACATAAGTTTTCATATTTAAGAAATGTCAAAGATTTTATCGTAATAAGGCTGCACCCCCCCCCCCCCCTCTCTCCTTCAGGTCTCGGTTCCTGTTCCGATGTGTTGTGTAGCAATTTTCCTGGTACATGTGTATATGTAAGTGTTAGCGCCGGAATCAGATCTCTGTTAACGGCCCTGAAATAAATTTGTTACTGTAATTTGCAAGGTTTTGCTACAAACATCTAGATTAAAACATTCGTAGAATTCGTTTTAATAGAGAACGTTTACATAGTAAAATTTCAGTTCCCTACTGTCTTAATTATTATCATCTTATTCAGTACAGCTAACTCCAAATTAAAGTATATTTTAAAGTACAATATAAACTCCAATTCAAATTAATGTCGTACTGAAATATTAACCAGTCACTTGAGATGATATCATCATCTTCTTCAGCACAATACTAGCTTCTGATTCATTACAATGCTAGTGTCTTGATCAGTACAATACTGGCTTCTGATTCATTACAATGGTAGCGTCTTGAAAGCGTCTTGATAAGTATAATACTAGTTTCTGATTATTTACAATGCTAGTGTCTTGATCAGAACAATACTAGCTTCTGATTCATTACAATGGTAGTGTCTTGATCAGTACAATACTAGCTTCTGATTCATTACAATGGTATGGTCTTGATAAGTATAATACTAGCTTCTGATTAATTACAATGCTAGTGTCTTGATCAGAACAATACTAGCTTCTGATTCATTACAATGCTAGTGTCTTGATCAGTACAATACTAGCTTCTGATTCATTACAATGGTAGCGTCTTGATAAGCATAATACTAGCTTCTGATTAATTACAATGCTAGTATCTTGATCAGAGCAATACTAGCTTCTGATTCATTACAATGCTAGTGTCTTGATCAGTACAATACTGGCTTCTGTTTCATTACAATGGTAGCGTCTTGATAAGGATAATACTAGTTTCTGATTATTTACAATGTTAGTGTCTTGATCAGAACAATACTAGCTTCTGATTCATTACAATGGTAGTGTCTTGATCAGTACAATACTAGCTTCTGATTCATTACAATGGTAGCGTCTTAATAAGTATAATACTAGCTTCCGATTAATTACAATGCTAGTGTCTTGATCAGAACAATACTAGCTTCTGGTTCATTACAATGCTAGCGTCTTGATCAGTACAATACTAGTTTTTGATTCATTACAATGCTGATGTCTTGATCATAAATACTAGCCAAAATGCTAACTCTGTACAATACAAGGGTCTTAGTACAATGATTTGTTTTACTTACAACGATACTAGTGTGTAAATAAATACAGTACCTAGGATCTTGATCAGTGTATCAGTGATTGAAATGATAGTCACTATAAACATAACTAATTCATTATTATACAATTATAATTCAGGCTTCAGGCATTTTCTTCAGGTTCTACAATCTGGTACTAATAACAGATTTCAGATGCTGGTATTCAATTTTCAGAGAGTGTCGGAATTGACTTGTCTGGCACGCTAAACAAACACTCTTGTGTGAACTTGAATTCGTCATACTGTCAAAGTATTTCCCTCTTTCTTCTTAATGATCCATAGCAAGGTTATGCTAGCTGTTACATAAAAAGGCAGGCTAGTCAAAGATGCGGAAAATTACACGCTGTCTATGAGAGCTGTTGAATATATCCACTTCACGAGTGATAACAGTGCAGGTTGAATTTCTTTTTCAATCAATCATTTTGATTAAATTTTCAGACCTGCAGCATTAGTTGACAGAATACAAAGCAATTTTCATTAATCACATGCCAATTATATGGAATAATAATTCGTTACGGTCTTGAACTTTTTAAAGGTAAATTTTAAAACTGTATGTTGCCATTTTCTTTGTGATTTTGTTTTTGCGATATGAATGTTTAATAAGATAGCTTAGATATAAATACCTATCCTATACATAGTGTGTTTTCAAACTTTCAGATTTTGACCAAATTTAAAGTGAGCAAGTATTTATGTGCTCACTTTAACATTTGCCAAAATTTGCAAGTTGAAAAAGGCACTAGTTATATATTGCTGCATTGTGGCATGTACCAATAGAAATTGGCTATATAAGCGATTGAGTAGTACACGGATGACGATTGCACACATTAGCTCAATATTCGTCTTTATTGCCTGTTGTACGAGATAAGCAAGAACTTACTACTATAGCCACTTTAACCGCAGCTTCCTCGGAGTTCAGCAATGGCTAATCAGTTCACCACTGCATGAAATCAGAGCTGATTACAGGGCTCTATATTCCTGGGGGATATGAACGTTGCTATCTTATGTAATACATCATACGTTTTCAGATTGGTTTACTCGACGTAGCATGGTCCAGGGCTCCAGACTTCACACTGCGTAATTTACATGCACAAGAAGGATTTTCAGTTCATTCACTTTGATACTTTTTAAGGTTTTATTTCATGTCGTGTCCTAGTTCCCCAAAGTGTTTAATGGTTCTCGGATATTGTGTATTCCTCGAGAATCCGTAGGTAAATGTTTATTTTGAATGTCAAACCTACTATTTGGTCTTTTCGTTATACAGAGGTACTTCCCATTTGCGACGGTATCTGACGTAAAACACTTATGACGACATCAAATTCTATGGAAACCGGTCTAAAACTCAGGGAAATGATAGTCCACAAATGATGTTTTCATAGGAAATAGATGGCATTGTTTTACGTCAGATACCGTCTCAAATGGGATATAACTCTGTGTAACGAAAAGACTCAATACTCGAGTTATTTTCACTCCTGAAATATTATATATTTATATATATAAATAAATATATATATATATATATATTTTTTTTTTTGCTGGGGCAATTGAGATGGTTCATTAGTATACCTGTAAATGTTGGCTTTTTTTCTCGGGATACTTTTTTTCTCTATGTCATCATGCATTGGTCGCCACCATATATATGTATGTAAAAAAAATCCCGACATAGCGCTAAATAACAAACCTACAACACTCTCAACTGCATCCAACCTTTGCAGTTGGTTTAATTGTAAGCATTATTAATTTCATCTTTGAAGTTAGATTAAAGCAGCTCTGTTGCAGTTCTGCGTTATCCTATCATGCATATACGATCACGATAGCTACATTGCACGACACCTTCGCGATAACTACATTGCACGACACATTCGGCAGGTATGACAAACTGCTCTTGTGCAGTCGGGCTATATTTGGCCGTTTTGCTCGTTACCTACACCTCGCCAAGACGCTATCGCAGACGATTAGGATTTTCAATATGATTTAATAAACGCTGGGATAGTTGTCTTGACTTACACTGTTCCTTTATTAATGTGGAGTTTCCAGGTGTATCCGTTACATTCTTACTCTTGTGCCATACGCGGGGTAATCGGGCGTGATGCTTTCATCTAAAGGACAGGAAACATAAACGTTTGAACGAGTAATTGTAGTGCAATGTATGTACACTTTATACAGAATGTGTTTCGTGACATCTTAGTGTGGGTCGTGCACGAAGAAACCTTAATCCTGCAGTTTCTCTTTGTTGTTTACCTTTGACAATAAGGTGAGGGACTGGGGCGATAGGTTAAACTTGCTTCTACTGTTACCGTTCTTTCGGCCTCTCAATCTAAAAAGATAACAACACATCTCTAGCATTACAACCTTAAAAAATATAATGGATTTTTTTTATCATAGAAGTTTCATGATTTAAATTTTAACTATTATAGATACTTTAACTATAGATACTTTACCCTGTATTTTTGGAATATCTGTGGTAGATGCGGCTCTCCAGTCAGGAGACATTTACCCCTTTCGGGCTCCAGGGTTAAGTCGTTTACCTGAAGTGCTCTAGAGTGATTCCTATCTAATGAAGGAACGCATCTGATCTACAAATTGTAATTTATTAATTTAATTCGGAAGTTCTAACTTCAGATCTTGATGACACTGTCATTTCTGTAAAATAAACTCCAAGATGTGATTTATGTTTCCCCAGTTTCTGGTCTAGGTCACATTCAAATATCTCCCTTAGACTTCCAGAGGGAAGCGCACATAGTAAAACTCTGGTTGTCAAGTAAAAATGAAAAAATTGCACGTAAGTAATGCTGGGGTCCTCAAACGACTTGCATGACCAAGACCACCTCAATCCTGGATGAAAGCATGTTAAACCCCAGCAATACTTATGTGCAGTTTCTTCATTTAACTTGACAACCACAGTTTTACTATGGGCGCCGCCATATTGGATCAGGTCTGATCATTCGTAGTGGCAGGACGTGGTCCTATTTTCTTGATAGGGAAGAGACATAGACTTCTTTCTGGTAGTCTATGTCTCTGGATAGGGGCACAATTTCTTACGTTGCGTAAACTTGCAATTAAAAAAATCCAGATCGACCGACAAGCTTCAGTGCATTCCATCATTAAAAGACATAGATAAACATTAAGCGAACGGTCGGCAATATAAATTTACCTCCAATCTGTCAAGAAGGCAATACGCAATCGTTTGCCGGTTTGTTTATATGTAGTCTGAATCATCCACATGTTTGCGTAATGGGGTAGAATCAAACGTGTGGATGATTCAGATTACAGATAAACAAACCGGCAAATTTAACACAAGCTGTAGGACAGTCTGTGTATTGCGAATAGAGGTAAAGTACTATTGTCGGCCATTTTTATCATTTAAGATGTTTGTTCCATTCAATGCTGGAATGTACTGAATCTTGCCAGCTGATCCGTTTATCAAAATTGCAAGTTGATGCAACGTAAGGAATTGTGGCCATATTAACAACATAGGGGCAAGTCTTGCGGCTGGATCCTTTGTATATGACGCCGATCGATTCTTAGAATTTTAACTTGATCGATTCTGACTTTGGAACGCACCCCTGATCTCACTACTTTTTAGGGATCCATGAATGTCTGCTGTGTTAAATTGTTCTGAATGACACACATTGACTATGTATCAGTTACTTTCGTATTTTACATTTTCATTTGGTTCATCAAGTTTCATTCCTTTTCAACATATAAAAGAAATGTCGATATCATTTTTGAGTTAGGGATTTTATGCGGTTTTTATTATTATTATTATTTTTTCTTATTATTATTATTGTTTTATGTTTATTGTGCCATTAAGCCTTTGATATTACCTTTGCGATACAGTATATACTTTGAGATGCAGTGATATACGATACATCGTCGCAATAGTATGGGTTTTCAACTCTTATAAACCATTGGTCTAGTAACATCGTTTTATTAGACACAGTACCTCTAAAAAGAGGGCCAGAGTTTCGTTAACTATGTATTACTCAGAAAATGAAGAGAAGTTTTTACAATAGCACTCAGCCAATTGTTATCAGATTCTTTGTGTAAGCAATGGAGGAAGTCTGGTTTCTTTCGTGATATTATGCGAAACACTTACATGTACATTGTACAATATTACATCCGTAGTAGATTTACTTATTTTGTAGGACAGACAGTAATTCACTACAGTATTATAACTAATGCCATATCGCATATTGTTATTGCCTTGGTAAGACAAACCGAATGACACCAATACGTCTATTCCAATAGGCAAGTGCTGTCGTACTAAATATTGTTATATTATATGCATCTTTCCGAGAGCGTTGACACCCCCCTCTCTTTGCACATATGAATGTATATAGAACACACTGCAGACTTCTTGGTAGTAGGAGCGCCACATTATTTCCAGGTTTACAATTATGACATGTATTTATTGCGCAAAAACGAGAAGTTCAGTCACTGCACTTGCTATAAATTAACGTAACTTTTTGGACACTTGCCCTACTTTAATAACATGCTAATTTATCTTCACATTGCTTTAAATATTGAAAGTTACGAGATGGTAGATTGACGTAGAAAGTTTGGCGAGAATGATGGCGGGGCACGATGTAGGTGCTGAAGTTTTCACCGCGTCATGTCGAGATTTCATATCCATAGCACGTGGAATCTCGCGCTTATTCATCCACATGTATGTAATCCGAGAAGAATTAGTTAATCGACTAAGCCTGCTTAAGTCGATATACCAGCATAATCTAATACCCGATGCCGTTACTGTGGACTATGTATTATATTCATTTTAATGTTTATGAATACATGTATATAAGTATTCATTAGGTTATAAGTGACGCCTTGGTCCGCATATAATTTTTAATATCCCACATTGCACTGAAAATCACTACCTTATCCTTCAAATAATATTCATTTATTGACTATTTAATGTCATTTGCACGTTTCCTGATATGCTATGGAAAAAATCGTCATGATCAATTTATGATGAGGATGATCAAACAAAATGAATTCAAAAATTTCGACATGGAAATATTAATAGCAGGCTTAATAGTTTCCAATTACTTGAAAAGCTGTATCCGTTATTACATCTATAAACAGTAACGGATGTTTAGTATTTTAACGACTATTGTAAAAAATTGATTGTGATATTTTATCAGGGAAGCGCCATCATTATTCCTATTATTCTACTCCAGTTAGATTAGGTACCATGGCCATCACGTTGGTTAATTACTGTAATAATTATCTCTTAATCAACATTGCGTAAGCCGTCGACAGTCTCCAAGTGAAACCAGACATAGCGCTCAAATCCCTGTAAGCCTTTCACTTCCTGTAGGCAAAAGGCAGCACAACTTTTAAATTGCTTTTTATAGCGAGAGACTGAGAGCTGCAGCTTGAAAAAAAATGCGTCTTTCTCTGTAGTTTTTTTCTTCTAAAGATTGAGGCCGGTTTAGGGGGTTGTCTGTAATATTTATCTTGCTCATATTATTATTTTATGGTTAAACATTTTAGAGGCATTTGTTCTAATTTGTATTGTCATTGCTTTTTAATCCATGAAAATAGGAAAATAATAAAAATAGTAAATTAAGAAATTGGCCACAATTATTATTTAATAGATTAAGGTATAGATAGCCATTGGCAGATTTAGAGTTGCAGGGATTGCAACCCCTCCCCCTTTTTTTGGTTGGAAAATTTTACCAAAAAAGGTCATATTCGACCATTTTTAGGACTGCAACCCCCTTTCCAGACCGAATAGTGCAACAGATTAGTCATAGAGACTGCAACCCCCCCCCCCCAATCCCCTTTCAAAAATTTCTTGATCCGCCTATAATAGCTATACTATATGAAGTAATAGGTGTCTCAAAAATTGAAAAAGCATCTGATTTTTTAAATTAGGTTATTCCAGAAAAAAAATCATTAAAAGAACATGGTAGAAATATGTTTCTATCATATATCTTTAATTCTTTATGCCTCATTACTGTTATAAAATATATCAATAAACGTAAGCTTTTGAAGATCCATGAATGCCTACAAAATTTGTAAGTGTTTGACCTTGATACTTATGTTTTGGTAGGAGGAGTATATAATGTATTTATCGTTATTCTTGTACACGTTAAGACCCATTGAATATTTAAATTCTCATTTGTAGACAATGGAATTTTAATGGGTTCCTAGATCACTCGAGATGAGCAAATACTTGACTGTCTGTAACACTTATAATTCTACTTTCCTCAAAATCAGTTTACTGTAAGAGACGACAGTAACATAGAGTGTTCTGGTATGTATGTAGAACACGTCACCTTGTTATGCATTTAAAGCCAGGAGTATTTGCCCCAAAGAAGTGACAGTTCGTGTTTTGACACTTTCTACATATTGAATTTCTTCGTCGGTAACTTTCGTTCTCTGCCCTTATACAAAAGTGAGAAGTGTTGTCTAGTCAGAGAAAATAAACTATCTCTGTCATGTCATGTTTAGCTAGTCAATATTTTCTAAATGTAGAACAATATTCTGTACATTTGTATGATAACTGCTATGGTTTATCATACAAAGGCACTGGAAAACAGAAACAAGTTTCCTCATACCATTCGGACGTGTCCATCAATCAAGGAACACGCACTTCGAAAATGTTATCTGTAGTTCCAACTAGCTGTAGAAAACTAGGCCTATCTGCAAGCTTGTATTCATTTATTCAGTTTAGTATTTGGAAATATTATGGATTAAAACAGGTTCATCACTGTGGTGAGCTCAATTCTATAATGACAATATCGTCATTGTAATTAATCTGAAATTATATCACAAACTCCATCCTTGTTATGCCTGATATTGCATATTTTGCTGTGCATACACGTATATCCTTTTAACATGTTCAATTTGCATCTAATCAATGTCTCGTTACTAGCATTATATGCATATTTAACTGAAAGTTTGACAGTGCTAGTCGGCAGTAAATATAATCAACACCAATCAGTGAACAATGACACTCCGCAGTAAATGTAATCAACATTAATTAATGGACAATGGCATTCCTCAGTAAATGTTACATACACTCATCATTACGTATTGCTTCGTTCATAACGGCGCATCTTAACATGGTGTCGAACAGAACAGTCACGGCAGAGGTCACGTGTCACCACACTGATTTACATCTATATACTCAAACAAAAATGATACATTCTTCACCGAAAGACCTGTGTATGTCGACTTTCAAGTCGCACCTAAATTTTTTTGAATGACAATTTTGAACCGCTTCTATCTAAAGGGCATGGATCATTGAATACTTTGTAAATATCACATTTCGGTAATTACTAAGGAACTATATTTATCCAATTATGTGTGGTTGTATGCAATTATTAAATAGAATTATTTTTACAGCCTTCGTCGGATAATGTGGCAGAAAAGATTTCGAGATCTCAGATAACATTCATAACTATGTCAATACAAGATACTATGAGATACGAACTTGTTGGTTTGTACTGACAAACCCACTTTTCTTTTCATTCTTTTGGCCGAAATTTCTCTCTCAGCATAGACAGGTGCGACGGTAAAATCAATTTAAATGTCTATATTTTACTTTTTATCAGAGGTATAGAGGAATGGTATCAGCATTCATATCATCTAAAATCATTTCTTTTTCTGGAATACGAGTAAACATTTCGACCTCTCCGTTGTAGTTTACAGGCTTTCGTCAGTCGACTGTACAGGAAAACTGCAGCACAATCTTGCCATAACAAGGAAACGAGCAATCCCTCGGTGAGGTCCAATTATTGAAATGAAATTTTGTTAATGAAGCCTGGCAATCTGTATTTTGGAAACCCTATGCTGTGTGATGTAAGATGTCAGTCATACACTCTGCTCCATTGTCCAAGGATGGGTGGTAGTCATACAATTTCTAGCACATGATTTGAGTCCATTATTGATATTTTGTCTTGAATGCCATTGTGGTTGATGAGCGACAAGGATATTGTCACATTCGCTTCATTATGTCTTGCATGCAACCAAGCCGTTGATGCAGTACATCAGGATTTGAATGTCTGCATAGCGCCAGCGGTACATATTCCACAGCGCACCCTTGATTTCATCTATAATATGTCTTTGGTCTCGTTCGATTTATGTTTTTTGAAATAAAGGATTGCCCATGTTCAGATAATATCAATAGAAACAATTATATTCAAACTTGCATTTCTGTTGATCGATAGAGGGATTGGCATCCCAAAAAAATGTATACTACGATAGAGCTTTCTGTCATTTTTACTTCCATTGGACGCGGTAAAGCTAGTGTGAAGTGGTAGCCCAGGCTGAGTATGGTTACCACCAGAATGAAATAAAGGGAATCGTGAGGAGTTATAACAACGTATTAGAACCAATTGTAAACTTGACCTCCGTCACAACATGGTTCCAAAACCATTGATATTTGACACAGCTCTTTTAACCAATTGTGAGTTCTTCCTTTTATCTAAGTTGGACAGCCCAACAGTCATTGATGCTTCATCGCTCTGGGTCCTCTGACTGGATATACGCGTGTACATGTCCGCTGTCGGGTTGGTTGTCAAAATGTGGTTTGGATATACAGTGTACTTAATTCTAGGACACGGGACTGTTGAATATACATTGTAGTATATATTGTATATCACGGATTCTATATAGTAGCTTTTGTAACAGTGGATAACCTTAAATATTTCTCGTCACAAACTGAAAATGAAAAGGGACCCTTTTAGTCTCTCCTCGAATTCCTCCTTCGAAACACGAAAGACTTGGTTGTTACCATCTATCTGAACAATTAAATACTGTAAAATAACTAATGCGATGTCACTGTGGAGTCACACATATCTTCCCTCCAACACTCTAGTTCATCGTCGTTTTCTCTTCTCATGTTTTCTGTGTCTTCACTGAAATCTAGTCTTTTTTTTTCCTGATGCGTCATTGAAAGTCCTTAACCGCTTTATTAATAATCCCAAGCTCTATATGTGATTGTTCCTATGCAAACCTATGTCATATGGTCGCCCACACTCCACCATTATTAACTCAATCTTCCGTAAAAACATGACTCTTGATGTTTCCAGAGATTTACATAAAATTCATGATTTACTGTAAAATTATGTAAATTATGTCACTCTATTGCATTCTTCCACATTCTTGCTATTGAAATGTTTGTCATATTTTATTTGAAAAGTGTGAGTCGGGTTTTTGTTGCCCTTAAATTGACAGCAGGTCCATTGTATAGAGTCCCAACTGAAGGTGCTATCCGTGGTAAATTGCAAGGTTATCTGCAGTATCTTGCATACACCTTTCGCTGTTTGTATTGTCAACCATCTGTATACTTCAGAAGAATGATGTGTGTCGTAAGGTCACTTGCTTAATACCGTAAAAACAACACTAAGCTGGTGCAGATCATAATGTCATTTTATAAGGTAAAATATACATATATTACGAACTTTTTTAGGACACCCATTTTCTTTACATAGAACGTGCAATATATCTACATACATGTATTGAAACGATCCATTGCTCTTAATTTAGACAGCAAATTGATTTAATAGCCACAATCTAACCTCGCGATCAAGCTATGCACTAAATACCCCAAATTCTAAATCGTCAAGGTTGTACGGCGACGAGAAGGTGACCAGGTTTTTATAGGTATTTCATGGATTCATTCGAGATACGCCTGCACATCAAACACATGAGATATTTTTGCGACTCTTATCTGTTCGATGTTAATGGATTTCATGAATGAAGCAGTCGATCCCAAATTTTTACACCTTTTATGGTTTTAATGATGCTCAACATTTGAAATACAATGAGAAGAAAGATAACTCCTGGTATATTCCTATACATTACAGGTATAATTTCGATGTAGAAGATATATCGACATTGACAAGAACAGCTTTAGTCATCGACCCCAGTCTCGTGATGTTGAAGGACAAACTTTCACACATGCGCATTGTAAGTACATTAATTAAGTTTGATTTATAAACGTTTGAACTTCAACGACTTGAAAAACTTTCCCCATATTTTCATTTCTTTGTCACAGCGGTTTGAAGTAAAATTTCAAGCTCTTCAAGAAGATGGTGTATTTTCCATTTATTGATGTGTTTGTGTTTATTGAAATAAAATACGTCTTTCATTTCCTTTAAACATTACACATCTATTTTGGTTTTGTATTCTTTTTCGATATATATATATATATATATATATATAAAGGGGGGGTGTAATTATAAGTATTGGAATTTTGTATCATAAACTTCGTTGTTCGTTATTGATAAAGGCTTAATCAGCATAAGATTTCCACTGGGAATATTCATTTGATTCCGTCCATTTGTGTGTCCGACGCATTTTGATATTTACTCAATAACTTTGTTTACACCTGGGACGCATATACGTCCCTGTTTTCACATAACGAGCTGTTTCGCAAAATGTCAGGTTACCTTATCTGAAAAGGATGCTTCAAATCTATTTTCGGATAACTACAGTCAGTTTCTATCCCCTTTTGCCACACACACACACACTAAAGTAAATATCTGTTTCCGCTCAATATCACAGTTTTTTCACATGAAAAGAAATTTGGTCGCATTACACCACCTTTTGAAAAAGGGTACTTTTATTGTTTTGTGGGAAATTTAGATCATGGTCACTGTTACAGAAAAGAGAGAATGGAAATATCTGGTTTTAGAGTGTTCTGGTTTTTTCCTCCACTTATTTTCGCCATCATACAGGCTAGATAATGTAGGATTGCCAGGGCCAGTTATTCGAAACTTTAACCATTGGTTAAGCTAATCAACGGTTAAATTGCATCTAACTATATCTTTTAAATGAGAAGTCTTCAGTCATAATCTGTGTACTTATTTGTAGCATATGAATCCAGCAGTGTAATGTAATTTAAATATTTACACAGAAATCTTATAAATCACGTTAATTGTCTCTCAAAATTTAACCACTGGTTAGCATAACAAGTGGTTAAAGTTTCGAACAACTGGCGCCTAGTGGCTAGTTACGACTGCAACAGAAGAGCTATTTTGTCCCGGAAGAGACAGTACAAAATAGCTCTTCCGTTATAGTCGTAACTAGACAATGAAGTTTTAAAAAGTAAGTTTATCTTCAAGTATCATCTGACTTTGATATGCCTTTGATTTTTGTTCAGAATCTGATAACGAGATATACGGAATATGGTAGTGACATCGACAATAATAACATGATGGCTGATTCCATTCGGTACGGCAGCGGCCATGTACATCTGGGACATGGTGTTTACGTACCAACCGACGATGAGGACATTCTAGGTGGGTCCGGGAGTGGCAGTGGAGAGGGTAGTGGTCAGACTGACAAAGGAACTATAGACGTCACCATCGATGGTAAAGGTAATGGTTTCATACAGCAGTTATCAATTTTTAGTCAAGTAATCATTTATTGTGTGTATGACGGTATCACTAGTTGATATTGTGATATGAGAAACTTGACTGATGTTGATGAAATAAAAAATACGAGTTAGAATAGAATATACTACAAACTTCTGTAAGCCGGCGTGGCCTAGTGGTATCGCGCTGGACTCCTGATCGGGAGGCCGGGGTTCGAGTCCCGCTCTGGTCATGCCGGTGTCCTGTCTTTCGGATAAGACAGTAAAAACCGAGGCCCCGTGTCGTGGTATGCATGGTACGCTAAATATCCCTCACTGCTTCGGGTGGGTCCGTTGCAAAGGTCAAAATTTGTATGCCCCGCATCAGGCAGATGCCATCACCATATACGTGAAATATTCGAGGTGTGACGTTAAACAAAAATCAATCAATTAAAAAAAAAACAAACTACTGCATTTAAAATCATTTGTGGACACAAATACCAGGCACTAAAATAAAAATACACATCTGTCTGTAGGTTTAAGGAGCTTAACATAGAACGACTGCACTAACATTTACTGAGATTCTGTCCATAACCTGAGGTTCTGTAATAATTGTGATCTAAGCTTGTCTACTATCTTATGTCCTATGAGCGCAAATGAAAATATTATCTGATGTCTATCTTCAAAAAAAAATGACAGAGTAAATATTCACTATTTTTGGTTTATATCCACTTGGTTTAGGTTACTATAACCATTCTTTAAATTCTTGTGTAAGACACATCTTGTATGTATTTGAATTTTACTACACATATTGCTCAATTGTTCTACAATATCCTTGAGCTTAAGTTTAAATGTTTTAATCATAAGAAAGAGAGATATGAGTTGTATTACCCTTATATTTACTTGAAAAGTGCAAAATGTTAAACAAGTTTTCTTTTATGATTGAATTTAACATTACTTATACTTTATATTAAAAATTGTATTGCAGGCCTTGTTCCTAATAAAAATAAGAAACCCATCACCAGAAATCAGACACCAGAGAATGCAGGAAGTCATGTGACATATTCAGTAACCACAGCATTGATAGCTTTCATCACCATGGTGACCCTGTTATAGTTTCACAGAGACATTTCATCATTATGACTTATAGTGAACATGGAGAAATCCATCCACTATAAAAATGTCATTCTCAAGTTGCCATAGACATGTATCTTGGTTTTATTCTCTAGATCATATGTATTAATTTACCATCAACTAATAGTACTATTTGGTTTTTGCCACTTGAAGCAATTAAGAGGAACTGACTTCTGGGGATGTAGTGTTTGGTTTAGATTTTGAGAGTCCTCCTCATTTTCTCATTATCCCTACCTCTGTTTAATGACCATGATTGAAATATCCCTTCTCCATAATAATGTCAGGTGAAAGTAGTCCACATAGAGTGATCTTGTCATACATACGAAGGTGTTACAAAAGACATATTGTGCATTTACACATGTGTTACAAATCACATGTGCACTAACACATGTTTTAAAAAAAGGATATGTTACAAACAGCATATGTGTTACAGTTACAGATTGTAACACCACCTCTATCTCGTAAATCCATTTTTATCAAATCCATCATTTCCCCATTGTAAATACTCACATACCATCATATTCCTTGAATACAATATAGGTGCTATTTTTCTGAGAAGTTTATGTAATTGTTTAGAAACCATTATTTCTTTTCTAGTATGATTTTGTGTGATTAACATTCTTGAAAAATAAAATGAGATTTTTGTAAAAATGGTACGCAAGTAAACTTCATATTAAAGTCGTAATCTTATTAATACAATGCATAATCAAGTTTGCTCTGTAAAATCATGTAATGTAAATTTACTTATTTTAGCGTCATTTTTTATTTTCATGCAGTATTGAGAAACACTGATTTAATTTATGATCAGTTATTTGTGATCAGTGCTATACATTGTTCTGAAATGTAATATCTGGAAGAATATTATCATTTTAACAGTAAGCTGGATGTTGGTTTACCGAAGATTAGGGTGAGGATTAAGTTGACTGTGTGATTACGGAAAATGATATGGATTCCTTGTAGATATATTTGTGTTTTAAAGTATTTGTATTGACCAAAGTAATTAAACTCCCAGTATTCCTCTAAAGAAATATGATTAATTTTATTTCTTCAGGAAACATCTTTTCTTGGGTGTTATGAATTATAGTTTTGGGATTTTGTTTCAGCATTTTGAATTGACCATTTAAAAAAGTAAATAGGAATTATTTTTGTATAATTGTAACAAAATTTGAACTTTCATGTAAACCAATTTGTATAGTAAATTTTTGACTATAAGATATATAATTTTACTTTTTATCAACCCCTGCACACATTGGTGATAGTTAAACTATCCCATTATGTTATATATAGTAAGTTCTTTAACCTGTAATTTTATGTACAGCTTTCAGATGCAGGCTTTGTAAAAACTTGAATGCAATTCCATTTGTACATAATCTAATGCATGTTTTCCATGTGTTGGGCTCAAAGCTCATTTTCATGTGTAGCTGTTGCCTGTGATATTGGGAGTAGTAAAAATGAAAAAAAAAATGGATGTAGTGTATTCACTCATATAATGCTAAGTGGTCAGTAATTTTTTTCGGGTAGCTTGAATTACTCCACCACTGAACTTTGTTCACCATCATTGAAAAGAAATAATTCTAGTATGGTAAGTAAGAAATCCCCAGGTAATAGATGTGATGACATTGTTAATTTATTCATCATCACAAATATGAAAATGCTAATTTATATTCTTAATGAGTATGAACTGAACCATATGATATAGCTAGGGTATTACTTGATATTGTATTTATTGTTACTGTCAAACTGACATGCATTTTCTACTCTGAAAAAAGAAAGAGAAAATAATTTTGGAGAGTTATTGTTGTTTAATGAAGGGATGCAACCTTTGATTGAATGAATTGTGTTATGATAAACAATGGCAGAGAAGTGCAAATATCTGAAGAGCTTTCATATTGAATTTCTGTATCAAGTCTTTGTTAAAAGTTGTTTCTTTATTGCTTTTAACACATTTGTAATAATCCAATTATAAATGTCTTCTTGTGTTTTCAGTCTTGGTTTAGATGTTTATTAATATTATCGATTATTCTACAAATTCTTGTAAAATTTTTATTGTCAATGTTTTCTTTAACATTTGTTTTGAATTTACAAAAAGGAAATACCTTGTAATAGGAATTTAGTTTTGGGTTGAAACTAAATGTGTCTTTCATTTGTTTTACAGCCTCATCATAATATATGTGTTTGATTGTTGTAACATGTGAAGTGTGAATGAGAAGTCATATGGACTGAATCTAGTGTTATATGTAGTCATGGGGCATTATGCATTCATGTTAGGCATAATACTTGAATTTAAATATGGTTCTTTATTTTTATCATGAAAGTCGGCCCATGCATATATAGATACAAGAATTTCTTCATTGACAGACATGGCTGCTTCTTGATAATCTCAATCCAGATTTTATATAAAATTATTTTTATCATTTGTTCCTTAATTCTCCTCTTAAGTAAGCTACAAAGCATAATACTACTTCGGGATCAATTTGTCATCTGTCTATCTGTTTATCCATCTGTTGGTTGGTAATATCAATGTTTTATTCTTCCTCTGATGATGCATGTTCTGTGGGAAACTTATAAAGTACAACTATAAACATATATTTATGTATGTACAAAAATAAAATACTTTAATAATATGTTGATTCATTTGTGTTATATGTATCAGAAATACTGTTATCAGATGTTCATTGTTTATGACTTCATAGCAGAAATGATCTTTCTCCAAAGTGAAAAACATTTTAGCTGTGTAAAACCATTTTTGTTAACAACTGGAAATCTATAAAGTAGATAACGTCAGATGAGGTAGGATTTGTGGTGTCTTTGGTGCATAATTGAGGTTTTTTTGTGTTGAATGTTCTGCAGTATGGAGTAAATGTTAACACTGATAGATATTGTGTATAAGACATACAGCTTATTTACTATATTGCTTCCATTAAAGTATATGTCCTAAGCTTTAATTACATATTGCTCTCAACATGATTTTTTATTTCAACTTGCATTTTATTGGTTTAAAACTGAATTCATCAAGATTTTTATCACTGGGAAAATCATTTTGCATTATGTTCATTTATATTTGTAGTACATTTACAAATATATGTTTGTTTTTATGAATTTCTTTTAAGTTCAAAAAGTATTTGATTTATCATCTCTTTAAAGATCATGAAATAGGTTTGTATTATATACTTTGGACAACAGTAAGATCTACAGAGAACATTTCATTTTATTGATAAATTGTCTGTCGAATTGTTTATTTTGTCTATTTCTGAACTGTTGAATAAAAACGAATAAAGTGTAATACCATGTTTATTATGGTTTATGAGCATCTTAAAGTTGAAATAGTATAAGAGTACGAATAGTTCAGTCAATAATGAATATGACAAGCAATGGTGTCTGGAAGGCCCCAAGTTCAAGCCCAATCAATGACTTGTCTTCGTCTTTTGGATTGGACAGTAAACACCAAAGCCCTGTATCATCAGACGTTGGAACGTCAAAGATCCCTCACGACTTAGGTGGGACAGTTGACGTCAAAGACCCCTCACGGCTTTGGGAAGGACAGTTGGAACGTCAAAGATCCCTCACTTCTTCGGTTGGGACTGTTGGAACGTCAAAGATCACAGCTTCGGTGGGGACCGTTGGAACGTCAAAGATCCCTCACTGCTTCGGTTGGGACTGTTGGAACGTCAAAGATCCCTCACTGCTTCGGTTGGGACTGTTGGAACGTTAAAGATCCTTCACGACTTCGGTGGGGACCGTTTGAACGTCAAAGATTCCTCACTGATTCGGAATGGGACCATTGCAAAGTTTGAAGTTGAAGATGAGGTGCTCAACTGGTGACCAAAAGGTCCCGGGTTCGACTCTCACCATAGGCACACCGATGTTCTATCTTTCCAATGAGACAGTAAAGACTGAGGTCCCGTGACGCGTGAAAGATTACTCACTGCTTCGGGATGGTCCGCTGTAAAGTTATAAATTTCTAAGCATTACATGGAGCTGGTGCCGTCACCATATACGTGAAATAACCGTTAAATGGTGTAAAACAATCATCAATCTTCGTTTTTGGCATACAGCAATATCATGACAATCAGTATTTTAATTAAGCTTGTTCACAAAAATACCCGATCATAGACAAATTTTTTTCAATTATTTATTTATGTGATTGCTTTGGTGAAACAGAACCACAAAAACACAAAGTAATGCAGATTTGATAATTTGTACACCTGTGAAAGTAACCAGGTTCCTTTTCTTGGAACAAAGAACCAAGTGGTCTAATATTATACATAACTCCAGAATAAGACTATACATATTCACTTTATTTCCTTTGATGAGTATTTTAGTCTACATGTAGGAAACTTTCGTAACATTATTATTTTACAGCTAGATAGCCATAATATAAACAAGTATTCTGAGAGTACTGCTGAAGCAATACATATCCCTTACTTGTTCCAGTAAGTTCAATAAGGAGCTATGTGGGTTAGGACATGAACTCTGTCAGTAATAGTTCAACAATCATCGTCGGAAGCCCACGGTCGGATGTGCTTCTCTTACCGAAATGTCTATGAATTGTCCCACGGGAGGTCAGAGAAGCTCAAATGACCGTGGGTTTCCGACGATGGTCAACATTTCAATGACACAACTACAAGTTGATCTGTAACTTACCAACGCCATGTATCATCTTATTGTATCACGGGAGAAAATATCCGGAAAAACGAGTATCATGTGCCGTAATTAGGGATAATATAATATTATCCAAATTTCCTGTAAGAGCTTAAATGGAAAAAAAAATCAGCATGGGCTTTTGAGTTCAGAATCAAAAGACATCTCCTTCTCTACGTCGCAATATCGTTGGATTCAAAGTGTGTTATTTGAGTTATATGGTAACAATGTTTTCTCTTTTCATTCTAAGTTCAGATACTGCGACATTGACCATTTGCTCCTAAAATGAATAGGCATTTTAATATCTTCATATTAACTACGTATATCCAAATATGGTTTATATCTGATATATGGTATTTAAATTACCATCCGGAAGCCATGTTTTAACCGTATTTTCATTCTAAGCTCCGATGGTGTGACTTTAACCTTTAACCTAATCATCTATAAGCTTGTTCATCTATACATAACGAAGCCGGCGTGGCCTAGTGGTATCGCGTCGGACTCCTGATCGGGAGGCCGGGGTTCGATTCCCGCTCTGGTCACGCCGGTGTCCTGTCTTTCGGATGAGACAGTAAAAACCGAGGCCCCGTGTCGTGGTATGCATGGCACGTTAAAGATCCCTCACTGCTTCGGGTGGGTCCGTTGCAAAGGTCAAAATTTGTATGCCCCGCATCAGGCAGATGCCGTCACCATATACGTGAAATATTCGTGGTGTGACGTAAAACAAAAATCAATCAATCAATCAATCTATACATAACGAAATGTATTTGGTTTGAGTCTGGTGTATGGTTCTTTTGTTATCATCTGGAAATCATTTTGTGACGCACAGCGAGTTGGTAGAGAATTATAAACTAGATCGACATCGATATGCATGGCCTAGTATATACATACCATATATACCGACTGTGATTCTTAGATTTCTGTATTATTTTTGTTATACCCCCCTCACACTCATTCGGAGTCAGCAGGAATTAAGCAGAACAAGCCGGAAAACAAAATCCGGCCCATATTCCGAAGGGAAATCAAATTGGCATCTGTTCTTACAGCTTTGTAAGAATGCCGTTCCAATACTTAGAATGTACATGTACTTCGAACGATTCTTGTACATTCCGGGTGTAATAAGCTCGAATGTAGTTTGAACATAGTAGGATTATTTAGAATGCTGTTAGAATCCAATCAAAACATTTAGAATGCATTTCAACTGCAGAACGACTACGGTTGGCATTGTAAGAATGCCGTTCGAATATTTAGACTGTATTTCGAAGCTGTCTCGAACGATTTATGAATTCAGCCGTCACCAGCCATCGTGTGAAACCAAAGGGTAGATGGTACCTCACAAGTACGATCTACCCCGTGGGTTTCACACGATGGTTACCAGCTCCCTCTTGCACTTCTTGGTACATGTAGTCTCAATGGGCGGAATTTCATCATCATTGCCAGAGGAGGCCTGTGCTGCTAGCAGATGGACCTCGGCCACTATGTCCCTCTGGGAAGCAGGTGGAGGTGTTATGGACAAGGTGCTGAGGCAATTTAACCAACTGGGTCCGGTTTCCTGTTCTTCATGTTCTTGGATAACACATGGTCTCTAACCCGTTGGCAGCAGTTGAATATTTCCTCGGCATGGCGCGGCTTTATACGAAGGACTACCATTTGGGTTTCCCTTCAAATGCGATCAAAATGTCTCGAATGATTTGAAAATGCCATAATGCTATTTAGAATGTAGTCAGGATGCAGTTGGAATACAGTTCAAATGTTGTTCGATATTTCTCCCCTACGAATGCTCCTCGAAAGTTTTAAGCATGAGCAAAATATTCGAACTGGTCACAAGAATGGACCAGAATAGATGTATTAGGAATGCAAAAAGAATATTTAGAATGCACTTCGAATATCCAGGAATATACCACGAATTTTCATCCTGACGACATTCCGGCTAATTTCTGCCACATTACTGTGACTAGGGTTTTAGATAAGATCAAACCAATCTATATGGCCCAAATGCAGCGGAATAAATGGTAACTAAAATACAATAGTATCATACTTTCTATTACTTACTCTACCATTCTTATGATCAGATTTATTCACTGTTGTACCTAACAAACTTGATCTGGTGCATACGCGGATCTAAGGGTGTAAGAGGGTTTGGACCCCATTCCTCTTATAATTCGTAAAAAAAAAATGGCATTTTCCCATTTCCTCATATGATTTACCGAAAATCATAACCTCGACACCCCACCCTTTTTCTCTGGAAAAATCTGGATCCGCCCATGTGGTGCTGTCTAAAAGACTAGTAAGAAGTATGTTTCCATTGTTTTGGACGAGTTAAAACGTTTTTGAATGGAGTGACTGGTTTTATACAATAATTAGT
This sequence comes from Pteria penguin, assembly GCA_035048485.1. Lineage (NCBI taxonomy): Eukaryota > Metazoa > Mollusca > Bivalvia > Pterioida > Pteriidae > Pteria > Pteria penguin. The sequence continues at coordinate 40,929,321 of CM068583.1, forward strand.
CCGAGATTCTCTTCCCTTAAACTCATATAGTCGATAACTGGCATTGTGTGGGTTTGGGTCTGACAGATAAATTTCAAGCAAAAGTGAGATTTTATAAAGGCAAGACAAATACCATACATATACAATGTACATACTTATTTAAAGAGGGCCGTAGGTATAAATAGAGGTGGGCGTGAAAAAAATTGAAAATGACCGTTTTCTGTGCACGCTCATCTGACATGAAGAACATTCTTTTTATCAAGAAATCTAGAATTTTTGTAAACCTTGAAATTTGTCATGGGTGTTCATTCTGGTTTCATTTCTACTGTACCAAAATATTGTTCAGGTAAAATCTTTGATTTTAGTGAAATTACGTACTGAACAATCTAAGCGAACGAACGAAATTCAAACTAGACCTCCTCCTGCTTATGGTAAATCTGACCTTACTAGGGTCAGAACAAGAATGTAAACAAAACAAAAGCACGTGCTTGTTCAAAGAAATACGAAATAACCAAACTTACCATAGCACGTATGATCTATATTCCGAATCGCATTGAAAAGAAATAAATGAATGCGAAGAAATTATTTATTCCACTTCTAATTTGCTTACAACACATTATGTTTGAATGTTTCACATTTGTCACAGTATTTATTTACATAATATTTCATAGATATTTATCATGCCCATCGATGTCCCATGTATTCCCTGCCATCTGGATTACGATACAGATCCCTAACAAGTCCCAATACACATTCAGGCATTATTTCTCTCAGTGTGTAAACTTCTCTGAGGTCACGGGGTTGGAATATTCTGGTTCAGGGTCATTATTTCCATTGTCGCGATTATCGTGTTATATTCTTATAATGGTCTTATTTTAAGACTCATCTTTGATCATTCAGATGTTCAAATACTAATGGTCCTATATTTTCTCGAAATGAACTAAACCGAAACCAGGAAATCGAGATGAAAGTTACGAAATGTTTCTTTATCAGAAATAACTGCATGAAAAAAGATTTATAGTTTCCAATTAGCATTCTATTGCCGCATCCATGACATCGTCACAAATATCACTGAATTTCACTGAATTAGTCTATAATATAACAGGTGCATGTAAGCATATTAAATTTCTGGTCCTATTCCTGGTCTCCCATGTTGGTAGGTTGATTGGTGTTTTACGTCGCTTTCAACAATTTTTCAGTTATATCGCGTCATGGAAGCAGGAGGTAACCCGGATCGTCGGCGCCGCAAGTCAAGCTACACCAATCCTGCCCCTTGGTCTCTCAGACAGAGACATATATACACGTATATATGTCTCTGTCTCAGGTATTAATAATTTACTTAAAAGGAAAATTCGAAGGTTAGAATAAACAACCATCAGTATATATTATATATTCTATGTTTGTTTTATTTCCTCTCAATTTCCTAATGGTGATAGACCAAATAACATATGTAGAAAAATGAAAAGAACTGGACATAAAAATCGAAAAAACCTAGCAGTACATGTATTACCAGTTTATGTAATAATGTTTACAATTTACATTGTGGTCATTCTAAGAGTGAAGCGACTATTAATAGAAGTATAATCCCCTTCCCCTTTTGGGCAAAGGGGGCGCTGGATCCGCCGTTGGATAGATCCCGGAACATTACTGGGAAAAAAGGAAAGTCGAGTTATCTCTCTTACATACATAGCACGACGGGGCTTTGTGTGTTGGTTTTTATTGTTGTATATGCCTTTAATAATTGATTCAATAGTATTTTTATCCTATCTGATATGAATTTTAAGAATATTTGCATGTTTGATCAAATGTTTACACAAAACATTGTTTGGCCAATTTCCGTCAAAATCGGCAAATTTCCCCCGTCAAAGGTGGCGCTAGATACGCCAATGGTATATAGCGTGAAATCAAATGATTAAAATAATTTTTTGCAGCTCCCCCTCCCTCGTTAAATTTACGTTTTAGTCTTACAAAGCTAATATGTGTTTTCCATACAACATGCCATTCCATCTGTTTACCTCTGAGATTGCAAGATACAATGTCACAAATTTGTGCTTATAAAGATACTCTGTGTGATTGTATCATATGTAAAGTATAACAATAATGATCACTTTGCCTAGTATTTGTTTGTGTGATAGAAAGAGGCATAGGATATTCATCACATAGTATAAAAATGCACGAGTAGAACTTCAGTGTAAGAATTGAAGAAGGCCAAAAATACTAGCCATGCACCATCAAATTTGTGAGAAAAAAAATCTCATTTGATATATGTTCAGACGACCCCTGCATTTGTTTTCAACAGATTTTTACTGTAACATAATGGTAACTCCAGTGTCTTAAGAAGGATTGTCATTTTTCTGAATTGTTTTTTGCCTTCTTTCCTTCCGTAGTCATTTCCACGTACTTTTTTTTGGGTCATTTTCATCCTTTATGTAATTTAGGAAACCAATGCATTTCTTTGATAAACATGTATCTCAAAAAATTGAAATACGAAGTTTCGTAAAAATCTTCGGTGTATTACACATAATTAATTTTAAAACTCGGGAAGACTGTTTCGCAAAAATATTTTCGGTGTATATCACCCCTGCCTCATACATTCTTACGTGTATTTATTGTTTTATTAACAGAATTTAATTTTGATAAACATATTTAGAAGGAGCATACATAATATTTAAAGGACTGAGCAACAAGAGTATATCTTTTATAAAGCTCTCTCCTTTTCCCATCAAATTGTTAAGGTCATTATGTATAAATATATAGTTAGAAGTTGACAACCGTATTCCTAATTACCAATACTGGCAAAAACGGATTCGCGATTCATTTATATTTGATTTATTAGTCATTCAGGATCAAACATGCAAATATTCTTAAAATTCATATCAGATAGAATAAAAATACTATTGAATCAATTAATAAAGGCATATACAACAATAAATACCCACACACAAAGCCCCGGGCGCAACTTTCTTTCTCCGGGCTGCTCCGGGCTGTTTTTAGCATGACCCCATATCATCAGTAAACCGGAAGTTCTGATTGATAAATAAAAACAAAATATATAGGCCTAAATTAGAACTTATATAAAACAAAGCACACAAAAATAAAGAAATGGAATTACTTCGCACAATCAACTCCTGCGAGTAAAAGTGAAGGAAATATTCTATGGCTGGATGAAATTTAATATTTTTTCATCGAATTTACTCTGACCTAAAAAGGTAAGAACAAATCAACAATATTACTAAATCTAGGTAAGCTTATTACTATTAGAATTTAAACCCCGATGAAAACAGTAATGTAAATCTAATGTTGAATTTATTTTGTTTTCTCTTTTCTTTGACAGATGGCTGGCGTAAAGAGTAGTGCCTAGTGGTTGTACGTGGTCGGTCGTGGAGCAGTAACTGATTCGACACTTTGGTTTTATTTAATATTTCTAATCAAATTTGGGCAGGGTAAGTGTATTTCTCAAAATTCTATTTGCATGATATAGAGAGTAACTAGTTAACTTATTGACTTAATTTCTTTCTCAAATTGTGGTTAGTGAATCAATATCAACAAACACCACATTCAAAGAAAAAGCGGTTCTACTACTTACCGAAATGACCCGGAATTACCGAAATGACCCAGTATTTACCGAAATGACTCAATAAGTTACCGAAATGACCTGTTTTTCATTCTTATTTCACCTGATATGGAAAGAAGGGCGATAGTTACATGTTATAGATGACTTTTCATGCAAATACCACCTTGCAATAAATAATACCGATGGCTGGAACGGCGGTCGTGTACCCAAAGTGATATGGCTATATACACGACCGTTGTGTATATAGCCATATCACTATAGGTACACAACCGTCATGTATATAGCCATATCACTTTGGGTACACGACCGTCGTGTATATAGCCATTTCACTTTAAGTACAGGACCGTCATGTAAATAGAATACTGGTTTATGTACATGACCGTGTGTGAATAGCATTGGCCTACTACAGTACTTCATTCTACACGGATGGTAATCTCTTTTGAGATTCTTGCATGTGGCTGTTTTATTATGCTGTCGTTTACTATTGCCATGCACTGGCGAGTGGCAATAGTAAATGACAGCATAATAAAACAGCCACGTGCAAGAATCTAAAAGAAATTACATGGATGTTTTTTTTTTTCTGGTAAAACATATTATTGGAATATTGAACTTGGTGGAAGGAGTACTTATATGTACTTTAGCATTTTTAATTGTAAAAAGATACATATTTCATACATTCTGATGTTCATTTAACATTTCAGTGATTCTTCTTGCTCAAATTCTTCTGTTTTACCTTGGTTGAGTGACCTTACCATGAAACAGCGAGAGCATCAAGTGTATTGCTCATTCCATCATTCTGTCATTCCTTTACAAGTTACATACATAGTTTCTGGATAATAAATCAAGTGTATTTTTATTAAATTATACAATCTCTAGATATGTTGTTATTCATCAAGAGAGGAAGAAGCCTGTAAATTTTGAGGTAGGTCATTCAAAGGTCAAGGTCACAGTTCCTGAACTCAGACTGAAAATGAGTAAAGTTTATGATTTCTGGATTAGAAGCCTAATTCCTTTCAAAGAAATCAAACCAACTTTGGGTATGTTGAATAATAAAAAAAAAAGATTATGATATTGTTACATTGTACTTGCTTATTAGGAGAACAAAAATTCTATTAGTTTTGAGGTCAAAGGTCAAGGTTACATTTCATGACCTTATGCTGAAAATATGTGATATTTAGTCATTGACTCCTAACACTGTTACTGAGATACACCTAATATGACTAGCAATACTGTATGTGTACATGTACTGGTATAAGCGGGATTCATATTTTACTGTTTTTTTAAGCAGAGTTAGCTATGTCCTCTGTACATTTATTCATGACTTCATGACTATGCTTATAAAAATGTATGCAGATTTAAAAAAAAAGGGCAGTTGCAAGTCTTTCTAATTCATGATTATGTTTATATCACAAACTCCTGCTTTAAACATTTTGTGCTAAAATTTGGTTGTGCTAAAACACTTTCAATCTAGAAATAATCATTAAATGATTAATGCTTAATCAGAACCCTTTGATGCCACATCCAGTAGACATAATCAAAACTGTCTGATGCCACATCCAGTAGACATAATCAGAACCGTCTGATGCCACATCCAGTAGACATAATCAGAACCCTCTAATGCCACATCCAATAGATGTAATGCTTATCAGAACCCTCTGATGCTACATCCATTAGATGTTAAGCTTTATGAGAACCGTCTGATGCCACATCCAGTAGACATAATCAGAACTGTCTTATGCCACATCCAGTAGACATAATCAGAACCGTCTGATGCCACATCCAGTAGACATAATCAGAATGGTCTGATGCCCCATCCAGTAGACATAATCAGAACCCTCTAATGCCACATCCAATAGATGTAATGCTTATCAGGACCCTCTGATGCTACATCCATTAGATGTTAAGCTTTATGAGAACCGTCTGATGCCACATCCAGTAGGCATAATCAGAACTGTCTGATGCCACATCCAGTAGACATAATCAGAACCCTCTGATGCCACATCCAGTAGACATAATCAGAACCGTCTGATGCCACATCCAGTAGACATAATCAGAACCCTCTGATGCCACATCCAGTAGACATAATCAGAACCCTCTGATGCTACATTGAATAGATGTAAAGCTTTATGAGAACCCACTGATGCCACATCCAGTAGACATAATTAGAACCCTCTGATGCCACATCCAATAGACATAATCAGAACCGTCTGATGCCACATCCAATAGACATAATCAGAACCGTCTGATGTCACACCCAGTAGACATAATCAGAACCCTCTGATGCCCCATCCAATAGACATAATCAGAACCGTCTGATGCCACACCCAGTAGACATAATCAGAACCCTCTGATGCCCCATCCAATAGACATAATCAGAACCCTCTGATGCCCCATCCAATAGACATAATCAGAATCGTCTGATGCCACATCCAGTAGACATAATCAGAACCCTCTGATGCCCCATCCAATAGACATAATCAGAACCCTCTGATGCCCCATCCAATAGACATAATCAGAACCGTCTGATGCCACACCCAGTAGACATAATCAGAACCGTCTGATGCCACATCCAGTAGACATAATCAGAACCCTCTGATGCCACATCCAGTAGACATAATCAGAACTGTCTGATGCCACATCCAATAGATGTAAAGCTTTATGAGAACCCTCTGATCCCACATCCAGTAGACATAATCAGAACCCTCTGATGCCACATCCAATAGATGTAATGCTTATCAGAACCCTCTGATGCCACATCCATTAGATGTAAAGCTTTATGAGAACCCACTGATGCCACATCCAGTAGACATAATCAGAACCCTCTGATGCCACATCCAATAGATGTAAAGCTTTATGAGAACCCTCTGATGCCACATCCAGTAGACATAATCAGAACCCTCTGATGCCACATTCAATAGATGTAATGCTTATCAGAACCCTCTGATGCCACATCCAATAGATGTAAAGCTTTATGAGAGCCCACTGATGCCACATCCAGTAGACATAATCAGAACCGTCTGATGCCACATCCAGTAGACATAATCAGAACCATCTGATGCCACATCCAGTAGACATAATCAGAACCCTCTGATGCCACATCCAGTAGACATAATCAGAACCCTCTGATGCCACATCCAATAGGTGTAAAGCTTTATGAGAATGTCTGATGCCACATCCAGTAGGCATAATCAGAACCCTCTGATACCACATCCAATAGATGTAAAGCTTTATAAGAATGTCTGATGCCACATCCAGTAGACATAATAAGAATCCTCTGATGCCACATCCAATAGATGTAAAGCTTTATGAGAACCCTCTGATGCCACATCCAGTAGACATAATCAGAACCATCTGATGCCACATCCAGTAGACATAATCAGAACCCTCTGATGCTACATCCAGTAGACATAATCAGAACCTTCTGATACCCCATCCAATAGATGTAAAGCTTTATGAGAACCCTCTGATGCCACATCCAGTAGACGTAATCAGAACCGTTTGGTGCCACATCCAGTAGACATAATCAGAACCCTCTGATGCCACATCCAGTAGACATAATCAGAACCCTCTGATACCCCATCCAATAGATGTAAAGCTTTATGAGAACCCTCTGATGCCACATCCAGTAGACATAATCAGAACCCTCTGATGCTACATCAGATCTGATCTACATCCAGTAGATGTACCGGTAATGCTTATCAGAACCCCCCACAGTAGACATAATCAGAAAAGGATGTGGCTTGACCCGGAAATTGAACCCAGAACCTTCTGCTATTAAGGCAGACGCTATGACCATTGAGCTATCTGGGCCGAAATCCGTCACACTCCTCCCCTGCGAGAGGTTTCCAACTGTGGAAACTGCAACACACAACAGCCCTGAGTGATCGTTAGATAAAATATCATTTAGCCATTTGGATTTTTAAAATGCAGATTCTTTAACCAAATATGTATATCAATAGTCATATTTGGAATTCTTAGGAGTCAATAGAAAATATGAAATAAATGTTTGCAACTTATTTTATTAGGAACTAATCACACAAAAAATCATTTAATCACATTTTTAATTTTTATGACTACAAGGACTAAAAATTTTGAAAAACAAGCATGAAAGTAACAAAATTACTTGTAAGCATTTTTATTTAAACTAAATTCTTTAAAATTACTCATGTTAATTTAAAATCAGTTAAGCACTACAAAAATAATGACCAAAAAACATCTGAAGCATTTGATAATTGATGTAACACAATAGTACTGTAGACTAAAGCACATGTATGATTCACACTGACTGAACACTGCAAGTGAAATTAAAAAACAAAAAACATTAATAATGAATTTTGATAAATGATAAGACAAGTTTCGTTCTATGAGTTGAAGAAGAAGTGAAAACAAAACTACATTTAGATCGATCTGCCTTGGCCATCATGTCATATTTATATAGAAACAGAAGTCATGTCATGTCATGGAGCATGCTTTGTGTAATTCCTGTATGAGTTTTGGTGAAGATTAAATGAAAACAGTTTGTCTTTTTCATTTTTTATTAACATATGGCAAATGGGCGAAAGGGTAGCACTCGCACAGCAACCCAAAAATTGTTACCCTCACAGTACGTAAACATGCAACTCGTGAGGGCTGGCCATGGCATCATATGTAAAAAGCAGGAGGAAAAGATGTGGCCAGACCCAGGAATCAAACCCAGACCCTTTTGCTATCAAGAGAGGTGCTTTTACTATTGAACTATCTGGGCTAATACCTGTTCATCAGAGATTAAAAGAAAAGCATTATTCTGAGATTCACATCAAACTAGTTCTGAACAAAATAGAAGTGTGTTTGTAGTAAATCTTTGTTAAGTAAGATTACTATGAGAAAGAAATTGATGCATATGATATGAAATACTACAAGTTTCCAATTTTATTTTAGGTTACTATTTTCGTAATCTTCAGAGACAGATATTAAAACATCATCATGCCATCAGGTAAAAAGGACCTTTACATCGCAGCATCCTTGAGTGGACTAAATGATTACTCAAAACTACCTGCAAAAATGGCAACTAATAACCCAAAAATGTAAGTACCCTACTCAAGTACACACATGGTATACATAATAACGGAGCCTGTTGGATCAAAATGTCAAAGTGATAGATGTAATAAAAAAGAACTTCATACAAAACATGAAATGCCTATAAGGTTTATTGTTGGTGTCCAATTTGTTTTTACCAGTAGTTACATGTATTTAAGGTACGGTTTTATGTTACCTATGGCAAGGATCTCTTCTACCACCCAGTCATTTGTCTGTCCTGTCCAATAATGTTCTGTCTTGTCACTATATTTTTATGTCCACTGCATATGAAATTTGGAGGAGTGTGTAAGAATCACTGTGTCCATCCTTCCATATTTCTGTTAACATCATATCTTTAAAACCCTTTGATAAATTTCAATAAAACATTGCTGTGTGCAGTTTTCGAGGAAGAGATATTCCTGTTGTCCTGTTAATTTTGCCTGAGGTATGGCACTCGACGCATAGAATTTGTATTGCATTTGTTAAACTTGACATCGCAACTTGTCTTAAACAAGTGTTAGGATTTTTGTACGCCCGCATTTAAAAATTTGGGCATATTATGCAATACCGCTGTCTGTCCATCCGTCCGTCTGTCGTACCGTGCGTCCATTCTTGTGTTGACATAATGAGAAAAAAGTCCGGAACAATGTTTGACCAAGGTTTATTCCCAAAGTAGGTCACGATGTACCAATCCAAATGAATGCAAACTGAACTTGTATAGCTTGTGACTAAATGAAAATAAAGTCAGGAAAACTGATGTACTTTAAGCCATAAAGTAAGTCATGTACACCAATATTACTGAAATGCAAATTCACTCTATCGCTTTTAAAAGGAACTTTGTAACCAAATTTCATCGGTTTACATACATCTGCTACAATAATAGTCTGGAAAACATGGCCTGGACGGACAGACAGCGCCATTACATACATGAAATACGTCCTGTCATAAGACTGGTGTGTATAAACCATGTAATACATCTTCCTAGATCAAATAACATTAAAAAAATGGCATAAAATCCGATAAAGAAATAAAAATACATTTTGACATTGTAAAACATTTATTTAGTTTTCAAAAACAGTTTAACATAAAATACGCTGTTCTTATACATGTACTTAGTTATAATTTCATGTTTGTTTACATTTAAAGTAATCTATTTGTTGTGACTAGTTGTTTCCGCTAAAATCGTTTCTTCTTATCCTTAACTAAAGGGGGAACAAAACTTTTGATGGTGTCGTATGAAAGAATGTGGCTTGCAGTTGTGCATGTGGGTTTCAAAGTTGGGGTCAGGCCTCTGGGGTGGAGGAAAATGGGCGGGGTCGGAAAAGCTTGTCCGGGCTTCTCCTCCTCAACTAAAGGGGGAACAAAACTTTGATGGTGTTTTATGAAAGGGTGTGGCTTGTAGTTGTGCATGTGGGTTTCAAAGTTGGGGTCAGGCCCCTGGGGTGGGGAAAAATGGGTGGGGTCGGAAAAGCTTTTCCGGGTTTCTCCTCCTTAACTAAAGGGGGAACAAAACTTTTGATGGTGTCATATGAAAGGATGTGGCTTATGGTTGTGTATGTGGGTTTCAAAGTTGGGGTCAGGTCCCTGGGGTGGGGGAAAATGGGTGGAGTTGGAAAAACTTGCCTGGGCTTCTTTTCCTTAAATAAAGGGGGAACAAAAGTTTTGATGATGTCATATGAAAGGATGTGGCTTGTAGTTGTGCATGTGGGTTTCAAAGTTGGGGTCAGGCCCCTGGGGTGGGGAAAATGGATGGGGTCGGAAAAGCTTGTCCGGGTTTCTTCTCCTTAACTAAAGGAGGAACAGAAGTTTTGATGGTGTCATATGAAAGGATGTGGCTTAAAGTTGTGTATGTGAGTTTCAAAGTTGGGGTCAGGCCCCTGGGGTGGGGGAAAATGAGTGGGGTCGGAAAAGCTTGTCTCGGCTTCTCCTTAAATAAAGGGGGAACAAAACTTTTGATGGTGTCATATGAAAGGATGTGGCTTGCAGTTGTGCATGTGGGTTTCAAAGTTGGGGTCAGGCCCCTGGGTGGGGGAAAATGGGTGGGGTCGGAAAAGCTTGTCCGGGTTTCTTCTTCTTAACTAAAGGAGGAACAGAAGTTTTTATTGTGTCGTATGAAAGGGTGTGGCTTGTAGTTGTGCATGTGAGTTTCAAAGTTGGGGTCAGGCCCCTGGGGTGGGGAAAATGAGTGGGGTCGGAAAAGCTTGTCTCAGCTTCTCCTTAAATAAAGGGGGAACAAAACTTTTGATGGTGTCATATGAAAGGATGTGGCTTGCAGTTGTGCATGTGGGTTTCAAAGTTGGGGTCAGGCCTCTTGGGTGGGGGAATCCTCCGTAACTAAAGGGGGAATAAAACTTTTGATGGTGTCATGTGAAAGGATGTGGCTTGTAGACCACATTTAAACATGATGCGTGTGTATCATGCACCCGTTAGCGGTGCCCTATTTTCACTAAATATGGCACAAAGAAAGACTGTCATGTGTAGACTGCATGAAGAGAGATGATTGATACACTTAAAATTTTCCAAGAGTTAAGGCCCCTGACGCTTAGGAATTCTAATATTACACATGTTAACCTTGTTATTGTTGTCAGTGTTACTACCACCTACTACAGTGAGTAACCATTTGATTGTTTCTGATGTCGCACCAATGACATATATACATTGATGGCAGATTGAACATCCGTTCTTAACATACTTACTGCTATATATTAACATATGTATAATAAAGATTATATGCAATAAAGATGAATATGTTTGTTTTCGTATGTTTGTATCCATTCTTCATGCTTCCCTGTAGGTCTTGAATTCTGTTCCCACATTCAGTTTTCTTATAAATTTCTTCTCTTCCACACATTCTTGTTCATGATAGAGAAATGTGCTACTGATTGAACGTGACGAGGATATTAGTGGACACCTCTAGTATGCTTGTGCTAAGATTTTAATGGAAGCAAGGTGTAATGTGGGAGTGGAGTATTGGTACATGTACTACTCTGTGGGTTAGCTCTTATTTTTCTGTTTCTATCGGAGTTGGTATAACTCTGTTGATACAGGGTTTATCTTGTGACGGAGAAGTTTCAAGGTTGGTATAACTCTGTTGATATAGGGTTTATCTTGTGACGGAGAAGTTTCAAGGTTGGTATAACTCTGTTGATACAGGGCTTATCTTGTGACAGAGAAGTTCCCAGGTTGGTATAACACTGTTGGTATAGGGCTTACCTGGTGGCGGAGAAGTTCCCAGGTTGGTATAACACTGTTGGTACAGGGCTTGTCTTGTGAGGGAGAAGTTCCCAGGTTGGTATAACTCTGTTGGTATAGGGCTTATCTTGTGAGGGAGAAGTTCCCAGGTTGGTATAACACTGTTGGTACAAGGCTTATCTTGTGAGGGAGAAGTTCCCAGGTTGGTATAATACTGTTGGTACAGGGCTTATCTTGTGACAGAGAAGTTCCCAGGTTGGTATAACACTGTTGGTATATTGCTTATTTTGTGACAGAGAAGTTCCCAGGTTGGTATAATACTGTTGGTATAGGGCTTATCTTGTGACAGAGAAGTTCCCAGGTTGGTATAACACTGTTGGTATAGGGCTTATCTTGTGGAGGAGAAGTTCCCAGGTTGGTATAACACTGTTGGTACAGGGCTTATCTTGTGACAGAGAAGTTCCCAGGTTGGTATAACACTGTTGGTACAGGGCTTATCTTGTGGTGGAGAAGTTCCCAGGTTGGTATAACACTGTTGGTACAGGGCTTATCTTGTGGCAGAGAAGTTCTTAGGTTGGTATAACACTGTTGGTATAGGGCTTATCTTGTGGCAGAGAAGTTCCCAGATTGGTATAACACTGTTGGTACAGGATTTACTTTCTGAGGAAGAGGTTCCCAGGTTGGTATAACACTGTTTGTACAAGGCTTATCTTGTGAGGGAGAAGTTCCCAGGTTGGTATAACACTGTTGGTATAGGGCTTATCTTGTGGCAGAGAAGTTCCCAGGTTGGTATAACACTGTTGGTATAGGGCTTATCTTGTGGAGGAGAAGTTCCCAGGTTGGTATAACACTGTTGGTATAGGGCTTATCTTGTGGAGGAGAAGTTCCCAGGTTGGTATAACACTGTTGGTACAGGATTTACTTTGTGAGGAAGAGGTTCCCAGGTTGGTATAACACTGTTGGTACAAGGCTTATCTTGTGAGGGAGAAGTTCCCAGGTTGGTATAACACTGTTGGTACAAGGCTAATCTTGTGAGGGAGAAGTTCCCAGGTTGGTATAACACTGTTGGTACAAGGCTTATCTTGTGGAGGAGAAGTTCCCAGGTTGGTATAACACTGTTGGTACAAGGCTTATCTTGTGAGGGAGAAGTTCCCAGGTTGGTATAACACTGTTGGTACAGGGTTTACTTTCTGAGGAAGAGGTTCCCAGGTTAGTATAACTCTGTTGGTACACAGGGCTTATCATGTTGGTATAGGGCTTATCTTGTGGCAGAGAAGTTCCCAGGTTGGTATAACACTGTTGGTACAGGGCGTATCTTGTGGCAGAGAAGTTCCCAGATTGGTATAACACTGTTGGTACAGGATTTACTTTGTGAGGAAGAGGTTCCCAGGTTGGTATAACACTGTTTGTACAAGGCTTATCTTGTGAGGGAGAAGTTCCCAGGTTGGTATAACACTGTTGGTATAGGGCTTATCTTGTGGCAGAGAAGTTCCCAGGTTGGTATAACACTGTTGGTATAGGGCTTATCTTGTGGAGGAGAAGTTCCCAGGTTGGTATAACACTGTCGGTATAGGGCTTATCTTGTGGAGGAGAAGTTCCCAGGTTGGTATAACACTGTTGGTACAGGATTTACTTTGTGAGGAAGAGGTTCCCAGGTTGGTATAACACTGTTGGTACAAGGCTTATCTTGTGAGGGAGAAGTTCCCAGGTTGGTATAACACTGTTGGTACAAGGCTTATCTTGTGGAGGAGAAGTTCCCAGGTTGGTATAACACTGTTGGTACAAGGCTTATCTTGTGGAGGAGAAGTTCCCAGGTTGGTATAACACTGTTGGTACAAGGCTTATCTTGTGAGGGAGAAGTTCCCAGGTTGGTATAACACTGTTGGTACAGGGTTTACTTTCTGAGGAAGAGGTTCCCAGGTTAGTATAACTCTGTTGGTACACAGGGCTTATCATGTTGGTACAGGGTTTATCTTATGGTGGAGAGGTTCCCAGGTTGGTATAACCCTGTTGGTAAAGGGTTTATCTTGTAGCGGAGAAGTTCCCAGGTTGACCCCCACTTGTGTCATGTTAATTTTCTCTCCTTTGAATGAGGAAGTAGAAACCAAGTTTGTATGTTATGGTAAATATTGTCATGTTAAAAATTCCTTGCTGTTTTGCGTAAAAAAACCCTTTGAAATTAGTTCTCTGACTTTGGCTTATGTTCCGGCAATAAAAATTGTTATCCTGATACTTTAGATTGCTGAATACAGCTGAGAAAATGTTGAAGGAGGCAGATCTAGCATACTCAGTGGTGGACGAGGAAAGAGCATACATTCTGTACATGAAGTATTTCAATGTTATACAGCTAATTAAAAAAGCTGCAGAATACAAAAAACAGAAGGTACACCAGTTCAGCTTACAATGTGTAACATATTTATGTTTATTCAGAAATTAATATTGAATGATTATTAGAAAGATTTCTATCAGGTCAATAAAGTTAATAAAAAGATCTTCTCTGATTATTAAGATAGCTCCTTACAAGGATTAAAAGCAGGTTTTACATGCAATTTTTATTATAATCCAACAATTTACCATATTGTGGATAAGAAAAGTAAAAAACATTAGTAGGTTGGCATACATTTTCCTTTTTCATGGGATCTTGAAATATGTACCTTGAAAATAAATTTTCACATAAATTTCAGCCATTGATATAATTATACATTATACTTATTTCTTCTTGTTGAAATATCAATGCAATAGAATACTCATCTTGATATGGCAAAAATAACTAGCTTTCAGATGATTTTAAATCATTAATTGGGAAACAGATCTTATGTAAATGGAAAATAACAACATAAATGTGTGTTTCTCGGAGCATTTTCATTTCTGAAAAAAATCACACTTGTGGTACAATTTTGGCTAATAAAAATTCCAAAAGTAGGTTAAGGGGGTACTTTTTCTCCTTATAATCCTTTCTTCACATCATCACAAATTTGTTGATGTCAAAAATTAGTACCCTTGTGGGACTTTTTGAAAATTATTTTAGAATGAGGTATTACTACCCCATATATTTTTTAGAATTTTTTTTTTCAGAAAATGGTATTGTTCAGGATAACTGATAATTAATTGCTCATGTTAAATGTGATCTATATTTATGTTAATATCAAATACAATAAATTACAAAATAAAACTGACCATGAAAAGCTATTAAACAAGTTATTGACTGGATTGCAAAGCAAGTCAGGTCTGTGAATGGGCGATGTCTGTCTGTCTGTCTGTCTGGTGTAATCAGTTTTTATTTAGCTTGATCTCTAGCATACTGTTAATGATACCAACTTCAAACTTAATCAGTATGTAGACAATGATGAGGTCTTCTCAACTGACACAAAATTTGGTGACCTGCTTGTCATTTTTACACTTCTGTGTACACAGTCTGATTTTGCATTTAGCTTGATCTCTTGCATACCATTATGATTACCTGCTTTACTCTTCTGGAAACATCTTCATGTTTCTGGATAAGATTCTACGAGTAGGCTTTACTGTAATGTCTTGCAATCCAGTCATACTGTCTTTGATGGTTTCTTGTTTATTACATTTGATATGAATTAATATTGGTCTCTATTTATAGCATGCTTAATTTGTAACATTGGTTTAAACAATATTTATTCTTTGTAATGTTCACATTAGAATAAAAATTTCAGCAATATTTCACAGATTTCACTGCATCCAATTTAAATGAAATTAAATTTAATGAATTTAACTTTCCTCTGATTGTGGGTGGATTTCTTCTTGTTTAGCAACATGACTGACTATTGAATAATTGGATACTAGGTTGTTATGGTCGAATGGAGTTATGTCTTAAAGTTTTAAAATTTTCAAGAATGATAGAGTTGACAAACAAATGTTTGTTTCTGTGTTTGTTTAAAGCATCGACTTAATTTTTCCTGATTTTTAAACAGTCCCATCCGACCATCAAAACTGTAGGAAGTTATGTTAGTTTTAAAAGTTTCTGGCAACAACAATTTCCATGGGATGATTTCTTGCAGTACTTGATGCACAATATTTCTATTGATTCCTCAAAATAGGAACAAAGACACAAAAATGTGGTGATTGAATTTATGTGTGCTAAGGCATAATTCTTAATTTTTGCTATTTGAGTATTTGATAAATATTCTAATCATAATGACCATTTTGATCCTTTATAGGATTATTATGACAGTTTGATGGGACAGAAGAATCTGATGAAGGCAATTGACAAAGCAGAGGAATTATCAAACAGCCTTAAAGATAGGTAATTTTAATAAAATGTAGAATGTTTGTTTGAATATTTGATGTATTGTAGGTAAAAAAAACCCCTAAAAATGCAAACCACTGACAACTGTCTGACATATAGTAAATAAGGTTTTCATGTTATTATAACCCCCCCCCCCCCCCACAGACAAAGTTTGGGGGATATATAGGAGTCATCCTGTCTGTCCGTCTGTTCACATTTGTCTGTTCTGTAACTTCTTACCCCTTGTCGGATCTTTATAATATTTCACACAATTGTTAAACATGACCCAAGGGTGTGTCATGACCTTGACTCATGGTCATATCTTCAAGGACAAGGTCACAGTGCACACATAGCCAAACTCTTCATCTGGGCCATAACTTCTTACATGTAACTGCTAAGTTAGATTCAGGTAATATATCACACAATTGTTGTCCATGACCCAAGTATGTGTCATGACCTTGACTCAAGATCGTATCTCCAAGGTCAAGGAGTACTTGCATGGTCAAAATCCTTGTCCAGACCATAACTCTTTACTGCTATGTTGGATCTGGATAACATTTCACACAAGTGTAGTTCATGACCAAGGGTGTGTCATGACCTTGAACCAAGGCAATATCTACAAGGTCAAGGTCACAGTGCACACTTACCTTATTGTGTGAGCCATAATTTCTTCCTGTAAGTTGCAGGAAGACTTTATTTTACATAATTGTTGTCCATGACCCAAGGATGTGTAATGACCTTGAACCAAGGTATTTAAAATACAGACATGATGTAAATTAAATTAAATGCACAATACATGTATTTCAGTCAAACAAATACAGGAGTGAACTGTTGTTGTACTGTTTCCACACCTGTCCATATCGTAAACCAAATTGTGGCCTCTGTACCACTATATACCGTTAAATAGTATATCGTTACATCCTTACAGTACATTTATCAGATACCAGTGATGTATCTTGGGATGAATTATTGCATGTTTTAACTTTGTTGCTGCAGGGGGTATTTGTCCTGTTAGGACAGCTCTAGTTCTTACAGTATTGTGTAAGTTACATGCAATCATGCAAAACTACGTCAGCATTGTTTCAGAATTTAACTTTTACCAGATTCTTATAGTTCAAGTTAGAGTTTGATTCATTACTTAGATATGACATGGTGGAAGCTGCTCAAGTTGCAGAAAAATTAGCATCTTTAGACAGAAGTTCCTCTCCTAAAGGGGATGAAACTAAACCTAATGCTGAAACAAAGGAAAAGGAGAAAGATATACCTCAAGATGATAAAGATACAAAAGAGGAAAACAAGTCAAGTATGGTATATTTATCAATGTGTTTGACAAGAAAATCTGAGTTTGTCATAGCAAGATTTTATGTATGATCATTCAGCAGAAATCAGCACTTATTAACTGAAACATAATTACCAAATTGTAGAAGGATAATGAAAATGTCAGTCTGGAGAATTGTGTAAACTTTAAATGAGTCATGATTATCGGTACATGATTATCGGTACATGATTTCTTTTTACATACATTATTCTAATTTTCGTCAGTTAATTAGATCTGTTTGTTGAATGAATAATTGAACACAAACCTAGATGGTAAATAAAGGCTCACGTGAGCATGTGTTTTGTCAAAAGTAGTAAATTGTAGAGGTGTTTTAAATATATATTTCAGGTAAGGACATTGCCTTTATGTAGTCTTTTCTGTACCACATACACTTCAGAGAAAGCAATATTCTCTCGGTGTCATATGGAATAAAATTGAACAAGTTTTATAATAAAAACTAGCAAAACATACCATTCAAATAAATCTTGTTTAATAATAATGTTCATCAATTGGTTTTACTGATTTTCTTAAATAATCTTAAATAAGTACAGATGCTTACATTTACTTCATTGTTTTGTGATAGAAGAACCTGTCAAAGCACCAAGTAAGATATCACCTACAGAGTTATTTACCCTTCTTCAAGATAAACAAATAAAGGTTGTTCTGATGGATGTTAGATCTGAGCAAGAGTTTAAGGAGTCCCATCTACAACATGAAAACTGTATTAACATCCCAGCAGATATTGTACCACCCGGGTAAGTCACAATCTGTAGAGCAACTGTATTAACATCCCAGCAGATATTGTACCACCCGGGTAAGTCACAATCTGTAGAGCAATTGTATTAACATCCCAGCAGATATTGTACCACCCGGGTAAGTCACAATCTGTAGAGCAACTGTATTAACATCTCAGCAGATATTGTACCGCCTGGGTAAGTCACAAAATGTAGAGCAACTGTATTAACATCCCAGCAGATATTGTACCACTCGGGTAAGTCACAATCTGTAGAGCAACTGTATTAACATCCCAGCAGATATTGTACCACCCGGGTAAGTCACAATCTGTAGAGCAACTGTATTAACATCCCAGCAGATATTGTACCACCCGGGTAAGTCACAAAATGTAGAGTAACTGTATTAACATCCCAGCAGATATTGTACCACCCGGGTAAGTCACAATCTGTAGAGCAACTGTATTAACATCCCAGCAGATATTGTACCGCCTGGGTAAGTCACAAAATGTAGAGCAACTGTATTGACATCCCAGCAGATATTGTACCACTCGGGTAAGTCACAATCTGTAGAGCAACTGTATTAACATCCCAGCAGATATTGTACCACTCAGGTAAGTCACAATCTGTAGAGCAACTGTATTAACATCCCAGCAGATATTGTACCACTCAGGTAAGTCACAATCTGTAGAGCAACTGTATTAACATCTCAGCAGATATTGTACCGCCTGGGTAAGTCACAATCTGTAGAGCAACTGTATTAACATCCCAGCAGATATTGTACCACTCGGGTAAGTCACAATCTGTAGAGCAACTGTATTAACATCCCAGCAGATATTGTACCACCCGGGTAAGTCACAAAATGTAGAGCAACTGTATCAACATCCCAGCAGATATTGTACCACCCGGGTAAGTCACAATCTGTAGAGCAACTGTATTAACATCCCAGCAGATATTGTACCACCTGGGTAAGTCACAATCTGTAGAGCAACTGTATTAACATCCCAGCAGATATTGTACCACTCAGGTAAGTCACAATCTGTAGAGCAACTGTATTAACATCCCAGCAGATATTGTACCACCCGGGTAAGTCACAATCTGTAAAGCAACTGTATTAACATCCCAGCAGATATTGTACCACTCAGGTAAGTCATTATCTGTAGAGCAAAGTGCATAAAAGTTCCATTAGGTGTCTTACTTTCTAGGTAAATCACAATATGTAGAACAATTGTATCAACATCCCAGCAGATATTGTACCACCAGGGTAAGTCACTCTCTGTAGAGCGAAGTGCATAAGTGTTCCATTAGGTGTCTTACTTCCTGGGTAAATCACAATCTGTAGAGCAAATGTATTAACATCTCAGCAGATATTGTACCACTCGGGTAAGTCATTATCTGAATGGTAAAAAGAAAGAGGAGTTACTGGCTCCGTTATGTGGCAGAAGTCACCATGGTAAGGTGCATCAATGTTCCATCAGGTGTCTTACTTCCTATGTAGATCACAATCTGTAGAGCAAACTGCATTAACATCCCAGCAGATATTGTACCGCCTGGGTAAGTCACTATCTGTAGAACAAAGTGCATAAATGTTCCATTAGGTGTCTTACTTCCTTGGTAAATCACAATCTGTAGAGCAAACTGCATTAACATCCCAGCAGATATTGTACCACACGGGTAAGTCATTATTTGTAGAGTAAGGTGCATCAATGGTCCAACTAGGTGTCTTACTTCCTGGGTAGATCACAATCTGTAGAGCAAACTGCATTAACATCCCAGCAGATATTGTACCACCCGGGTAAGTCATTATTTGAATGGTAAGAAAAAAGAGAAGTTACTGGCTCAGTTATTTGGCAGAAGTCACCATGGTAAGGTGCATCAATGTTCCATTAGGTGTCTTACTTCCTGGGTAGATCACAATCTGTAGAGCAAACTGCATTAACATCCCAGCAGATATTGTACCACCCGGGTAAGTCACAATCTGTAGAGCAACTGTATTAACATCCCAGCAGATATTGTACCACCCGGGTAAGTCACAATCTGTAGAGCAACTGTATTAACATCCCAGCAGATATTGTACCACCCGGGTAAGTCACAACCAGTAGAGCAACTGTATTAACATCCCAGCAGATATTGTACCACTCAGGTAAGTCATTATCTGTAGAGCAAAGTGCATAAAAGTTCCATTAGGTGTCTTACTTCCTGGGTAAATCACAATCTGTAGAGCAAATGTATTAACATCTCAGCAGATAAGTCATTATCTGAATGGTAAAAAAAAAGAGGAGTTACTGGCTCAGTTATGTGGCAGAAGTCACCATGGTAAGGTGCATCAATGTTCCATTAGGTGTCTTACTTCCTGGGTAGATCACAATCTGTAGAGCAAACTGCATTAACATCCCAGCAGATATTGTACCGCCTGGGTAAGTCACTATCTGTAGAACAAAGTGCATAAATGTTCCATTAGATGTCTTACTTCCTTGGTAAATCACAATCTGTAGAGCAAACTGCATTAACATCCCAGCAGATATTGTACCACCCGGGTAAGTCATTATTTGTAGAGTAAGGTGCATCAATGGTCCAACTAGGTGTCTTACTTCCTGGGTAGATCACAATCTGTAGAGCAAACTGCATTAACATCCAAGCAGATATTGTACCACCTGGGTAAGTCATTATTTGTAGAGCAAACCCTATCAAGATTTCTGCAGATTTGTACCACTTAATATATGCAGAGATGTTACAGTACTTCTGTGTAGAATCACCAAAATAACACCACAATCACCAAAATAACAGCTGTATGGTCATCTTTTATCGTTTTTATGATAAAGTAATACATTTTAGTATAATATGGCATATAAAATGTATAAAGTGTCACACAAATTGTCGGGTATCATGATGAATAGAGATAACTCTAACTTTATATGTGTCTCTCTTTTATTATCCTGGTCAAACAGACTATTTCCGACCATATTACTTACATAATGAAAATTTGTATGAAGTGTCTGCCGTTCAGGTAACGAGAAAAATTACAGACTATACATCTATAGGGGTGGGAGACATTTCCATATGACCACCAAGATCACAACACCTGGACAGAGGAAATTCAAGAAAAAAATTTTAATCATGTTGAGGGCAAATAATTAAACTCATTTAAAAGAAAATTGCCATTTTCAATGACTTTTGGGGTTGCTTTCAATGTACAAGTGTTATTTCGGTCGATAAATGTGTTATTTTGGTGATTAATAGTGTTATTTTGGTGAATTCCTTTATTTCGGTGATTCTGCATACCCTTACAGTACCACTGCAGTGAGGATTTGTTGTTCTATCACGTATTACAAGTCAGATTTTCTTACCTGGAGTTCTGCATATAAGTTTGGGGTTTCATTTACTGCTGATAACTGATATGTTACATTTGTTTTGTACATTGTTATTTGTTTTTAATACCATCCTGGGAATATTTCATGTATGTCAGCAAGTATATTTATTATTACTCTCTGATTGCCTTGACCAGGGCTGGAGGTCAGATTTGACAGAGGTTAGAGACTATGTACAGTGAGTTTCAATACAACCTGTTGGTCCACTCTGCCGCAGGCATGACTTCTTCTTGAAAAATTTGAAAAAGTCATTTTACTGACTTGTTCTCTAACATACATGGTATGAAAAGTTCTTGGCCCCATGTACCTAGGAATATCCAAGATTGAAAGAATTGTCATTGTTTTTCAATATAATATCCCTTCATCTCAATGCACTTGCTTCATCCATTTTCCAATTTCTCTTTAACTACCAAATGGAATGCTTCATTCTGGTTTCAACTACTCATATACTGTGTCCATGACAGCCTCATTACTTCCAAATTTCTTACCACATATGGAAGATTTTTGTTTTGGGAACAGATAGAAGTGATATGGGGCTAATCTGGAGAATATGGAGGATGATGAACCTGCTTTTTGTCCCAGCCATCATTACAACTTGGAAAGTGTGGTACATTATCCTCCAAGAACAGAATGCTTCTGGTTGGCTTTCCTCTCCTCTTTCTCACAATCTCCAAATGCAGCCTTTTTAACTGATTTGCATAATTTACACCATTGATTGTGTGCCCTTCCTCAAGAAAATCAATCATAATTATTACCTGATTGTCCCAAAAGATAAAAACCATGATTTTCACAGCTGAGGAAACTATCTTGAATTTTTTAGAAGGGGTGAGCCAGGATGAATCCATTGCATGCTTTGTTTCTTAGATTCTGAATCAATATGATGAATCTAAGTTTCATCCTGAGTGACAATTCAGCCTATAAAATCCTCTGGATCATTCTCATGATGAGATGCAACGAGACATCATACCTGTTTCTCATTTGTTCATCAGTCCACATTTTATATCTCTTAGGCTTTGTCATCTGTGGTAGTCCTCCCTCTCCCTCCTAAATTCAACAGCCCCTTTTTTAACAGTGCTATAAAAAGGTGAATTGTTCCAAAGAGTTTTTATGAAGTCCTCATGATTTCCTTGGGAGTCAGCCTTCTTACATAGATACTTAATTACTGCTATAATTTCAGTTTTCTCCATTTTGGCGGTTTGACTAACCCAGCAATTTTTCACAGCAAATTCTGTGTATGATCAAAAGCTTTGAAATACTTCTCTCTCTATCGAAAAATATGTTTGAATTTGGGGTTTGATTTATTAATTACAAAAATGTATTTATTGTATAAAAGTATTTTGTGCTGAAAGCCTTTTAATCATACCTTGTACATAAATTAAAAGCAATTTTCTGATTCATTCAAATTATATTGACAGCACCACTGTGACTTATGTCAATAAGTCTTTGCCAGATTTATCCAAGACTTTGTGGTACCAACGTGGTGCTATGGACCACATTATACTGTTAGATTGGAATTCGACTCTAGAAAAGGTGGTCATAGGAAGTCCTCTGTGCACCCTGAAAGATGCTTTATTTAAGGTAAGGTGGCTAATGAAGGAAGTACATGGACTTCTTTATGCAGTAATTTGTAGTTTTCTGTTTGTTCCACATGGATTACATTTCAGTATGTCTTATTAAAACTTTACTAAAATTTAAAGAAATATGACATGAGTCTCTGCTTTGCTCTCAAAGTCTGTATATAAATGGGATTTTGTAATTTTATTTAGAAGTGGATAAATGTGAATATCAATTTGTTATTGATTATATTTCAGTATGATTCCACCGTGATAATCAAAAGTGAACCATTGGTTCTTGAAGGAGGGTATGACCAATGGTTATTACATTATCCACAGCTCACTACTAATGCTAATGTATCAAGACCAGTGACAACAATTATTCAGTCATCCTCATCTACATGTGAGTTAAAAGCAGAAGTTTTTAGATCCTTTAGTAAGCTATGGTGATGGTGCAATGTCCTGTGTCTGTCAGCCAATCTGTCCATAAATTCTGAAGTGACCTATTGCGATAGAACAGTGCACCTCTATTATACCTCAGTTAGCAACTTTTGTTGGTGCAGTGTTCAGGGTTTATATAGATATAAATTTTAAGAGTTTTACAATTTTTTTGATTTTCAGAAAGGGAGAGAGTGAGAATATGCTATTAGTATGTGATAATAAGATTTGATGGACTTCTTTTTCAAAACTAATTGAAAGGTTTTTGATAAAACTTGATACCCACCTTTGACTTAGGTTTTTTTCAAACCAGCTGCATAGATCAATAAACAGAATGCAATTGAGTTATCTAAAAGGGTATCTTAAAAAGTGTTGTTTTTGGTTCCTGTCTTCTATCAAATTGTTTATGCTTTTTGGCCTCTTTTTTGAATTACATGTTTCCACACAATTTTATTTCATTTCTTTTATTTTTTCAGTATAGAGAATAAAGCATTTATTTGCTAAATTTTATCAGAAAATATCTATTTCAAGGGTTATATGAAATTATCAAGTCAAAACTTAGATTTTTTCATTTTTATGCCCTGGAATCAAAGATTTTGGGCAATCTAGTTTTTGGCCTGTGTCTGTCAGTCTGTTTTGTCTGTAGTAACAACTCTAACATTCCACATAACTTTTCAACCGTAAGAAATACCCGGTAGTGATTTCTTATTTCACATACTTATTCCTTAAGGCAAGACCTTTCCATCAGTACCAAAATTTTGACCTTTTGACTTTGACTTTGAATCAAGATCCTATCTATAAAGTCTAGATAACAGTATATTCATAGGCAAGATTCTTGTAGGGCCATTATTTCTACATGCTGTTCTACAGACTGATACTTATCCACATAACTGTTGTCCACAAACCAAGGTTGTATCAAGACATTAAACCAATTTCATATCTACAAAGTTAAGGTCACAGTGTACACATAGCCAAAATTCTCTTCTGGGCCATAACCTATTCGTGCTTTATTGTGGACATTATATGAGGATTTTTGTGAAGGGAGATAATTCCATTCTTAAAATTTTAATAGAGTTATGGCCCTTTCAACAGCTGTTATTCACATTAGTATAGCACTAGTTGTTATTGTGCTCCTGGTATAGAAAATGAGGTGAATAAAGTGTTTCATATACTAAATATCCTTTAGATGGTCACAAATAAGCATATAAGGTTTTTAAATGTATATGTAATGTACATAGTGAAGAGAATATCTTAGATTTGTTAATTGTTTCATTTTATATGGTAACTTCAGCTCAGGTAAACATTGTGGTTCATTGACCTCTGCTGATATATGTTTTATTTTGTTTTTAATAATTATTTTAAAGACATTCCTAATTAGTATAGTAAAACAGATACTGAAATTTTCCTGAAATTTCAAAAGCTGAAAAATCACACTACTATGCAGTTGTGTAATATAATAGGAAAATATGATCTTGATTTTAGTGGATTTTGACTATCCTGATTTTGATGAAGCATTTCTCACAACCCCAACTCCTAATGCACCAAAGCCTGAAGTCAGTAATCAGTCATCACCACTTCCCATGTCAAATGACAATACTTATCCATCAGTGGTGGTAAATGACTTATTTGGGCCTGGAAAGACAGATGTTAATAGACCATCATTGCCACGAATCGACAGAACTACCAAACCAAAGCAAGATAA
Organism: Pteria penguin; assembly: GCA_035048485.1. NCBI lineage: Eukaryota > Metazoa > Mollusca > Bivalvia > Pterioida > Pteriidae > Pteria > Pteria penguin. The sequence continues at coordinate 40,954,486 of CM068583.1, forward strand.
CACTGCTGCTTACGATAAAAGCAATATATCAAAAGAACTTAACACTGCATCTAGAGATGGATCAAGTACTGGATCTCTATATCCTTCCATAAATACACAGCAAGGTATGGGTAATAAAGAAACAAAACCATCCAATATAGAGAGAACTTTACCTAACACAGCTTCTGAATCATCTCTGTCAAAAGACTCTAGTCAGCTGGAGATGGAAAGAGAGGAGCTAGAGAAGTTGAGGAGATTAAAAGAAGAAGAACTTAAGAAGTTTGAAAGAGAGAAGGAAAAAATTGCTCAGGAGCATCAAGCCAAGTTGGATAGGTTAATGGAAGAAGAGAGAAGAATACAGGTAGTGTTATTTTGTTTTTGTTATATCCAGATGTCATATTCAGATTTAAAAATTAATGTAAAACGTCACAATCTAATTATGTTAATTTGATTTGGAAATTATGTATTGACAAATAATATGACAAAAATTGTAATTTTAATTGTTGTGTATATTGTGTAATGAATTGCATGCCAGTACAGGTTGTTGACGTTAACTTACTGTAGTGCATGTTGCTCTGTTCAGAAGCCATGCTTTATAATCTTATCATAGAAAGAAAAGTAAAAGTATCACTTCATTAAGACTTTGTAGATGAAATCAAACTCAATTGTAAATTATGTGATCTGGCATTAAGTTTTACATAGAGAACTGTAGGTCAGAGTAATGTAATCCCATGGCTTACTGGAAGATGACAGCTATAGGAGGTGATGACTAGTGCTTCTTTAATACTTTCAACCAAAGCACCATGTCGCTGAAGACATCAGCAATGTTGGTGTTTTATAGCTTTTCATCTGACTATTAGATACATTTGTTCATTTTGATACTGTTGTTTTGTTTAGGAATTAAAACTTGATCAAACAAAAGACGTTGCCAACTTAATGCGGATGAAAAAATCTCTAGAGAGTGACATGAAGAATGAGCAATCACAGCGACAGGCTGAGGTAGACTTTAGGTGAGTTATTTCATCTTGAATCATGATTTTCATTTTCTAGAAAATATTGACCAGTTGTTTTCATTCATCTATTCATGTATTTTATGTAGATGAAGATTCATGACCATTTTCATTTTGGACTTACAGAGAAAAGGAATTAGCAAGACTGCAACAGGAAGAAGAAGTGAATAAGAAAAGAAAAGCTGAGGTAGAACGACTTCGACAAGAAAGAAAGAAGAAGGAAGAGGAAGAAGAAAAGTTACAAAGAGCTAGAGATGAAGCAGAAATACAAGTAAGTGTTAAACCTCAAGACATTCTTATTAAAGTATTTTGAAGTGAAACATAAATTCAAAGTTTAGATTGGACATGTTTTGTATTACAGTAGATGTATATAAGTGTATGTCTTTCCAGGCACTTCTGCAAGCTCAAGAAAGAGCCAGATTAGAGGAAGAGAGACAAAAGAAAGAGTTAGAAGAGGCAGAAAGGAAAGCAGAGCTACTCAAGGCACAGGAGGAGAAAGCCAAACGAGAATTAGAACAGATTAAGCTGGAGAAACAGAGACAGCAAGAAGCAAAACAGAGAGAGGAAGAAAGGGTATAGAAATAATCATGACACAAAATTAAATACAACTTTATAGTCATAATCAAGAACCAGTCTTGAAGAGACATTTGCATGTAATAAATATTAGAACATATATATGTTATGTGACCTTGACCATGACCTTTGACCTACTTCAATGTAGCTTTTTAACTGTAAGACGCTGCGCCGTCTTATTTTGCATGTGTGTCTGTAGACATGCACAACCATGACAATATGTCACAGATCACTGCACCCTTACTGATAGAACCCTGAATGCAGGGACCACAATTCTCCGACTTTACTTGTTAAGAAAAGTATGAACTATATTTACACTGATTTTTTATCAGTAACTTTCTAATAGTGTCCATGATTTATGGCTGTAAACTGAAATTACTGATATCTTGAACTACCAATATTTTGAAGTATTACTATGGTACGTTTGACCTGGAGATATCAAAGTAAAACTAAATCGTTTATTGTTCCCTGCTTTTCGCGAAAGCATGGGGACATTAAATCTCATTCGCTTGTCCATCTGTCTGTTAATCTGTCCGTCCGTCTGTCTGTCACAAAAACTTTAACCTTGGTCATAACTTTTAACCCTAAGACGTAGGGCCTTCATATTGGCATGTTTGTCTGTAGACATGACAATATGTTAAAGACCACTGCACCCTTACTGATTGAACCCCCAAAGCGGGGGACCACAACTTTCTGAATTTGCTTGTATTTCAATTTAGATTTCATTCTTAAAGTTCTATGTACTTGTTCGAAATGTGTTAAATTACAATTTGAGAAAAATTTCATATACTTGTACCTATTTCAGATCAGGCAAGAAGAAATTAGAACAAAAGAAATGGAGAAAAAAGAATTGGAAATAAAAAAACAAGAAGAAGCAGATAGACTCAGAAGGCAAAAAGAGGACCTTGAAAGAAAGAAAAAAGAAAAAGAACAACAGGAAAAGGAGATAGCTGAGCAGGCTAGGAAAGAAGCGGAAGAAAAGCTGAAAAGATTAGAATGTAAGTGTAATGATTTAGTATCAGTGTACTTACTTCCTAGTAAACAAAGTAAATTATCAGGCAAAACAGCTTGCACTTTAGTTCCAGGCAAAATAATGAATAAAAATGTCCAAATCAATCAAACAAATATGTTTATGTTATTGCAGGGCATCTACAAGTTTCATGCCCTAACCGTATATGCCCTGGGCATACAGTATTGCACCTCTTCGTCATTCTTTCCTGCATTTTGTCTTCGCAACTCCTCCTAAACCCGTGGGAGGAATTAAATGAAACTTGGTACAATTAAAGATCATAATTTGTAGATATGCATATTATAAGGAGAATGCTGTCCAAAAAGTTTAGAGAAGTTATTGTCCTTGAATTTTTATGCATATATAGTAAATTCTCTTTGTCTTCTGCAACTCCTTCTTAACCCTTTAGAGGATTTCAGTGAACCATGGTACAATTGATTGATTTTTGTTTAACGTCACACCACAAATATTTCACGTATATGGTGACGGCATCTGCCTGAAGTGGGGCTACAAATTTTGACCTTTGCAACGGACCCACCCAAAGCAGTGAGGGATCTTTAGCGTGCCATGCATACCACGACACTGGGCCTCGGTTTTTACTGTCTAATCCGAAAGACATGACACCGGCATGACCAGAGCAGGACTCAAACCCCGGCCTCCAGATCAGGAGTCCAGTGCGATACCACTAGGCCATGCCACTTTAAACCATGTTACAAACAAAGATCACAATATACAGAGGTGCATATTGTAAGGGACTGTCAAATAAGTTTTACAGGAGTTTTGGCCCTCAGATAAACACATACATTGACAAATGTAGTTACTGTTTTGTATTTCTTTCATTCTTGTTCCAACATATGTTTAGTATAAGTTATATAGGAACTTTGACTAACACAAAGTGTTTTTAAGTCTTAAAGAAATTTCATCAGTAAGTACAAAATCATGATGAATGCTCAATTCATTTTTCAATGTATTTTAAGAATGATGATGCACATAAGTATATATTTGTAATGATGTCTTATGAAGACCTGATGTACTTTGTTCGACTAGTGTCTGAGGAGAAAGTCAAGCCAAGGACTATACCATCACCAAATTTACCAAGTGGCTGGGAGAAAAAGTTGGATATGAACACAAGGAGATACTATTACATCAACCACAATACAGCAACCACTCAATGGGAACAACCAATGACACCTGTGGGTAAGTTAACAGGTGATTCATTCCAGTTTGTTATTGGGAACTTCACTCAATAGCTTATACATATTTTTGGCATATTTTCACAATTAAATATTTTATATACAAGGGATAAGAGAAAAAGCTTTAAGCTTATACATGTATAAATTCACTCATTCACAGAGAAACAACAATATAAAAATGTATTGACAAAATTATTTCATTTTATTTATTGATGAGGGAACACATTTTTTATTTCAAATTTTCATTTTGTAAAACACTTCATAAAAAAATTTACAATTTATTCCTTAACAGTAAAATAGTCATGTCATTGTTTACCCAGGAACAAGTAACATACACACTACAAAACTCAAGGATGAACCTAGTACACCAAGGCGGGGACTCTCTCGTTCAAACTCCTCCCCAAATATAGCACAAATGATGGCTGATGAGGAGAAAAATATCCCCACTATTAACAGAGCAAATAAACCAAAACCAAGGTAATATCAAGAAAAGATGATGTTAATGTGTGCATAGCATAAAATCAAGATAATGTGAAAGTCAGGTGCAAGCAAATATTATATACATGTGTAAATAGAGAGAGAGAGAGAGAGAGAGAGAGAAAATAACCTAAGGGTATTCTGTAGCAAGAATCTGCATGTTTCTTGAAACACTTAATACTAGTACATAGGGTCTACCACCAATGTCTATGTTAAAATGTTTTCTCCAGACACAAAGGTTTCCTTTACCAATGAAAACTTGCTGCCATCATAAAGGTAAAAATTTGTAGTGTTTTGTTAAACAACTACAAAATTTAGATACAAAGTCTAGTTGTTTCTTGTTACAAATGCTTCCTTTATTTTCAATTTGGAAATTTCAGGTTTTACAATTTCTATTAATGGAATATATTGATTGATTGATTGATTTTTGTTTAACGTCACACTACGAATATTTCACGTATATGGTGACGGCATTTGCCTGATGCGGGGCATACAAATTTTGACCTTTGCAACGAACCCACCGGAAGCATTGGGGGATCTTTAACGTGCCATGCATACCACGACATGGGGCCTTGGTTTTTACTGTCTCATCCGAAAGACATGACACCGGCATGACCAGAGCGGGACTCGAACCCCGGCCTCCAGATCTGGAGTCCAGCGCGATACCACTAGGTCATGCCGGCTTTTTAATGGAATATAACAGGATCTATCTGATACATAAGATTCCACTATAACATTAAAAAATTGGATGCAAATCTGTCAGAAAGTAGCTTTATAAAATGAATAAAGAAAAGGAAATATCTATTTTTAACAATTATTGTGATATGAGTGATGTTTACATGTTTATTGAGATGTAAATATTTTATTTTTAAATAGACTCGAGTTTACCCAGCAGCCTTTAGTTCGTCCATCTCCTCCACGACGAGCCATACAACGCAACCTTAACCCTATATATGGAAGTGCTGTAAGTCATTCATAGCCTTCATACTATTGTAAGATTATCTGAATACTGTTTGTGTACTTTCTAAGCAAGATTTAGATTCTTACAGAGTTTGTGCTGTCTTCTTTGTGCTAGGTAATGACTACCATTACAAATGTAGGTACCGGTATGTGTATGTATGAGGGAAAAGTACAAGTCATTATAATTTATAGGTATCCTTATTTATAGAAGACTCTTGCTTTCATATTATTGCACTAAACTTTGGTTGTGATAAAGTAAGCATTCATACAGGTTAACCATCGCAATTTTAATCCGTATTTATGGTATTATAGAAGTGTTACTTTGTAGAGACACTAGATGTATAAAAGCTGTAGTTGATATGAAGTTCTAGTTTTTTCACTGGATCCTTTTTTTTGCCTTCTAGTCTATGAGCTTTATTGATAGGCAGACCATTTTCTAGGATAAGATCTTTCCTTTTTGTACTTGTACATTGTAGATGTATATTCCTCTTCTTCCAGATAGGTTTTAAGACTTCTGTATATGAGGAAATATGACTTGCTAAATTACTAAATTCAGACATGTGCACAATGTCATTCTGACTCTTCAGAGTTTCTCTGCCTTTAGATTGGTTTACATGGTGAGATCTTTCTTAATGGATTCATTATAATTTCATTACTGTGATCCTAACTAACAAAAAAATAGAGTTATTACATAGCATCCTGTTAGCTTCTGATATTTGGATTGCTAGTATAGGACTTTCAGAATACTCTTTGAATGGTTTTTTGTGTGTTCTTACTAAACTCTTGAAATTTTGGCCACAGTTGCAATTTGTACACTTTGATATTGCATGATATACACATATCATTTCAGGGTCGAGCATTAACTGGATTACGTAACCTTGGTAACACATGTTACATGAACTCAACAATTCAGTGCCTGAACAATACCTCACCATTGGTGACTTACTTCTTGACAGATAACTATCTGTACGACATCAATCGGTAAGACTTCAGATTGTCATGTCACTCACATGATTTACTCAGATGAATGGTTCAAGTTGTAAAACTTATGCTTCAACTCAACTTATACTTACTTAAAATCAATTGACATTTGCTAATTATAGCCATTTACCAAATGTAAAATCTATATACAGGGAGAGTGAATTAGGGAGCCATGGAGAAGTAGCTGATGAATTTGCTGTGATAGTGAAAGCCCTTTGGTCTGGACAGTACAAATGCATTACTCCCAGGGATTTCAAGGTATTTACAAGTAAACATGGTTTTATAGGTAGTTGAATCATTCATTAAATATACTGGAGATATATTTTGATAAGAATTCACTTTAAGTGATTGAATTTCTTAAAACTGCTTCAGTGTCTGTAAAATATATATTACTTATATATTGATCAAAGTATTTAAGATGATGTCAAAAAAGTGGATACAAAAACAAGTGTTGGATGTCAGAATTGAACAAGAAGATGGTGTTTCCCCCTCCTGTTGTAGGCGTTTAATATTGTGTTTCTAGACATGTTACACAATAATCTCTCATCTCCAGAGTTTGGTGTAGATATATATTTTCAAGTTTTGGAGATATATTTATTAACACCACAATTAATGCAGTGTGAGAAATTTACAAAAGTTTTATCTTGTTGATGTAACCTTTCTTAATGTTGCAATTTTTGTATTTATGCAGAAAGGTGAAATATTGTAAAGTGTCTTAGCAAAAAGACAGATTTCAATTTTTTTAATCAAGAACTGATTTCAAAATTTTTACATGTACCATGACTCTACAGAGTCCAAAAGCTCTTCAGTTTTAGCAAAATATAGTATTGTATGGTCAATTGATCAAGGTTACACAGTGTGCCTCTTATCTGGACCGAAGGTCATGCAACAGCAATACACATTGGTACATAAAGTTTCTTCACCTTCTTAATACTTTTCTAAAGCCTGGGTGAGCATGTATAAAGCCAGCTAGCTGTGCCAAAGAATATGAATGCTATAAAACCACCCTCAATTCATTCTCCATTTATTTAGAACCATGATTCGTAAATTGTGTGATTAATCCAAATACATGTTTTTAAACTAGTTCTGAGTTTTATATTGCAATTATACAAATTTTTCTCTATGTATAAATGAGACGTTAAGGTATGTTTGTGCTGCTATTGAAATTTAAAAATATGTGCAGGTTTTGTCAAAAATGCCCATTTTCAGCAGAGTTTTAAGATAGAATATTGTTTCCACAGTAGATGCCAAATATATACATTACATGCATATTTTGATAACTCATAAACAGATGTATCATATGATAAACAATCATTTCTGAATAATTTTCATACTTAGGTTGATTTGTGGGGGTAGGGAGGGGCATGATTAGTAAAACATGTCCTGTCCTACTCCGATTTATTTATATATAGTAATGCAATGATAAAATAAATTTCTATGAATTTTGTCAGTATATGGTGGGAAAACATCAACCTATGTTTGCTGGCACAGATCAACAAGATTCCCAAGAATTCTTAACATTTCTACTTGATGGTTTACATGAAGGACTGAACAAGGTACACTTTTATCTATATTAAAAGTATATGTGGTATTGATATCCATCTATTGTGCTGTTATGTCATATAATGGACATTTCAATAATGTGAGTTGTATGCCCTTAGTAAGAACTTCTTCATTTTCTTGTCTGCAGAACATTTCAGACAGGTGATTGCTCTGCCCTTGGTAGAAACTCTCACTTTTTGTCCCCTCCTTTTCGCGAAAGCGTGTGGACATTAAATCTCATTCGTCAGTCCATCCATCTGTCTATCTTTCAAAAAACTTTAACATTGGTCATAACTTTTTAACTGTAAGATGTAGGGCCTTCATATTTGGCATGTGTGTCCCTAATTGCAGTACATTTCTGTTGGTACCAAAAATTTTTTATCATGTGACCTTGACTGTGAACTTTGACCTACTTAAATGTTACTTTTAAACCGTAAGACGTGGGACCTTCATATTTGGCTTTTGTGTCCCTAATGGTGCTGCAGATGCATGTAGACATGCACAACCATGACAATATGTCACAAATCACTGCACCCTTACTGATAAAATTCCGAAAGAGGGGACCACAAATCTCTGAATTTGCTTGTTTGCATCATGATGAGATATATAAGGTGACTGCTACTTGATTGAGCATATCTCATCATGGTGAACTAACCATAACAAAATTGAAAAGTAAACTGAATTTACAATAAGTGCACAACTTACATACCACTCTTTCCACTTCTGTGGACTATCTGAATTAACATGTGCATATATTTTGAATGATATATATGGTATAACATGCAATTTATTTTGAGGGAGTGTATACATTTAAGAGATTAATGGAAGAAATCTACCGCTAAATACATAGTTATCTCTTCATTGTTTTAATCCAATACTACTAAAAGAAAATCTGGTTTAAATAATTTCATATTTGATTAAAAAACTCCTTTGTTTATGTAAACTGCACATTCCTGGGTTTGTTCCTTAATGATATAAACAGTTTGTAAATATGAAGTTCAATGCATGTATTATATATTACATGATATATATTTTCTCAAATACACTAATAACTTAAGCTTGTGATTAAGTTTAGCTCATTCTGTAGTCCTGATTATATATGTGAAGGTTTATGACATATTCAAGTCTGTTTTCCTTGATCTGGTAAAGTTTCACTTGTCAAGACTACATGTAAACTGTACTTGTAGAGTTAATTACCCTCAAATTGTTTTTTTCTACGTCCACACTCGGATGTGGGTATATTATATAATACATGTAGTATTGTTGTTTGTCTGTGTGTCCCCACATTCTTGTCCACTCTTCCTTATTCAAGACAAATGCAGTTGATGTGGTGGTGTTATATGGAAGGTCTAACTTGAAGTTGTGCACATGGATTTAATACTGGCCCCTGGGGTAGGAAAAAATGGGAGGGGTAAAACAACTAGTCTGCAGGTCTCCTTAACGTGCACAGATGCAGATGATTTGGCGATGGTACATGGAAAGTCTGACTTAAAGTTGTGCACATGGATTTTATACTGGTGTCTGGTACCTAGGGTAGGGAAAAATGGGAGGGATAAAATAACTATTCTGCAGTTCTCCTTAACCAACACAGATGCAGATGATTGGTGATGGTATTTGAAAGGGTCTGGCTTGAAGTTGGGATTATACGTTTTAAACTGGAGTCTGGTCCTTGGGGTAGTTAAAAATAGGCAGGGTAAAAAAAACTTGTCCACATTTCTTCTTCTTCCAATACAAAGTGTACTTAAAATTTGAGCATTATACTTCATTCTTTTTTGGTGAAAGGAACATGTAAGTGTATCATGCACCCATATATCGGTACCCTATTTCCTTATATTTTGAAACAATTTCCCTATTTATCAGATAAAGCATCGGCCCAAACTACCTGAGCAAAATAATGATAATCTACCTGACTCTGAGGCTGCAGATATAGCATGGAAACATCACAAGATGCTGAATGAGTCCATCATTGTAGAGTTATTCCAGGTAATATCTTAAGATGTTTGCTGTAATGTTAAGGCATTTAGAACATAAACACATGGGACAAAGTTTTCTCTCAAGAGATGTTATAATGTTTATTTAAAAAGAAGAATGATTCTATGTTGTAATATGAAGAGATAAAATGGATTAGCTATAAAATATACCAGTATATACATAGGTTTTATTTGTAAAGGGATACTATATGTCCTGTTGTATTTAATTTTAGGGCCAGCTGAAGTCCACATTGATGTGCCTGACATGTAAGAAGCAATCTGTCACCTTCCAGGCTTTTATGTACCTATCTCTACCTATTCCATCAACATCTCGATGTAATTTAGGGGTATGGTGATTTATAATATTCTACCGTTAAATACATTTAGAAATTCTTAAAGATGTATCTTTACCAATTTAAATCATAATGTCATTACATTAATCTCTGTCTTGCGCATCAGTTGTTCTTTTTTCTAATGAAAAGTGTTTCTGTAATTCTGTTTCAGAAGCTTGGTCATTGAAGCAAACTATTTTGAAGAAGTTTTACATTCCTTGTAAAGAAAAAAATGCTTTTTCTCTAAAAATTCCCAAACCTAATCATATTTGGCATATCCTGATATCTTCATATTGCATTGTTCTATTTTTAGGATTGCATACGCCAGTTTTTATGTGGGGAAAAAATGACAGGAAGCAGTAGATGGAAATGTCCACGATGTAAGATAGAGAGAGATTCTGTCAAAAAAATCGACATTTGGAAATTACCTAGAATATTGCTTATTGGGCTCAACAGGTAAATATTATAGATCTGTATTGTAAAGGTGTTTTAAGCATGTTTTTCTTTATTAGTAGTAACATTTTATTCTTTAAAACATTATTGACATTAGCAATGTCTCTTTTAGATTTGTATATGAAGGACAATGGCGAGAGAAGATAAGTAGTTTCGTTGATTTTCCAATAAGAAACTTAGATTTGGATACCTATGTCCGTGGACCAAAGTATAATCTGTATGGCATATCAGTAAGTATAATCTGAATGGCATATCAGTAAGTATAATCTGTATGGCATATCAGTAAGTATAATCTGTATGGCATATCAGTAAGTATAATCTGTATGGCATATCAGTAAGTATAATCTGTATGGCATATCAGTAAGTATAATCTGTATGGCATATCAGTAAGTAAGTATAATCTGTATGGCATATCAGTAAGTATAATCTGTATGGCATATCAGTAAGTATAATTTGTATGGCATATTAGAAAGTGTAATCTGAATGGCATATGGCATATCAGTATGTATAATCTATATGGCATATCAGTAAGTTTAATCTGTATGGCATATCAGTATGTATAATTTGTATGGCATATCAGTAAGTATAATCTGTATGGCATATCAGTAAGTATAATCTGTATGGCATATCAGTAAGTATAATCTGTATGGCATATCAAGAAATATATCTGAAAATACCTCTGATCTTGTCACCATAGTGTAACAATATTAAAAGCTAAATGATACAGCTCTTTATGATATTAGTACATGGATCTTACTGAAGACTTAGCTTCAGTCATGCTGAGGAAATGTTGCTTGGTTGCTAATTTTACAGATACATGGCTTTATGATCTCATCATTGATTAACTACTTTTTCTGCATTATTTAACATGTATTTTTTGAAGTTTTCTTGTTAAACACCATTCTTCTTGACAGATTCTTGACCTTTGTGGAACAAGGTTGATATGAACTACCTCACAGAATCATGTGATAAAAAAAATAATTCACTTAATTCTTGTGTATGTTTAATTATATTTATCTTGTATAAAATTAATTCTTCAGTTCTTTATCTTTGTTAGAATATATAAATCTTTTTTTGAAAGAAATTGCAGTAGAATGTGTTGCAAGATGGATGATTTATATATCAGTATATTGTATACACTTTTTATTTTAGAACCATTTTGGGACTATGGATGGAGGTCATTGTAAGTATCTGCATGATACAACTAATCTTTAATGTTGTCTGGATTAATTATACTCCCCACAAAGTTTTTTTTTTTTTTTTTTGGGGGGGGGGGGGTATATACGAATCATCCTGTCTGTCTGTCTTTCTGTCTATCTGTCTGTCTGTCTGTCTGTCCATCTGTCCACCACTTGAACCAAGGTCATAGGTCAATGGTCAAAGTCATAATAGACCCAATTAGTAAAACTTTGTCCAGGCCATAACTTCTCACTCTATGCTCAGATTTCAATAACATATAATAGAATTGTTGCTTAGGATCCAAGGGTGTGTCATGATCTTGAACCAAAGTCATAGGTCAAAGGTCAAGGTCATAACAGACACAATAAGTAAAACTTTGTCTGGGCCATAAGTCCTCACCCTGTGCACAGATTTCAATAACATTTCACAGAATTGTTGCTTAGGATCCAAGGGTGTGCCATGACCTTGAACGAAAGTCATAGGTCAAAGGTCAAGGTCACAATAGACCAATAAGTAAAACTTTGTCCAGGCCATAACTTCTTACTCTGTGCTCAGATTTCAATAATATTTCACAGAACTGTTGCTTAGGATCCAAGGGTGTGTCATAATCTTGAACCAAAGTCATAGGTCAAAGGTCAAGGTCATAACAGACACAATAAGTAAAACTTTGTCTGGGCCATAAGTCCTCACCCTGAGCACAGATTTCAATAACATTTCACAGAATTGTTGCTTAGGATCCAAGGGTGTGTCATGACCTTGAACGAAAGTCATAGATCAAAGGTCAGGGCCATAATAGACACAATAAGTAAGACTTTGTCCGGGCCGTAACTTCTCACCCTATGCACAGATTTCAATAATATTTCACAGAATAGTTGCTTAGGATCCAGGAGTGTGTCATGATCTTGAACCAAGGTCATAGGTCAAAGGTCAAGGTCACAATAGACAATTGATATAACCTTGTTATACCTGTTCTGTGGATGCATCATGGGAGGGCAATATGTTGTGTACCAAATTAGGTCACTGTGACCTTGATTTTCACCTTGACCTTTGACCTCCATGAAGGTAAAACTTGTTTATCTAAAAAATAGTTCAGATTCCCACCCTTAAAGTATAAATTTTCTCATTCCTCATGACAAGACGAGTTGTATGGCATAAGTTGGGTATCCTCAGGGTCATTCTTCCCCCCTCCCTCATTTCAGGAATCTTCAGTTATCTCAAAACTGGTTCAGATACCTGCCCCCAAACGGCATATTTTCTTATTCCTCATCAGAAAATAGTGATTTTTGAGTCGGCTTCGGTGAAGCCGCACTCATTGCAATCATTTTCTTTTCAGGGGTTATAACTTTCACTACCGATATAGAGCTTGCTACGCCGCTGAAAAATAAAGTGCCGAAAAATTACTGATGTTGTCTTAAAACTTCTTGATCAGCTCAATGTACCTTTAGCTCAGTTAATTTAAGCTAAATATAAACTAGTTTCAATAACTCGAAAAAGGAGTTGCAATAATGTTTTCAAATTTCGCGTAATAATATGTAGTTGTGACTACTTTACGATGTGTTTACCACCGACACCGTCGGATGTATTCGATTGTGTAATTCTCCGGACAAAGCATTTGTTTGTCTTGATCTTGTGTCGCTTGTTTTTATCAAGATATTTCAATTAAAGTTTTCCCCAACATGTTCTGGAACTTTAGTCCTTTTTCACATATATGACAAATTTAAAGATCGATCTTCCCGCATTTCCTCTGATAATGAAAATGCAATATAAATATTTAGGTAAATGTTGTATGTTTCTAAATATAAATGATGTTAAAACATTATGAGAATCGTGAATAAGATGGTTATTTAATGTCCCACTTGAAGGAATGTCGTTCCTTGGCTCAGCTTCGACTCGTGACAACAATGCAGTAAAACTTGTTGCCATGAAGTTGTCGATTGCACGTTCATTTCGGATACAAGCAATTGCAAACTCTTTGCCGTAAGATAGTATGAAGAGAGCAAATTTTATTAGCATTTTGTACATAGGTATAATGACGATGTAGTTGCAACAAAGACCTAATTTTTGCCCCCCCCCTTTTCCTGAAATCCTGAATCCGCCACTAAAATGATAAAATGATTACATACTTAAAATCAGCAAAGCCGACTCTCAGGACTTTTGAGTCCTTTGATTTCTATTGTAGCATTAAAATTCATAAAAATCAATACTACCAGTCAAGTATTTGAGTATTCTTGTAACTAATTCCATAGGCACTCATTTATGAGTACACTTCGTAATGGAAGAAGAAGAAGAAGAAGGATAGGCCAAACATACTCAAATGCAACCATTTGCCTACTGTCAACAAATCACTTTTGATTGGGGATTCTCCATGTTAATTTTATCATGATGCATATGACTTCGCATTTGGAAGATTCCATCTTGATATTGTAATAGGGGTGTTTTAGGATCTAAGGGTTAAGTATATAGGTATATAGTAGTTTTATTAAACCTTACATGTGGATGCATGTGTCAAGTACCAAAACTAAGTCACTGTGACCTTGACTTTGACCTTAGACCTCTATAATAGTAAATAGCACCTAGGATTATTATACTTGCTCTACTGATGCCTCATGAGTTGTCATAAAGGGATTAATTATTGCATGTCTTCACTTTATTTCTGGGGGGGTATTTGTCCCATTAGGACTGCTCTAGTTCTATGTTGTATTGAAAGTAGGGCTATATATATACACAGCTTTAATGTGTACCAGGCCATAACCTAAAGAGTTTCTCAAATTTGTTTATATATGTGTATAAATATATAATAATATTAGATCTTCTGTAAACTCAGCTCAGAATATTGACATTTCCTTAAGTAAATTGTATTAAATACTCAGTTTGAACAGATCTGCATGTCTTTTATTGAATGGCACAACAATACTTATATGTGTGCTATAACTGTTATCAGGTATTTTCTATATATGAACTAGACACATAACAAACGTGTCCTCTGACAGTAGTGTGGGATATTTTTAGCTCACCTGAGCCAAAGGCTCAAGTGAGCCATAGTCATAGTGCATCGTCTGTCGTCGTCGTCCGTCCATCATTAACTTTTTCACATTTTCTACTTCTTCTCTGGAACTACATTGCATATTTTGGATCAAACTTTGTGTAAATGATGTACTCAAGGTCCCCTATTAAATTTGTGTTCGGGATCCAGATTCCCTCAGGGGTGGATCCAGGGCGGGGCCAAAAGTGCCCAAAACGGTATCCCTCTTCAAACATCTTCTCCTCCAGAACCAGTACATAAATGGGGAAACTAATTGCATTTCAACAATCTATAATGATGGGTTATTAAAAATTGTGTTCAGGGTCAAGATCCGTGAAATAGAAATTTACGCCTTTTTGGCCTGTTTCTGGACTTAGTCATTTCAATGAAGAAAAGTGTCATGTTTTTCATTTAATTGATATTGATGATTTCTTAATGACTATTTTGATCATAATTGTGGTAAGGAATATTATTGTGAAAGAATTTTGTCATTATCTCAATTTTTGGATTTTTTATGAATTTTTTAAGACTTCCAAAAAAAAGGGGGTGGGTTGGCCATTTTTCACATTTTCAACTTTTTCTACAAAACCACAAGAAAGATTTTAATGAAACATGGAATACATGAAGTACTAAAGGTCCTCTATCAATTTGGTAAATTTCATCCAAATTGGTTAACAGATAATGCCACCATGTCTAAAAAGTAGGTGTCACAATTGTACATATGCCACTTGGTAATTGAAATATGGAGAGTAGCGGTTCAAATCCAGCTGTGGTCAAAAAAAGTTTTTTCTTTTTTTTAAAACATCTAAATAAGTTTTTAGATGTTTCTCAACACTCAACATATGAAATTGGGCAATTTTAAGTTTAAGACTTCAAAAAAGGGGGGGGAGGAGTTTGGTTTGGCCATTTTTCACATTTTCAACTTTTTCTACAAAACTGTTTGAAGGATTTTAATAAATCTTGGTAGAAATAAGTCACTTATGATCCTCTTCAAATTCTGTTGTTTTTCATCCAGACCTCTTTACAGGTGGCGCCACCATAGTCAAAAGTAGTTCACAAAAGAGTTCCCTCCTTTAACAATATTCTTTTTCATACGGGCTGTATACAGAGACAAATAGAATGCATAGAAATGATCTAGAGGGATGAGTGAAGACGTATTGTCATTTTAGTTCCCTTCCAAAATCAAATTTCAGAATTTTTTTTTCGACATTTCTTTGGACTTGGTGATTCAATGCAGAAAAGTGTCATATTTCCTAGTTAATTGATAATGATGATTTCTTATGGACTATTGTGATCATAATTATGGTAAGGATTGTTACTTTGAAAGAATTTTGTCAATATCTCAATTTTTGGATTTTCTATGAAGTTTTTAAGACTTCCAAATGAGGGTGTATAGGAACAATTAAATCACATTTTTCACTTCTGCTGTTATACCCCATGAAAGATTTTAATGAAACATGGAATACATGAAGTACTTAAGGTCCTCTATATATTTGGTAAATTTCATCCAAATTGGTTAACAGATAATGCCACCATGTCTAAAAAGTAGGTCTCACAATGGTACATATACCACTTGGTAATTGAAATATGGAGAGTAGCGGTTCAAATCCAGCTGTGGTCAAAATTTTTTTTTTCATTTCTTAACACATCTAAATAAGTTTTTAGATGTTTCTCAACATATGAAATTAAGCAATTTTAAGTTAGATCTGTACAATATTTGAAACAATTGTTGTTCATGACCCAGACTTGAAATCAGTCAACAAAAGGCCCCACCTAAAGAAAATGACTAACTTGTTGCCCTGAATGACAAAGGAAATGCTTAATATCAAAATCACCTGAATGGATGTGCAAAAAAAGTGTTGTTTTTTTATTCTAGCCTGAAATAAAATTTGATATATTTTCAACATTTGTGCTGACTTAGTCACATTAATGCAAAAATAAATGAATTCTTCCTTCATGCATGACTGATCATCTAAGTACTCAGGTGAGCGATATAGGCCCACTTGGGCCTCTTGTTTAAGAATATAAAAGCATTTTTTATTTTCAGATACAGCATACTGTAAAAATACCAACACTCAGAGATGGTACAAGTATGATGATGACATGGTGATGGACATGTCTGAGTCAGACATCAAGGTATAGTATCTTCTATAAGTAAACTCGGTGTGGGCCAGTATGAGGTGCTCGGCTCATGAGTGAGAGGTGCCGAGTTTGACTGCCGCTCTGGATGTACCGGTGTTCTGTGTTTCGGATGAGAGAGTAAAAACGGTAGCCTCTGTTTAAGTATTGTTTAGCTGAGTTATTAAAGTAAATATATGTATTCTGATGAGAAGTACATCTGATTGGTATATTCTATAGTATGTACACCATAGTGAGGCTTGGACATCTAATTGTTATATTCTTTAGTATATCATAGTAAGGCTTGGACATCTAATTGGTATATTCTATAGTATATCATAGTAAGGCTTGGACATCTAATTGGTATATTCTATAGTATATCATAGTAAGGCTTGGACATCTAATTGGTATATTCTGTAGTATGTACACCATAGTGAGGCTTGGACATCTAATTGTTATATTCTTTAGTATATCATAGTGAGGCTTGGACATCTAATTGTTATATTCTTTAGTATATCATAGTGAGGCTTGGACATCTAATTGTTATATTCTTTAGTATATCATAGTGAGGCTTGGACATCTAATTGTTATATTCTTTAGTATATCATAGTAAGGCTTGGACATCGAATTGTTATATTCTTTAGTATATCATAGTAAGGCTTGGACATCTAATTGGTATATTCTATAGTATATCATAGTAAGGCTTGGACATCTAATTGGTATATTCTATAGTATATCATAGTAAGGCTTGGACATCGAATTGTTATATTCTATAGTATGTACACCATAGTGAGGCTTGGACATCTAATTGTCGTATTCTATAGTATGTTATAGTAAGGCTTGGACATCTAATTGGTATATTCTATAGTATATCATAGTAAGGCTTGGACATCTAATTGGTATATTCTATAGTATATCATAGTAAGGCTTGGACATCTAATTGGTATATTCTATAGTATATCATAGTAAGGCTTGGACATCTAATTGGTATATTCTATAGTATGTACACTATAGTGAGGCTTGGACATCTAATTGTCGTATTCTATAGTATGTACACCATAGTGAGGCTTGGACATCTAATTGTTATATTCTATAGTATGTTATAGTAAGGCTTGGACATCTAATTGGTATATTCTATAGTATATCATAGTAAGGCTTGGACATCTAATTGGTATATTCTATAGTATATCATAGTAAGGCTTGGACATCTAATTGGTATATTCTATAGTATGTACACCATAGTAAGGCTTGGACATCTAATTGTTATATTCTTTAGTATATCATAGTGAGGCTTGGACATCTAATTGTTATATTCTTTAGTATATCATAGTGAGGCTTGGACATCTAATTGTTATATTCTTTAGTATATCATAGTGAGGCTTGGACATCTAATTGGTATATTCTATAGTATATCATAGTGAGGCTTGGACATCTAATTGTTATATTCTTTAGTATATCATAGTGAGGCTTGGACATCTAATTGTTATATTCTTTAGTATATCATAGTAAGGCTTGAACATCTAATTGTTATATTCTATAGTATGTACACCATAGTGAGGCTTGGACATCTAATTGTCGTATTCTATAGTATGTGCACCATAGTAAGGCTTGAACATCTAATTGTTATATTCTATAGTATGTACACCATAGTGAGGCTTGGACATCTAATTGTCGTATTCTATAGTATGTACACCATAGTGAGGCTTGGACATCTAATTGTCGTATTCTATAGTATGTGCACCATAGTGAGGCTTGGAAATCTAATTGTCGTATTCTATAGTATGTACACCATAGTAAGGCTTGAACATCTAATTGTTATATTCTATAGTATGTACACCATAGTGAGGCTTGGACATCTAATTGTCGTATTCTATAGTATGTTATAGTAAGGCTTGGACATCTAATTGTTATATTCTATAGTATGTTATAGTAAGGCTTGGACATCTAATTGGTATATTCTATAGTATATCATAGTAAGGCTTGGACATCTAATTGGTATATTCTATAGTATATCATAGTAAGGCTTGGACATCTAATTGTTATATTCTATAGTATGTACACTATAGTGAGGCTTGGACATCTAATTGTCGTATTCTATAGTATGTACACCATAGTGAGGCTTGGACATCTAATTGTCGTATTCTATAGTATGTACACTATAGTGAGGCTTGGACATCTAATTGTTATATTCTATAGTATGTTATAGTAAGGCTTGGACATCTAATTGGTATATTCTATAGTATATCATAGTAAGGCTTGGACATCTAATTGGTATATTCTATAGTATATCATAGTAAGGCTTGGACATCTAATTGGTATATTCTATAGTATGTACACCATAGTGAGGCTTGGACATCTAATTGTCGTATTCTATAGTATGTACACCATAGTGAGGCTTGGACATCTAATTGTCGTATTCTATAGTATGTACACCATAGTGAGGCTTGGACATCTAATTGTCGTATTCTATAGTATGTGCACCATAGTAAGGCTTGGACATCTAATTGTTATATTCTATAGTATGTACACCATAGTGAGGCTTGGACATCTAATTGTCGTATTCTATAGTATGTACACCATAGTGAGGTTTGGACATCTAATTGTCGTATTCTATAGTATGTGCACCATAGTGAGGCTTGGACATTTAATTGTCGTATTCTATAGTATGTACACTATTGTAAGGCTTGGACATCTAATTGTGATATTTTATAGTATGTACACCATAGTGAGGCTTGGACACCATAATTTATAAACTAGGTAAGGCAAGGTCAGTGTCCTATACCATTAAATGTTGAAATGGAATATATTACCTGAAATTAATATAATGCTATATCAGTTTTGTAATACACGTACATAAGTTGTAAAATATCCTTAAGCTTGGTACATTTCCATTTAAAAAGTGTTTATAAATGAACAATGTAAGTCTTAAATTCAAGGTAGTTTGAATTTGTTGGTTGCCTTTGTTGGTAGTTAATATCCAGTTTATGATATACATGTAGTTATGATTCTCTACCATACATGATTACAGTTCAAATAAAGTGTTTTCATTTATTTAGAGAGAGGAATAAATCATATAAGAATGCTTTAGATATTTGACAGTTAGCTGCATGTTTACCTTCCAATTTCCAAATCAGTATATGTTACACATTAAAACATCTTACTCTTGTCCTCAAATATCATTTCCATTAAATGTTCGTTTACTTTTTCTTTATTCATTCTTTCAGACATCAGCAGCTTTTGTTCTCTACTACACATCCATAGACCTGAAACCTCCAGATTTCAGACAGAACTTCTGAAATACTAAGTGCAAGAGGAACATTGTCTGAATTTCAGACTGGACTTTCAAGTGTCAAATTGTGATATTGTAAATTATTTTGCTAAACTTACTTATATTGGTTCATATATCTATTATGAAGCAGAGTATATCTTATTGTAAAGTTTATTCAACCTGAACCTGGTTTAATTTATGGAAAAGTCAGACATATATTGAGTATATGCTGTTTTAGATGTACATTGAATGAACATGTATGTAAGTCTTTACTTCTGGTTTGGCTATAGATTGATACAATTTCACCAATATTACATTGTAGAAAATATAGTAGATTGGTTTTGGTTTATGCCCCTAGAACAGTATCAATTAGGGTCAGCTTTCTATAAGGATATGTTATATTCCTGCATACTATAGCAAAAAAAAAATCCAAGAAGAAATGTGTATGATATATTAGATTTAAACCTTTCATGTTGGTCACTGGCATTTAACCAGTTTTTATGTTTCAAAAGAATATATATGAATGCACATTATCATCTGACTAGGAACCTAAGGTAATTTACTGAATTATAAATCAAACGTGCCCACAACATACCATCCACTTATAAAAACCATTCATCAGAAATATACATGAAACATGCCCACATTATACCATCCACTTACATAAACCATTCATTAAGATATTCACACCCAGAAATTGTCTTGAATTAAAGGAAATTCTTCATATGATATTTCCATTATATTAAATCTGTTCGCCATGTTTATATTGATATATGTCAACTGTTGTTATTATATTTTGTTGCATTCATATTGTGAAGTTTTCTATAAAAATCTTGAAACAAGATTTTGATTATTTTAATTATTCAACTTATGAAACAGAAAAGGAAAGAAAATCTTTAGAGGAGTGGTTGTTTCTGATAAGCAAAAGTTAGCAGTGTCCAACGATTTCTCTTGAATCCACTAGTTTAGTTGTTACATATATGTATATCATGGGGGAGTATCCTCTTATTTCTGTTGGAGAGATCATGATGTAATGAGTGCCAAACCCACATTCATGACTCTTCCTCTAGTATGAATGTTGGTACTCAATTGTAGAAAGAAAACATCCTGCATGAGCACAAGACCATTTCAATATTGGCATGCATAGTTGTGTTCTTCCTCCTCCACTGAATTGTCTTTCCCCAATTTCACAAAAGTTCATGTAGATCACGTTTTATATCCAATCTTGTCATTATTCTATTATTGTTTCTGAACTCATTACATTTTTCTAACAATAATTAAAGATCATATAAAACTTTGCGGTCGCATTTAATTGTTACATCAGTTACTTTTGGTCTGTGTAAAATTCTGCCCAAATCATCGAGAAACTCCATTCACGAAATTTTAAAGCTACCGGAGTCTCTACGTTTAAAATTCTACCTTTGGCTTTGCATACCTCTTTGTCACATGATTTAATTAAAACGGTGTAGTTTTAACAGAGTATAAGACGTACTACTGTACTTTGAATGAAGATGGTTTTTTCCAACAAACCATAGGATTCCTATAAATGAGCAATGAGTTATGTAATTCCATCATCTTGCTGATGTTTACTTTATGTGCCTTTCAACGGCAAGATTTATCAACAAATCATTGGAATTCCAATAGGCATTAACTAAGCTCCCCTTATAACACCTATTTTTGTTTTGTTATGAGTGAATTTCATGCATCAATTGCGCAACTCTAAACGTTTCGACCTTATTGACATGTTGAATGACAGGTATCCAGATGATTAAGAATTGATAACTATGAGCTTGAAAGATACATCGGTGAACTTCAGACAAAGTCATCTAATAAGACATAAAAGTTAAAATTATTAATAACAATACACATGCTAGGATTTATGATAAACGTGACGACTTTAGATTTCTACTGTCTGCGCCACTCACTCTGGAAACTGGAAAATCTGGATTTTCAGTTATTCTTCTTTAGAATAATTTTAAAAAGGCAAAAGCATTCGATAGATCTTGTTTAGTCGTAACTTTTGGCGTATGCTATATGTTTGTATGAAGAAGCGTTCATATTTTTTATAAAAAAAGTCAATTTTGGATAGGGAGATTTCCATGTTAAATTTTGACGTGACGTCGCCAAGTTTCCCATAGACTCAATGTTAAACATCAGCGACGTCACGTCAAAATTAACACAGAAAACGCCCTATCTAAAATGATTTTTCCCTATAAAATACGAATGCTTCTTCGTAGAAACATACACCAAAAGTTACGACTAAACAAGATATATCGATTGATATTGATTTTGTAAAACTATTTTAAAGATAAATAAGTGAAAATCCAGATTTTTCAGTTTACAAAGTGAGTGGCGCGGACAGTAATTGTAAATTTCCCCTGGTTAAATAGTGATGTCCCTAGACTCCCAGCACACGATATTATTTTTCTCGGTTCAATTTGCTATTGATTGTACCAACGTTTTAGAATAGATTTCCATATAGAACATCTAAACTTAGATCTCGAACTTTAACTCAGGGTAACAGATACCATATCCTTAGAACTACTCTTAAAACCTTTCCAGATCTTACTCAAATCTTTTTTTAATTCGGAAAAACCGTTTTAGCAATATGCATCCAGCGGAATCTCTCCTCTCAATTTTTGCAATTAATTATATACAAACTAAGGAGGGTTAAAAGTTCCGATAATCTATCTCATCAGGTTCAGAAATAGTTAAATGCCTTTGATATCGCCAGTATGACCATGAGATCAAGGCAAAGAACGGACTCCAGTACAGCCTTGTGCAGACATTTCCTCGAACGTTGTCTAAACCTTTTTAGGTGTGATTAGGTCTCCTCTGACTGTTAATCGGGACTCTTGCAAATCAGGAACCTAAGCTCACTTTCAGATGGACAGAGCGTGGCTGGATAATATTGATGTGACTATATAAGATATGTATGTATTCCATATAACTATTTGTTAATAAATTTTTATGATCTCTCAACTTGATTAACCTGTTATGGGTAAGTCTTTATACATTTTCAAGTGTGGTTCTTTGATTGTACCACTTTTGTGATGAGTGGGAAGGTGCTCCGTAAACCAGTTAATCACACAAGTTGAGTGACGATTGTCACAACTGACCATTCTAAATCGGTACCGCACCTATATAACAATTTAATATCTTTGTGATGTTTTAATATATATGTATTCTGGTTTACTCTGCATGTCTCTCGCCACTTTTTTCATACAATTACCGTAAGTCAGATTTAGTCTGTTATTTCTTAACTCGGTCGAGTTTGCCGTTATGTTATTATCATAACTTGGAAAACATTCAGTAAATCTGTTCATGTTTATATTTAATTAACTATTCCATCCTTCTTAAAAGAACATATACATTCTTATAACATATAATTGTTATATCTTGATATTGTTTGTTGGACATCAGGGGCCAGTTGTTCGAAACTTTAACCACTGGTTAAGCTAAGTTTGCTGTGGATGACACAAACTTGCACATAATTGAATGAAATTCTGTTTCTTTTATTTGCATAGATATTACTTGTTGTTGTGATTGCTACCAAAGCCAACTGGTTAATAATTTTAACATCTAATTGCTCTGTTTCATCAAATGATTTATGATTCCTCTGCATAAAAAGGCAGTCCCATAGTGGTAACCCATAGTGAATTATTGTAACCGTATGCAACCGAAGGATACTTAAAATATTTCCAGTCTAAAACCTTGAATGCGACTGCTAACACCTTAGAGTGTAGGTAACATTGGTGGGCGACATGTAAACAGGATTGTTCAAGATGGCGGATTTATTCCACTGTTTTGTGTGTTTTTTGTTTTGTTTGTTGGAATTGTTTGTTTTGTTTATTATCATTATTATTATTTATTTAGTTTTGACATATCTTTTCCATTATATATTGAAAAATATTTTTCGTTTATTCTATTTTAAGTGCTTTAACGCTATTCCTTTTGGGCCTGACAGTAGTCTGAATCAGTCTCAATACGATAGTCGTATTGTTTCTCCTTTCTGTGGTTTAAACTCTATGCAGCAGCGGCACTTTCTACACAGTATTTGTTCACACTCATTTATGTATACAGTGCTGAATTATGTATGTTTCATCTGTTTGTAAGAGCATTCACGGCGGATATGGTTCGCCAAACAGGAGACGCTCACTCATTCAGGGCACCTGGTCGCACCACTGAATTTCATGTGTCCTTGAATGTCCACAGTAATACATTGTTGTTAGTGCCACAGTCATGTGACATCAGTTACTTTTGTATTTTACTTTAATTGACCGTCCAAAGTCGATATCGTAACCGCAGTACAATCGAGCATTTTGTAATGTATTTTTCTGTCTATTTGATTATTATCCTATTTTATGTGCATGTCCTTAGTGATTTGTGTCATGCAGCTCGGTGAAATATCTTCTGTCTTCTCTTTTATATAGTCACTATGTATTAAATGTATGTGTACGGTAGCAGTTCGTAGACATTGATATCCAGTACCTATATGATGATTGCTGTATGTAATCGTAGGTAACTTGCAGATCTAGCGAAAGTAAAACCCTAACCATGGCTAGAATATTACCATTGTGATACAATTACATATAGACAAAACACAACGAGACTAGCCCGATAAAATCCGGTCTCTTTGATCCCATATACAAAGATTTCAGTATCAGCACATGATCAATTAAAATTATATTAAAGCATGAAAGATATGGTGACACAGAGTCTGCCTAGCATGTTCTTATAGAATTATATTTGTATGATGACTTGTTCAAGTATCTGAAATAAGATCTCCAAGTCGTATTTTCCGAACATGTAAACGGCCTCTTCCATTACTGACCTCAAAGAGTGAACTTGTTACATAAACGACGGTGTTTGGCAAGCCAGCTAAATACAGTGGTAGTCTTTACTAGTATTCAGTAAATATTTAGATTGTTTCATTATGCGGCTTTCTTTGTGGTTTATTTATTAACAATATTTTATGATGGTATTGCTTGTCACGATGGTATCAAAGTACAAGAATGAATAAAGAAGTGGCATGTATTCAAGTTGTCATCTGTATTTTCATTGTTATTCCTTATATTTTTAATTGTTATTGAAGAAACTAAATGAACAATAACATTGTGTAATTTATCGGTATAATGAAATCGGTTATTTGCATTTTAGAACAGTCGAAAGAGGCAGGATATAAAACAACTCTGACCTGAAAATTTAAAGTGGAAAAATTTAATGTCCTCATTGAAACAACAATATCCATTCTTACGAAAAGAAATGTTTGTAACTCGTATACATGGACACGTCTAATGTAGTCAACACATATGGGTATGTAAAGGGATTAAATGATATATGAATATGGATCTGCTAACATTATATAGAATTACGACATTTTAGTTGGAAAACTCCCGGTACTTCATCAGGGCATTTGCAAGAATACGTCCAATCATCATAATCGTCATGGGGTCTTGGCAAACAGATCTGACGACATCTCTGGTTCTTTTGTTTTATACAGACATTTTCCCCTGCGATGATATAAAATATATTCGTATATAAACTTGAAATTATTCAGCAACAAGAATGAAATTGAGAAATTGGAACAGTAATTCTTACGAGTTAGTTTGGAATGTTATAGACATTAAAATATATCTAACCTGCTGGCTGACTGGCTTCGTCCAGTGCACAAATTGCGTAAGGACGCCTTTTTAAATTCTGGACGACGACCGTGGCATTCCCTCCTGTACGTATGTTTACTCTACGAATCGAGTGGTCTTTTTTATCTGTCCAATACATGGTGTCCTAAAACGCAAGATAGAGTGTACATATGATAGAAATTTATACGTATTAAGAAATTAAATACAAAAGAAAGCGGTGCTATGTTCGGCTTGCATTAACAATATCAGTAACAAATAATAGCAGAGAGGTAATAGTAAACCATAGTAATAGCTTTTAGATGATATCATAGAGAATAAGTTATACTGGGTGCGCTTGAGAGAAATGTCTCCTTATTGTCGCAGACACACCCGCTATAATTATCCAAAGCACTTGTACAAAATTTTAACTTAAACCTTTCACGAAAAAGATTCATTTAAATGCTACGGAAATGACGGAACACTGAAGTTTAAAGAAAATCGACATAAATTCACCTGTAAAATAATCGACTGCTGTGGTTGTATTATATGTCCATTATTTAGCGGAATCTCAATTTTGTTTCCACCATCGTAATCAACTGAGGAAATCCTGTTCATATTGACATCAATCCAGTACAATCGCTTTGTTCCATAATCTGAAAATTAATCAAGAATAATATCATGCAAGTATCATATTCGCTTTTATTTCTTTTCTACATTGCACAATGCTTATTAGTAATACCTGTGATGATTTTTAGACGGGACCATCCCGCCCAATCTAATTAAAATTCGATCTTAATTTGCTCCCGTACTGCGTCTTTATGCGACACGCAGTACGGGAGCAAAATAAAGATCGAATTTTAATTAGATTGCATCCCGTCTAATGTCGGGTTGTTTGAAGGGGAAATTGACCTCATAGTACCTAACTTCAAATTTACAAAAATACTCTTCAAGTTTTCGTTAAGAAACCAAGGAGTAAAAATTTATTTATGAACTTGTGTACGTTCATACAAATTTCGTTGAAATTTTGTAATACAGTTTCTGAATAATGCTTCTACTCAGATTGCCTCCAGTTAGAGAAGCGCTTAACGGCCTTTTGTGTCAAGCGTTTTTATCAGATTATTGGCACAAAGGCAGGGACGTAGATTATATCATGGATGCATGTATATGAAGACTATGGAAGTATGATTGAATTCATGAGAGAACGCGGTAGAGGTTGCAATCTCAAAGTTAAAAAGAAATTATCTAAACGCAGAAAGCATCTACAGATTCCTAAGAAATTAATTTGGTTAAGATATACTTTTAAGAACAAATATCTGTACATACCTGCTGATAATGCACGTGGTTGGGTACCGGAAATCTCTGAGTCTAGCATGACAGTTCTATATACAGTGCCACTTAATTTCATTCTTCCCAACACAGGACGCCATGCCCAACGGATGTAAAATAACCAGCTGCAACAGATTCCTCATGAATTATCTTTCTTTATCAAATAAAGGTATATACTAACAATGATTCGATGAACTTTTAACATTAAGATGTATTTACCATTCGTATTTCATGTTTCAATACGGACTGTACATTACAGTAATACTTAGCTAATATACAAATATTTGTTTGGAATATGGCAATCCAATGTGAGATGCTCACTCATCGCGGACGCCTGATTTCATCATCGTTTGATGACCTTTGTTTGAATTTTCTGAAGGCCTTCCAGCTGCTAGTGAATAGCGTCGCATTGTTCTTGTCTGTTGTGCATACAGATTTATTTTTGTTCCTTGATAGAATTGGATTAGCTCGTATTTCGAAATGAATTTAAAACCAAATACTTCTTAGCTGTCTATTTCTTATCTAGTGGAAACAGTCTGTGAAAATACCCTCAACAAAGCAAGTTTGTGGGGCATAATATCAAGAAATAAATAATGTCTGTATATTGACTTCTATTTTTGTTTAAATCCCGTCGAAGGAAATTATTTAGTACATAATACTGACGCTAATAACGAAACAGAATAAAATACAATAAAAAATACCTATATGGGTCTAGGTATTACAATGATCATCGTACTGTATAAAACATTGTCGATATATCGAAATGTAGAATTAAAACATCTTCTGTCCTTGATTTTGAAGCATTTGTATGAATTCTGCATACTACGAATGAAGTAACTAGTCAGCAGATACAGGAGAGCAGTTAGTGTCAATGAAGTAACTAGTCAGCAGTTAAAGGAACACAATTAGTGCCGGTGAACTAACTAGTCAGCAGATCGAGCAGATCAGTTAGAGTCAATGAAGTAAATAGACAGCATACAGAGAAACGCAATTAGTGCCAGTGAACTAACTAATCAGCAGATAAAGAACACAATTAGTGTCAATGAAGTAACTAGTCAGCAGATAGGGGAACGCAGTTAGTGCCAAAGAAATAACTAGACAGCAGTTAAAGGAACACAATTAGTGCCTATAAAGTAACTAGTAAGCAGATAGAGGAACACAATAAGTGCCAATGGAGTGACTAGACAGCAGATGAAGGAACACAATTAGTGCCAATGAAGTAACTAGACAGCAGATAAAGGAACACAATTAATGCCAATGGAGTAACTAGACAGCTGATAGAGGAACACAACAAGTGCCAATGAAGTAACTAGACAGCAGATGAAGGAACACAATTAGTGCCAATGAAGTAACTAGACAGCAGATAAAAGAACACATATAGTGCCAATGGAGTAACTAGACAGCAGATAGAGGAACACAATTAGTGCCAATGAAGTAACTAGACAGCAGATAGAGGAACACAATTAGTGCCAATGGAGTAACTAGACAGCAGATAGAGAAACACAATTAGTGCCAATGAAGTAACTAGACAGCAGATAGAGGAACACAATTAGTGCCAATGAAGTAACTTGTTAGCCTATAAAGGAACATAATTAGTGCCAATGAAGTTACTAGTCAGCAGATAAAGGAACACAATAAGTGCCAATGAAGTAACTTGTTAGCTTATAAAGGAACACAGTTAGTGCCATTGAGTAACTAGACAGCAGATAGAGGAATACAATTAGTGCCTTTGAAGTAACTAGTTAGCTTATAGAGGAACACAGTTAGTGGAATGCCGACCCATAGTTCGAAGACCCTTTGCTCCAACTACAAAAATATTATCAACAAGAATTCCATTCCAGAATCTTTTTAAAATTGAGTATATTTCTGATTTGAATTGGATTGATTTAACTAAACATGCGTACAGGGATCTACGGGAGGCTTGTTTAGTAAAGCAAATTTTATGTCTTTTAATATTTACATCTATTTACAGCAGTTCTCGAACAAATGGTCGCACAGTACTTCTTAGCTTTCTTCTGTATTGGCAATGCTATTGAGTTGGGATGACCGACAAAGATTTAGTCATATAGTTGCTAGATCCTTGTTTCTATGTAATTTTATAAAACTGCCTTGAACTGCATTATAGTATTATTTTCATCATTTAGTCCAACAGACAGTAAGATAAATGTTGATGCATATTCGTCAGCTCATACCACATGGCAGTTATTCTATTCTCAAAATATTTCCGTTCCGCTTAATAACTGTAAGGTAAATAAAACACTGACTTCCTATTATATACCCGGAATAAAAGTACTTACCCGGCCATATATACATAAATAAATAACTGCTTACCCGGCCTGTGGATCGACGACAATGTCAGTAACATAGCCTTGACCAATGGATCTAAATGTCTTTATAAAGCTTCCGTCAAAATCAGTCACCTGCATTTGACAGACACCATTGTTATTGTTGCCTACGTAGATATGACTATATATCCAATCCACGGCAAACGTATCGATAGTGGACCCCTTGGGCTTGGGTCGAAAAACATCTGTCACATTTGTAAGGTTTCCGGTTTCTTCTAGTATATTTGCCCTGGATCGAGTTAGAATGCAAAAGTAAATAAAACTAAAGAAAGAAGGCTGATATACACCAGAATGTATTGCATTTCACTGAATGTAACACTGATCAATATAATTACATATAATGATATATTGGAAATATAGATTCAAAATAAAAGTTCTCAGAAAATGTATTCATCTTGTATAAATATACACTGAACATGTTACATACATAAAAATACTGAATTTTGATTACTTGTTAAGTTCGTAAATTATTGTTTATTATAAATGTACGAAATACGTATAGCTTAGCATATATATTGACCTTCGTATGACATTCTGTTCATATTCCAGCCAAAATAAGAGACCCTGTCTATAGTCAATGTCTATGGTCTGTATAACTCCTTGACCAGTGGCTACTGTAATACTATCCCCGTTTGTATTCAATAAAGATATATTCACACTCGTGGAGAAGTAAAGCCGGTGATTCACACCTAAAATATATTAGAGAGTTTTTAATTAATTCATTACTATCGAATATGTAACAAAACATTAGCACGGGTTAAATCATTACAATAACACATGTTTGCATTTCCTCGTATTCCAGTGGGTTACGAGACAGTATCATTGACTATACTCGTCACAGGTGGTGTATTAAAATTTCCACGAATGACCACTGTGGTACATCGTTTTAAGTTACACTGCAAATAAAACAATTTACTTTAGTAGTTTACATCGGTAAATAAATGTTTTGAGAAGCATATATCCCACCTAATAACCTAAGTAACATATATATTACCTGCATTAGAAGAAATGACAAGTATGGATGACACGGCTACAGTAAATAAATGGAGAGTCGGCGTCATGTTGAAATCGACAAATGTAATCTCTACAATTAGAAATTAAACTAATGGGATTTTTTTCTATACAGTATTGGAAGCATTCCACTTTTAAATTATTCTAGTTAATGATTTCAAATTATTACTGCCTTATGTATAGTATTTAATGTAAATATAATAAAGATTACAATAATAGCAAAGTCAGAAGGGATGATAAAAAACAGTGAACAATGGACTATTACTGATGAATCATGGGACAGACCAAATGTCATGAAGAAATAAACATTCCCTGTAGGCCAGTCACACCGTCCGCGATGCCTCAGTGTGGTTTAACAGAACGATTTAAGCATGAAGAGGAGTCATCGGGCTGACTTGTAGTTTTTCGTGTACTCATGTTAATCATGAATAATGTAGTTGTATCTAGTAGAAACGAAAAACCCCAAGCAATAAGAGAGTTTACTATAAGGTACCAACATTATAAAAACCCCAAGCAATAAGAGAGTCTACTATAAGGTACCAACATTATAAAAACCCCAAGCAATAAGAGAGTTTACTATAAGGTACCAACATTATAAAAACCCCAAGCAATAAGAGAGTTTACTATAAGGTACCAACATTATAAAAACCCCAAGCAATAAGAGAGTCTACTATAAGGTACCAACATTATAAAAACCCCAAGCAATAAGAGAGTTTACTATAAGGTACCAACATTATAAAAACCCCAAGCAATAAGAGAGTTTACTATAAGGTACCAACATTATAAAAACCCCAAGCAATAAGAGAGTCTACTATAAGGTACCAACATTATAAAAACCGCAAGCAATAAGAGAATCTACTATATGGTACCAACATTATAAAAACCCCAAGCAATAAGAGAGTCTACTATAAGGTACCAACATTATAAAAACCGCAAGCAATAAGAGAATCTACTATATGGTACCAACATTATAAATACCTCAAGCAATAAGAGAGTCCACTATACGGTACCAACATTATAAAAACCCTAAGCAATAAGAGAATATATTATAAGTTACCAACATTATAAATACCTCAAGCAATAAGAGAATCTACAATAAGGTACCAACATTATAAAAACCCCAAGCAATAAGGTACCAACATTATAAAAATCCCAAGGAATAAGAGAGTCTACAATCTGGTACCAGCATTACAAAACCCAAATCTATTAGGCACCAACATTATAAAACCCCAAGCAATAAAAGAGTCTACTATAAGGCACCAACATTATAAAACCCCAAGCAATAAGAGAGTCTACCATAAGATACCAACATTTAAAAGAAAACCGAGCAATAACAGAGTATGATACCAACATTATAAAACCCCAAGCAATAAGAGAGTCTACCATAAGATACCAACATTTAAAAGAAAACCGAGCAATAACAGAGTATGATACCAACATTATAAAACCCCAAGCAATAAGAGAGTCTACTATAAAGCACCAACATTATAAAACCCCAAGCAATAAGAGAGTCTACCATAAGATACCAACATTTAAAAGAAAACCGAGAAATAACAGAGTATGATACCAACATTATAAAACCCCAAGCAATAAGAGATTCTACTATAAGATATCAACATTTAAAAGAAAACCGAGCAATAACAGAGTATGATACCAACATTATAAAACCCCAAGCAATAAGAGTCTACTTTAAGGTACCAACATTATAAAAACCCAAGCAATAAGAGTCTACTATAAGGTACCAACATTATAAAACCCCAAGCAATAAGAGAATCTACTATGAGGTACCAGCATTATAAAAACACTGCTATTAACACGTATCAGAATGCTCAGCGGTACTTTATGATGCATCTTTAATATGAAATGCATCAAATGTAAACACAACTCATTACAGCATTGTCATCTAATTGTGTTAAAAACCAAAACTACGTTATAGACCGTATTCCAAGGTACTCCCAGTGGTTCGATCTATCAACAGTATTAGTTGGTGTAATTGTAAATGATTTATGATATGAATTTTGTTAGTTTCAATATTAAGATCATGAAGGAGGGAGATTTATCTATCACAGGTTCATTCTAGGGCTGCCGTGTATCTTGTGGGACGACTACCCCGCTCTACTAGGATATAACATTACATGGTTCATCAGTACAAAAAAATCTGATTACTGTTTACCTATAATGATACCAGGAAATAACATCACGTGGTTCATCAGTACAACCAAATCTCACTACTGTTTACCTATTATGATACCATGATATTACAATACGTGGTTCATCAGTAAAACCAGATCTAATTACGGTGTTCCTATGATGATACCAGGATGTAAATACAAGTAGTTCATTAGTACAACCAAATCTGATTACTATGTACCTATAATGACACCAGGATATAAAAACAAATGGTTCATCAGTACAACCAAATCTAATTACTGTGCTCCTATAATGATACCAGAATATAACATTACCTGGTTCATTAGTACAACTAAATCTGATTACTGTGTTCCTATGATGAAAATTCTAAAATATCTTCATCTTAACTGAACATGATTTTACAATATAGAATTTCTGTGTTTCATCAAACATGTTTTATAGTATTAATTTTAAAACAGGTACATAGAATATGCACAAAATATAGAATTATGTCCCTATGGTAAGGAACTCGAAAACCATTTTATAATAAATCATATTCTCTACAAAACTGACTTCATTCACTGAATATTGTAAATATACTAACCTTGAAAATGAATTGACGATAAAGTCTGGATATGTCGATCCTTTTCACTACATTGCTTTCTATTTCTACATATGTTGCCTTTTATATGTCATTATTGTCAATTTGGTGATTATTGACAATCTAAATGATGATTTCAATCACTTTGTAAAATGTTCCCAATAGCAAAACTGTGTCGGTCGGTCATTGACATTGGTACACGTAACAGCTTTGTAGGTTAGGTAAATTGCTTTCAGAACCAGTGTTCATTAAAAAGTGACCCCGTTCAATTTTAAAAACTGACCAGTGTGTCAGTTTTTAACGCCAAAGTTCACCCAAAACTCATTGAAAATTGACGCAGGCCGTTAATTTTGATTCCCTATGGGAACATTTTTCAACGATTTTTTAAATTTATGTTTAACATTGAAATATGAGATTTTGTGGACGTGGGTGGACATATGGAATGTCTCTCACCATTCCATCTCATTCTCCCTTCCGTATAACCATTGCCTCCCCCTTCCCTTTCGGAGCGGATCGGGCTTCGCAACGGACACACCCTGTTCATACCGAAAAGAAGTTAATAAATACAGGGAGAAAGATTTGTGGTTTGGGGATGATTTTATACTCGAATTGCATTTCTTAGATACTAGTATACTTTTCCCCAGGGAAATACTACTTACAAGGCACATTCCCTCATGGGCGAGGGCTATTTTGGAAAAAAAAAAACATAATATACTGTATCACTGTATACTGTAACCCAATTATCACTGGATCAAGTTAAAAGCATCCACATCAAAACATCAGCGGATCCAGAAAAGGAGCGGGGTCAGAATTATGGGAGTGTGGACTAATGGTCAATCCTCTCATATTTTACTAAATATTTTTTTCACACAAGAATGATTTGTTTTACATGTTTTTCATGTTTTACATATTGCGGGACTAGAAACCTCGCGACATACGTATAGCATTCGGCATCGTGATTCTAGTAAGACTTAAAATAGTGTGAAAGGACGAATGAGGATAGGGAAGACTTATAGTAGTGTGAAAGGGTAAGGAAGACTGATAGTAGTGTGAAAGGACGAATGAGGGTAAGGAAGACTTATAGTAGTGTGAAAGGACGAATGAGGGTAGAGAAGACTTATAGTAGTGTGAAAGGACGAATGAGGGTAGAGATGACTTATAGTAGAGTGAAAGGACGAATGAGGGTAAGGAAGACTTATAGTAGAGTGAAAGGACGAATGAGGGTAAAGAAGACTTATAGTAGAGTGAAAGGACGAATGAGGGTAAAGAAGACTTATAGTAGTGTGAAAGGACGAATGAGGGTAGAGAAGACTTATAGTAGTGTGAAAGGACGAATGAGGGTAGAGAAGACTTATAGTAGAGTGAAAGGACGAATGAGGGTAAAGAAGACTTATAGTAGATTGAAAGGACGAATGAGGGTAGAGAAGACTTATAGTAGTGTGAAAGGACGAATGAGGGTAAGGAAGACTTATAGTAGTGTGAAAGGACGAATGAGGATAGGGAAGACTTATAGTAGTGTGAAAGGGTAAGGAAGACTGATAGTAGTGTGAAAGGACGAATGATGATAGGGAACACTTATAGTAGTGTGAAAAGACGAATGAGGGTAAAGAAGACTTATAGTAGTGTGAAAGGACGAATGAGAGTAAGGAAGACTTATAGTAGAGTGAAAGGATGAATGAGGGTAAGGAAGACTTATAGTAGTGTGAAAGGACGAATGAGGGTAAGGAAGACTTATAGTAGTGTGAAAGGACGAATGAGGGTAGAGAAGACTTATAGTAGTGTGAAAGGACGAATGAGGGTAGAGATGACTTATAGTAGAGTGAAAGGACGAATGAGGGTAAGGAAGACTTATAGTAGTGTGAAAGGACGAATGAGGGTAAAGAAGACTTATAGTAGTGTGAAAGGACGAATGAGGGTAAAGAAGACTGAGAGTAGTGTGAAAGGACGAATGAGGGTAAAGAAGACTTATAGTAGAGTGAAAGAACGAATGAGGGTAGGGAGGACTTATAGTAGTGTGAAAGGACGAATGAGGGTAGAGATGACTTATAATAGAGTGAAAGGACGAATGAGGGTAAGGAAGACTTATAGTAGAGTGAAAGGACGAATGAGGGTAAAGAAGACTTATAGTAGAGTGAAAGGACGAATGAGGGTAAAGAAGACTTATAGTAGTGTGAAAGAACGAATGAGGGTAGAGAAGACTTATAGTAGCGTGAAAGGACGAATGAGGGTAAGGAAGACTTATAGTAGAGTGAAAGGACGAATGAGGGTAAAGAAGACTTATAGTAGATTGAAAGGACGAATGAGGGTAGAGAAGACTTATAGTAGTGTGAAAGGACGAATGAGGGTAAGGAAGACTTATAGTAGTGTGAAAGGACGAATGAGGGTAGAGAAGACTTATAGTAGTGTGAAAGGACGAATGAGGGTAAAGAAGACTTATAGTAGAGTGAAAGGACGAATGAGGGTAAAGAAGACTTATAGTAGTGTGAAAGGGCAGGGAAGACTTAAAGTAGTGTAAAAGGGCAGGGAGGACTTACAGTAGAGTGAAAGGACGAATGAAGGTAGAGAAGACTTATAGTAGTGTGAAAGGACGAATGAAGGTAAGGAAGACTTATAGTAGTGTGAAAGGACGAATGAGAGTAGTGTAGACGTATAATAGAGTGAAAGGACGAATGAGGGTAAAGAAGACTTAAAGAAGTGTCAAAGAGTAGGGGAGACTTATAGTAGTGTAAAAGGGTAGGGAAGACTTATGGTAGTGTGAAAGAACGAATGGGGATAGGGAAGACTTACAGTAGAGTGAAAGGACGAATGAGGGTAAGGAAGACTTATAGCAGTGTGAAAGGACGAATGGGGGTAGAGTTGACTTGTAGTAGTGTGAAAGGACGAATGAGAGTAGTGTAGACTTATAGTAGTGTGAAAGGACTGATGAGGGTAGAGAAGACTTATAGCAGTGTGAAAGGACGAATGGGGGTAGAGATGACTTATAGTAGTGTGAAAGGACGAATGAGGGTAAAGAAGACTTATAGTAGTGTGAAAGGACGAATGAGGGTAAAGAAGACTTATAGTAGTGTGAAAGAACGAATGAGGGTAAAGAAGACTTATAGTAGATTGAAAGGACGAATGAGGGTAGGGAGGACTTATAGTAGTGTGAAAGGACGAATGGGGGTAGAGATGACTTATAGTAGTATGAAAGGACGAATGAAAGTAAAGAAGACTTATAGTAGTGTGAAAGGACGAATGAGGGTAAGGAAGACTTATAGTAGTGTGAAAGGACGAATGAGGGTAAAGAAGACTTATAGTAGTGTGAAAGGACGAATGAGGGTAAAGAAGACTTATAGTAGTGTGAAAGGACGAATGAGGGTAAAGAAGACTTATAGTAGTGTGAAAGGACGAATGAGGGCAAAGAAGACTTATAGTAGTGTGAAAGGACGAATGAGGGTAAAGAAGACTTATAGTAGATTGAAAGGACGAATGAGGGTAGAGAAGACTTATAGTAGTGTGAAAGGACGAATGAGAGTAAGGAAGACTTATAGTAGTGTGAAAGGACGAATGAGGGTAGAGAAGACTTATAGTAGTGTGAAAGGACGAATGAGGGTAAAGAAGACTTATAGTAGAGTGAAAGGACGAATGAGGGTAAAGAAGACTTATAGTAGTGTGAAAGGGCAGGGAAGACTTAAAGTAGTGTAAAAGGGCAGGGAAGACTTACAGTAGAGTGAAAGGAAGAATGAAGGTAGAGAAGACTTATAGTAGTGTGAAAGGACGAATGAAGGTAAGGAAGACTTATAGTAGTGTGAAAGGACGAATGAGAGTAGTGTAGACGTATAATAGAGTGAAAGGACGAATGAGGGTAAAGAAGACTTAAAGAAGTGTCAAAGAGTAGGGGAGACTTATAGTAGTGTAAAAGGGTAGGGAAGACTTATGGTAGTGTGAAAGAACGAATGGGGATAGGGAAGACTTACAGTAGAGTGAAAGGACGAATGAGGGTAAGGAAGACTTATAGCAGTGTGAAAGGACGAATGGGGGTAGAGTTGACTTGTAGTAGTGTGAAAGGACGAATGAGAGTAGTGTAGACTTATAGTAGTGTGAAAGGACTGATGAGGGTAGAGAAGACTTATAGCAGTGTGAAAGGACGAATGGGGGTAGAGATGACTTATAGTAGTGTGAAAGGACGAATGAGGGTAAAGAAGACTTATAGTAGTGTGAAAGGACGAATGAGGGTAAAGAAGACTTATAGTA
Source organism: Pteria penguin (assembly GCA_035048485.1). Lineage (NCBI taxonomy): Eukaryota > Metazoa > Mollusca > Bivalvia > Pterioida > Pteriidae > Pteria > Pteria penguin. The sequence goes on from CM068583.1 coordinate 40,991,819, forward strand.
GTGTGAAAGAACGAATGAGGGTAAAGAAGACTTATAGTAGATTGAAAGGACGAATGAGGGTAGGGAGGACTTATAGTAGTGTGAAAGGACGAATGGGGGTAGAGATGACGTATAGTAGTATGAAAGGACGAATGAAAGTAAAGAAGACTTATAGTAGTGTGAAAGGACGAATGAGTGTAAGGAAGACTTATAGTAGTGTGAAAGGACGAATGAGGGTAAAGAAGACTTATAGTAGTGTGAAAGGACGAATGAGGGTAAAGAAGACTTATAGTAGTGTGAAAGGACGAATGAGGGTAAAGAAGACTTATAGTAGTGTGAAAGGACGAATGAGGGCAAAGAAGACTTATAGTAGTGTGAAAGGACGAATGAGGGTAAAGAAGACTTATAGTAGAGTGAAAGGACGAATGGGGGTAGAGAAGACTTATAGTAGAGTGAAAGGACGAATGAGGGTAAAGAAGACTTATAGTAGAGTGAAAGGACGAATGAGGGTAAGGAAGACTTATAGTAGTGTGAAAGGACTAATGAGGGTAAGGAAGACTTATAGTAGTGTGAAAGGACGAATGAGGGTAAAGAAGACTTATAGTAGTGTGAAAGGACGAATGAGGGTAAAGAAGACTTATAGTAGTGTGAAAGGACGAATGAGGGTAAAGAAGACTTATAGTAGAGTGAAAGGACGAATGAGGGTAAGGAAGACTTATAGTAGTGTGAAAGGACGAATGAGGGTAAAGAAGACTTATAGTAGTGTGAAAGGACGAATGAGGGTAAAGAAGACTGAGAGTAGTGTGAAAGGACGAATGAGGGTAAAGAAGACTTATAGTAGAGTGAAAGAACGAATGAGGGTTTGTATGACTTATAGTAGTGTGAAAGGACGAATGGGGGTAGAGATGACTTATAGTAGTGTGAAAGGACGAATGAGGATAAAGAAGACTTATAGTAGAGTGAAAGGACGAATGAGGGTAAAGAAGACTTATTGTAGATTGAAAGGACGAATGAGGGTAAGGAAGACTTATAGTAGTGTGAAAGGACGAATGACGGTAAAGAAGACTTATAGTAGAGTGAAAGGACGAATGAGGGTAAAGAAGACTTATAGTAGATTGAAAGGACGAATGAGGGTAAAGAAGACTTATAGTAGTGTGAAAGGACGAATGAGGGTAAAGAAGACTTATAGTAGTGTGAAAGGAGGTAAGGAAGACTTAGAGTAGTGTGAAAGGACGAATGAGGGTAAAGAAGACTTATAGTAGTCTGAAAGGACGAATGAGGGTAAAGAAGACTTATAGTAGAGTGAAAGGACGAATGAGGGTAGGGAGGATTTATAGTAGTGTGAAAGGACGAATGAGGGTAAAGAAGACTTATAGTAGTGTGAAAGGACGAATGAGGGTAAAGAAGACCTATAGTAGAGTGAAAGGACGAATGAGGGTAAGGAAGACTTATAGTAGATTGAAAGGACGAATGAGGGTAAAGAAGACTTATAGTAGTGTGAAAGGACGAATGAGGGTAAAGAAGACTGAGAGTAGTGTGAAAGGACGAATGAGGGTAAAGAAGACTTATAGTAGAGTGAAAGAACGAATGAGGGTAGGGAGGACTTATAGTAGTGTGAAAGGACGAATGGGGGTAGAGATGACTTATAGTAGTGTGAAAGGACGAATGAGGATAAAGAAGACTTATAGTAGAGTGAAAGGACGAATGAGGGTAAAGAAGACTTATTGTAGAGTGAAAGGACGAATGAGGGTAAGGAAGACTTATAGTAGTGTGAAAGGACGAATGACGGTAAAGAAGACTTATAGTAGAGTGAAAGGACGAATGAGGGTAAAGAAGACTTATAGTAGATTGAAAGGACGAATGAGGGTAAAGAAGACTTATAGTAGTGTGAAAGGACGAATGAGGGTAAAGAAGACTTATAGTAGTGTGAAAGGAGGTAAAGAAGACTTATAGTAGTGTGAAAGGACGAATGAGGGTAAAGAAGACTTATAGTAGTGTGAAAGGACGAATGAGGGTAAAGAAGACTTATAGTAGAGTGAAAGGACGAATGAGGGTAGGGAGGACTTATAGTAGTGTGAAAGGACGAATGGGGGTAGAGATGACTTATAGTAGTGTGAAAGGACGAATGAGGGTAAAGAAGACTTATAGTAGTGTGAAAGGACGAATGAGGGTAAGGAAGACTTATAGTAGAGTGAAAGGACGAATGAGGGTAAGGAAGACTTATAGTAGTGTGAAAGGACGAATGAGGGTAAAGAAGACTTATAGTAGTGTGAAAGGACGAATGAGGGTAGAGAAGACTTATAGTAGTGTGAAAGGACGAATGAGGGTAAAGAAGACTTGTAGTAGTGTGAAAGGACGAATGAGAGTAGTGTAGACTTATAGTAGTGTGAAAGGACGGATGAGGGTAGAGAAGACTTATAGCAGTGTGAAAGGACGAATGGGGGTAGAGATGACTTATAGTAGAGTGAAAGGACGAATGAGGGTAAAGAAGACTTATAGTAGAGTGAAAGGACGAATGAGGGTAAAGAAGACTTATAGTAGTGTCAAAGGACGAATGAGGGTAAAGAAGACTTATAGTAGATTGAAAGGACGAATGAGGGTAGGGAGGACTTATAGTGGTGTGAAAGGACGAATGGGGGTAGAGATGATTTATAGTAGTGTGAAAGGACGAATGAGAGTAAAGAAGACTTATAGTAGTGTGAAAGAACGACTGAGGGTAGAGAAGACTTATAGTAGCGTGAAAGGACGAATGAGGGTAAGGAAGACTTATAGTAGAGTGAAAGGACGAATGAGGGTAAAGAAGACTTATAGTAGATTGAAAGGACGAATGAGTGTAGAGAAGACTTATAGTAGTGCGAAAGGACGAATGAGAGTAAGGAAGACTTATAGTAGTGTGAAAGGACGAATGAGGGTAGAGAAGACTTATAGTAGTGTGAAAGGACGAATGAGGGTAAAGAAGACTTATAGTAGAGTGAAAGGACGAATGAGGGTAAAGAAGACTTATAGTAGTATGAAAGGGCAGGGAAGACTTAAAGTAGTGTAAAATGGCAGGGAAGACTTACAGTAGAGTGAAAGGAAGAATGAAGGTAGAGAAGACTTATAGTAGTGTGAAAGTACGAATGAAGGTAAGGAAGACTTATAGTAGTGTGAAAGGACGAATGAGAGTAGTGTAGACTTATAGGAGAGTGAAAGGACGAATGAGGGTAAGGAAGACTTATAGTAGTGTGAAAGAACGAATGGGGATAGGGAAGACTTACAGTAGAGTGAAAGGACGAATGAGGGTAAGGAAGACTTATAGCAGTGTGAAAGGACGAATGGGGGTAGAGATGACTTATAGTAGTGTGAAAGGACGAATGAGGGTAAAGAAGACTTATAGTAGTGTGAAAGGACGAATGAGGGTAAAGAAGACTTATAGTAGTGTGAAAGGACGAATGAGGGTAAAGAAGACTTATAGTAGATTGAAAGGACGAATGAGGGTAGGGAGGACTTATAGTAGTGTGAAAGGACGAATGGGGGTAGAGATGACTTATAGTAGTATGAAAGGACGAATGAAAGTAAAGAAGACTTATAGTAGTGTGAAAGGACGAATGAGGGTAAGGAAGACTTATAGTAGTGTGAAAGGACGAATGAGGGTAAAGAAGACTTATAGTAGTGTGAAAGGACGAATGAGGGTAAAGAAGACTTATAGTAGTGTGAAAGGACGAATGAGGGTAAAGAAGACTTATAGTAGTGTGAAAGGACGAATGAGGGCAAAGAAGACTTATAGTAGTGCGAAAGGACGAATGAGGGTAAAGAAGACTTATAGTAGAGTGAAAGGACGAATGGGGGTAGAGAAGACTTATAGTAGAGTGAAAGGACGAATGAGGGTAAAGAAGACTTATAGTAGAGTGAAAGGACGAATGAGGGTAAGGAAGACTTATAGTAGTGTGAAAGGACTAATGAGGGTAAGGAAGACTTATAGTAGTGTGAAAGGACGAATGAGGGTAAAGAAGACTTATAGTAGTGTGAAAGGACGAATGAGGGTAAAGAAGACTTATAGTAGTGTGAAAGGACGAATGAGGGAAAGGAAGACTTATAGTAGTGTGAAAGGACGAATGAGGGTAAAGAAGACTTATAGTAGTGTGAAAGGACGAATGAGGGTAAAGAAGACTTGTAGTAGTGTGAAAGGACGAATGAGGGTACAGAAGACTTATAGTAGTGTGAAAGGACGAATGAGGGTAAAGAAGACTTATAGTAGTGTGAAAGGACGAATGAGGGTAAAGAAGACTTATAGTAGAGTGAAAGGACGAATGAGGATAGAGAAGACTTATAGTAGAGTGAAAGGACGAATGAGGGTAAAGAAGACTTATAGTAGAGTGAAAGGACGAATGAGGGTAAAGAAGTCTTATAGTAGTGTGAAAGGACCAATGAGAGTAAAGAAGACTTATAGTAGTGTGAAAGGACGAATGAGGGTAAAGAAGACTTATAGTAGTGTGAAAGGACGAATGAGGGTAAAGAAGACTTATAGTAGAGTGAAAGGACGAATGGGGGTAGAGAACACTTATAGCAGAGTGAAAGGACGAATGAGGGTAAGGAAGCCTTATAGTAGTGTGAAAGGACTAATGAGGGTAAGGAAGACTTATCGTAGTGTGAAAGGACGAATGAGGGTAAAGAAGACTTATAGTAGTGTGAAAGGACGAATGAGGGTAAAGAAGACTTATAGTAGTGTGAAAGGACGAATGAGGGTAAAGAAGTCTTATAGTAGAGTGAAAGGACGAATGTTCGTAAGGAAGACTTATAGTAGTGTGAAAGAACGAATGAGGATAAAGCAGACTTATAGTAGTGTGAAAGGACGAATGAGGGTAAAGAAGACTTATAGTAGTGTGAAAGGACGAATGAGGGTAAAGAAGACTTATAGTAGAGTGAAAGAACGAATGCGGGTAGGGAGGACTTATAGTAGTGTGAAAGGACGAATGGGGGTAGAGATGACTTATAGTAGTGTGAAAGGACGAATGAGGATAAAGAAGACTTATAGTAGAGTGAAAGGACGAATGAGGGTAAAGAAGACTTATAGTAGATTGAAGAGACGAATGAGGGTAAGGAAGACTTATAGTAGTGTGAAAGGACGAATGAGGGTAAAGAAGACTTATAGTAGAGTGAAAGGACGAATGAGGGTAAAGAAGACTTATAGTAGATTGAAAGGACGAATGAGGGTAAAGAAGACTTATAGTACTGTGAAAGGACGAATGAGGGTAAAGAAGACTTATAGTTGTGTGAAAGGAGGTAAGGAAGACATATAGTAGTGTGAAAGGACGAATGAGGGTAAAGAAGTCTTATAGTAGTGTGAAAGGACGAATGAGGGTAAAGAAGACTTATAGTAGAGTGAAAGGACGAATGAGTTTAGGGAGGACTTATAGTAGTGTGAAAGGACGAATGGGGGTAGAGATGACTTATAGTAGTGTGAAAGGACGAATGAGGGTAAAGAAGACTTTTAGTAGTGTGAAAGGACGAATGAGGGTAAGGAAGACTTATAGTAGAGTGAAAGAACGAATGTGGGTAAAGAAGACTTATAGTAGAGTGAAAGGACGAATAAGGGTAAAGAAGACTTATAGTAGATTGAAAGGACGAATGAGGGTAAGGAAGACTTATAGTAGTGTGAAAGGACGAATGAGGGTAAAGAAGACTTATAGTAGATTGAAAGGACGAATGAGGGTAAAGAAGACTTATAGTAGTGTGAAAGGACGAATGAGGGTAAAGAAGACTTATAGTAGAGTGAAAGAACGAATGCGGGTAGGGAGGACGTATAGTAGTGTGAAAGGACGAATGGGGGTAGAGATGACTTATAGTAGTGTGAAAGGACGAATGAGGATTAAGAAGACTTATAGTAGAGTGAAAGGACGAATGAGGGTAAAGAAGACTTATAGTAGATTGAAGAGACGAATGAGGGTAAGGAAGACTTATAGTAGTGTGAAAGGACGAATGAGGGTAAAGAAGACTTATAGTAGAGTGAAAGGACGAATGAGGGTAAAGAAGACTTATAGTAGATTGAAAGGACGAATGAGGGTAAAGAAGACTTATAGTAGTGTGAAAGGACGAATGAGGGTAAAGAAGACTTATAGTTGTGTGAAAGGAGGTAAGGAAGACTTATAGTAGTGTGAAAGGACGAATGAGGGTAAAGAAGACTTATAGTAGTGTGAAAGGACGAATGAGGGTAAAGAAGACTTATAGTAGAGTGAAAGGACGAATGAGGGTAGGGAGGACTTATAGTAGTGTGAAAGGACGAATGGGGGTAGAGATGACTTATAGTAGTGTGAAAGGACGAATGAGGGTAAAGAAGACTTATAGTAGTGTGAAAGGACGAATGAGGGTAAGGAAGACTTATAGTAGAGTGAAAGAACGAATGTGGGTAAAGAAGACTTATAGTAGAGTGAAAGGACGAATAAGGGTAAAGAAGACTTATAGTAGAGTGAAAGGACGAATGAGGGTAAGGAAGACTTATAGTAGTGTGAAAGGACGAATGAGGGTAAAGAAGACTTATAGTAGATTGAAAGGACGAATGAGGGTAAAGAAGACTTATAGTAGATTGAAAGGACGAATGAGGGTAAAGAAGATTTATAGTAGTGTGAAAGGACGAATGAGGGTAAAGAAGACTTATAGCAGTGTGAAAGGAGGTAAGGAAGACTTATAGTAGTGTGAAAGGACAAATGAGGGTATAGAAGACTTATAGTAGTGTGAAAGGACGAATGAGGGTAAAGAAGACTTATAGTAGAGTGAAAGGGCGAATGAGGGTAGGGAGGACTTATAGTAGTGTGAAAGGACGAATGGGGGTAGAGATGACTTATAGTGGTGTGAAAGGACGAATGAGGGTAAAGAAGACTTATAGTAGAGTGAAAGGACGAATGAGGGTAAAGAAGTCTTATAGTAGAGTGAAAGGACGAATGTGGGTAAGGAAGACTTATAGTAGTGTGAAAGAACGAATGAGGGTAAAGAAGACTTATAGTAGTGTGAAAGGACGAATGAGGGTAAAGAAGACTTATAGTAGAGTGAAAGAACGAATGAGGGTAGGGAGGACTTATAGTAGTGTGAAAGGACGAATGGGGGTAGAGATGACTTATAGTAGTGTGAAAGGACGAATGAGGATAAAGAAGACTTATAGTAGAGTGAAAGGACGAATGAGGGTAAAGAAGACTTATAGTAGATTGAAGAGACGAATGAGGGTAAGGAAGACTTATAGTAGTGTGAAAAGACGAATGAGGGTAAAGAAGACTTATAGTAGAGTGAAAGGACGAATGAGGGTAAAGAAGACTTATAGTAGATTGAAAGGACGAATGAGGGTAAAGAAGACTTATAGTAGTGTGAAAGGACGAATGAGGGTAAAGAAGACTTATAGTAGAGTGAAAGGACGAAAAAGGGTAAAGAAGACTTATAGTCGATTGAAAGGACGAATGAGGGTAAGGAAGACTTATAGTAGTGTGAAAGGACGAATGAGGGTAAAGAAGACTTATAGTAGACTGAAAGGACGAATGAGGGTAAAGAAGACTTATAGTAGATTGAAAGGACGAATGAGGGTAAAGAAGATTTATAGTAGTATGAAAGGACGAATGAGGGTAAAGAAGACTTATAGCAGTGTGGAAGGAGGTAAGGAAGACTTATAGTAGTGTGAAAGGACAAATGAGGGTATAGAAGACTTATAGTAGTGTGAAAGGACGAATGAGGGTAAAGAAGACTTATAGTAGAGTGAAAGGGCGAATGAGGGTGGGGAGGACTTATAGTAGTGTGAAAGGACGAATGGGGGTAGAGATGACTTATAGTGGTGTGAAAGGACGAATGAGGGTAAAGAAGACTTATAGTAGAGTGAAAGGACGAATAAGGGTAAAGAAGACTTACAGTAGATTGAAAGGACGAATGACGGTAAAGAAGACTTATAGTAGTGTGAAAGGACGAATGAGGGTAGAGAAGACTTATAGTAGTGTGAAAGGACGAATGAGGGTAGAGAAGACTTATAGTAGTGTGAAAGGACGAATGAGGGTAAAGAAGACTTATAGTAGTGTGAATGGAGGTAAGGAAGACTTATAGTAGTGTGAAAGGACGAATGAAGGTAGGGAGGACTTATAGTAGTGTGAAAGGACGAATGAGGGTAAGGAAGACTTATAGTGGTGTGGAAGGACGAATGGGGGTAGAGATGACTTATAATAGTGTGAAAGGACGAATGAGGGTAAGGAAGACGTATAGTAGTGTGAAAGGACGAATGAGGGTAGAGAAGACTGATAGTAGTGTGAAAGGAGGTAAGGAAGACTTATAGTAGTTTGAAAGGACGAATGAGAGCAGAGAAGACTGATAGTAGTGTGAAAGGACGAATGAGGGTGAGGAAGACTTATAGTAGTGTGAAAGGACGAATGAGAGTAGTGTAGACTTATAGAAGAGTGAAAGGACGAATGAGGGTAAGGAAGACTTAAAATAGAGTGAAAGGGTAAGGAAGATTTATAGTAATATGAAAGGACGAATGATTACAGGAATACTTACAGTAGAGTGAAAGGACGAATGAGGGTATAGAAGACTTATAGTAGCGAGAAGTGACTAATGAGGATAGAGAAGACTTATAGTAGAGTGAAAGGACGAATGATGGTAAAGAAGACTTATAGTAGAGTGAAAGGACGAATGAGGATAGAGAAGCCTTATAGTAGAGTGAAAGGACGAATGAGGGTAAAGAAGACTTATAGTAGAGTGAAAGGAGGAATGAGGGTAAAGAAGACTTATAGTAGAGTGAAAGGACGAATAAGGGTATAGAAGACTTATAGTAGTGTGAAAGGACGAATGAGGATAAAGAAGACTTATAGTAGAGTGAAAGGACGAATGAGGGTAAAGAAGACTTATAGTAGGGTGAAAGGACGAATGAGGGTAAAGAAGACTTATAGTAGAGTGAAAGGACGAATGAGGGTAAAGAAGACTTATAGCAGTGTGGAAGGAGGTAAGGAAGACTTATAGTAGTGTGAAAGGACAAATGAGGGTATAGAAGACTTATAGTAGTGTGAAAGGACGAATGAGGGTAAAGAAGACTTATAGTAGAGTGAAAGGGCGAATGAGGGTGGGGAGGACTTATAGTAGTGTGAAAGGACGAATGGGGGTAGAGATGACTTATAGTGGTGTGAAAGGACGAATGAGGGTAAAGAAGACTTATAGTAGAGTGAAAGGACGAATAAGGGTAAAGAAGACTTACAGTAGATTGAAAGGACGAATGACGGTAAAGAAGACTTATAGTAGTGTGAAAGGACGAATGAGGGTAGAGAAGACTTATAGTAGTGTGAAAGGACGAATGAGGGTAGAGAAGACTTATAGTAGTGTGAAAGGACGAATGAGGGTAAAGAAGACTTATAGTAGTGTGAATGGAGGTAAGGAAGACTTATAGTAGTGTGAAAGGACGCATGAAGGTAGGGAGGACTTATAGTAGTGTGAAAGGACGAATGAGGGTAAGGAAGACTTATAGTGGTGTGGAAGGACGAATGGGGGTAGAGATGACTTATAATAGTGTGAAAGGACGAATGAGGGTAAGGAAGACGTATAGTAGTGTGAAAGGACGAATGAGGGTAGAGAAGACTGATAGTAGTGTGAAAGGAGGTAAGGAAGACTTATAGTAGTTTGAAAGGACGAATGAGAGCAGAGAAGACTGATAGTAGTGTGAAAGGACGAATGAGGGTGAGGAAGACTTATAGTAGTGTGAAAGGACGAATGAGAGTAGTGTAGACTTATAGAAGAGTGAAAGGACGAATGAGGGTAAGGAAGACTTAAAATAGAGTGAAAGGGTAAGGAAGATTTATAGTAATATGAAAGGACGAATGATTACAGGAATACTTAAAGTAGAGTGAAAGGACGAATGAGGGTAAAGAAGACTTATAGTAGCGTGAAGTGACTAATGAGGAAAGAGAAGACTTATAGTAGAGTGAAAGGACGAATGATGGTAAAGAAGACTTATAGTAGAGTGAAAGGACGAATGAGGATAGAGAAGCCTTATAGTAGAGTGAAAGGACGAATGAGGGTAAAGAAGACTTATAGTAGAGTCAAAGGAGGAATGAGGGTAAAGAAGACTTATAGTAGAGTGAAAAGACGAATAAGGGTATAGAAGACTTATAGTAGTGTGAAAGGACGAATGAGGATAAAGAAGACTTATAGTAGAGTGAAAGGACGAATGAGGGTAAAGAAGACTTATAGTAGGGTGAAAGGACGAATGAGGGTAAAGAAGACTTATAGTAGATTGAAAGGACGAATGATGGTAAAGAAGACTTATAGTAGAGTGAAAGGACGAATGAGGATAGAGAAGCCTTATAGTAGAGTGAAAGGACGAATGAGGGTAAAGAAGACTTATAGTAGAGTCAAAGGAGGAATGAGGGTAAAGAAGACTTATAGTAGAGTGAAAAGACGAATAAGGGTATAGAAGACTTATAGAAGTGTGAAAGGACGAATGAGGATAAAGAAGACTTATAGTAGATTGAAAGGACGAATGAGGGTAAAGAAGACTTATAGTAGGGTGAAAGGACGAATGAGGGTAAAGAAGACTTATAGCAGTGTGGAAGGAGGTAAGGAAGACTTATAGTAGTGTGAAAGGACAAATGAGGGTATAGAAGACTTATAGTAGTGTGAAAGGACGAATGAGGGTAAAGAAGACTTATAGTAGAGTGAAAGGGCGAATGAGGGTGGGGAGGACTTATAGTAGTGTGAAAGGACGAATGGGGGTAGAGATGACTTATAGTGGTGTGAAAGGACGAATGAGGGTAAAGAAGACTTATAGTAGAGTGAAAGGACGAATAAGGGTAAAGAAGACTTACAGTAGATTGAAAGGACGAATGACGGTAAAGAAGACTTATAGTAGTGTGAAAGGACGAATGAGGGTAGAGAAGACTTATAGTAGTGTGAAAGGACGAATGAGGGTAGAGAAGACTTATAGTAGTGTGAAAGGACGAATGAGGGTAAAGAAGACTTATAGTAGTGTGAAAGGAGGTAAGGCAGACTTATAGTAGTGTGAAAGGACGAATGAAGGTAGGGAGGACTTATAGTAGTGTGAAAGGACGAATGAGGGTAAGGAAGACTTATAGTGGTGTGGAAGGACGAATGGGGGTAGAGATGACTTATAATAGTGTGAAAGGACGAATGAGGGTAAGGAAGACGTATAGTAGTGTGAAAGGACGAATGAGGGTAGAGAAGACTGATAGTAGTGTGAAAGGAGGTAAGGAAGACTTATAGTAGTTTGAAAGGACGACTGAGAGCAGAGAAGACTGATAGTGGTGTGAAAGGACGAATGAGGGTAAGGAAGACTTATAGTAGTGTGAAAGGACGAATGAGAGTAGTGTAGACTTATAGAAGAGTGAAAGGACGAATGAAGGTAAGGAAGACTTAAAATAGAGTGAAAGGGTAAGGAAGATTTATAGTAATATGAAAGGACGAATGATGACAGGAATACTTAAAGTAGAGTGAAAGGACGAATGAGGGTAAAGAAGACTTATAGTAGCGTGAAGTGACTAATGAGGAAAGAGAAGACTTATAGTAGAGTGAAAGGACGAATGATGGTAAAGAAGACTTATAGTAGAGTGAAAGGACGAATGAGGATAGAGAAGCCTTATAGTAGAGTGAAAGGACGAATGAGGGTAAAGAAGACTTATAGAAGAGTCAAAGGAGGAATGAGGGTAAAGAAGACTTATAGTAGAGTGAAAAGACGAATGAGGGTATAGAAGACTTATAGTAGTGTGAAAGGACGAATGAGGATAAAGAAGACTTATAGTAGAGTGAAAGGACGAATGAGGGTAAAGAAGACTTATAGTAGGGTGAAAGGACGAATGAGGGTAAAGAAGACTTATAGTAGAGTGAAAGGAAGAATGAGGGTAAAGAAGACTTATGGTAGTTTGAAAGGACGAATGAGGATAGAGAAGACTTATACTAGTGTGAAAGGACGAATGAGGGTAAAGAAGACTTATAGTAGAGTGAAAGGACGAATGAGGGTAAAGAAGACTTATAGTAGTGAGAAAGGACGAATGAGGGTAAAGAAAACTTATAGTAGGGTGAAAGGACGAATGAGGGTAAAGAAGACATATAGTAGACTGAAAGGACGAATGAGGGTAAAGAAGACTTATAGTAGTGTGAAAGGACGAATGAGGGTAAAGAAGACTTAAAGTAGATTGAAATGACGAAGGAGGGTAAAGAAGACTTATAGTAGAGTGAAAAGACGAATGAGGGTAAAGAAGACTTACAGTAGAGTGAAAAGACGAATGAGGGTAAAGAAGACCTATAGTAGAGTGAAAGGACGAATGAGGATAAAGAATACTTATAGTAGAGTGAAAGGACGAATGAGGGTAAAGAAGACTTATAGTAGTGTGAAAGGAGGTAAGGAAGACTTATAGTAGTGTGAAAGGACGAATGAGGGTAAAGAAGACTTATAGTAGTGTGAAAGGACGAATGAGGGTAGAGAAGACTTATAATAGTGTGAAAGGACGAATGAGGGTAGAGAAGACTTATAGTAGTGTGAAAGGACGAATGAGGGTAAAGAAGACTTATAGTAGTGTGAAAGGAGGTAAGGAAGACTTATAGTAGTGTGAAAGGACGAATGAAGGTAGGGAGGACTTATAGTAGTGTGAAAGGACGAATGAGGGTAAGGAAGACTTATAGTGGTGTGGAAGGACGAATGGGGGTAGAGATGACTTATAATAGTGTGAAAGGACGAATGAGGGTAAGGAAGACGTATAGTAGTGTGGAAGGACGAATGAGGGTAGAGAAGACTGATAGTAGTGTGAAAGGAGGTAAGGAAGACTTATAGTAGTGTGAAAGGACGAATGAGAGCAGAGAAGACTGATAGTAGTGTGAAAGGACGAATGAGGGTAAGGAAGACTTATAGTAGTGTGAAAGGACGAATGAGAGTAGTGTAGACTTATAGAAGAGTGAAAGGACGAATGAGGGTAAGGAAGACTTAAAATAGTGTGAAAGGGTAAGGAAGATTTATAGTAATATGAAAGGACGAATGATGATAGGAATACTTACAGTAGAGTGAAAGGACGAATGAGGGTAAAGAAGACTTATAGTAGTGTGAAGTGACGAATGAGGATAGAGAAGACTTATAGTAGAGTGAAAGGACGAATGAGGGTAAAGAAGACTTATAGTAGAGTGAAAGGACGAATGAGGATAGAGAAGACTTATAGTAGAGTGAAAGGACGAATGAGGGTAAAGAAGACTTATAGTAGAGTGAAAGGACGAATGAGGGTAAAGAAGACTTATAGTAGAGTGAAGGGACGAATGAGGGTATAGAAGACTTATAGTAGTGTGAAAGGACGAATGAGGGTAAAGAAGACTTATAGTAGGGTGAAAGGACGAATGAGGGTAAAGAAGACTTATAGTAGAGTGAAAGGACGAATGAGGGTAAAGAAGACTGATAGTAGTGTGAAAGGACGAATGAGATTAAAGAAGACTTATAGTAGAGTGAAAGGACGAATGAGGGTAAAGAAGACTTATAGTAGAGTGAAAGGACGAATGAGGGTAAGGAAGACTTATAGTAGAGTGAAAGGACGAATGAGGGTAAAGAAGACTTATAGTAGTGTGAAAGGACGAATGAGGGTAAAGAAGACTTATAGTAGAGTGAAAGGACGAATGAGGGTAAAGAAGACTTATAGTAGAGTGAAAGGACGAATGAGGGTAAGGAAGACTTATAGTAGAGTGATAGGACGAATGAGGGTAAGGAAGACTTATAGTAGTGTGAAAGGACGAATGAGGGTAAAGAAGACTTATAGTAGTGTGAAAGGACGAATGAGGGTAAAGAAGACTTATAGTAGAGTGAAAGGACGAATGAGGGTAAAGAAGACTTATAGTAGAGTGAAAGGACGAATGAGGATAAAGAAGACTGATAGTAGAGTGAAAGGACGAATGAGGGTAAGGAAGACTTATAGTAGAGTGAAAGGACGAATGAGGGTAAAGAAGACTTATAGTAGAGTGATAGGACGAATGAGGGTAAGGAAGACCTATAGTAGTGTGAAAGGACGAATGAGGGTAAAGAAGACTTATAGTAGTGTGAAAGGACGAATGAGGGTAAAGAAGACTTATAGTAGAGTGAAAGGACGAATGAGGGTAAGGAAGACTTATAGTAGAGTGAAAGGACGAATGAGGGTAAGGAAGACTTATAGGAGAGTGAAAGGACGAATGAGGGTAAAGAAGACTGATAGTAGTGTGAAAGGACGAACGAAGGTAAAGAAGACTTATAGTAGTTTGAAAGAACGATTGTATATGACATTAGTAAAATGTCCGAGTTTTAGAAAATAAATGAGTAAGCAAAGAAATAAATAAATAAGTTAATAAGTAAATAGATAATAAATTTATTGATAATCCATCGATCAGCAATCGATTATTGATTTCATCAATTGATCCAAAATTTGTGATTGAGCATCCTAGTATTGATATTCTTTATTCATAAATCTTTAACTTTGTAATATAAAAATTTAAACAGCAGTAATTTTTTCAACTTTATCCTACATTACTACATTACCATTCAGAATATAAATAAAATGTCGTTTGTTTCTTGCCCATATATAGCCATCTTCTCGAGACAAGGTTCGTCGCGCATATGGAGTAAGCAATGTGCGCGACGAACCTTGTCTATATGATAAATAGCTTAAAGGGACAACTAAAAATAGAGGACAGGGACGATCATGGATACCCTAATGACGTACCAGGTGAAATTAAGGATGACGCATTCTCTGCATGCTGGCCACATCCACCGTAAATCTTGATAAGAATGATAAGATTTCGGTTTCGAACCTGCGACCCGTTAGCCAAGCATATTTAGTCTGAACTACTCCGGTATCAATGAAATAAAATTAAAATAGAATACCTAAATACAAACAGTGAAACAGGTTTTTCATTTCTTTACTGCAGAAAATGTTCGAGTTTATTGCTGTTCTGAATACTACTGTGCATTTAAAATCTATTTTATCATTATAATAGATAATTTCGTACAGGGGAGGTAATTCCATCATATCACATTATGTTGAGAGAAAATGTTATTACGATTCGCCATTTACATTCCGTTAAAGGTAATCATATGCTATATAAATTCTATTTCTACGTCACTGAACTGGGAAAACTTTCGTAATTAATGCGTTATGTTGGCGTACGTTCAACTAGCTAATTTGCTATAAATGAGAAAATTCATGAAATTACCCTTATGGGCAGTTAACAATGATCGTAAATGAGTGTACAGTTTACTACTTTAAAACTCTCGTACACAATACTGAATACAATACTCGCAAGTATTGCACAAAACAACGCCAGTTTTGTTTTGAAATTTACCCTGATAACTTGATTTATAGCAATTATGAATAGAAGGGAATGGCAGAAAAATCAAGATTGATATTTTATCAATAATACAAAACAATGCAATTCACCAATACATCATAATACAATATTATTTTTCATAACTTCACGTAGTTTACAGTGTAGAGAAAATACGATGATACAATATAAATATATATATATATATATATATATATATATATATATATATATATATATATATATATATATATATATATATATATATATATATATATATATATATATTTATATATATATATATATATACAACAATAAAAGTTGCCCATGAGTGTATTAGACTCGTAAACCAGGATTTTTATTTTAGAGATGAGTTTTACTGTGTTAGTGATAAGTTTTTACAACCATTGCTTGTGAATAATAAATTGATTTTTAAGAAAGTCTCACATGAAATAATTTGTACAAAAAGATTTTCTTGCTTTTAATATTTCTGATTCTATGCATTTTTACATGTAGTGGAATTCATCATCCGATTCAATTAAACTACAAAATGTTACATTTTCTCTCATTTCTTTCTGTATTCCTTCGTCTACATGTCTCAGGGGTAATATGAAATTTCCAGTTCTACATGTAATTACTGTTTCACTGCGAGTTTATTTCCTTTGACCATCGTTACTGTTTAATAACATAACACCATTGATGTTTCCTATATTTTTGTTTTCTGTGTGTAAATATTTATATCTTCATACATACAACTTTTACTGATAACAGTAATTTTCCTTTAAAGACCTGAATAGTTCATATAAAATATCGGTGGCATGATGTTTCATCGTTGCCTAGTTGATACCCATCCGGACATGCACAAGAATACTTTTCAGTGTTTCCATCTCTGTGAACTCTCGGCAGACACATATGAGAGCAGCTACTGTTTTGCTGGATGCAGAAATTTTCCCCTACAGTGTGAAAGAGAATGTTCTGTAGATACACATTGAGAAACAAAGAGTAAAACGCAAAAAAATCAATTTTCATTGAGGGACTTTGTATTCTTATGAGATATTTCAATATTAACTACAAGAAATTCACCATTTGGTTGGCCATGCTGTTCCACTGCGTGCAAAGAGAAAGGAATCCTTTGTAAATCCTGAACGATGACCGTGAAGTTCCCTCCTGTTTCCTTATTAACAGAGCATATAGAGTTACTGCCTATCCGTCCAATAAATAGTGTCCTATAATTAAGATATATTTCGATGTTAGTGCAAAATTATCACAGTTAAAATATACAAACAAACTTGATATGAAAACTTTAAAGTATAATATCTACAGTTACCATGGATACCAAGCGAGTTACAACATTAGAACTCTTTACTGCCTCTCACCTCTGAGGAGCCTAGAGTCCTGTTTAGAAAAAAAAATAGCAAAGGTCAGTGTCAAAATGTTGGTGTGTTCCCCGGTACTGAGGCTCACCCAGTACTGAGTAGCAACCATATAGGTGGCAATTCCTTTTGTCATTTAACAACAACAGAAACACAGCTAGATGATAAATGCCCAGACTTTGATAAAATGTATAAATGACATAAGTTTTAAAAAGTTTAATTTCTTTTAGCAATTAAAAATGTACGTGCTGTTCAAAATAAATTGTTTATCTTTTTTTAATTATAGCCTTACGGTAAGATATCGAAATACGACGTGAAAACTTGC
Source organism: Pteria penguin (assembly GCA_035048485.1). NCBI lineage: Eukaryota > Metazoa > Mollusca > Bivalvia > Pterioida > Pteriidae > Pteria > Pteria penguin. Next base: position 41,008,772 of record CM068583.1, read on the forward strand.
TGTTAACACTGTCACATGTAAAAATTTGAGATACAGATCCGATTTAATTCTATCCCTTAGAACTTTTCATATTTTTGTGTTGCATTAAAACGCAAGATCGCGATTACTGAATGCCCTTTTTCACTCATGCTTTTACACACACGATTCTTTTGTTCTCCAGTGGGGCAGAAAATCAGCCCAGTTTAGAGCAACAGATTTGATAGGTGACTAAAATACAAAACATGAACGGAATGAGTATTTGCCGGCGATCTTGCATACTGCTAGAGCATGACTGCATAGGCCTTCCATGGTTCAAATGCACTCGGGTTTACGTGTACAATGTTCCTTAAACAAATTTAAATATACCAGTATTATTCCCCTATAGTATTGGTTAAACCGGTGAATGTAATTTTTAGATTCAGTAGGAATTTGTCCGAGCAACACTCATTTTTTTGACATTATTGAGCATTAGAAACTTTTAAATGAAAACCTTTTGTTTAATTCATTTCACTACTGCCAACATTCGACCATTAGACTTCTTATCGTTTTGTTAATAATTATTCGCTATTCTGTACATGTGCTTCCTATGGTACGTTTTATATTGTGAAAACATAGGCTTTGTTTCAGAAAATGCAGTAACTAAGACGAGTAGAATTTCGTATAAGGGACTTTATGAATAAATATACTCTTAACATAGAGACTTTAACAAGTCTATGCCAACATGTACAATAGGCGGCGCCACAATATTTACTTCTGGGCGAGTGGGCATTTTATGTTTAATCCTTTTTATAAAGTTTATGATGTCCATTTTCTTTCATATCAATCACATTGCAGACTTTACATAAAGTATATATTGTATTGTGTATTCACTGTATGTATGAAATTAGTCATTAAATCACAATATTGTTTGTACATGTATTATAGAAATACAACATGGCACGCATGGGATGCGTGAAGACTCACAATGTAGAAAATTTCTCTCAGCCACACAAAATAAGAACAAGGGCATGATAACACTTCAGTTACCTGTAAGATGGCAAGGCTAATTGACCACGTAACTTGATCATCATTTAGAGCAACTCTTGCTTTGTTCAAGCCGTCGTAATTAACAGAAAGAATGACTTTCTCTTCGATATCGATCCAGTAAAGTCTTTTCGTTGAATAGTCTAAAATACATGATAGAACTTTTCTGATAGAATTTGAAAAATGTGTAAGATATATTTCAATTTAAAATGCCAATTTGATACATAATTTACATTCATTCCTAAATATTATTTTAAAAGAATTTTAAATGTAATGGAGAAACATGATATCACAGGTACCACAACACTCATTATTTTGTAAAGAGAAAAAGAAAACCAAGTATAAAAGCATAGGAAGACCTACCGGTAGTACATGTACTTGGAACTGTTTAAAGAAGTTCTTACTGATTAACAAAACTGTTGGCAGGGACAGAGCTGTTTGCCAAGTTCTCACCGACGACAGAGCTGTTTGCCAGGTACTTACCTACTGACAGAGCTGTTGGCACAGTACTTACCGACTGAAAGAGCTGTTTGCCTGGTACTTGCCGACTGACAAAGCTGTTTGACAGGTACTTACCTACTGACAGAGCTTTTGGCATGATACATTCCGACTGGCGGAGTTTTTGAGACGGTACTTACCGACTGAAAGAACTGTTGGCCAGGTATTTACCGATTGACAGAGCTGTTGGCACGGTACTTACCGACTGACAGAATTTTTGGCACAGTACTTACCGGCTGGTAGAGCTGTTTGCCAGGTACTTACGGACTGACAGAACTTGTTGGCGAGGTACTTACCGACTGACAGCTGTTGGCCAGGCACTTACCGACTGACAGAATTTTGCTGCCAGGTACTTACCAACTGATAGAGTTTTTGGTTTGTTACTCACCGACTGACAGAGCTGTTGGCAAGTACTTATCGATTGACAGAACTGTTGGCTAGGTACTTACCTACTGACAGAGCTGTTGGCCAGGTGCGTGCAATATCTGAATCTACAATGATGGATCTGGTAGAGACATCACCATCCATTCCCATTCTTTCAAGAGCAGGACTAATTTTCTCTCTTATATAGAACATCCATCTGAAAAGTGGAATTAATATTACATTTTGTCATTTGTTTTTGATCGTATAATTTTAGGGTGAGATCATAAGATTTCAGTTTAAAACATTTCTAAGGTTCTCGCTCGTATTGATCAACACATTACGTGATGGGTTCTTTGATTAAAATGTTTGGAAAGGTAAGTAAAGTAAAATAGATTAATATTCATTTCAGAATGTTCAAAAAGTGTCTCCATGAATAAGTTTTCCATTGGCAAGATTTTTGTGATAGGTTTAGGAGAGAGCGTTTACTTGCCCAGCTCTTGGATCGAGAATGATGTCCGTAGTAAACCCTCCATCAAAGACATCAAAGGTTTTCCTAACGATACCGTCAAAATCAGTAACCCGTATTTGAGATGCTTTATTGTAGTTCCAGTATATATGGTTATATATCCAATCCACAGCGATGGTATCTATATAGTGTGTGTCATACCTCACTATGTCTTTCACGTGCGTCACTCTTCTGTCTGATCCTATACTGGCTCTTAATACAATAATAATTGTAAATACAATAAAAATGTCGGACGAACGGGATATTCTTCTATGCATTAAACACACATGCATTTCACATATTTTAAGTGTTAACAGCTTGCTTATGTTCATGTTTATCAAACCACTTACTACTATATTTTACATTATTGTGAAGCTTGTAAAATGTCTTGTGCGAAGGGTTTGACTTACATTATGTGATTGATGTAAAAGTTTAATATATTTCTATATAGGTTTGTAACTTTTCTTTTTATGTGATGATTTTATTTTTCATCTTAATTTTTTGTATTTATGGCAGATGTAATTACTAACTGTGTGATACCTTTCTGATTTCCGGGATTTTTAAATGTTTTAAGTGCCATAGAGACCCCTCCAATTACAATTACAATTGGAGATAAAAGTCTTGCATCAAATAAATGTTCCCACTAAAACAACACCATTAAATAATACAACAAGAGCAACGCCTAGCGTGGCATAATATGCCCGTCGCTTAGCTTGAAGGGGATCAATTTGAATGAATATAAAGTTTTAAATCCAATATCTTGAGAAAAACTGTTGGAGAAAGTCCATGAGATATGGCGTGGCATGGATAGGAAAAATGAGTACTACGGATACTTTGAATTACCTCGAAACAAAAGAAGATAGCTCATATAACAAAGGGCATAACTCAAAGCAATTATATATACCATAATGCGATCTGGTACTGGCCCTCATTAATATAAATATATATGCCAAGTTTTAATCCAATGCCTTGGAACACTGCATAAAGAAATCCGGAAAACTGTAAAATCCTAGAAAATTTCCAAATTCAAGGGGCATCACTCTAATAAATCCAAAGCAATCATACCAAAATGCGAACTGGCACTGACCCTCATTGATATAAAGTAATAGACCAAGTTTTAATCCAACACCTTTAAAGACTACAGAAAGAAGTCGGAAAGTGTAAATTCCTAGAAAATTTCTAAGTTCAATGGTCGTAACTCTGGCAAAATCAAAGCAATCATACCCAAATGCGAACTGGTACTGACCCCCGTTGATATAAAATTATATTCTAAGTTTCAATCCAATACCTTGAAAGACTACAGAAAAATGTCCGGAAATTATGACCTCAGACGCACGGACAGATGGACGCAGGGACGGACAACGCCATAACATAATACGTCCCGTCTAATGACGGGCGTATAATTAAGTATACCTTCGTATAACATCCTGACCATATTCTATCCAAAAGATATACTTTTGTTCAACATCTATATCCATAGACTGTGCGTAATCTAATCCAGTGATAATGGTACGAACTTCATTGTCTTCAAGTGTAAACAAAGAAATATTCTCTCCAACGGAATATAACAGTTCGCCAGTGGCAGCGCCATCTAAATAAGAATTTAATACATTTTTCTAAATTATGCATTAGCAATCATCTTTTTGTAGTAAGAATTTCACGGAAGTTTAAACGCAAATATAAATAATTTGTAAGAGATCTCCGATTTCACATTCATGGTCTGTAACAACTTCACAACTAGTGATACTTATAACCATTTTACTATACTGCATCATGCTATTAAACCCATACTTTTGAACATTTATAATAGCTGCTTATCTGGAAAGGATCAAGAAAGTATCAGTACGTGGTTACCAACACGTGGTTCTCTTTAAAATCCATTTTGGTTCAACAGATAATTATTCTGAAGTCTAAGAGCGATAGAAGTTCGTACTCATTGACACCCACAATAAATAATGTGACTGATAATAGCCAAATACGCCGACTATAGACGAAGAAGGTTAATTTCAAGTACATTAATGAAGAATCTTATGGTCACAAAATCTAATTCTATGTTAAATGTTATCAATTCTGTTATGTCTTTTACAAGTGTCATTGTTTGCTATTTACCAATATTACTGTATTCTATTTACCAATGTCACTGTTTTCTTATTTACCAATGTCACTGTTTGCTGTTTACCAATGTTACTGTTTGCTATTTACCAATGTTACTGTTTTCTATTTATCAATGTCACCGTATGCTATTTACCAATGATACTCTTTGCTATTTACCAATGTCACTAATTGTCATTTACCAATGTCGCTGTTTGTTATTTACCAATGTCACTGTTTGCTGTTTACTAATGTTACTGTTTTCCATTTACCATTGTCACTGTTTGTTATTTACCGATGCCTCTGTTTGCTATTTACCAATGTTACTAATTGCCATTTACCAATGTCACTATTTGTTATTTACCAATGTCACTGTTTGCTGTTTACTAATGATACTGTTTGCCATTTACCATTGTCACTGTTTGTTATTTACCGATGCCACTGTTTGCTGTTTACCAATGTTACTGTTTGCTATTTACCAATGTTACTAATAACCATTTACCAATGTCGCTGTTTGTTATTTACCAATGTCACTGTTTGTTATTTACCAATATCACTGTTTGCTATTTTCCAATGTTACTAATTGCTATTTACCAATGTTACTAATTGCCATTTACCAATGTCACTGTTTTTTATTCACCAATATCACTGTTTGTTATTTACCAATGACACTGTTTGTTATTTACCAATGTCTCTGTTTGCTATTTTCCAATGTTACTAACTGCTATTTACCAATGTTACTAATTGCCATTTACCAATGTCACTGTTTGTTATTTACCAATGTCACTGTTTGTTATTTACCAATGTCACTGTTTGCTATTTACCAATGTTACTAATTGCTATTTGCCGATTTTACTGTGTGCCATTTACCAATGTCACTGTTCCCCATTTACCAATGTCACTGTTTGCCATTTACCAATGTTACTGTTTGCTATTTACCAATGTCACTGCTATATACCAATGTCACTGTTTGCTATTTACCATTGTCACTGTTTGCTATGTACCAATGTCACTGTTTGCTATTTAACAATGTTACTGTTTGCTATTTACCAATGTCACTGCTTTTTACCAATGTCACTGTTTGCCATTTATGTTTATTTTATATAGTCTTTTCAGAACACAGCTTCGCTCATATTTTGAAAATTTTCTCGGCTACACAATCGTAATGATGTTAATTTTTCCAGTATTCCAACAGCCTGTTACCCGAGGCACTTTTTCCGAATATATGCAGCAACATTTTATACCTGTAAAGAATGTTTATGTTTCTCAACTGCTCTGATACGCAAACAGTGTTCAATATTGTATCCTGTTCGCTAAGTGGCAGTGTATGGTGCCAATTGTCTATCAGGGCAGTATATCGTATTGATCATTATGTAAAGACGTTATTGATACAACTTCCCCTTACATCAATACCTGCAGAGTTTACACACTGTTACATGAATACATAATGATTTAAAGAAATAGAGTATTTCTGTTAAAACTACTTCTATTTAAAATCTCCACTGAATAAATACTACCTGCATTAGAAGAGATGCCGAGTATGAACGACACGACTACAGTTAATGCACAAAAAGCTGACATTGTGTTGGTATAGACAACTGCTGCAATCTCTGTAAGTACAGATAGAAGGTATATGTCAAATAATGTCTTCGTAATAAGTGGCTTACGTGATAAACCATTTATACAAAAATCTTGGATACTTCAATAGACATCTCACAGAAATTTACATCTTTATACGACATAAGAGATGTAAGAAAATATTTTCTGCTGATGAAGGTTTTAGGCCCGAATTTTGTGTGTACATAGTGTAAATTACTTAATGTAACCTTTTATCAACAAACGGTGAAATTAGAAATTTTCATTTGCATTTTACAAACTGACTGATAAATCACTGATGCATAAAATAGATGCGTAATTTAGGAATATTTTCACTATGTATCAAAACATAACATATATGTATTTATTAATAATCTTTATTTCAATTTCACAGATATGAATAAAATTGTAAAATATTTCCAATACATACCGACCTTTACAACTTCCAAGTGACCGATCCTGACTTTTGCTGTGTTATGTTAAATAAATGTATATACACACCCAATAATGGGTTAAATGATATTATCTGAATGATAGATGATTGAACACAATCACGATAATGGCATATACTAAAGAAGCGCTATTATGGTCAGTTGTTTACTTTGTGGTCAATGTTAACCTAAGGCTAAATATATCATTTTGGAAGTTCACAAATGTACTTAACTTCCGACATTTTATTGGGTAAGACATATCAGTAATGTCCCTCTTTACTATAGAAATTATTGACGCTCTTTAATGCCAAGTGAAATATGAAATTAAGTCCTTTCTACGAATACAAAATCCTGTGCACTAAATCATTCTCCCATGTGATCAAAAGGGATTTTGTACAAAACCATACCTACACTTTAAAATTTATTGATTTTTACTTTATTATACACTGCTATCTATTTTCACATTTCATCCATATAAATGTAATGTCTTTAGTTTTGACGAGGGGCATCTTCGAACACAATGGTCGGCTCAGTTCAGTTGGTATCATCCAAAATCGTAGTGACAATGCATTATAAGAGACAAAAACTTGTGGTGACAATAAATGATGGGAGAAATAATTGTTGTGGTAGCATGCATGATGATAGACATAAAGTCTATGATAACAATGCATGATAGGAGACATAAAGACTTTGGTAGCAATGCATGATGGGAGACATAAAAGGCTGTGGTAGAAATGCATGATGGGAGACATAAAGGCTGTGATAATAATGTACACATGTATGATGGGAGATATAATTTTGTCGCCGGTTACAATGTATGAAGGAAGACACAAAGGCTGTGATACCTTTGCATAATGGAGATATAAAGCCTGTGGTATCAATGCATGATGGGAGACATAAAGTCTGTGATAACAATGCATGAGGGAAGACATAAAGTCTGTGATAGCAATGCATGTTGCAAGCCATAATGTCTATGATAGCAATGCATAATGGGAGATAAAAAGCCTGTGGTTATAATGCATGAAGTAAGGTATAAAGGCTCTGACAACAATGCATAATGGGAAACATAGTCTGTGATAACTATGCATAATGGGAGATATAAAGCCCGTGGTGTCAATGCATGATGGGAGACAAAGTCTGTGATAACAATGCATAATGGGAGACGAAAAGTCTGTGGTAACAATGCATGATGGAAGACATAAAGTCTGACGTTACAATGAATGTTTGGAGACATAAAAGCTGTGGTTAAAACAACACTTGTAATTGGACACTTGTCTGCTTTGGAATGGAAAACCCATTGTCTATATCACTTTGACACTTAAACTATTGCTCAGAACCGATCTCTTCCAATGGGCAAATTTCAGACAAATCATCAACTATATTTATTAAGGATATAAGTGAAATAATCCTTGATGTAACTTAACACGAACAGGCAAAGATGTTCTCTGAACAATAGACGTTTTGTAATGTTTCATTTGAACCTAATAAGACAATCATGGGTTTTAAATTCTACCTTTGCATACCTCTTTGTCACATGATTTAATTAAAACGGTGTAGTTTTAACAGAGTATAAGACGTACTACTGTACTTTGAATAAAGATGTTTTTTTCCAACAAACCATAGGATTCCTATAAATGAGTTATGTAATACTATCATCTTGCTGATGTATACGTTATGTGCCATTCAAGATTTTGAAGAGATTTATCAACAAATCATTGGGATCTTAATAGGAATTGACGGAGCTCCCCTTATCACATCTATTTTTGTTTTGTTATGAGGGAATTCCATGCATCAACTGCGCAAATCTAACGTTTCGACCTTATTGACACGTTGAATGACACGGGTATCCAGATGATTAAGAATTGATAACCATGAGTTTGAAAGATACATCAGTGAATTTCAGACAAAGTCATCTAATATGAAAACAGTTTTCTTTGACATCCAACTTAAAATTATTAATAACAATACACATACTAGGATTTATGATAAACGTGACGACTTTAGATTTCCAATTGTAGATTTTCTCTGGATATATGGTGATGTCCTTAGACTCCCAGCACACGATGTTATATTTCTCGGTTTGATTTGCTATCGATTGTACCAACGTTTTAGATTAGATTTCCATATAGAACATCTAAACTTGTATTTCGAACTTTTAACTCAGGGTAACAGTCACCATAAACTTAGAAATACTCTTAAAACCTTTGCACATCTTACTCAAATCTTCTTTTTTTTAATTTGGAAAAACAATTAATTATATACAAACTAAGAAGGGTTAAAGTTCCGAAAATTCTATCTCATCGGATTCAAAAATAGTTAAATGCCTTTGATTTCGCCAGTATGACCCTGAGATCAAGGCAAAGAACGTAAGTCTTTTATTGGACTCCACTACAGCCTTGTGCAGACATTTTCTCGAACGTTGTCTAAACCTTTTCAAGTGTGATTATGTCCCCTCTGACTGTTAATCGGGACTCTTGCAAATCAGAAACCTAAGCTGATTTTCAGATGGACAGAGCACGGCTGGATAACAATGATGTGACTTTATATAAAACATGTATGTATTCCATATAACTTTTTGTTAATAAATTTTTATGATCTCTCATCTTGATTAACCTGTTAATCCTTGTTCTTCTTAAGGACAAGTCTTAATAAATTTTCAAATATGGTTCTTTGATTGTACCGCTTTTGTGGTGAGTGGGAAGGTGCTCCGTAAACCAGTTAATCACACAAGTTGAGTGACGATTGTCACAACTGACCATTCTAAGTCGGTACCGCACCTATATAACAATCTAATATCTTTGTGATGTTTTAATATATGTGTATTCTGGTTTACTCTGCATGTCCCCCGCGACTTTTTTCATACAACTAAGTCAGATTTAGTCTGTTATTTCTTAACTCGTTCGAGTTTGCCGTTATGTTATTATAATAACTTGGAAAACATCAGTAAATCTGTTCATATTTATATTTAATTAATTATTCCATCCTTCTTAAAAGAACATATACATTCTTATAACATATATTTGTTATATCTTGATATTGTTTTTTGGACATTAGGGGCCAGTTGTTTGAAACTTTAACCACTGGTTAATGAATATAGAACATATATACCTTTTAATAAGCTAAGTTTGCTGTGGAGGACACAAACTTACACATAATTGAATGTAATTCTGTTTCTTTTGTTTGCATGGATATTATTTGTTGTTGTGATTGCTACCAAAGCCAACTGGTTATTACTTTTAACATCTAATTGCTCTGTTTCATCAAATGATATATGATTCCTCTGCATAAAAAGGCAGTTCGTGGTAACCCATAGTGAATTATTGTAACCGTTTGCAACCGAAGGGTACTTAAAATATTTCCAGTCTAAAACCTTGAATGCGACTGCTGACACCTTAGAGTGTAGATAAGGGGGGGGGGGGGCACATGTAAACAAAATTGTTCAAGTCGGCGGATTTATTCCACTGTTTTATGTGCTTTTTGTTTTGTTTGTTGGGATTGGGTTTTTTTTATATTATCATTATTATTATTTATTTATTATTTATTTAGTTTTGATACATCTTTTCCATTATATATTGAAAAATATTTTTCGTTTGGTATCGTAACCGCAGTACAATCGAACATTTTTGTAATGTAGTTTTGTGTTTATTTGATTATTATCCTATTTTATGCGCATGTCTTTAGTGATTGGTGTCATGCAGCTCGGTGAGATATCTTCTGTGTTCTCTTTTATATAGTCACTATGTATTAAATGTATGTGTACGGTAGCAGTTCGTAGCCATTGGAATCCGCAGTACCTGTATGAAAATTGCTGTATGTAATTGTAGGTAACTTGCAGATCTAGCGAAAGTAAAACCCTAACCACGACTAGAATAGTACCATTGTCATACAATTGCATATAAACAAAACACAACGAGACTAGCCCGATAAAATGCGGTCTCCTTGAACCCATATACAAAGATTTCAGTTTCAGCACATGATCAATTAAAATTATATTAAAGCATAAAAGATATGGTGACACAGAGTCTGCCTAGCATGTTCTTATAGAATTATATTTGTATGATGACTTGTTCAAGTATCTGAAATAAGATCTCCAAGTCGTATTTTCCGAACATGTAAACGGCCTCTCCCATTAATGACCTCAAAGAGTGAACTTGTTACATAAACGACGGTGTTTGGCAAGCCAGCTAAATACAGTGGTAGTCTTTACTAGTATTCAGTAAATATTTAGATTGTTTCATTATGCGGCTTTCTTTTGTGGTTTATTTATTGACAATATTTTATGCTGGTATCGCTTGTCACGATGGTATCAAAGTACAAGAATGAATAAAGAAGTGGCATGTATTCAAGTTGTCATCTGTATTTTTATTATTCCTTATATTTTTAATTGTAACTGAAGAAACTAAATGAACAATAACATTTTGTAATTTATCGGTATAATGAAATCGGTTATTTGCATTTTTTAACAGTTGAAAGAGGCAGTATATTAAACAACTATGACCTGACAATTTAAAGTGGAAAGATTTAATGTCCTTATTGAAACAACAATACCCATTCCTACGAAAAGAAATGTTTGTAACTCGTATACATGGACACGTCTAATGTACAGTCATTACATATGGGTATGTAAAGGGATTAAATGATATATGAATATGGATCTGCTAACATTATATAGAATTACGACATTTTAATTGGAAAACTCCCGGTACTTCATCAGGGCAATTGCAAGAATACGTCCAATCATCATAATCGCCATGGGGTCTTGGCAAACAGATCTGACGGCATCTCTGGTTCTTCTGTTTTATACAGACATTTTCCCCTGCGATGATATAAAATATATTCGTATATAAACATGAAATTATTCAGCAACAAGAATGAAATTGACAAACTGGAACAGTAGTTCTTACGAGTTAGTTTGGAATGTTATAGACATTAAAGTATATCTTACCTGCTGGCTGACTGGCTTCGTCCAGTGCACAAATTGTGTAAGGACGCCTTTTTAAATTCTGGAGGACGACCGTTACATTCCCTCCTGTACGTATGTTTACACTACGAATCGAGTGGTCTTTTTTATCTGTCCAATACATGGTGTCCTAAAAACACACAAGATAGAGTGTACATATGATAGAAACTTATATGTATTAAGAAATTAAATACAAAAGAAAGCGGTGCTATGTTCGGCTTGCATCAACAATATCAGTAACAAATAATAGCAGAGAAGTAATAGTAAACCATAGTAATAGCTAAGAGATGATATCATAGAGAATAAGTTATACTGGTAGCGCTTGAGAGAAATGTCTCCTTATTGTCGCAGACACACCCGCTATAATTATCCAAAGCACTTGTACAAAATTTTAACTTAAACCTTTCACGAAAAAGATTCATTTACATGCTACGGAAATGACGGAACACTGAAGTTTAAAGAATATCGAGATAAATTCACCTGTAAAATAATCGACTGCTGTGGTTGTATTATTTGTCCATTATTTAGCGGAATCTCAATTTTGTTTCCACCATCGTAATCAACTGAGGAAATCCTGTTCATATTCACATCAATCCAGTACAATCGCTTTGTTCCATAATCTGAAAATTAATCAAGAATAATATCATGCAAGTATCATTTTCGCTTTTATTTCTTTTCTACATTTGTACAATGCTTATTAGTAATATTTACCTGTGATGATTTTAGACAGGTCCATCCCGTCTATTGTCAGGTTGTTAGAAGGGGAAGTTGACCTCATAGTACCTAACTTCAAATCTACAAAATTACGCTTGTTTTCGTTGAGAAACCAAGGAGTAAAAGTTTGTTTATGAACCTGTGTGCGTTCATACAAATTTTATGGAAATTTTGTAATACAATTTATGAATGATGCTTCTACTCGGATTGCCTCCAGATAGAGAAGCGCTAAACGTCTTTTTGTGTTAAGCGTCTTTATCAGATTATTGACACAGAGGCAGGGACGTAGATTATATCATGGATGCATGTATATGAAGACTATGGAAGTATGATTGAATTAATGCGGAACGCAGTAGAGGTTGCAAATTCAAAGGTAAAAAGATATTATCTAAACGCAGAAAGCATCTACAGATTCCTAAGAAATTAATTTGGTTAGAATATACTTTTAAGAACAAATATCTGTACATACCTGCTGATAATGCACGTGGTTGGGTACCGGAAATCTCTGAGTCTAGCATGACAGTTTTATATATAGTGCCACTTAATTTCATTCTTCCCAACACAGGACGCCATGCCCAGCGGATGTAAAATAACCAGCTGCAACAGATTCCTCATGAATTATCTTTCTTAACAAATAAAGGTATATACTAACAATGATTCGACGAGCTTTTAACAGTAAGATATATTTACCACTCGTATTTCATAATTTGATTGATCACATTAATTGCTCTTGTCTGTTCTGTGTACAGATTTATTTTTGTTGCTTGATAGAGGAACACAGTTAGTGCCAGTGAAGCCACTAATCAGCAAATTGAGGACCACAGTTAGTGTCAATGAAGTTACTAGACAGCTGATAGAAGAACACACAATTAGTGCCAATGAAGTAACCAGACTGGTGATAGAGGAACACAATTAGTGCCAATGAATTTACTAGACAACTGATAGAGGACCACAGTTAGTGTCAATGAAGTAACTAGACAGCAGATAGAGGAACACAATTAGTGTCAATTAAGTAACTAGACTGCTGATAGAGGAATACAATTAGTGTCAATGAAGTTACTAGACAGCTGATAGAGGAACACAATTAGTGCCAATGAAGTAACTAAACAGCTGATAGAGGAATACAATTAGTGTCAGTGAACTAACTAGACAGCTGATAGAGGAACACACAATTAGTGCCAATGAAAAAACTAGACTGCTAATAGAGGAAAACAATTAGTGCCAATGAAGTTACTAGAGAGCTGATAGAGCACCACTGTTATTGTCAATGAAGTAACTAGACAGCAGATAGAGGAACACAATTAGTGTCAATGAAGGTACTAAGCAGCTGATGGAGGACACAATTAGTGCCAATGAAGTAACTACACTGCTGATAGAGGAACACAATTAGTGCCAATGCAGTTAATAGACAGCTGATGGAGGAACACGCAATTAGTGCCAATGAAGTAACTAGCCAGCTGATAGAGGACCACCGTTAGTGTCAATGAAGTAACTAGACAGCAGATAGAGGAACACAATTAGTGTCAATGAAGTAACTAGAGAGCAGATAGAGGAACACAATTGATGTCAATGAAGGTACTAAACACCTGATAGAGGAACACAATTAGTGTCAATGAAGTTACTAGACAGCTGATAGAGGACCACACAATTAGTGCCAATGAAGTAACCAGACTGCTGGTAGAGGAACACAATTAGTGCCAATGAAGTTACTAGACAGCTGATGGACGAACACGCAATTAGTGCCAATGAAGTAACTAGACAGCTGATAGAGGACCACCGTTAGTTTCAATGAAGTAAGTAGACAGCAGATAGAGGAACACAATTAGTGTCCATGAAGTAACTAGACAGCAGATAGAGGAACACAATTGATGTCAATGAAGGTACTAAACAGCTGATAGAGGAACACAATTAGTGTCAATGAAGTTACTAGACAGCTGATAGAGGACCACACAATTAGTGCCAATGAAGTACCCAGACTGCTGGTAGAGGAACACAATTAGTGCCAATGAAGTTACAAGACAGCTGATAGAGGACCACAGTTAGTGTCAATGAAGTTACTAGACAGCAGATAGAGGAACACAATTAGAGTCAATGAAGTAACTAGACTGCTGATAGAGAAACACAATTAGTGTCAATGAAGGTACGGGACAGCTGATAGAGGAACACAATTAGTGGCAATAAAGGTACTAGGCAGCTGATAGAGGAACACAATTAGTGTCAATGAAGTTACTAGACAGCTGATAGAGGAACACCCAATTAGTGCCAACGAGGTAACTCGACTGTTGATAGAGGAACACAATTAGTGCCAATGAAGTTAAAACGCAGCTGATAGAGGACCACAGTTAGTGTCAATGAAGTAACTAGACAGCAGATAGAGGAACACAATTAGTGTCAATGAAGTTACTAGGCAGCTGATAGAGGAACACACAATTAGTGCCAACGAAGTAACTAGACTGTTGATAGAAGAACACAATTAGTGCCAATGAAGTTAAAACGCAGCTGATAGAGGACCACAGTTAGTGTCAATGAAGTAACTAGACTGCTGATAGAGGAACACAATTGGTGTCAATGAAGTTACTAGACAGCTGATAGAGGAATACAATTATTGTGAATGAAGTTACTAGACAGCTGATAGAGGAACACAATTAGTGTCAATGAAGTTATTAGACAGCTGATAGAGGAACACAATTACTGTCAATGAAGTTACTAGACAGCTGATAGAGGAACACAATTAGTACCAATGAAGTTACTAGACAGCAGATACAGGAACACAATTACAGTCAATGAAGGTACTAGACAGCTGATAGAGGAACACAAATAGTGTCAATGAAGTAACTAGACAGCTGATAGAGGAACACAATTAGTGTCGATGAAGTTACTACACTTCTGATAGAGGAACACAATTAGTGCCAATGAAGTTACTAGACAGCTGATAGAGGAACACAATTAGTGTCAATGAAGTTGCTAGACAGCTGATAGAGGAACACACAATTAGTGTCAATGAAGTGACTAGACTGCTGATACAGGAACACAATTAGTGGCAATAAAGTTACAAGACAGCTGATAGAGGAACACAATTAGTGTCAATGAAGTAACTAGACAGCTGGTAGAGGAACACAATTAGTGTCAATGAAGTTACTAGACTGCTGATAGAGAAACACAATTAGTGCCAAAGAAGTTACTAGACAGCTGATAGAGGAACACAATTAGTGTCAATGCTGTTACTTGACAGCTGATAGAGGAACACAATTAGTGCCCATGAAGTCACTAGGCAGCTGATTGAGGAACCCAATTAGTGTCAATGAAGTAACTAAACAGCAGATAGAGGAACTAAATTAGTGTCAATAAAGTAACTAGACAGCTGATAGAGGAACACAATTAGTGTCAATGAAGTAACTAGACAGCTGATAAAGGAACACTATTAGTGTTAATTAAGTTACTAGACAGCTGATGGAGGAACACAATTAGTGCCAATAAAGTAACTAGACAGCTGATAGAGGAACACAATTAGTGTCAATGAAGTTACTAGACAGCTGATAGAGGAACACAATTAGTGTCAATGAAGGTACTAGACAGCTGATAGAGGAATACAATTAGAGTGAATGAAGTAACTAGACAGTTGATAGAGAAACGCACAGTTAGTGCCAATGAAGTAACTAGACAGCTGATAGAGGAACACAATTAGTGCCAATGAAGTTATTAGACAGCTGATAGAGCACCACAGTTATTGTCAATGAAGTCACTAGACAGCAGATAGAGGAACACAATTACTGTCAATAAAGTAACTAGACTGCTTATAGAGGAACATAATTGGTGTCAATGAAGTTACTAGACAGCTGATAGAGGAACACAATTAGTGTCAATGAAGTTACTAGACAGCTGATGGAGGAACACAAGTAGTGCCAATGAAGTAGCTAGGCTGTTGATAGAGGAACACAATTCGTGCCAATAAAGTTACTAGACAGCTGATAGAGGAACACACAATTAGTGCCAATGAAGTAACTAGACTGCTGATACAGGAACACAATTAGTGCCATTGAAGTTACTAGACAGCTGATAGAAGACCACAGTTTCTGTCAATGAAGTAAGTAGACAGCAGATAGAGGAACACAATTAGTGTCAATGTAGTAACTACACTGCTGATAGAGGAACAAAATTGATGTCAATGAAGGTACTAGACAGCTGATAGAGAAACACAATTAGTGTCAATGAAGTAACTTGACAGCTGATAGAGGAACACAATTAGTGTCAATGAAGTTACTAGACAGCTGATAAAGGACAAAACAATTAGTGCCAATGAAGTAACTAGACTGCTGGTAGAGGAACCCAATTAATGTCAATGAAGTTACTAGACAGCTGATAAAGGACAAAACAATTAGTGCCAATGAAGTAACTAGACTGCTGGTAGAGGAACACAATTAGTGCCATCGAAGTTACTAGACAGCTGATAGAAGACGACAGTTAGTGTCAATGAAGTAACTAGACAGCAGATAGAGGAACACAATTAGTGTCAATGTAGTAACTATACTGCTGATAGAGGAACACAATTGATGTCAATGAAGGTACTAGACATCTGATAGAGGAACACAATTAGTGTCAATGAAGTAACTTGACAGCTGATAGAGGAACACAATTAGTGTCAATGAAGTTACGAGACAGCTGATAAAGGACCAAACAATTAGTGCCAATGAAGTAACCAGACTGCTGGTAGAGGAACACAATTAGTGTCAGTAAACTAACTAGACAGCTGATAGAGGAACACAATTAGTGTCAATGAAGGTACTAAGCAGCTGATGGAGGACACAATTAGTGCCAATGAAGTAACTACACTGCTGATAGAGGAACACAATTAGTGCCAATGCAGTTAATAGACAGCTGATGGAGGAACACGCAATTAGTGCCAATGAAGTAACTAGCCAGCTGATAGAGGACCACCGTTAGTGTCAATGAAGTAACTAGACAGCAGATAGAGGAACACAATTAGTGTCAATGAAGTAACTAGAGAGCAGATAGAGGAACACAATTGATGTCAATGAAGGTACTAAACACCTGATAGAGGAACACAATTAGTGTCAATGAAGTTACTAGACAGCTGATAGAGGACCACACAATTAGTGCCAATGAAGTAACCAGACTGCTGGTAGAGGAACACAATTAGTGCCAATGAAGTTACTAGACAGCTGATGGACGAACACGCAATTAGTGCCAATGAAGTAACTAGACAGCTGATAGAGGACCACCGTTAGTGTCAATGAAGTAAGTAGACAGCAGATAGAGGAACACAATTAGTGTCCATGAAGTAACTAGACAGCAGATAGAGGAACACAATTGATGTCAATGAAGGTACTAAACAGCTGATAGAGGAACACAATTAGTGTCAATGAAGTTACTAGACAGCTGATAGAGGACCACACAATTAGTGCCAATGAAGTACCCAGACTGCTGGTAGAGGAACACAATTAGTGCCAATGAAGTTACAAGACAGCTGATAGAGGACCACAGTTAGTGTCAATGAAGTTACTAGACAGCAGATAGAGGAACACAATTAGAGTCAATGAAGTAACTAGACTGCTGATAGAGAAACACAATTAGTGTCAATGAAGGTACGGGACAGCTGATAGAGGAACACAATTAGTGGCAATAAAGGTACTAGGCAGCTGATAGAGGAACACAATTAGTGTCAATGAAGTTACTAGACAGCTGATAGAGGAACACCCAATTAGTGCCAACGAGGTAACTCGACTGTTGATAGAGGAACACAATTAGTGCCAATGAAGTTAAAACGCAGCTGATAGAGGACCACAGTTAGTGTCAATGAAGTAACTAGACAGCAGATAGAGGAACACAATTAGTGTCAATGAAGTTACTAGGCAGCTGATAGAGGAACACACAATTAGTGCCAACGAAGTAACTAGACTGTTGATAGAAGAACACAATTAGTGCCAATGAAGTTAAAACGCAGCTGATAGAGGACCACAGTTAGTGTCAATGAAGTAACTAGACTGCTGATAGAGGAACACAATTGGTGTCAATGAAGTTACTAGACAGCTGATAGAGGAATACAATTATTGTGAATGAAGTTACTAGACAGCTGATAGAGGAACACAATTAGTGTCAATGAAGTTATTAGACAGCTGATAGAGGAACACAATTACTGTCAATGAAGTTACTAGACAGCTGATAGAGGAACACAATTAGTACCAATGAAGTTACTAGACAGCAGATACAGGAACACAATTACAGTCAATGAAGGTACTAGACAGCTGATAGAGGAACACAAATAGTGTCAATGAAGTAACTAGACAGCTGATAGAGGAACACAATTAGTGTCGATGAAGTTACTACACTTCTGATAGAGGAACACAATTAGTGCCAATGAAGTTACTAGACAGCTGATAGAGGAACACAATTAGTGTCAATGAAGTTGCTAGACAGCTGATAGAGGAACACACAATTAGTGTCAATGAAGTGACTAGACTGCTGATACAGGAACACAATTAGTGGCAATAAAGTTACAAGACAGCTGATAGAGGAACACAATTAGTGTCAATGAAGTAACTAGACAGCTGGTAGAGGAACACAATTAGTGTCAATGAAGTTACTAGACTGCTGATAGAGAAACACAATTAGTGCCAAAGAAGTTACTAGACAGCTGATAGAGGAACACAATTAGTGTCAATGCTGTTACTTGACAGCTGATAGAGGAACACAATTAGTGCCCATGAAGTCACTAGGCAGCTGATTGAGGAACCCAATTAGTGTCAATGAAGTAACTAGACAGCAGATAGAGGAACTAAATTAGTGTCAATAAAGTAACTAGACAGCTGATAGAGGAACACAATTAGTGTCAATGAAGTAACTAGACAGCTGATAAAGGAACACTATTAGTGTTAATTAAGTTACTAGACAGCTGATGGAGGAACACAATTAGTGCCAATAAAGTAACTAGACAGCTGATAGAGGAACACAATTAGTGTCAATGAAGTTACTAGACAGCTGATAGAGGAACACAATTAGTGTCAATGAAGGTACTAGACAGCTGATAGAGGAATACAATTAGAGTGAATGAAGTAACTAGACAGTTGATAGAGAAACGCACAGTTAGTGCCAATGAAGTAACTAGACAGCTGATAGAGGAACACAATTAGTGCCAATGAAGTTATTAGACAGCTGATAGAGCACCACAGTTATTGTCAATGAAGTCACTAGACAGCAGATAGAGGAACACAATTACTGTCAATAAAGTAACTAGACTGCTTATAGAGGAACATAATTGGTGTCAATGAAGTTACTAGACAGCTGATAGAGGAACACAATTAGTGTCAATGAAGTTACTAGACAGCTGATGGAGGAACACAAGTAGTGCCAATGAAGTAGCTAGGCTGTTGATAGAGGAACACAATTCGTGCCAATAAAGTTACTAGACAGCTGATAGAGGAACACACAATTAGTGCCAATGAAGTAACTAGACTGCTGATACAGGAACACAATTAGTGCCATTGAAGTTACTAGACAGCTGATAGAAGACCACAGTTTCTGTCAATGAAGTAAGTAGACAGCAGATAGAGGAACACAATTAGTGTCAATGTAGTAACTACACTGCTGATAGAGGAACAAAATTGATGTCAATGAAGGTACTAGACAGCTGATAGAGAAACACAATTAGTGTCAATGAAGTAACTTGACAGCTGATAGAGGAACACAATTAGTGTCAATGAAGTTACTAGACAGCTGATAAAGGACAAAACAATTAGTGCCAATGAAGTAACTAGACTGCTGGTAGAGGAACCCAATTAATGTCAATGAAGTTACTAGACAGCTGATAAAGGACAAAACAATTAGTGCCAATGAAGTAACTAGACTGCTGGTAGAGGAACACAATTAGTGCCATCGAAGTTACTAGACAGCTGATAGAAGACCACAGTTAGTGTCAATGAAGTAACTAGACAGCAGATAGAGGAACACAATTAGTGTCAATGTAGTAACTATACTGCTGATAGAGGAACACAATTGATGTCAATGAAGGTACTAGACATCTGATAGAGGAACACAATTAGTGTCAATGAAGTAACTTGACAGCTGATAGAGGAACACAATTAGTGTCAATGAAGTTACGAGACAGCTGATAAAGGACCAAACAATTAGTGCCAATGAAGTAACCAGACTGCTGGTAGAGGAACACAATTAGTGTCAGTTAACTAACTAGACAGCTGATAGAGGAACACACAATTAGTGCCAATGAAGTAACTAGACTGCTGATAGAGGAAAACAATTAGTGCCAATGAAGTTACTAGACAGCTGATAGAGCACCACAGTTATTGTCAATGAAGTAACTAGACAGCAGATAGAGGAACACAATTAGTGTCAATGAAGGTACTAAGCAGCTGATAGAGGAACACAATTAGTGTTAATGAAGCTACTAGTCAGATGATAGAGGAACACAAAACTAGTGCCAACGAAGTAACTAGACTGTTGATAGAGGAACACAAGTCGTGCCAATGAAGTTAAAACGCAGCTGATAGAGGACAACAGTTAGTGTCAATGAAGTAACTAGACAGCAAATAGAGGACCACAGTTAGTGTCAATGAAGTAACTAGACTGCTGATAGAAGAACACAATTAGTGTCAATGAAGTTACTAGACAGCTGATGAAGGACCAAACAATTACTGCCAATGAAGTAACCAGACTGCTGGTAGAGGAACACAATTAGTGCCAATGAAGTTCCTAGACAGCTGACAGAGAACCACAGTTAGTGTCAATGAAGTAACTAGACAGCAGATAGAGGAACACAATTAGTGTCAATGAAGTAACTAGACTGCTGATAGAGAAACACAATTAGTGTCAATGAAGGTAAGAGACAGCTGATAGAGGAAAACAATTAGTGTCAATGAAGGTACTAATCAGCTGATAGAGGAACACAATTAGTGTTAATGAAGTTACTAGTAAGCTGATAGAGGAACATCCAATTAGTGCCAACGAAGTAACTAGACTGTTGATAGAGGAACACAATTAGTGCCAATGAAGTAACTAGGCTGTTGATAGAGGAACACAATTCGTGCCAATGGAGTTACTAGACAGCTGATAGAGGAACACAGTTAGTGTCAATGAAGTAACTAGACAGCAGATAGAGGACCACAGTTAGTGTCAATGAAGTAACTAGACTGCTGATAGAGGAACACAATTAGTGGCAATGAAGTTACCAGACAGCTGATGAAGGACCAAACAATTACTGCCAATGAAGTAACCAGACTGCTGGTAGAGGAACACAATTAGTGCCAATGAACTTCCTAGACAGCTGATAGAGAACCACAGTTAGTGTCAATGAAGTAACTAGACAGCAGATAGAGGAACACAATTAGTGTCAATGAAGTAACTAGACTGCAGATAGAGAAACACAATTAGTGTCAATGAAGGTAAGAGACAGCTGATAGAGGAAAACAATTAGTGTCAATGAAGGTACTAATCATCTGATAGAGGAACACAATTAGTGTTAATGAAGTTACTAGTCAGCTGATAGAGGAACATACAATTAGTGCCAACGAAGTAACTAGACTGTTGATAGAGGAACACAATTAGTGCCAATGAAGGTACGGGACAGCTGATAGAGGAACACAATTAGTGGCAATAAAGGTACTAGGCAGCTGATAGAGGAACACAATTAGTGTCAATGAAGTTACTAGACAGCTGATAGAGGAACACCCAATTAGTGCCAACGAGGTAACTCGACTGTTGATAGAGGAACACAATTAGTGCCAATGAAGTTAAAACGCAGCTGATAGAGGACCACAGTTAGTGTCAATGAAGTAACTAGACAGCAGATAGAGGAACACAATTAGTGTCAATGAAGTTACTAGGCAGCTGATAGAGGAACACACAATTAGTGCCAACGAAGTAACTAGACTGTTGATAGAAGAACACAATTAGTGCCAATGAAGTTAAAACGCAGCTGATAGAGGACCACAGTTAGTGTCAATGAAGTAACTAGACTGCTGATAGAGGAACACAATTGGTGTCAATGAAGTTACTAGACAGCTGATAGAGGAATACAATTATTGTGAATGAAGTTACTAGACAGCTGATAGAGGAACACAATTAGTGTCAATGAAGTTATTAGACAGCTGATAGAGGAACACAATTACTGTCAATGAAGTTACTAGACAGCTGATAGAGGAACACAATTAGTACCAATGAAGTTACTAGACAGCAGATACAGGAACACAATTACAGTCAATGAAGGTACTAGACAGCTGATAGAGGAACACAAATAGTGTCAATGAAGTAACTAGACAGCTGATAGAGGAACACAATTAGTGTCGATGAAGTTACTACACTTCTGATAGAGGAACACAATTAGTGCCAATGAAGTTACTAGACAGCTGATAGAGGAACACAATTAGTGTCAATGAAGTAACTAAACAGCTGATAGAGGAATACAATTAGTGTCAGTGAACTAACTAGACAGCTGATAGAGGAACACACAATTAGTGCCAATGAAAAAACTAGACTGCTAATAGAGGAAAACAATTAGTGCCAATGAAGTTACTAGAGAGCTGATAGAGCACCACTGTTATTGTCAATGAAGTAACTAGACAGCAGATAGAGGAACACAATTAGTGTCAATATGCAGTTAATAGACAGCTGATGGAGGAACACGCAATTAGTGCCAATGAAGTAACTAGCCAGCTGATAGAGGACCACCGTTAGTGTCAATGAAGTAACTAGACAGCAGATAGAGGAACACAATTAGTGTCAATGAAGTAACTAGAGAGCAGATAGAGGAACACAATTGATGTCAATGAAGGTACTAAACACCTGATAGAGGAACACAATTAGTGTCAATGAAGTTACTAGACAGCTGATAGAGGACCACACAATTAGTGCCAATGAAGTAACCAGACTGCTGGTAGAGGAACACAATTAGTGCCAATGAAGTTACTAGACAGCTGATGGACGAACACGCAATTAGTGCCAATGAAGTAACTAGACAGCTGATAGAGGACCACCGTTAGTGTCAATGAAGTAAGTAGACAGCAGATAGAGGAACACAATTAGTGTCCATGAAGTAACTAGACAGCAGATAGAGGAACACAATTGATGTCAATGAAGGTACTAAACAGCTGATAGAGGAACACAATTAGTGTCAATGAAGTTACTAGACAGCTGATAGAGTAGACAGCTGATAGAGGAACACAATTAGTGCCAATGAAGTTACTGGACAGCTGATAGAGGAACACAATTAATGCCATTGAAGTAACTAGACAGCTGATAGAGGAACACAATTAGTGTCAATGAAGTAACTAGACAGCTGATAAAGGAACACTATTAGTGTTAATTAAGTTACTAGACAGCTGATGGAGGAACACAATTAGTGCCAATAAAGTAACTAGACAGCTGATAGAGGAACACAATTAGTGTCAATGAAGTTACTAGACAGCTGATAGAGGAACACAATTAGTGTCAATGAAGGTACTAGACAGCTGATAGAGGAATACAATTAGAGTGAATGAAGTAACTAGACAGTTGATAGAGAAACGCACAGTTAGTGCCAATGAAGTAACTAGACAGCTGATAGAGGAACACAATTAGTGCCAATGAAGTTATTAGACAGCTGATAGAGCACCACAGTTATTGTCAATGAAGTCACTAGACAGCAGATAGAGGAACACAATTAGTGTCAATAAAGTAACTAGACTGCTTATAGAGGAACATAATTGGTGTCAATGAAGTTACTAGACAGCTGATAGAGGAACACAATTAGTGTCAATGAAGTTACTAGACAGCTGATGGAGGAACACAAGTAGTGCCAATGAAGTAGCTAGGCTGTTGATAGAGGAACACAATTCGTGCCAATAAAGTTACTAGACAGCTGATAGAGGAACACACAATTAGTGCCAATGAAGTAACTAGACTGCTGATACAGGAACACAATTAGTGCCATTGAAGTTACTAGACAGCTGATAGAAGACCACAGTTTCTGTCAATGAAGTAACTAGACAGCAGATAGAGGAACACAATTAGTGTCAATGTAGTAACTACACTGCTGATAGAGGAACAAAATTGATGTCAATGAAGGTACTAGACAGCTGATAGAGAAACACAATTAGTGTCAATGAAGTAACTTGACAGCTGATAGAGGAACACAATTAGTGTCAATGAAGTTACTAGACAGCTGATAAAGGACAAAACAATTAGTGCCAATGAAGTAACTAGACTGCTGGTAGAGGAACCCAATTAATGTCAATGAAGTTACTAGACAGCTGATAAAGGACAAAACAATTAGTGCCAATGAAGTAACTAGACTGCTGGTAGAGGAACACAATTAGTGCCATCGAAGTTACTAGACAGCTGATAGAAGACCACAGTTAGTGTCAATGAAGTAACTAGACAGCAGATAGAGGAACAAAATTAGTGTCAATGTAGTAACTATACTGCTGATAGAGGAACAAAATTGATGTCAATGAAGGTACTAGACAGCTGATAGAGGAACACAATTAGTGTCAATGAAGTAACTTGACAGCTGATAGAGGAACACAATTAGTGTCAATGAAGTTACGAGACAGCTGATAAAGGACCAAACAATTAGTGCCAATGAAGTAACCAGACTGCTGGTAGAGGAACACAATTAGTGTCAGTAAACTAACTAGACAGCTGATAGAGGAACACACAATTAGTGCCAATGAAGTAACTAGACTGCTGATAGAGGAAAACAATTAGTGCCAATGAAGTTACTAGACAGCTGATAGAGCACCACAGTTATTGTCAATGAAGTAACTAGACAGCAGATAGAGGAACACAATTAGTGTCAATGAAGGTACTAAGCAGCTGATAGAGGAACACAATTAGTGTTAATGAAGCTACTAGTCAGATGATAGAGGAACACAAAACTAGTGCCAACGAAGTAACTAGACTGTTGATAGAGGAACACAAGTAGTGCCAATGAAGTTAAAACGCAGCTGATAGAGGACAACAGTTAGTGTCAATGAAGTAACTAGACAGCAGATAGAGGACCACAGTTAGTGTCAATGAAGTAACTAGACTGCTGATAGAAGAACACAATTAGTGTCAATGAAGTTACTAGACAGCTGATGAAGGACCAAACAATTACTGCCAATGAAGTAACCAGACTGCTGGTAGAGGAACACAATTAGTGCCAATGAAGTTCCTAGACAGCTGATAGAGAACTACAGTTAGTGTCAATGAAGTAACTAGACTGTTGATAGAGGAACACAATTAGTGCCAATGAAGTAACTAGGCTGTTGATAGAGGAACACAATTCGTGCCAATGGAGTTACTAGACAGCTGATAGAGGAACACAGTTAGTGTCAATGAAGTAACTAGACAGCAGATAGAGGACCACAGTTAGTGTCAATGAAGTAACTAGACTGCTGATAGAGGAACACAATTAGTGGCAATGAAGTTACGAGACAGCTGATGAAGGACCAAACAATTACTGCCAATGAAGTAACCAGACTGCTGGTAGAGGAACACAATTAGTGCCAATGAAGTTCCTAGACAGCTGATAGAGAACCACAGTTAGTGTCAATGAAGTAACTAGACAGCAGATAGAGGAACACAATTAGTGTCAATGAAGTAACTAGACTGCTGATAGAGAAACACAATTAGTGTCAATGAAGGTAAGAGACAGCTGATAGAGGAAAACAATTAGTGTCAATGAAGGTACTAATCATCTGATAGAGGAACACAATTAGTGTTAATGAAGTTACTAGTCAGCTGATAGAGGAACATACAATTAGTGCCAACGAAGTAACTAGACTGTTGATAGAGGAACACAATTAGTGCCAATGAAGTAACTAGGCTGTTGATAGAGGAACACAATTCGTGCCAATGGAGTTACTAGACAGCTGATAGAGGAACACAGTTAGTGTCAATGAAGTAACTAGACAGCAGATAGAGGACCACAGTTAGCGTCAATGAATTAACTAGACTGCTGATAGAGGAACACAATTAGTGGCAATGAAGTTACGAGACAGCTGATAGAGGAACACAATTAGTGTCAATGAAGTAACTAGACAGCTGGTAGAGGAACACAATTAGTGTCAATGTAGTTACTAGACTGCTGATAGAGAAACACAATTAGTGCCAATGAAGGTACTAGACAGCTGATAGAGGAACACAATTAGTGTCAATGACGTTACTTGACAGCTGATAGAGGAACACACAATTAGTGCCAATCAAGTAGTTAGACAGCTGATACAGGAACACAATTAGTGCCAATGAAGTCACCAGGCAGCTGATAGAGTAACACAATTAGTGTCAATGAAGTAACTAGACAGCAGATAGAGGAACAAAATTAGTGTCAATGAAGTAACTAGACTGCTGATTCAGGAGAACAACTTGTGTCAATGAAATAACTAGACAGCTGATAGAGGAACACAACTAGTGTCAATTAAGTTACTAGACAGCTGATAGAGGAACAGAATTAGTGTCAATGAAATTACTAGACAGCTGATAGAGGAACACAATTAGTGTCAATGAAGGTACTAGACAGCTGATAGAGGAATACAATTAGAGTGAATGAAGTAACTAGACAGCTGATAGAGAAACAGACAGTTAGTGCCAATGAAGTAACTAGACTGCTGATAGAGGAACACAATTAGTAGCAATGAAGTTACTAGACAGCTGATAGAGGAACACAATTAGTGTCAATGAAATTACTAGACAGCTGATAGAGGACCACAATTAGTGTCAATGAAGGTACTAGACAGCTGATAGAGGAATACAATTACAGTGAATGAATTAACTAGACAGCTGATAGAGAAACAGACAATTAGTGCCAATGAAGTAACTAGACTGCTGATAGAGGAACACAATTAGTGGCAATGAAGTTACTAGACAGCTGATAGAGGAACACAATTAATGTCAATGAAGGCACTAGACAGCTGATAGAGCACCACATTTATTGTCAATGAAGTAACTAGACAGCAAATAGAGGAACAAAATTAGTGTCAATGAAGAAACTAGACTGCTTATAGAGGAACACAATTATTGTCAATGAAGCTACTAGACAGCTGATAGCGGAACACAATTAGTGTCTCAATGAAGTTACTAGAAAGCTGATAGAGGAACACAATTAGTGCCAATGAAGTAACTAGACTGCTGATAGAGGATAACAATTAGTGCCAATGAAGTTACTAGACAACTGATAGAGGACCACAGTTAGTGTCAATGAAGTAACTAGACAGCAAATAGAGGAACACTATTAGTGTCAATGAAGTAAGTAGACTGCTGGTAGAGGAACAGAATTAGTGCCAATGAAGTTCCTAGACAGCTGATAGAGGAACACAGTTAGTGTCAATGAAGTAACTAGACAGCTGATAGAGGAACAAAATTAGTGTCAATGAAGTTAGTAGACTGCTGGTAGAGGAACACAATTGGTGTCAATGACGTTACTTGACAGCTGATAGAGGAACACACAATAAGTGCCAATGAAGTAGTTAGACAGCTGCTAGAGGAACACAATTTGTGCCAATGAAGTCACTAGGCAGCTGATAGAGTAACACAATTAGTGTCAATGAAGTAACTAGACAGCAGATAGAGGAACAAAA
Source organism: Pteria penguin (assembly GCA_035048485.1). NCBI lineage: Eukaryota > Metazoa > Mollusca > Bivalvia > Pterioida > Pteriidae > Pteria > Pteria penguin. The sequence goes on from CM068583.1 coordinate 41,036,498, forward strand.
TTAGTGTCAATGAAGTAACTAGACTGCTGATTGAGGAGCACAATTAGTGTCAATGAAGTAAATAGACAGCTGATAGAGGAACAGAATTAGTGTCAATGAAGTAACTAGACCGCTAATAGAGAAACACAATTAGTGTCAATGAAGGTACGAGACAGTTGATAGAGGAAAACAATTAGTGTCAATGAAGGTACTAAGCAGCTGATAGAGGAACACAATTAGTGTTAATGAAGTTACTAGTCAGCTGATAGAGGAACATATAATTAGTGCCAACGAAGTAACTAGACTGTTAATAGAGGAACACAATTAGTGCCAATGAAGTAACTAGGCTGTTGATAGAGGAACACAATTCGTACCAATGGAGTTACTAGACAGCTGATAGAGGAACACAGTTAGTGTCAATGAAGTAACTAGACAGCAGATAGAGGACCACAGTTAGTGTCAATGAAGTAACTAGACTGCTGATACAGGAACACAATTAGTGGCAATGAAGTTACGAGACAGCTGATAGAGGAACACAATTAGTGTCAATGAAGTAACTAGACAGCTGGTAAAGGAACACAATTAGTGTCAATGAAGTTACTAGACTGCTGATAGAGAAACACAATTAGTGCCAAGGAAGGTCCTAGACAGCTGATAGAGGAACACAATTAGTGTCAATGACGTTACTTGACAGCTGATAGAGGAACACACAATTAGTGTCAATGAAGTAATTAGACAGCTGATAGAGGAACACAATTAGTGCCAATGAAGTCACTAGGCAGCTGATAGAGTAACACAATTAGTGTCAATGAAGTAACTAGACAGCAGATAGAGGAACAAAATTAGTGTCAATGAAGTAACTAGACTGCTGATTGAGGAGCACAATTAGTGTCAATGAAGTAACTAGACAGCTGATAGAGGAACACAACTAGTGTCAATTAAGTTACTAGACAGCTGATAGAGGAACAGAATTAGTGTCAATGAAGGTACTAGACAGCTGATAGAGGAATACAATTAGACTGAATGAAGTAACTAGACAGCTGATAGAGAAACAGACAGTTAGTGCCAATGAAGTAACTAGACTGCTGATAGAGGAGCAAAATTAGTAGCAATGAAATTACTAGACAGCTGATAGAGGAACACAATTACTGTCAATGAAATTACTAGACAGCTGATAGAGGAACACAATTAGTGTCAATGAAGGTACTAGACAGCTGATAGAGGAATACAATTAGAGTGAATGAAGTAACTAGACAGCTGATAGAGAAACAGACAATTAGTGCCAATGAAGTAACTAGACTGCTGATAGAGGAACACAATTAGTGGCAATGAAGTTACTAGACAGCTGAGAAAGGAACACAATTAATGTCAATGAAGACGCTAGACAGCTGATAGAGCACCACATTTATTGTCAATGAAGTAACTAGACAGCAAATAGAGGAACAAAATTAGTGTCAATGAAGAAACTGGACTGCTTATAGAGGAACACAATTATTGTCAATGAAGCTACTAGACAGCTGATAGGGGAACACAATTAATGTCTCAATGAAGTTACTAGAAAGCTGATAGAGGAACACAATTAGTGCCAATGAAGTAACTAGACTGCTGATAGAGGATAAGAATTAGTGCCAATGAAGTTACTAGACAACTGATAGAGGACCACAGTCAGTGTCAATGAAGTAACTAGACAGCAAATAGAGGAACACTATTAGTGTCAATGAAGTAAGTAGACTGCTGGTAGAGGAACAGAATTAGTGCCAATGAAGTTCCTAGACAGCTGATAGAGGAACACAGTTAGTGTCAATGAAGTAACTAGACTGCTAATAGAGGAACACAATTAATAGCAATGAAGTTACTAGACAGCTGATAGAGGAACACAATTAGTGTCAATGAAGTAACTAGACAGCTGATAGAGGAACACAATTAGTGTCAATGAAGTAGTTAGACAGCTGGTAGAGGAACACAATTTGTGCCAATGAAGTCACTAGGCAGCTGATAGAGTAACACAATTAGTGTCAATGAAGTAACTAGACAGCAGATAGAGGAACAAAATTAGTGTCAATGAATTAACTAGACTGCTGATTGAGGAGCACAATTAGTGTCAATGAAGTATCTAGACAGCTGATAGAGGAACACAACTAGTGTCAATTAAGTTACTAGACAGCTGATAGAGGAACATACAATTAGTGCCAACGAAGAAACTAGACTGTTGATAGAGGAACACAATTCGTGCCAATGGAGTTACTAGACAGCTGATAGAGGAACACAGTTAGTGTCAATGAAGTAACTAGACAGCAGATAGAGGACCACAGTTAGTGTCAATGGAGTAACTAGACTGCTGATACAGGAACACAATTAGTGGCAATGAAGTTACGAGACAGCTGATAGAGGAACACAATTAGTGTCAATCAAGTAACTAGACAGCTGGTAGAGGAACACAATTAGTGCCAAGGAATTTACTAGACTGATGATAGAGAAACACAATTAGTGCCGATGAAGGTACTAGACAGCTGATAGAGGAACACAATTAGTGTCAATGACGTTACTTGACAGCTGATAGAGGAACTCACAATTAGTGCCAATGAAGTAGTTAGACAGCTGATAGAGGAACACAATTAGTGCCAATGAAGTCACTAGGCAGCTGATAGAGTAACACAATTAGTGTCAATGAAGTAACTAGACAGCAGATAGAGGAACAAAATTAGTGTCAATGAAGTAACTAGACTGCTGATTCAGGAGAACAATTAGTGTCAATGAAGTAACTAGACAGCTGATAGAGGAACACAACTAGTGTCAATTAAGTTACTAGACAGCTGATAGAGGAACAGAATTAGTGTCAATGAAATTACTAGACAGCTGATAGAGGAACACAATTAGTGTCAATGAAGGTACTAGACAGCTGATAGAGGAATACAATTAGAGTGAATGAAGTAACTAGACAGCTGATAGAGAAACAGACAGTTAGTGCCAATGAAGTAACTAGACTGCTGATAGAGGAACACAATTACTAGCAATGAAGTTACTAGACAGCTGATAGCGGAACACAATTAGTGTCAATGAAATTACTAGACAGCTGATAGAGGACCACAATTAGTGTCAATGAAGGTACTAGACAGCTGAAAGAGGAATACAATTACAGTGAATGAATTAACTAGACAGCTGATAGAGAAACAGACAATTAGTGCCAATGAAGTAACTAGACTGCTGATAGAGGAACACAATTAGTGTCAATGACGTTACTTGACAGCTGATAGAGGAACTCACAATTAGTGCCAATGAAGTAGTTAGACAGCTGATAGAGGAGCACAATTAGTGTCAATGAAGTAACTAGACAGCTGATAGAGGAACACAACTAGTGTCAATTAAGTTACTAGACAGCTGATAGAGGAACAGAATTAGTGTCAATGAAATTACTAGACAGCTGATAGAGGAGCACAATTAGTGTCAATGAAGGTACTAAACAGCTGATAGAGGAATACAATTAGAGTGAATGAAGTAACTAGACAGCTGATAGAGAAACAGACAGTTAGTGCCAATGAAGTAACTAGACTGCTGATAGAGGAACACAATTAGTAGCAATGAAGTTACTAGACAGCTGAAAGAGGAACACAATTAGTGTCAATGAAGGCACTAGACAGCTGATAGAGCACCACATTTAATGTCAATGAAGTAACTAGACAGCAGATAGAGGAACACAATTAGTGTCAATGAAGAAACTAGACGGCTTATAGAGGAACACAATTATTGTCAATGAAGCTACTAGACAGCTGATAGGGGAACACAATTAGTGTCTCAATGAAGTTACTAGAAAGCTGATAGAGGAACACAATTAGTACCAATGAAGTAACTAGACTGCTGATAGAGGATAACAATTAGTGCCAATGAAGTTACTAGACAACTTATAGAGGACCACAGTTAGTGTCAATGAAGTAACTAGACAGCAAATAGAGGAACACTATTAGTGTCAATGAAGTAAGTAGACTGCTGGTAGAGGAACAGAATTAGTGCCAATGAAGTTCCTAGACAGCTGATAGAGGAACATAGTTAGTGTCAATGAAGTAACTAGACAGCTGATAGAGGAACACAATTAGTGTCAATGAAGTTAGTAGACTGCTGGTAGAGGAACACAATTGGTGTCAATGACGTTACTTGACAGCTGATAGTGGAACACACAATTAGTGCCAATGAAGTAGTTAGACAGCTGATAGAGGAACACAATTTGTGCCAATGAAGTCACTAGGCAGCTGATAGAGTAACACAATTAGTGTTAATGAAGTAACTAGACAGCAGATAGAGGAACAAAATTAGTGTCAATGAAGTAACTAGACTGCTGATTGAGGAGCACAATTAGTGTCAATGAAGTAACTAGACAGCTGATATAGGAACACAACTAGTGTCAATGAAGTTACTAGACAGCTGATAGAGGAACATACAATTGGTGCCAACGAAGTAACTAGACTGTTGATAGAGGAACACAATTCGTGCCAATGGAGTTACTAGACAGCTGATAGAGGATCACAGTTAGTGTCAATGAAGTAACTAGACAGCAGATAGAGGACCACAGTTAGTGTCAATGGAGTAACTAGACTGCTGATAGAGGAACACAATTAGTGGCAATGAAGTTACAAGACAGCTGATAGAGGAACACAATTAGTGCCAATGAAGTAACTAGACTGCTGATAGAGGATAACAATTAGTGCCAATGAAGTTACTAGACAACTGATACAGGACCACAGTTAGTGTCAATGAAGTAACTAGACAGCAAATAGAGGAACACTATTAGTGTCAATGAAGTAAGTAGACTGCTGGTAGAGGAACAGAATTAGTGCCAATGAAGTTCCTAGACAGCTGATAGAGGAACACAGTTAGTGTCAATGAAGTAACTAGACAGCTGATAGAGGAACAAAATTAGTGTTAATGAAGTTAGTAGACTGCTGGTAGAGGAACACAATTGGTGTCAATGACGTTACTTGACAGCTGATAGAGGAACACACAATAAGTGCCAATGAAGTAGTTAGACAGCTGCTAGAGGAACACAATTTGTGCCAATGAAGTCACTAGGCAGCTGATAGAGTAACACAATTAGTGTCAATGAAGTAACTAGACAGCAGATAGAGGAACAAAATTAGTGTCAATGAAGTAACTAGACTGCTGATTGAGGAGCACAATTAGTGTCAATGAAGTAAATAGACAGCTGATAGAGGAACAGAATTAGTGTCAATGAAGTAACTAGACTGCTAATAGAGAAACACAATTAGTGTCAATGAAGGTACGAGACAGCTGATAGAGGAAAACAATTAGTGTCAATGAAGGTACTAAGCAGCTGATAGAGGAACACAATTAGTGTTAATGAAGTTACTAGTCAGCTGATAGAGGAACATACAATTAGTGCCAACGAAGTAACTAGACTGTTAATAGAGGAACACAATTAGTGCCAATGAAGTAACTAGGCTGTTGATAGAGGAACACAATTCGTACCAATGGAGTTACTAGACAGCTGATAGAGGAACACAGTTAGTGTCAATCAAGTAACTAGACAGCAGATAGACGACCACAGTTAGTGTCAATGAAGTAACTAGACTGCTGATACAGGAACACAATTAGTGGCAATGAATTTACGAGACAGCTGATAGAGGAACACAATTAGTGTCAATGAAGTAACTAGACAGCTGGTAGAGGAACACAATCAGTGTCAATGAAGTTACTAGACAGCTGATAGAGAAACACAATTAGTGCCAAGGAAGGTCCTAGACAGCTGATAGAGGAACACAATTAGTGTCAATGACGTTACTTGACAGCTGATAGAGGAACACACAATTAGTGCCAATGAAGTAATTAGACAGCTGATAGAGGAACACAATTAGTGCCAATGAAGTCACTAGGCAGCTGATAGAGTAACACAATTAGTGTCAATGAAGTAACTAGACAGCAGATAGAGGAACAAAATTAGTGTCAATGAAGTAACTAGACTGCTGATTGAGGAGCACAATTAGTGTCAATGAAGTAACTACACAGCTGATAGAGGAACACAACTAGTGTCAATTAAGTTACTAGACAGCTGATAGAGGAACAGAATTAGTGTCAATGAAATTACTAGACAGCTGATAGAGGAACACAATTAGTGTCAATGAAGGTACTAGACAGCTGATAGAGGAATACAATTAGACTGAATGAAGTAACTAGACAGCTGATAGAGAAACAGACAGTTAGTGCCAATGAAGTAACTAGACTGCTGATAGAGGAGCACAATTAGTAGCAATGAAATTACTAGACAGCTGATAGAGGAACACAATTAGTGTCAATGAAATTACTAGACAGCTGATAGAGGAACACAATTAGTGTCAATGAAGGTACTAGACAGCTGATAGAGGAATACAATTAGAGTGAATGAAGTAACTAGACAGCTGATAGAGAAACAGACAATTAGTGCCAATGAAGTAACTAGACTGCTGATAGAGGAACACAATTAGTGGCAATGAAGTTACTAGACAGCTGAGAAAGGAACACAATTAATGTCAATGAAGACGCTAGACAGCTGATAGAGCACCACATTTATTGTCAATGAAGTAACTAGACAGCAAATAGAGGAACAAAATTAGTGTCAATGAAGAAACTAGACTGCTTATAGAGGAACACAATTATTGTCAATGAAGCTACTAGACAGCTGATAGGGGAACACAATTAATGTCTCAATGAAGTTACTAGAAAGCTGATAGAGGAACACAATTAGTGCCAATGAAGTAACTAGACTGCTGATAGAGGATAAGAATTAGTGCCAATGAAGTTACTAGACAACTGATAGAGGACCACAGTCAGTGTCAATGAAGTAACTAGACAGCAAATAGAGGAACACTATTAGTGTCAATGAAGTAAGTAGACTGCTGGTAGAGGAACAGAATTAGTGCCAATGAAGTTCCTAGACAGCTGATAGAGGAACACAGTTAGTGTCAATGAAGTAACTAGACTGCTAATAGAGGAACACAATTAATAGCAATGAAGTTACTAGACAGCTGATAGAGGAACACAATTAGTGTCAATGAAGTAACTAGACAGCTGATAGAGGAACACAATTAGTGTCAATGAAGTAGTTAGTCAGCTGCTAGAGGAACACAATTTGTGCCAATGAAGTCACTAGGCAGCTGATAGAGTAACACAATTAGTGTCAATGAAGTAACTAGACAGCAGATAGAGGAACAAAATTAGTGTCAATGAATTAACCAGACTGCTGATTGAGGAGCACAATTAGTGTCAATGAAGTATCTAGACAGCTGATAGAGGAACACAACTAGTGTCAATTAAGTTACTAGACAGCTGATAGAGGAACATACAATTAGTGCCAACGAAGAAACTAGACTGTTGATAGAGGAACACAATTCGTGCCAATGGAGTTACTAGACAGCTGATAGAGGAACACAGTTAGTGTCAATGAAGTAACTAGACAGCAGATAGAGGACCACAGTTAGTGTCAATGGAGAAACTAGACTGCTGATAGAGGAACACAATTAGTGGCAATGAAGTTACGAGACAGCTGATAGAGGAACACAATTAGTGTCAATCAAGTAACTAGACAGCTGGTAGAGGAACACAATTAGTGCCAATGAATTTACTAGACTGATGATACAGAAACACAATTAGTGCCGATGAAGGTACTAGACAGCTGATAGAGGAACACAATTAGTGTCAATGACGTTACTTGACAGCTGATAGAGGAACTCACAATTATTGCCAATGAAGTAGTTAGACAGCTGATAGAGGAACACAATTAGTGCCAATGAAGTCACTAGGCAGCTGATAGAGTAACACAATTAGTGTCAATGAAGTAACTAGACAGCAGATAGAGGAACAAAATTAGTGTCAATGAAGTAACTAGACTGCTGATTGAGGAGCACAATTAGTGTCAATGAAGTAACTAGACAGCTGATAGAGGAACACAACTAGTGTCAATTAAGTTACTAGACAGCTGATAGAGGAACAGAATTAGTGTCAATGAAATTACTAGACAGCTGATAGAGGAACACAATTAGTGTCAATGAAGGTACCAAAACAGCTGATAGAGGAATACAATTAGAGTGAATGAAGTAACTAGACAGCTGATAGAGAAACAGACAGTTAGTGCCAATGAAGTAACTAGACTGCTGATAGAGGAACACAATTAGTAGCAATGAAGTTACTAGACAGCTGAAAGAGGAACACAATTAGTGTCAATGAAGGCACTAGACAGCTGATAGAGCACCACATTTAATGTCAATGAAGTAACTAGACAGCAGATAGAGGAACACAATTAGTGTCAATGAAGAAACTAGACTGCTTATAGAGGAACACAATTATTGTCAATGAAGCTACTAGACAGCTGATAGGGGAACACAATTAGTATCTCAATGAAGTTACTAGAAAGCTGATAGAGGAACACAATTAGTGCCAATGAAGTAACTAGACTGCTGATAGAGGATAACAATTAGTGCCAATGAAGTTACTAGACAACTTATAGAGGACCACAGTTAGTGTCAATGAAGTAACTAGACAGCAAATAGAGGAACACTATTAGTGTCAATGAAGTAAGTAGACTGCTGGTAGAGGAACAGAATTAGTGCCAATGAAGTTCCTAGACAGCTGATAGAGGAACACAGTTAGTGTCAATGAAGTAACTAGACTGCTAATAGAGGAACACAATTAATAGCAATGAAGTTACTAGACAGCTGATAGAGGAACACAATTAGTGTCAATGAAGTAACTAGACAGCTGATAGAGGAACACAATTAGTGTCAATGAAGTAGTTAGACAGCTGCTAGAGGAACACAATTTGTGCCAATGAAGTCACTAGGCAGCTGATAGAGTAACACAATTAGTGTCAATGAAGTAACTAGACAGCAGATAGAGGAACAAAATTAGTGTCAATGAATTAACTAGACTGCTGATTGAGGAGCACAATTAGTGTCAATGAAGTATCTAGACAGCTGATAGAGGAACACAACTAGTGTCAATTAAGTTACTAGACAGCTGATAGAGGAACATACAATTAGTGCCAACGAAGAAACTAGACTGTTGATAGAGGAACACAATTCGTGCCAATGGAGTTACTAGACAGCTGATAGAGGAACACAGTTAGTGTCAATGAAGTAACTAGACAGCAGATAGAGGACCACAGTTAGTGTCAATGGAGTAACTAGACTGCTGATAGAGGAACACAATTAGTGGCAATGAAGTTACGAGACAGCTGATAGAGGAACACAATTAGTGTCAATCAAGTAACTAGACAGCTGGTAGAGGAACACAATTAGTGCCAATGAATTTACTAGACTGATGATACAGAAACACAATTAGTGCCGATGAAGGTACTAGACAGCTGATAGAGGAACACAATTAGTGTCAATGACGTTACTTGACAGCTGATAGAGGAACTCACAATTATTGCCAATGAAGTAGTTAGACAGCTGATAGAGGAACACAATTAGTGCCAATGAAGTCACTAGGCAGCTGATAGAGTAACACAATTAGTGTCAATGAAGTAACTAGACAGCAGATAGAGGAACAAAATTAGTGTCAATGAAGTAACTAGACTGCTGATTGAGGAGCACAATTAGTGTCAATGAAGTAACTAGACAGCTGATAGAGGAACACAACTAGTGTCAATTAAGTTACTAGACAGCTGATAGAGGAACAGAATTAGTGTCAATGAAATTACTAGACAGCTGATAGAGGAACACAATTATTGTCAATGAAGGTACCAAAACAGCTGATAGAGGAATACAATTAGAGTGAATGAAGTAACTAGACAGCTGATAGAGAAACAGACAGTTAGTGCCAATGAAGTAACTAGACTGCTGATAGAGGAACACAATTAGTAGCAATGAAGTTACTAGACAGCTGAAAGAGGAACACAATTAGTGTCAATGAAGGCACTAGACAGCTGATAGAGCACCACATTTAATGTCAATGAAGTAACTAGACAGCAGATAGAGGAACACAATTAGTGTCAATGAAGAAACTAGACTGCTTATAGAGGAACACAATTATTGTCAATGAAGCTACTAGACAGCTGATAGGGGAACACAATTAGTATCTCAATGAAGTTACTAGAAAGCTGATAGAGGAACACAATTAGTGCCAATGAAGTAACTAGACTGCTGATAGAGGGTAACAATTAGTGCCAATGAAGTTACTAGACAACTTATAGAGGACCACAGTTAGTGTCAATGAAGTAACTAGACAGCAAATAGAGGAACACTATTAGTGTCAATGAAGTAAGTAGACTGCTGGTAGAGGAACAGAATTAGTGCCAATGAAGTTCCTAGACAGCTGATAGAGGAACATAGTTAGTGTCAATGAAGTAACTAGACAGCTGATAGAGGAACACAATTAGTGTCAATGAAGTTAGTAGACTGCTGGTAGAGGAACACAATTGGTGTCAATGATGTTACTTGACAGCTGATAGTGGAACACACAATTAGTGCCAATGAAGTAGTTAGACAGCTGATAGAGGAACACAATTTGTGCCAATGAAGTCACTAGGCAGGTGATAGAGTAACACAATTAGTGTCAATGAAATTACTAGACAGCTGATAGAGGACCACAATTAGTGTCAATGAAGTTACTAGACTGCTGATAGAGAAACACAATTAGTGCCAATGAAGGTACTAGACAGCTGATAGAGGAACACAATTAGTGTCATTGACGTTACTTGACAGCTGATAGAGGAACACACAATTAGTGCCAATGAAGTAGTTAGACAGCTGATAGAGGAACACAATTAGTGCCAATGAAGTCACTAGGCAGCTGATAGAGTAACACAATTAGTGTCAATGAAGTAACTAGACAGCAGATAGAGGAACAAAATTAGTGTCAATGAAGTAACTAGACTGCTGATTGAGGAGCACAATTAGTGTCAATGAAGTAACTACACAGCTGATAGAGGAACACAACTAGTGTCAATTAAGTTACTAGACAGCTGATAGAGGAACAGAATTAGTGTCAATGAAATTACTAGACAGCTGATAGAGGAACACAATTAGTGTCAATGAAGGTACTAGACAGCTGATAGAGGAATACAATTAGACTGAATGAAGTAACTAGACAGCTGATAGAGAAACAGACAGTTAGTGCCAATGAAGTAACTAGACTGCTGATAGAGGAGCACAATTAGTAGCAATGAAATTACTAGACAGCTGATAGAGGAACACAATTAGTGTCAATGAAATTACTAGACAGCTGATAGAGAAACACAATTAGTGTCAATGAAGGTACTAGACAGCTGATAGAGGAATACAATTAGAGTGAATGAAGTAACTAGACAGCTGATAGAGAAACAGACAATTAGTGCCAATGAAGTAACTAGACTGCTGATAGAGGAACACAATTAGTGGCAATGAAGTTACTAGACAGCTGAGAAAGGAACACAATTAATGTCAATGAAGACGCTAGACAGCTGATAGAGCACCACATTTATTGTCAATGAAGTAACTAGACAGCAAATAGAGGAACAAAATTAGTGTCAATGAAGAAACTAGACTGCTTATAGAGGAACACAATTATTGTCAATGAAGCTACTAGACAGCTGATAGGGGAACACAATTAATGTCTCAATGAAGTTACTAGAAAGCTGATAGAGGAACACAATTAGTGCCAATGAAGTAACTAGACTGCTGATAGAGGATAAGAATTAGTGCCAATGAAGTTACTAGACAACTGATAGAGGACCACAGTCAGTGTCAATGAAGTAACTAGACAGCAAATAGAGGAACACTATTAGTGTCAATGAAGTAAGTAGACTGCTGGTAGAGGAACAGAATTAGTGCCAATGAAGTTCCTAGACAGCTGATAGAGGAACACAGTTAGTGTCAATGAAGTAACTAGACTGCTAATAGAGGAACACAATTAATAGCAATGAAGTTACTAGACAGCTGATAGAGGAACACAATTAGTGTCAATGAAGTAACTAGACAGCTGATAGAGGAACACAATTAGTGTCAATGAAGTAGTTAGACAGCTGCTAGAGGAACACAATTTGTGCCAATGAAGTCACTAGGCAGCTGATAGAGTAACACAATTAGTGTCAATGAAGTAACTAGACAGCAGATAGAGGAACAAAATTAGTGTCAATGAATTAACTAGACTGCTGATTGAGGAGCACAATTAGTGTCAATGAAGTATCTAGACAGCTGATAGAGGAACACAACTAGTGTCAATTAAGTTACTAGACAGCTGATAGAGGAACATACAATTAGTGCCAACGAAGAAACTAGACTGTTGATAGAGGAACACAATTCGTGCCAATGGAGTTACTAGACAGCTGATAGAGGAACACAGTTAGTGTCAATGAAGTAACTAGACAGCAGATAGAGGACCACAGTTAGTGTCAATGGAGTAACTAGACTGCTGATAGAGGAACACAATTAGTGGCAATGAAGTTACGAGACAGCTGATAGAGGAACACAATTAGTGTCAATCAAGTAACTAGACAGCTGGTAGAGGAACACAATTAGTGCCAATGAATTTACTAGACTGATGATACAGAAACACAATTAGTGCCGATGAAGGTACTAGACAGCTGATAGAGGAACACAATTAGTGTCAATGACGTTACTTGACAGCTGATAGAGGAACTCACAATTATTGCCAATGAAGTAGTTAGACAGCTGATAGAGGAACACAATTAGTGCCAATGAAGTCACTAGGCAGCTGATAGAGTAACACAATTAGTGTCAATGAAGTAACTAGACAGCAGATAGAGGAACAAAATTAGTGTCAATGAAGTAACTAGACTGCTGATTGAGGAGCACAATTAGTGTCAATGAAGTAACTAGACAGCTGATAGAGGAACACAACTAGTGTCAATTAAGTTACTAGACAGCTGATAGAGGAACAGAATTAGTGTCAATGAAATTACTAGACAGCTGAACGAGGAACACAATTAGTGTCAATGAAGGTACCAAAACAGCTGATAGAGGAATACAATTAGAGTGAATGAAGTAACTAGACAGCTGATAGAGAAACAGACAGTTAGTGCCAATGAAGTAACTAGACTGCTGATAGAGGAACACAATTAGTAGCAATGAAGTTACTAGACAGCTGAAAGAGGAACACAATTAGTGTCAATGAAGGCACTAGACAGCTGATAGAGCACCACATTTAATGTCAATGAAGTAACTAGACAGCAGATAGAGGAACACAATTAGTGTCAATGAAGAAACTAGACTGCTTATAGAGGAACACAATTATTGTCAATGAAGCTACTAGACAGCTGATAGGGGAACACAATTAGTGTCTCAATGAAGTTACTAGAAAGCTGATAGAGGAACACAATTAGTGCCAATGAAGTAACTAGACTGCTGATAGAGGATAACAATTAGTGCCAATGAAGTTACTAGACAACTTATAGAGGACCACAGTTAGTGTCAATGAAGTAACTAGACAGCAAATAGAGGAACACTATTAGTGTCAATGAAGTAAGTAGACTGCTGGTAGAGGAACAGAATTAGTGCCAATGAAGTTCCTAGACAGCTGATAGAGGAACATAGTTAGTGTCAATGAAGTAACTAGACAGCTGATAGAGGAACACAATTAGTGTCAATGAAGTTAGTAGACTGCTGGTAGAGGAACACAATTGGTGTCAATGACGTTACTTGACAGCTGATAGTGGAACACACAATTAGTGCCAATGAAGTAGTTAGACAGCTGATAGAGGAACACAATTTGTGCCCATGAAGTCACTAGGCAGCTGATAGAGTAACACAATTAGTGTCAATGAAATTACTAGACAGCTGATAGAGGACCACAATTAGTGTCAATGAAGTTACTAGACTGCTGATAGAGAAACACAATTAGTGCCAATGAAGGTACTAGACAGCTGATAGAGGAACACAATTAGTGTCATTGACGTTACTTGACAGCTGATAGAGGAACACACAATTAGTGCCAATGAAGTAGTTAGACAGCTGATAGAGGAACACAATTAGTGCCAATGAAGTCACTAGGCAGCTGATAGAGTAACACAATTAGTGTCAATGAAGTACCTAGACAGCAGATAGAGGAACAAAATTAGTGTCAATGAAGTAACTCGACTGCTGATTGAGGAGCACAATTAGTGTCAATGAAGTAACTAGACAGCTGATAGAGGAACACAACTAGTGTCAATTAAGTAACTAGACAGCTGATAGAGGAACACAATTAGTGTCAATGAAATTACTAGACAGCTGATAGAGGAACACCATTAGTGTCAATGAAGGTACTAGACAGCTGATAGAGGAATACAACTAGAGTGAATGAAGAAACTAGACAGCTGATAGAGCAACACACAGTTAGTGCCAATGAAGTAACTAGACTGCTAATAGAGGAACACAATTAATAGCAATGAAGTTACTAGACAGCTGATAGAGGAACACAATTAGTGTCAATGAAGTAACTAGACAGCTTATAGAGGAACACAATTAGTGTCAATGAAGTTAGGAGACTGCTGGTAGAGGAACACAATGGGTGTCAATGACGTTACTTGACAGCTGATAGTGGAACACACAATTAGTGCCAATGAAGTAGTTAGACAGCTGATAGAGGAACACAATTTGTGCCAATGAAGTCACTAGGCAGCTGATAGAGTAACACAATTAGTGTCAATGAAGTAACTAGACAGCAGATAGAGGAACAAAATTAGTGTCAATGAAGTAACTAGACTGCTGATTGAGGGGCACAATTAGTGTCAATGAAGTAACTAGACAGCTGATAGAGGAACACAACTAGTGTCAATTAAGTTACTAGACAGCTGATAGAGGAACATACAATTAGTGCCAACGAAGTAACTAGACTGTTGATGGAGGAACACATTTCGTGCCAATGCAGTTACTAAACAGCTGATAGAGGAACACAGTTAGTGTCAATGAAGTAACTAGACAGCAGATAGAGGACCACAGTTAGTGTCAATGGAGTAACTAGACTGCTGATAGAGGAACACAATTAGTGGCAATGAAGTTACGAGACAGCTGATAGAGGAACACAATTAGTGTCAATGAAGTAACTAGACAGCTGGTAGAGGAACACAATTAGTGTCAATGAAGTTACTAGACTGCTGATAGAGAAACACAATTAGTGCCAATGAAGGTACTAGACAGCTGATAGAGGAACACAATTAGTGTCAATGACGTTACTTGACAGCTGATAGAGGAACACACAATTAGTGCCAATGAAGTAGTTAGACAGCTGATAGAGGAACACAATTAGTGCCATTGAAGTCACTAGGCAGCTGATAGAGTAACACAATTAGTGTCAATGAAGTACCTAGACAGCAGATATAGGAACAAAATTAGTTTCAATGAAGTAACTAGACTGCTGATTGAGGAGCACAATTAGTGTCAATGAAGTAACTAGACAGCAGATAGAGGAACACAATTAGTGTCAATGAAGGCACTAGACAGCTGATAGAGCACCACATTTATTGTCAATGAAGTAACTAGACAGCAGATAGAGGAACACAATTAGTGTCAATGAAGAAACTAGACTGCTTATAGAGGAACACAATTATTGTCAATGAAGCTACTAGACAGCTGATAGAGGAACACAATTAGTGTCTCAATGAAGTGACTAGAAAGCTGATAGAGGAACACAATTAGTGCCAATGAAGAAACTAGACAGCTGATAGAGGAAGACAATTAGTGTCAATGAAGTTAGTAGACTGCTGGTAGAGGAACACAATTGGTGTCAATGACGTTAATTGACAGCTGATAGAGGAACACACAATTAGTGCCAATGAAGTAGTTAGACAGCTGATAGAGGAACACAATTTGTGCCAATGACGTCACTAGGCAGCTGATAGAGTAACACAATTAGTGTCAATGAAGTAACTAGACAACAGATAGAGGAACAAAATTAGTGTCAATGAAGTAACTAGACTGCTGATTGAGGAGCACAATTAGTGTCAATGAAGCAACTAGACAGCTGATAGAGGAACACAACTAGTGTCAATTAATTTACTAGACAGCTGATAGAGGAACACAATTAGTGTCAATGAAATTACTAGACAGCTGATAGAGGAACACCATTAGTGTCAATGAAGGTACTAGACAGCTGATAGAGGAATACAATTAGAGTGAATGAAGTAACTAGACAGCTGATAGAGCAACACACAGTTAGTGCCAATGAAGTAACTAGACTGCTGATAGAGGAACACAATTAGTAGCAATGAAGTTACTAGACAGCTGAAAGAGGAACACAATTAGTGTCAATGAAGGCACTAGACAGCTGATAGAGCACCACATTTATTGTCAATGAAGTAACTAGACAGCAGATAGAGGAACACAATTAGTGTCAATGAAGAAACTAGACTGCTTATAGAGGAACACAATTATTGTCAATGAAGCTACTAGACAGCTGATAGAGGAACACAATTAGTGTCTCAATGAAGTTACTAGAAAGCTGATAGAGGAACACAATTAGTGCCAATGAAGTAACTAGACTGCTGATAGAGGATAACAATTAGTGCCAATGAAGTTACTAGACAACTTATAGAGGACCACAGTTAGTGTCAATGAAGTAACTAGACAGCAAATAGAGGAACACTATTAGTGTCAATGAAGTAAGTAGACTGCTGGTAGAGGAACAGAATTAGTGCCAATGAAGTTCCTAGACAGCTGATAGAGGAACATAGTTAGTGTCAATGAAGTAACTAGACAGCTGATAGAGGAACACAATTAGTGTCAATGAAGTTAGTAGACTGCTGGTAGAGGAACACAATTGGTGTCAATGACGTTACTTGACAGCTGATAGTGGAACACACAATTAGTGCCAATGAAGTAGTTAGACAGCTGATAGAGGAACACAATTTGTGCCAATGAAGTCACTAGGCAGCTGATAGAGTAACACAATTAGTGTCAATGAAATTACTAGACAGCTGATAGAGGACCACAATTAGTGTCAATGAAGTTACTAGACTGCTGATAGAGAAACACAATTAGTGCCAATGAAGGTACTAGACAGCTGATAGAGGAACACAATTGGTGTCAATGACGTTACTTGACAGCTGATAGAGGAACACACAATTAGTGCCAATGAAGTAGTTAGACAGCTGATAGAGGAACACAATTTGTGCCAATGACGTCACTAGGCAGGTGATAGAGTAACACAATTAGTGTCAATGAAGTAACTAGACAGCAGATAGAGGAACAAAATTAGTGTCAATGAAGTAACTAGACTGCTGATTGAGGAGCACAATTAGTGTCAATGAAGTAACTAGACAGCTGATAGAGGAACACAACTAGTGTCAATTAAGTTACTAGACAGCTGGTAGAGGAACACAATTAGTGTCAATGAAATTACTAAACAGCTGATAGAGGAACACCATTAGTGTCAATGAAGGTACTAGACAGCTGATAGAGGAATACAATTAGAGTGAATGAAGAAACTAGACAGCTGATAGAGCAACACACAGTTAGTGCCAATGAAGTAACTAGACTGCTAATAGAGGAACAAAATTAATAGCAATGAAGTTACTAGACAGCTGATAGAGGAACACAATTAGTGTCAATGAAGTAACTAGACAGCTGATAGAGGAACACAATTAGTGTCAATGAAGTTAGTAGACTGCTGGTAGAGGAACACAATTGGTATCAATGACGTTACTTGACAGCTGATAGTGGAACACACAATTAGTGCCAATGAAGTAGTTAGACAGCTGATAGAGGAACACAATTTGTGCCAATGAAGTCACTAGGCAGCTGATAGAGTAACACAATTAGTGTCAATGAAGTAACTAGACAGCAGATAGAGGAACAACATTAGTGTCAATGAAGTAACTAGACTGCTGATTGAGGGGCACAATTCGTGTCAATGAAGTAACTAGACAGCTGATAGAGGAACACAACTAGTGTCAATTAAGTTATTAGACAGCTGATAGAGGAACATACAATTAGTGCCAACGAAGTAACTAGACTGTTGATAGAGGAACACATTTCGTGCCAATGGAGTTACTAAACAGCTGATAGAGGAACACAGTTAGTGTCAATGAAGTAACTAGACAGCAGATAGAGGACCACAGTTAGTGTCAATGGAGTAACTAGACTGCTGATAGAGGAACACAATTAGTGGCAATGAAGTTACGAGACAGCTGATAGAGGAACACAATTAGTGTCAATCAAGTAACTAGACAGCTGGTAGAGGAACACAATTAGTGTCAATGAAGTTCCTAGACTGCTGATAGAGAAACACAATTAGTGCCAATGAAGGTACTAGACAGCTGATAGAGGAACACAATTAGTGTCAATCACGTTACTTGACAGCTGATAGAGGAACACACAATTAGTGCCAATGAAGTAGTTAGACAGCTGATAGAGGAACACAATTAGTGCCAATGAAGTCACTAGGCAGCTGATAGAGTAACACAATTAGTGTCAATGAAGTACCTAGACAGCAGATAGAGGAACAAAATTAGTGTCAATGAAGTAACTAGACTGCTGATTGAGGAGCACAATTAGTGTCAATGAAGTAACTAGACAGCTGATAGAGGAACACAACTAGTGTCAATTAAGTTACTAGACAGCTGATAGAGGAACACAATTAGTATCAATGAAATTACTAGACAGCTGATAGAGGAACACCATTAGTGTCAATGAAGGTGCTAGACAGCTGATAGAGGAATACAACTAGAGTGAATGAAGAAACTAGACAGCTGATAGAGCAACACACAGTTAGTGCCAATGAAGTAACTAGACTGCTAATAGAGGAACACAATTAATAGCAATGAAGTTGCTAGACAGCTGATAGAGGAACACAATTAGTGTCAATGAAGTAACTAGACAGCTGATAGAGGAACACAATTAGTGTCAATGAAGTTAGTAGACTGCTGGTAGAGGAACACAATTGGTGTCAATGACGTTACTTGACAGCTGATAGAGGAACACAATTAGTTTCAATGACGTTACTTGACAGCTGATAGAGGAACACACAATTAGTGCCAATGAAGTAGTTAGACAGCTGATAGAGGAACACAATTAGTGCCAATGAAGTCACTAGGCAGCTGATAGAGGAACACAACTAGTGTCAATTAAGTTACTAGACAGCTGATGGAGGAACACAATTAGTGTAAATGAAATTACTAGACAGCTGATAGAGGAACACCATTAGTGTCAATGAAGGTACTAGACAGCTGATAGAGGAATACAACTAGAGTGAATGAATAAACTAGACAGCTGATACAGTAACACACAGTTAGTGTCAATGGAGTAACTAGACTGCTGATAGAGGAACACAATTAGTGGCAATGAAGTTACGAGACAGCTGATAGAGGAACACAACTAGTGTCAATTAAGTTATTAGACAGCTGATAGAGCAGCACATTTATTGTCAATGAAGTAACTAGACAGCAAATAGAGGAACACAATTAGTGTCAATGAAGAAACTGGACTGCTTATAGAGGAACACAATTAGTGTCAATGAAGCTACTAGACAGCTGATAGAGGAACACAATTAGTGTCTCAATGAAGTTACTAGAAAGCTGATAGAGGAACACAATTAGTGCCAATGAAGTAATTAGACTGCTGATAGAGGAACACAATTAGTGCCAATGAAATTACTAGACAACTGATAGAGGACTACAGTATGTGTCTATGAATTAACTGGACAGCAAATAGAGGAACACTATTAGTGTCAATGAAGTAAGTAGACTGCTAATAGAGGAACAGAATTATTGCCAAAGAAGTTACTAGACAGCTGATAGAGGAACACAGTTAGTGTCAATGAAGTAACTAGACAGCTGATAGAGGAACACAATTAATGTCAATGAAGTTAGTAGACTGCTGGTAGAGGTACACAATTGGTGTCAATGAAGGTACTAGACAGCTGATAGAGGAATACAATTAGTGTCAATGAAGTAACTAGACAGCTGATAGAGGAACACAATTAGTGTCAATGAAGTTACTAGTCAGCTGATAGAGGACGACACAATTAGTGCCAATGTAGTAACCAGACTGCTGATAGAGGAACACAATTAGTGCCAATGAAGTTATCAGACTGCTGATAGTGGAACACAATTAGTGCCAATGAAGTAACTAGACAGCTGATAGAGGAAGAGAATCAGTGTCAATGAAGTAACTCGACTGCTGATAGAGGAACACAATTAGTGTCAATGAAGTTACTAGACAGCTGATAGAGGAACACAATTAGTGTCAATGAAATTACTAGACAGCTGATAGAGGAACACAATTAGTGCCAATGTAGTAACCAGACTGCTGATAGAGGAACACAATTAGTGCCAATGAAGTTATCAGACTGCTGATAGTGGAACACAATTAGTGTCAATGAAGTTACTAGACAGCTGATAGAGGAACACAATTAGTGTCAGTGAAGTTTCTAGACAGCTGGTAGAGGAACACAATTAGTGCCAATGAAGTTATCAGACTGCTGATACAGGAACACAATTAGTGTCAATTAAGTTACTAGACAGCTGATACAGGAACACAATTAATGTCAATGAAGGCGCTAGACAGCTGAAGGTACAATGAGTGCCAATGAAGTTACTAGACAGCTGATAGTGGAACACAATTAATGTCAATGAAGTTACTAGACAGCTGATAGAGGAACACAATTAGTGTCACTGAAGTTACTAGACAGCTGGTAGAGGAACAGAATTAGTGCCCATTAAGTAACTAGACAGCTGATAGAGGAACACAATTAGCGCCAATGAAGTTACTAGACTGCTGATAGAGGAACACAATCAATGTCAATGAAGTTACTACACAGCTGATAGAGGAACACAATTAGTGCCAATGAAGTTACTAGACAGCTGATAGAGGAATAAAATTAGTGCCAATGAAGTTACTAGACAGCTGATAGAGGAACACAATTAGTGTCAATAAAGTTGCTAGACTGGTGGTAGAGGACACAATTGGTGTCAATGAAGGTACTAAACAGCTGATAGAGGAACACAATTAGGGTCAATGAAGTAACTAGACAACTGATACAGGAACACAATTAGTGCCAATGAAATAACTAGACAGCTGATAGAGGAACACAATTAGTGCCAATGAAGTTACTAGACAGCTGATAGGGGAATACAATTAGTGCCAATAAAGTTACTAGACAGCTGATAGAGGAACACAATTGGTGTCAATGAAGTTGCTAGACTGCTGGTAGAGGAACACAATTGGTGTCAATGAAGGTACTAAACAGCTGATAGAGGAACACAATTAGTGTCAATGAAGTAACTAGACAGCTGATAGAGGACCACACAATTAGTGCCAATGAATTAACCAGAGTGGTCCTAGAGGAACACAATTAGTGCCAATGAAGTAACTAGACAGCTGATAGAGGAATACAATTAGTGCCAATGAAGTTACTAGACAGCTGATAGAGGAACACAATTAGTGTCAATGAAGTTGCTAGACTGCTGGTAGAGGAACACAATTGGTGTCAATGAAGGTACTAAACAGCTGATAGAGGAACACAATTAGTGTCAATGAAGTAACTAGACAACTGATACAGGAACACAATTAGTGCCAATGAAGTAACTAGTCAGCTGATAGAGGAACACAATAAGTGCCAATGAAGTTACTAGACAGCTGATAGAGGAATACAATTAGTGCCAATGAAGTTACTAGACAGCTGATAGAGGAACACCATTGGTGTCAATGAAGGTACTAAACAGCTGACAGAGGAACACAATTAGTGTCAATGAAGTAACTAGACAGCTGATAGAAGAGCACACAATTAGTGCCAATGAATTAACCATACTGGTCATAGAGGAACACAATTAGTGCCAATGAAGGTACTAGACAGCTGATAGAGGACCACAGTTAGTGTCAATGAAGTAACTAGACAGCTGATAGAGGAACAGAATTAGTGTCAATGAAGTAACCAGACTGCTGATAGAGGAACACAATTAGAGTCAATGAAATTACTAGACAGCTGATAGAGGAACACATTTAGTGCCAATGAAGTAACCAGACTGCTGATAGAGGAACACAATTAGTGCCAATGAAGTTACTAGACTACTGATAGAGGAACACAATTAGTGTCAATGAAGTTACTAGACAGCTGATAGAGGAACACAATTAGTCCCATTGAAGTTACTAGACAGCTGATAGAGGAACAAAATTAATGTCAATGAAGTTACTAGACAGCTGATAGAGGAACACAATTAATGTCAATGGAGGCACTAGACAGCTGAAGGTACAATGAGTGCCAATGAAGTTACTAGACAGCTGATAGAGGAACACAATTAGTGTCAATGAAGTTACTAGACAGCTGATAGAGGAACACAATTAGTGTCACTGAAGTTACTAGACAGCTGATAGAGGAACACAATTAGTCCCATTGAAGTTACTAGACAGCTGATAGAGGAACAAAATTAATGTCAATGAAGTTACTAGACAGCTGATAGAGGAACACAATTAATGTCAATGGAGGCACTAGACACCTGAAGGTACAATGAGTGCCAATGAAGTTACTAGACAGCTGATAGAGGAACACAATTAGTGTCAATGAAGTTACTAGACGGCTGATAGAGGAACACAATTAGTGTCACTGAAGTTACTAGACAGCTGATAGAGGAACACAATTAGTGCCAATGAAGTAACTAGACAGCTGATAGAGGAACACAATTAGCGCCAATGAAGTTACTAGACTGCTGATAGAGGAACACAATTAATGTCAATGAAGTTCCGAGACAGCTGATAGAGGAACACAATTAGTGCCAATGAAGTTACTAGACAGGAGATAGAGGAACATAATTAGTGCCAATGAAGTTACTAGACAGCTGATAGAGGAACACAATTAGTGCCAATGAAGTTACTGGACAGCTGATAGAGGAACACAATTAATGCCATTGAAGTAACTAGACAGCTGATAGAGGAACACAATTAGTGCCAATGAAGTAACTAGACAGCTGATAGAGGAACACAATTAGTGCCAATGAAGCTACTAGACAGCTGACAGAGGAATGCAATTAGTGCCAATTAAGTTACTAGACAGCTGATAGAGGAACACAATAAGTGTCAATGAAGTGACTAGTAAGCAAATAAAGGTGAACAATTAGTGCCAGTGAAGAACATTAACAGCAGATAGAAAAAGAATCAGTGTCATTGCAGTAACTAGACAGCAGGTAGATGAACAAAATTAGGGCAAATGAAGTAACTAGTCAGCAAATAAAGGAGAACAATTTTTGCCAATTATGTAACTAAGCAGCAGATAAAAGAGAACAATTAGTGCCAACAAGTAACTAGACAGCAGATAGAGGAACACATTTAGTGCAAATGAATTAACTGGACAGCAGATAAAGGAGCACAATTGGTGCGAATGGAGTAACTAGTCAGCAGATAAAGTAACACAATTAGTGCCAATGAAGTAACTAGACAGCAGATAAAGTAACACAATTAGTGCCAATGAAGTAACTAGACAGCAGATAAAGTAACACAATTAGTGCAAATGAAGTAACTAGTCAGCAGATAAAGGAACATGATTAGTGCCATTGAAATAACTAGTCAGCAGATAAAAGAACACAATAAGTGCCAATGAAATAGCTAGTCAGCAGATAGAGGAATAAAATTAGTGCCAATGGAGTGACTAATCAGCAGATAAAAGAACACAATTAGTGCCAAGTTGGTGGAATGCTAAACCTTAGTTCGAAGACCCTTTGCTCCAACTACAAAGATGTTATCAATAAGAATTCTATTCCGGAATCGAATCCTTTTAAAGTTGAGTATATTTTGGTTTGAATTGGATTGATTTTAACCAAACATGCGTACAAGTTAGTTAGAGGAATCTATGGGAGGCTTGTTAAGTAAAGCAAATTTTATGTTTTTTAATATTTACATCTATTTACAGCAGTTCTCGAACAAATAGTCGCACAGTACTTCTTAGCTTTCTTCTGTATTGGCGATGTTATTGAGATAGGAGGACCGATAAAGATTTAGTCATATAGTTGCTAGATCCGTCAATAATCTTTGTTTGTATTCTTTCTGTGTAATTTTCTTGAACTGCATTGTTGTAGTATTTTCATCATTAAGTCTAATAGACAGTAAGATAAACGTTGATAAATATTCGTCAGCTCATACCATGAGGCTGTTATTCTATTTTCATCATTTAGTCTAATAGACCGTAAGATAAATGTTGATGAATATTCGTCAGCTCATACCACGTGGCAGTTATTCTAGTCTAATAGACCGTAAGATAAATGTTGATGAATATTCGTCAGCTCATACCACGTGGCAGTTATTCTAGTCTAATAGACCGTAAGATAAATGTTGATGAATATTCGTCAGCTCATACCACGTGGCAGTTATTCTAGTCTAATAGACCGTAAGATAAATGTTGATGAATATTCGTCAGATCATACCCCGTGGCAGTTATTCTATTTTCATCATTTAGTCTAAAAGACAGGAAGATAAACGTTGATGAATATTCGTCAGATCATACCCCGTGGCAGTTATTCTATTTTCATCATTTAGTCTAAAAGGCAGTAAGATAAACTTTGATGAATATTCGTCAGCTTATACAACGTGGCAGTTATTCTATTTTCATCATTTAGTCTAATAGACAGTAAGATAAACTTTGATGAATATTCGTCAGCTTATACCACGTGGCAATTATTCTATTTTAAAAATATTTCAGTTTCGGTTAATATCTCTAAGGTAAATAAAGCAATTACCTCCAATTATATACCCGGAATAAAAGTACTTACCCGGCCTGTGGATCGATGACAATGTCAGTAACATAGCCTTGACCAATGGCTCTAAATGTCTTTATAAAGCTTCCGTCAAAATCAGTCACTTGCATTTGACAGACACCATTGTTATTGTTGCCTACGTAGATATGACTATATATCCAATCCACGGCAAACGTATCGATAGTGGACCCCTTGGGTTTGGGTCGTAAAACGTCTTTCACATTTGTCAGGTGTCCGGTTTCTTCTAGTATCTTTGCCCTGCATGGAGTAAGAATGCAAAAGTAAATAAAACTAAAGAAAGAAGGCTGATATACACCAGAATGTATTACATATCACTGAATGTTTTAAACCCTTATTAATATATTTACATATAACGATATATTGCAAATATAGATTCAAAAGTACATGTTATACTCAGTTTTTGAAATGCCCGCTAAATACTGTTCATCCAATAGATGCCGCTCCATGACTAACTTTGAAATTTAAGTTGAACTTCCTCCATACTTAATTATAAAAGTTCTCAGAAAATGTATTCATCTTATATAAATATACACTGAACATGTAACATACATAATAAATCCTGAATTTTGATTACTTGTTAAGTTCCTAAATTATTGTTTATTATAAATGCACGACATAAATATAGTTTAGCATTTATATTGACCTCCGAATGACATTCTGTTCATATTCCAGCCACAATAAGAGACCCTGTCTATAGTCAATGTCTATGGTCTGTATAACTCCTTGACCAGTGGCTACTGTAATCCTATCCCCGTTTGTATTCAATAAAGATATATTCACACTCGTGGAGAAGTAAAGCCGGTGATTCACACCTAAAAGATATTAAAGAGTTTAAAACTAATTCATTACTACCGAATATGTAAACAAAATATTAGCACGGGTTAAATCATTACAATTATATGACAGTTTACATTTCGTATTCGACATGAGTATCTTACGAGACAGTATCATCAACTATATTCGTCACAGGTGGTGTATTAAAATTTCCATAAATGACCACCGTGGTACATAATTAATTCATTACTATCAAATATGTAAACAAAATATTAGCACGGGTTAAATCATTACAATAACACATCAGTTTACATTTCCTCGTATTCCAGTGGGTTACGAGACAGTATCATTGACTATACTCGTCACAGGTGGTGTAAAATTTCCATGAATGACCACCATGGTACATAGTTTTAAGTTACACCGCAAATAAAACAATTAAAACAGTTCAGTAGTTTACATCGGTAAATACATGTTTTGAGAAGCATATAGCCCACCTAATAACCCAAGTAACATATATATTACCTGCATTAGAAGAAACGACAAGCATGGATGACACGGCTACAGTAAATAAATGGAGAGTCGGCGTCATGTTGAAATCGACAAATGTAATCTCTAAAATTAGAAATTTAACTAATGGGATTTTTTATACAGTATTAGAAGCATTCCACTTTTAAATTATTCTAGTTAATGATTTCAAATTATTACTGCCTTATGTACAGTATTGAATGTAAATATACTAAAGATTACAATAATAGCAAAGCCACAAGGGATAATGAAAAAAACAGTGAACAATGGACTGTCACTGATGAATCATGGGACAGACCAGATGTCATGAAGAAATAAACATCCCCTGTAGGCCAGTCACACCGGCCGCGATGCCTCAGTGTGGTTTAACAGAACGACTTAAGCCTGGAGATGAGTCATCGGTTTGACTTGTAGTTTTTCATGTACTTATTTTAATTATGAATAGTGTGGTTGTATCTAGTAGAAACGAAAACCCCAAGCTTAAAGAGAGTCTTCTATAAGGTACCAACAGTATAAAAAAAACCTCAAGCAATAAGAGAGTCTACTATAAGGTACCAACAGTATAAAAAAAACCTCAAGCAATAAGAGAGTCTTCTATATGGTACCAACAGTATAAAAAAAACCTCAAGCAATAAGAGAGTCTACTATAAGGTACCAACATTATAAAAACCTCAAGCAATAAGAGAGTCTTCTATAAGGTACCAACAGTATAAAAACCCCAAGCAATAAGAGAGTCTTCTATATGGTACCAACAGTATAAAAACCTCAAGCAATAAGAGAGTCTACTATAAGGTACCAACAGTATAAAAAAACCTCAAGCAATAAGAGAGTCTACTATAAGGTACCAACATTATAAAAAAACCTCAAGCAATAAGAGAGTCTTCTATAAGGTACCAACAGTATAAAAAAAACCTCAAGCAATAAGAGAGTCTTCTATAAGGTACCAACAGTATAAAAAAAACCTCAAGCAATAAGAGAGTCTTCTATAAGGTACCAACAGTATAAAAAAAACCTCAAGCAATAAGAGAGTCTTCTATAAGGTACCAACAGTATAAAAACCCCAAGCAATAAGAGAGTCTTCTATAAGGTACCAACAGTATAAAAACCCCAAGCAATAAGAGAGTCTTCTATATGGTACCAACAGTATAAAAACCTCAAGCAATAAGAGAGTCTACTATAAGGTACCAACAGTATAAAAAAACCTCAAGCAATAAGAGAGTCTACTATAAGGTACCAACATTATAAAAAAACCTCAAGCAATAAGAGAGTCTTCTATAAGGTACCAACAGTATAAAAAAAACCTCAAGCAATAAGAGAGTCTTCTATAAGGTACCAACAGTATAAAAAAAACCTCAAGCAATAAGAGAGTCTTCTATAAGGTACCAACAGTATAAAAAAAACCTCAAGCAATAAGAGAGTCTTCTATAAGGTACCAACAGTATAAAAAAACCTCAAGCAATAAGAGAGTCTACTATAAGGTACCAACAGTATAAAAAAACCTCAAGCAATAAGAGAGTCTACTATAAGGTACCAACAGTATAAAAAAACCTCAAGCAATAAGAGAGTCTACTATAAGGTACCAACAGTATAAAAAAACCTCAAGCAATAAGAGAGTCTACTATAAGGTACCAACAGTATAAAAAAACCTCAAGCAATAAGAGAGTCTACTATAAGGTACCAACAGTATAAAAAAACCTCAAGCAATAAGAGAGTCTACTATAAGGTACCAACAGTATAAAAAAACCTCAAGCAATAAGAGAGTCTACTATAAGGTACCAACAGTATAAAAACCCCAAGCTTAAAGAGAGTCTTCTATAAGGTACCAACAGTATAAAAAAACCTCAAGCAATAAGAGAGTCTACTATAAGGTACCAACAGTATAAAAACCCCAAGCTTAAAGAGAGTCTTCTATAAGGTACCAACAGTATAAAAAAACCTCAAGCAATAAGAGAGTCTTCTATAAGGTACCAACAGTATAAAAAAACCTCAAGCAATAAGAGAGTCTACTATAAGGTACCAACAGTATAAAAACCCCAAGCTTAAAGAGAGTCTTCTATAAGGTACCAACAGTATAAAAAAACCTCAAGCAATAAGAGAGTCTACTATAAGGTACCAATATTATAAAAACCCCAAGCAATAAAAGAGTCTACTATAAGGTACCAACATTATAAATACCTCAAGCAATAAGACAGTCCACTATACGGTACCAACATTATAAAAACCCAAGCAATAAGAGAGTCTACTATACGGTACCAACATTATAAAAACCCAAGCAATAAGAGAGTCTACTATAAGGTACCAACATTATAAAAACCCCAAGCAATAAAAGAGTCTACTATAAGGTACCAATATTATAAATACCTCAAGCAATAAGAGAGTCCACTATACGATACCAACATTATAAAAACCCAAGCAATAAGAGAGTCTACTATAAGGTACCAACATTATAAAAAAAACCCAAGCAATAAGAGAGTCTACTATAAGGTACCAACATTATAAAAAAAACCAAGCAATAAGAGAGTCTACTATATGGTACCAACATTATAAAAACCTCAAGCAATATAAGTCTACTATATTGTACCAACATTATAAAAACTTCAAGCAATATAAGTCTACTATATGGTACCAACATTATAAAAACCCCAAGCAATATAAGTCTACTATATGGTATCAACATTATAAAAACCTCAAGCAATATAAGTCTACTATATGGTACCAACATTATAAAACACTGCTATTAACACATATCAGGAAACTAAGCGGTACTGTATGATGCTCCTTTAATATGAAAGGCATCAAATGTAAATACAATTCATTACAGTTCTTTTTATCATGTAATAAAATAGTCAAACGTCTCCTAAATAGACAATATGATATTGAGATCATCAAAAAGACTATAGGTCTTGTATTTGGCCCCTCTACAGCCTTATGCAGACTTTTACTTGAACGTTGCACGCTGACTAACAGGGCGGTGGGGACTATATGACGGGCCTTGTCCAAACCTCTTTCAGAGGAGACATGGTCCTGAACCTCGTCCCCTCTGACTGTTAGTCGGGACTCCTACAGATCTAGGGTCTTAGCTCGCTTTCAGACTGGCAGAGCACGGTTTATCATGTTGATGTCGCATATATTTTTATACCATTATGTGTTTTACAATACCTTACGTGTTTATATTTTTATGACCTCTCAATATGCGATACCTGTTGACCCTTGTTCTTTACATGGAGGATTATTTATAAATTTTTAAATGTACGTCTTTTGATTGTTCTGCTGTTACGGTGAGTGGGAAGGTGGGACCGTAAACCGGTTAACCACACCATTTGTTTGGCTTTTGTCAAATTAAATGACCGTCCTAAGTCGGTATCGTAATTGCACTACAATCAAATATTTTTGTAATGTGTTAAATGTTCTATTATATTATTTATATTCATGTATTGTATAGCTCCATGGTGACTTCTGCCACATAACTGAGCCGGTAACTCCTCTTTTTTCTTTAATTTCTAGAAAGTTAATAAACCATTGTCATCTAATTGTGTTAAAAAACCAAACTACGAAATAGACCGTGTTCCAAGCTACTCCCGGTAGTTCGATCTATCAACAGTATTAGTTGGTGTGATTTCAAATGATTTATGATAATATGAATTTTGTTAGTTTCAATATTAAAATCATGAAGGAGGGAACTTAATCTATCACAGGTTCATTCTAGGGCTGCAGAGTACCTTGTGGGATCACTTACCCGCTCTCTGTCAGGATATAACTTTAAGTGATTCATCAGTACAACCAAATCTGATTAATGTGTACCTATAATGATGCCAGGATATTACAACAAGTGGTTCATCAGTACAACAAAATCTGATTACTGTGTTCCTACAATACCAGGATATAAAACAAGTGGTTCATCAGTACAACCAAATCTGACTACTGTATCCCTACAATACCAGAATATAAAAACAAGAGGTTCATCGGAACAACCAAATCTGATTACTGTGTTCCTATAATGATACCAGGATATAACATTACGTGGTTCTTCAGTACAACCAAATCTGTTTACTGTTTACCTATAATAATACAAGGATATAACATTACGTGGTTCATTAGAACAACCAAATCTGATTACTGTGTTCCTATAATGATAAAATACCTTCATCATTATTCACATGATTCTACAATATAGAATTTCTCTATGTCATCAAACATGTTTTATAGTATTACTATAACGTTTAATGTTAAAACAGGTACATAGAATATGCGCAAAATATAGAATTATGTCCCTAAGGTAAGGAACTCGAAAACCATTTTATAATAAATCATATTCTCTACAAAAATGACTTCATTCACTGAATATTGTAAATGTACTAACATTGATTTATGAATTGACGATAGAGTCTCTATAAGTCAATCTTTTTCACTACATTGCTTTCTATTTCTACATATGTTGCCCTTTACATGTCATTTTTCTCATTTTGGTGATTAATGACAATCTAGACGATGATTTCAATGACTATGTAAAATGTCCCCAATCACCCAACTGTGTCGGTCAGTCATTGACATTGATACACGTAACAGCTTTTTAGGTTAGGTAAATTGCTTTCAGAGCCGGTGTAACAATGAAAAGTGACCCCGTTCAATGGTAAAAACTGACCCGGAGTCAGTTTTTAATGCTAAATTTCGCCTAAAAGTCATAGAAAATTGACGCAAGCCGTTAATTTTGACTCCCCATGGGAACATTTTTCAATGATTTTTAAATTTATGTATATCATTGAAATACCAGTAGCTATGGAAGTGGAGTGGACATATAGAGTGTCTCTCGCCATTCCATCTCATTCCCCTTTATATGTAATCTTTGCCTCCTCTTCAAAATCGGAGCGAATCGGGCTTTGCAATGGGCACACATAGTCCACACAGAAAAAGTTAATATATACAGGAAAAAAGATTTGTGGTTTGGGGATTATTTTATACTCGAATTGCATTTCTTAGATACTAGTATACTTTCCCCCAGGGAAATACTACTTACCAGGCATATTCCCTCATGGGCGAGGGCTATTTTGGAAAAAAAACATATAATACTTATCATCTTTTCGTTTGTAATATACTGTATCACTGTATACTGTAACCCAATTATCACTGGATCAAGTTAAAAGCATCCACATCAAAAACATCAGCGGATCCAGAAAAGGAGCGGGGTCGGAATTATGGGAGTGTGGACTTATGGTCAATCCTCACAGTAGTATAGTAGGGATTACCGAAGACATTCAGGTTACCGAAAAGATCTACCGAAAAAAGAAAATACAGAATAAAAATTTACCAGTATTTTTCTGATTATAATTATAATGAAGAAATCATATTCTAAGACTATATGTAAATTTATGAAAAATAATGATACAGATAATGAAACATACAAAAATATGTTTTTAAGTCAAGTTATTCCGATTTAAAACTTTTAAATCATTGATTCAAATTTTAATCCCATGTCATCTTCTATAATTTCATACATTTGTCCGAAACAAGAGTCTCTTAGGTAGTGCAATTATCCTCCAAAAATAAGAGACGAAATAGTCATAACTTCATAAAACAAAATTTTCTAAGATACTAAAAGTAATAACACAAACACTCTTTGCCGCAAATTTTCGGCCTCCTGGCCTTTATCAAGCAATAGTTAGATCTACAGGAGGCCGAAGATTTGCGGCAAAGAGTGTTTGATTATTTCTTTTAGTATATTTTACTTCCCTTTGGAGGACTACTTATTATATTTTCTAAAATATTTTAGCTAATTTTCAGTTACAACCATATCGCCTCACATTTTTGAAGGTGAGCTGTACAACATACTGATTACTTAAAGATAAATGAGGACAACAGGATATGTTTTAATTTATTATCACTAAGTATGTAGATATGATGTTTGAATAAATGTTTTCACGGAAATTAGTAAGGAATTGCAAGAAAATTAAAAGTAATTCAAAATAATAAAAACTGTTTTGATACCGCCACTTTAAAACTTTTTGTTTAAAATTCTAAAGGTATATTAGAAAAAAACCAATCCCCATAAATTCTTAATATCAAACTGTAACATTTAAATTCAAACTTTTATTCATGGGTTTGATTTCATTGTAATATTATTAAATTGGATTCAGTCGATAATATTGATAATTAAATTGAATTTAAAGGTTATATTGAACACATAGCATTAACCTTTACTATCATTTTGTCTGTCTGTGATAACTAGATATGTATAATGTGCCATGACTTTCCTGCCAGCTAAAATATTTTGTGAAATAATTAAACGCACAACTAGACAGGAGAGGCTTACTCCTCCTTTAAAACTGGTATCATATCTGGTTTTCATGGTAATTGCATCTACACTGCACTTTTCGGACCTTTTTTATGTCGCCAGCGAAACAAAATGACATTGGGATCAATTTGTCCGTTGTCCATCCGTCTGTCTGTCGTTCACATTTTCGCATTATTGGCCATAATTTAATATCAAACATCCATATTTCAGTCAAACTTGCAGAAATGATTAATTATGATCAGAGCCGAAGGTTAAACTGAAACCGTCAAGGTCATATTCAAGGTCAAGTTTATGGATTTAGGATAAAGATATGGCAAGCGACATCGTGTTCGCGGGCAATGATTTTTAAAAAATTTTTCAAAACAATCGTACATCTCACCAAATTACATACTAAGTACTAAGGGCCACGAGATTAGTATTGACTTACTAATAGTTTTAAAGCAGTTTCTTGACAATATTCAATTTTTCAGTATGAAGGGACATTATCCTTTCAAATATTATTCAATCATAACCAACAAATATCAATCCTATAATTAAAATTTTTCAAATTACAGTATTACTTCTAGGAACATATCATAATCCAACTTATACTGAGCTTATTATATAAAGTAAAAAAGTGTTTAAACAACTGTACACTATAGGTAGGCCGAAATCTATAGTAATGGAAACACTAGTCAATGAACAATTTGGTTAGGGCCCGAGACTTTGACGCTTGCGTCAATAGATTTTCTTGTCTCTACTGCGCATTAACTGTAGTCGTGTCGTTCATACTCGGCATCTCTTCTAATGCAGGTAGTATTTATTCGGTGGAGATTTCAAATAGAAATAGTTTTAACCGAAATACTCTATTTCTTTAAATCATTATGTATTCATGTAACAGTGTGTAAACTCTACAGGTGTTGATGCAAGGGGAAGTTGTATCAATAACGTCTTTACATAATGATCAATACGATAAACTGCCCTGATAGACAACTGGCACCATACACTGCCACTTAGCGAACAGGATACAATATTGAACACTATTTGCGTATCAAAGCAGTTGAACATTGTATACAGGTATAAAATGTTGCTGCATATATTCAGGAAAAAGGGCCTCGGGTAACAGGCTAAGTTGGAATACTGGAAAAATTTACACTATTACGATTGTGTAGCCAAGAAAAAAGAGGAGTTACCGGCTCAGTTATGTGGCAGAAGTCACCATGGAGCTATACAATACATGAATATAAATAATATAATAGAACATTTAACACATTACAAAAATATTTGATTGTAGTGCAATTACGATACCGACTTAGGACGGTCATTTAATTTGACAAAAGCCAAACAAATGGTGTGGTTAACCGGTTTACGGTCCCACCTTCCCACTCACCGTAACAGCAGAACAATCAAAAGACGTACATTTAAAAATTTATAAATAATCCTCCATGTAAAGAACAAGGGTCAACAGGTATCGCATATTGAGAGGTCATAAAAATATAAACACGTAAGGTATTGTAAAACACATAATGGTATAAAAATATATGCGACATCAACATGATAAACCGTGCTCTGCCAGTCTGAAAGCGAGCTAAGACCCTAGATCTGTAGGAGTCCCGACTAACAGTCAGAGGGGACGAGGTTCAGGACCATGTCTCCTCTGAAAGAGGTTTGGACAAGGCCCGTCATATAGTCCCCACCGCCCTGTTAGTCAGCGTGCAACGTTCAAGTAAAAGTCTGCATAAGGCTGTAGAGGGGCCAAATACAAGACCTATAGTCTTTTTGATGATCTCAGTATCATATTGTCTATTTAGGAGACGTTTGACTATTTTATTACATGATAAAATAACGTTATCGGAGCCTTTTACTTTCCTTAGTTTATATACGAGATCACCGTAAAAATTAGGATGGGAAATTCCATTGGATACATACTGTTGAAAAGAAATATTTCCAAATTTATACAGAAGTTCTGAATAAGATCTGAAGAATTTGCCGAATGTTTTTCTTAGCTTGTGATATCTGTAACCCTGAGTTAAAAGTTTAGTAGTAATTTGTAAATTTCGTTTATGAAAGTCCAAAACACCGGTGCAGCCTCTGACAATCGAACTAATTGAGATATATAGATACCATATGATGGGAGTCGAGGGACATCGCCATCCAAGTAAGGGAAATTTACAATAGGAAATCCAAAATCCTCACGTTTATCATAAATATTAGTATATATTAGGTTGTTGATAATTTTCATG
The DNA here is from genome assembly GCA_035048485.1 of Pteria penguin. Taxonomy (NCBI): domain Eukaryota; kingdom Metazoa; phylum Mollusca; class Bivalvia; order Pterioida; family Pteriidae; genus Pteria; species Pteria penguin. Next base: position 41,070,945 of record CM068583.1, read on the forward strand.
TTTAAATCTATGAAAGGTGTAGATTTATCTCAAGTATTAGCTTTATTCAATGTGAGCTCTGGTGGATATATTTCTGATATAAATTGTTCGAATTCAGGGTTATCGATAACCAAAATGTCATCCAGATATCTGCAAGTATTATTAAATTTGTCAATGAGGTCAAAACGTTTTGATTTTTGAATAGAAACCATAAAATCCCTCTCACAACAATAAAGAAATAAATCTGCTATCAGAGGCGCGCAGTTAGTACCCATAGGAATCCCAACTATTTGTTGATATATCTTGCCATCAAATTGCACAAAAATATTATTCATGAGAAAATCTAGTGCTTTACATAATTCCTTGCAAGTCCAGTATTTATATGAAGTATATTGTTTGTTGGAAAAGAATCCAGAGTTATTGGAAGTACATATGTACGTTTTAGATTCTCTGTGAAAACACCATTGTATAAGAGACAGCAACTTGCTTTTAATCAAATCATGAGGCAGAGATGTATAAAGTGTAGAAAAATCAAATGTAGAAATTTGAGTTGCTTTGAAATTTAGCGAAAGAAATTTGTCTATAACTTCATGAGAATTTTTAATCGACCAAAAGTAATTGATGTTACTATTATGAAATGCGACATCACAATATTTGATAATATGATCTTTTATAGCAGTTAGAGCAGACGTAATATGTTTCGATAGTACCGTAGTAGAGCAGTGGCTAGAATTAGATATGAAACGTGATTTATATGGACTTTTATGTAGTTTTGGGAGCCAATACAAGGTTGGTGGATCAGATTTATCAGTTTTAATTTTGAAGTCGGACATGGTCATGAGGTGATCGTGCAAGGTGCTCTCTTTTGAGGTAGGGCTTTCAACATATGTATGAGTGGAGTTTAATTCGTTTTTAAGTACTTCAATATAATATAGTTTTCAAACAACTATTATGTTATTACCTGCTTTATCAGCGGGTACAAAGACATATTTAGCATGTAAGTCAGCTATCTTCTTTTTAATAGAATTTGTCGTCAATGTATTAGGCCGTTGAAATAAATGCGGATTTTCCGTAAAGTTCTTAATACGGATATCGACAATTCTTAAAATCTCGTATTTCCAATCATTAAGAGCATGAACATTTACCTGTTCTTTTTTACACCAACGTTTACAATATGTAGTTAAAGCATCTTCTATAACGTCACGGCATTTATTGAAATCTATCCTGGATGGTAACCTATATTTAGGTCCTTTTCCAAAAAGGGTGCGCAATTTCTTGTCCGAAATACAGTTTAGGTCACCAGTAATAACATGACCTGCCGGTTTATAAACATATTTAGAATTTTCACAAGAACACGACGAAGGAATAGAGTCTGAAACATCAGGGTTAGATGTGACTTTATTATAATTTAAAATAAGATTTCTTATAGGCTTTTTGTACTGGTAACAAATAAGTGGAGGTTCTAAATTCTCAAAATATTGGGGGATTTTAGATGTGACTCTATGATCACGGAAAATATTAGAAATGTAGATCGAAGCCTTTATTAATAAATTTAATTTTGAGAAATTGCTGCTTGGGTGGAAGAGACGGAATACGAGGAAAGAGTTTATTATATGAAAATGAAATAAACAAATTGAGTTTATATCAATCAGAATTGCGTAAACTTCGAAGATCAGCTTCGTCCAGGATAGGTTTCAATTTATTTACCGGAATAGAGGATAGTGCATGCAAAAGTTCATGACGGCCATTATTTTTTGCGATAAATAGAAGATCGTTTAATGACCTATTTAAACGATTACGTTTTCTGATGTTACGATTACGACGACGACCATGTGACCTACGTTTTCTAATAGTTTTATGTCTTAATGTAAAAAAATTGATCTTATTCTGACGAGAAGAAATATTACCTTGTCGATATATTCGGTCGTTGAGACCAAGAGGGTATGGGGTTTGTAGTTGTTTAATCCAGTAGAGCTCGGTTTCCAAAAGTCGTTTTTTAACATCTGATTTCGTATCACCTGGTAATTTAGAGATATTTTCTACTGGAGTTATTTTCACATTGTTAATATTATGTTGGTATTTATTAAAGTGGTTATAAAGAAAATTCTGGTATTTACGTCGTGAATTATTACGAATTTTATAGGAATGATTTCGAAAACGTTGTTTCAAAGTTTGAGAAGTTTCCCCGACATATTGAGCCCCACATCCTCTAAGACATTTCTTGGCGTTGCACTTATTAATCTTAGAATACCCTCTGCGTATAGAATTGACAGCTCTGTAAGAATTTATAGGTGTGAATGTTTTTGAAAATGAGATCGAACGTTTAATAGGGAAGCTACTTTTAAGTGGAGAAATAAGAACTTTAGTGGTGCCGAATAATTTTCTACAAGAAATACCAGGTATATGAAGAGTGGACACAGAGGGCAATATAAGTGGTGTGATTATAACTTTAGGAGATTTGTATTTTATTTTTATTATATTTGAAGCCATTTTAATGAAAAGGGGGGATAAGGATGTACAAACCCTGGGGAAAACTCCCACACAACCAAGTCAGTAACTATTGGGTGAATAATAACACTTGAAACACTCAGACACGGGGAACCTTTTTACAGGCTCCACACTGCATCTGAGAATAAGAAAATTTTCAAAATATGAGCGAAGCTGTATTCTGCAAACAGAAACATTGGTAAAAAGAAAACAGTGACATTGGTAAATGGCAAACAGTGACATTGGTAAATAGCAAACAGTGTCATTGGTAAAAGACATAACAGAATTGATAACATTTAACGTAAAATTAGAGTTTGTGACCCTTAGATTCTTGATTAATGTACTTGTAATTACCATTCTTCGTCTATAGTCGGCGTATTTGGCAATTATCAGTCACATTATTTATTGTGGGTGTCAATGAGTACGAACTTCTAGCGCTCTCAGACTTCAGAATAATTATCTGTTGAGCCAAAATGTATATTAAACAGAACCACGTGTTGGTAACCATGTACTGATACTTTCTTGATCCTTTCCAGATAAGCAGCTATTATAAATTTTCAAAAGTGTGGGTTTAATGGCGTAATGCAGTATAGTAAAATGGTTATAAGTATCACTAGTTGTGAAGTTTTGACAGAACATGAATGTGAACTAGAAGATCTTTTACAAATTATGTGTTTGCTGTTCGTTGTCTAAATGTGAAAAGACCTGGCCTATATCCGACATCATGGTCATAGGGGAATAGGGCGACACTTATTACGGTTTGCCTCGACCCATTCATGCTGTAATCAGACTAAGTGAAATTAGAGAATACTAAGAGATGAAAGTAGAATGAGAAAGGACAAAATGACGAGAAATAAATAAATGAATAAATAAATAAATAAGTAAAAAAATTATAATAAAAAAGAAATGAAAATAAAAAATATAAAGAGGGAGTAAATGCAAAAAGTCGACAGGTGTTTAATAATTCTTGTTCATTTTTAAACATCCATTAATGTGTTGAGACCTTTAAGTTCTACTGTCTTCAGCACAAATTGCCAAAAGTTTCTTTGGCAACTCTTTCTGTCATCAACATAATGTTATGGTCTATGGCCGCAACCATCATGTCCTCCAAACCATCGTCAACCTTGTTAAAATGCTTACCCATAGGTAAATGCATTTTTAGTGGTGATGGACGACCTGTGGTTATTTACTTGCATGTTGAGTACATTCTGTTTCCCCGACATATTATTTCTTATACACTCTGCATGTGATTAAGTACACCACATTTTCAGATTTGCAAGAGAGCTTTCCTAAAGTTTTGTACTCGTGTCCTGTAATGGAGCTTCTGAAGGCAGAGGTGGTTTGTGACTGGTGGGAAAGTTTGCAGCGTTTGTTGTGGTAGGTTGTGAATAAAGGTAGTGGATTGTCAAGTATGGATCTGACTATATGATCTGTAATGCTTTTCGGCTTTCTGTAGGCAAACATTGGGGACATTGTGGAGTGTAGCGAAGTGTTTGAGTAGAATGGAAGATAGGTCTAGCAAAGGTAGATGGAAGGAGGTAACGAATGGTATTCTCGAAGCAGCGTCATTGATCTTGTATTCGAGCAAATGTGCTCTACAAATGGACTTGGCATCGAAAATGGCTTTACCAACGGATTTCCCGCTATAACCTCTGTGGCAAAGTCTCTGTTTAAGTTCCGAGCTCCTGGTGTGATACAAGTCATCAGTCGAGCATATTCGCCGTACTCTAATGGCTAGACTTTTCGGGATACTTTTGAAGACATAGGTAGGATAGCAACCGTCGGGCCTAAGGTGAGAATAAGTGTTCTTACTGTAAAGGTCAAAGGTTACATTTCCCTTTCCAAGGGTGTATCTAATATCCAAAAAGACATTAATGGTGTCAGAAATATCAACCGTGAACTTTATGGAAGGATGACACTTTTTTGCGAATTTAATGAATTCATCTAGATTCTCTCTACTAGCTGTTCATTTCATTTCAATGGCATCGATAATACGAAGCCAACTCATTGGTTTGACTTGTCTAACTCACCCATGAAGATGTTAGCATACGAGGGTTCCATCTTGGTTCCCATGGATGTACCATTGATTTGATGGTAATGTTCTCCGTTTAAGTATGTGTTCAATGAGATTTTCCAAGGACTCGATGGAGGGCTGTTTGTCTTGCCTCGAATCCCACACTTTCCTGCAAACTTCCATCCCTTCATCATGAGGAATATTGGTATACAGAGAGGTGACATCCATGGTTGCAAGAAGGGTTCCGGGTGGTAAATTACTACTTGGTGTTTTATTAATGTAATCCGTTGTGTCTTTGAGATAATTATGATGGTAACTGCACTACGTGTGAACGCAAATGGTAGTCTAGGAACTGTGATATTTCCTCAGTATGATGACCAATAGCACTGACGATGGGACGGTCTGGGATGCCTTCTTTGTGGATTTTAGGAAACAAATAAACTTGACCTGGCCTACAGTTTGCAAGACAGAGGTAATCTAAAGTGTCCTCGTCAATCTCACATGCATCACACATTTTTAATAAATCTGCTGCGATAGTCTTCGGGCGTGGGGTCGGTATCGGGTGAACTGTTTGTTAGCTTCTTTTACGTAATCGGACCCGTTCAATAACAACAACAGTAGACCCTTGGTCAGCCTTATATAATGACGATTGACTCACTGCTTTGAGGCTTTGTAAACTTTTTCTCTCCTTCTTGTCTGACTGTTAGTCAGGACTCCTACAGAGCAAGGGTCTTAGCTCGCGTTCAGACTGGCAGAGCACGGTTTATCATGTTGATGTCGCATATATTTTTATATCATTATGTGTTTTACAATACCTTACGTGTTTATTTTTTTATGACCTCTCAATATGCGATACCTGTTGACCCTTGTTCTTTATATGGATCCTCCATTATAAATTTTTAAATGTACGTCCTTTGATTGTTCTGCTGTTATGGTGAGTGGGAAGGTGGGCCCGTAAACCGGTTAACCACACCATTTGTTTGGCTTTTGTCAAATTAAATGACCGTCCTAAGTCGGTATCGTAATTGCACTACAAACAAATATTTTTGTAATGTGTTATATGTGCTAGTGTATTATTTCTATTCATGTATTGTATAGCTCCATAGTGACTTCTGCCACATAACTGAGCCAGTAACTCCTCTTTTTTCTTTTCTAACTTGACACGAGTTGAAGCTTCACAGTTTTTCAACATTATCCACTACTGCATCAATAAAGGCTTCTAGGTTTCCACATTTGCTGGACCCAGGTTCCCATGTACTCTATTTCACGAAGGGATTCGCATTCAGAATATTCGTCTATGGTATCTCGCTTTTTGTTACGTCGACTGAGGTATTCCTTCAAACGGAAACGCCGAATGAAGGCACGGACACCCTCCCTAACAGCTCTTTCATTAAAAACCTCTCGGGGTGGGACAGAAGGTGAGTCTCTTGGAAAGGAGCTTCTTGTCGCTATCTGACAGAGGATAATCGGAAAGGTTAAAAACTTCTCGTTTACCCTCTTGAGCAACGGGAGGAGCACTTTCGACAGTTGTGGCGCCTAAAATGTCTGTTACGTCTCCGTTTGGGAGAATTCTGCAGGATGTTGGGCGAGCGATATGTGGATGGAACATTTGTTAATCCATCACGATTGAATTTCTTCTGTTGTTTCTGTAAAAGCTGCTCAGAAAACTTCGAGCTTGGATAGATTCGTCGGTTAGAGGGTCGGATGCATGTTTTCTTCTCTTTCTTCTTCTTTTCTTTCGGGACAATATCTACAGTATAGAGCCAGTCTGGCCCAGCGTTTAAGGGTCTCTTCTTATGATCCAGAGGTCCCGGGTTCGATTTCGGCCCTGGTCACAGCGGTGTTCTGTCTTTCGGATGAAAAAGTGAAAACCGATGCCACGTGACACGGTAGGAGTGGCATGTAAAAGATTCTCACTGCTTCGGGTGGGTCCGTTGCAAAAGTTTAATTTGCTATGCAATGCTGCAGGGATCTTCGCTAGCCAACGATCCAATCCAATTCTTTCCTCTCTCAGCAGCTTTGGCTAGCGAACATGTGCATCAGGCAAATAACTTCACCAGGTACGTGCAATAATCGTGGAGTGACGTTAAGGAAGAATACATCAATTTAGAGTACACATGCTATTTTCCATTTTCTAACATAATATCCACGAATTTGTTTTTCTTTAACATTTGTTTACATTCGCTTCATTCACAGATTATCAATTTATATTGACATATATATTGTCCATATGCATAATGATGATTCTTAAAAAAAGATAATTTGGAAACAACACACGTTACCCAAAAAGTCCGGTAAGAGACCTAAAGTGTAACAATGTCGCTGATTTTGACTTTTCTTTTCGGTGGGAGTAAATTGTCAATGTTTGTATCTGAGTACGATCTGTCATTTTAGAAATCCAAGCAAAGTTCGAATAAAGAACCTTAATTTGGCTTAAATTGCCTGTAAAAGTATGCTCGAACTCGAAGTAAAACGAACTTGTTTTGTAGTTTATAACAAAAATTTCTGTTTTCTGGATGTGTACTTATTTTCTCAGGAATCAAATTAAGCGACGTTAGTGCTATACTCTGTGTGCTAATTATTGATTTTGATACTGATAAAATGTTTATGAAGACATTAAAAAGAGCAATCACTGATCACGATAATTTATGAATACGCTAATACAATGCAGATCTAAAACCTTAAGTATCCCTCGATATTTGGGATGAAAATTATTGTGTTCTAAATCAAGTATACATACAGTAATTAATTGTTCAAGGATGGCATAAAATATGCCAAGGAAATTAAATCATCAAGGACGTTTGGACAGACAGACATCGGAACGAACAGCGTCCTTTAGCTGATTATTCCAAATAGCCTTTTCTTTAAACGGCGAGGCGACTATTCATGCGTGGTCTGTTCAGGGAATAAAACGATAAAAAAAATTATATACGTATACTTGACAGTCACGCCTTTTTAGAAAAAAAATTAACATATATACAATGCCCGATGGGCAGGGAAATCAATCCATTCTTACTCGGACTCCACGTCAAGTAGGGGGTAACAATATTAATACGGAAAAACCTTCCATTAGAAGTTGTTAATGTAATCGCTCAATAGATGGGAGAAAATTGCTAATAAATATAAAACATGAAGACAATGATATTTGTATAGTTAATATATATGCACCAAATATTGACAATCAACGAATTGATTTTTTTTAAAGAATGAAATCATCTATCTTACAGCATGCAATTAACTCTAACAATGTGATAATGGGTGGAGACTTTAATTGTAGTAAGGGAAGGATTAAAGATAAATCATATACAACACTACAAAAAATAACTCAACATTTAGAATTAAGGGATCAATGGACTGAAAAACATGGTGAAAAGAATGGTTTTACATGGTGTAATGCTAAAAACGTTCCATCCAGCAGAATTGATTATATCTTTATTAGTGAAAACTTCATATATAATACGGATAAAATAATAATTAGACGTATCCCAGGAACACATCAAGATGGAACAAGACTCTCGGATCACAGAGTCCTAAAATTATCATTTAAAATAAATGCAAGGGGTGCTGGGTGTAAAGATGATGGATAAATCCAAAGCACAAGTCCAAAAATCATAAAACCAGAGGACATACAAAATCAGTGAAAATGAAAAACAAATGAAAAACAACAAAACATGTCTACCTCAAAGAGCATATGTGACCCCTGTGATGGAGTGAGATCAGGTGCCCGGGGAGAGTGAGCATCTCCTGCTTGCTAGCAGGGTACAGGAAAATTAATGTATCTGTATTAAAACATGAGGATTATCAAGAAGGAATTTATGAAATTATTGCAAATGTAGATCAAGAATTATCTCCTCTCGATAAATGGGAACTGTTGAAATACAGAGTAAAACAGTTTTCGATACAATATTCACAAAAACGCAATAAAGATATCAAGCATAAAATCTGGAAAATTGAAAAAGAAATTTGTGGTGATATAGAAAATGCACCCTCCGAAACATTTAATCTTAAAAAGAAAAATGAACTAGAAAATCAACCATCAGAGATTTATGATAAAAACTCCAAAGTTGCTCAAATACGATCGAAAGCTAAATGGATAGACCAAGGCGAAAAGAACACAAAATACTTCTTAAGTCTGGAGAAAAAACATCAGTCTTCAAACGTAATTAAAAGAATAAAAGACACAAAAGACAATGTAATGATGATAAAAAGCTCTTAGGAGAAATGTGTTCATTCTATAATGAATTGTACAGTTCTAAATTAATTAACAATGAGGAAATTGATAAATATTTACAAATAAATAATATGCAAAAATTATCTGAGAAAGATAAACAATTTTGTGATGAATTTCCAACAATAGAAGAATGTAAAGATGCCGTTTATCATATGAAAGATAACAAATCCCCCCGGGGGGGGGGGGGGGGGGGGGCTTCCTCCGGAATTTTATAAAACGTTTTGGAACTCTATTTCTACTCTGTATTATGAAGCTATTCAAGATATATTTCGAAAGGGTGAAATGAGTTTTACTCAAAGATTGTCCATATTAAGTCTAATATTTAAGAAAGGAGATCTAAAAGCCTTTAAAAATTATAGACCTCTGAGTCTCTCAAACACTGACTATTCTTGCTTTTATTTTTGCGAGAAGGCTACAATCGGTTGCTATATATTTGATAAACAAGGAACAGAGTGCATATATCAAAGGCAGATTTATAGGGGAAAGTGCCAGAATGATACTGGATATTTTTTAATACTGCGAAGAAAAGAATAAAGATGGTATACTGTTATTGCTGGATTTCGAGAAGGCCTTTGATTCTGTCGAATGGAATTTTCTTTTCAAAACCTTAGAAAAATTTTATTTTGGCACCGATTTTATAAAATGGATTAAAATATTATATCAAAATCCTATATTCAGATTGAAAAACAATGGTTGGGTATCTAAAACATGCAAAATGTCACGTGTTATACGACAAGGCTGTCCAATATCAGCATTTTTATATATTTTCGTAGCTGAGATTTTAGCAATTAAAATTAGAGAGAATGAGAAAATAGGTGGGTTTAGTACACATCATCTTAATCAGAGAATCAAAAGTATTCAACACGCAGATGATCTCACACTCGCATTAGAAAATATAAAATCCTTAAAACATGCAATTAACACAATAAAAGACTTTTGCAAGCATGCAGGATCTAAGATAAATATACAAAACAGCAGAATGTATCCTCCTAGGTCCACTAAAAGGAAGATATTCAAATATAGATAGTATAAATGTAAATGAAAATTCTTTGAAATGCTTAGGCATAAATATAGGTCATAACAAAGAAGACTGTTATATTAAAAACTGGATGAAGGTATATGATGACTATTCAAGTCATGGAAAAAAGAAAACTTACCGTATTTGGAAAATGCTGTGTTATTAATACACTAGCGATATCTAAATTTATATATCTAGGTCAAGTACTGGAAATACCAAATGATGAATATATAAAAAAGGTGAATACATTGATTTTCAATTTTATATGGAATAAAGTAGATAGGATTAAACGGAAAACTTTAGTAGGAAGAATTTTAGATGGAGGAATCGGTATATAGGTCGGTATACTAGATATTATATAAAAATGAAAGCAATAAAAGCCTCCTGGTTTACAAAGATATTTAAAACTAAAGGCACTATATATGAGTATGTCAATAGCATATGCAAACACGAAGGAATATATTGCAATGACAAACGAAACTAGTGATCAATATTCAAATTTACTCAGAATATTGCCACATTTTTATAAAGAAGTATTCATATGTTTCAATGAATGTAAGCAAGTACAAAGCACTCCACAAATATCTGTTAACAATTTCCTATCACAACCGATCTGGAACAATTAAAATATCACATACAAAGGTAACACTTTATATTTCAAAAATTGGATTAAGAGTAAAATCCTATACGTTAAGGATCTATTCGACGAAAATGGAATGTTTAGAAATATTAACGATTTTATACACGTATTAGAAAATAAAGCAAACTGGCTATGCGAATACAATATTTTACATACTGCAATTAATGCATTAAACAAAGCGCTAGATTTTAAAAACGCTGCTTACACAAATGTGAAGACTACCTATAGCTTTCTATTAAAAAATGGTTGTCATAATATATTATATAAGACCTGCTCTTTCTACTATGAAATATTTTTGTCGAAAGTATTTATAAAACCTTGTTATCAAGGAATTCTTTCCAAATAATTCGAAATAATTGAAAAAAAGTCATGGATAAATATTTATCAAAATAAAGTCAAAAATATTTCTGACAAGAGCATAGCAGACTTCAATTATAGACTATTAAATAACCTACTGAACAATAATCTTTTCTTAAGTAAATGGAAAAAAAACCACCTCTGAGTGTAAATTCTGCTCCAAAAGTATTGAAAATAATTTTTGAATGTAACAATATCAAAAATATTTGGTATATAGTTGGATGCCTATTAAAATTTGAAATTAAATGGAAACATATAGTAGTGGGCTTTTATCATGAAAATAACGCTCATACAGAAATATTAAATACATTAATTTTGTACGTAGCATGCAGAATATATAAGTACAAGATGTTCTGTAGGTAGATGAAACACAGTATTCTGTAACAAACAACCTAAAAATGTCTTTGAAATTTCAAAGTCAAGTAATGATATATAATAATAAAAAGCTTTTAGCAAGGTATTATGAAAATCTTTCAGAAAGTCTTTAGGCTTTGAAATCAGTTTGATGAATTTATGTGATCTGCACTTTTATTTCTATATATATTTATTTCCTTGTATTGCAATTCATATATTAATATCGACATAGGTAACCAATTGTATATATCTCAATTATATAGTTCATATCAAAGCAATTTGATTATTTATTTATTTATTGCATTAATTATGTAATCGATATAATCTGACCCGGTTTATATCGAATGTGTAAATGGGTTTATATAGTTAATAATAATGATAATAATAATAATAAAAAAGACAGTCACGCCTCGAAAATTTGTTATCCACATCTTGTTGTGAAAGAAACGGTACTACACTAAGACCGTAAGTGGTACATGCCTTTCAAAAGTCGTTTCGCCGTTTAAGGGAGTGATCAGTCGAATACATGAATGTTTTGACAAGTGTATGAAATAATAACTTGCAGTACATATAAGTGACAGTGACATAAATCTAGAGAACTAGTAAAGTTCTGATGCAGATATGTATATTTTAAACGTTGATGTTATTTTTGAAATACAAAAGTGGTTGAATCACGATGCCAAGTGCTATACGTGTGTCCCTCAATATGTAAAACATGTAGACCTTGAGCTGCCATATACCCCTGTTCCCCCCCTAGGGGGAATTTTCGAGGGTATATTTTTCTGAAAGCTTATTAAAAATGCTACAAAATGAGCCATGTTTGCACTCTGGCCGTTGGGGCTTTACTGAGTTTTGGGGCAAAAACATAAGATTTTTATAAAAAATCGCTGAAAATTGGAAATTTTCAATAAAATGTAAACAACTTGATAAATTCATGAAAAAAAAAACATGTACTCTGATAGATCTGGATATGATCTATCAAATAAAAAAGTTTTCAGTACCATATCATGTATCAAACATGTTATTTTGGGGGTTAAATGTGCTATTTTTGCAAAATTAATAAAAAAATTTTCTTATTTTATTCCATTTCGTCTATCCAGCTTAGTGTAGGTCCAAATATTTGTTTCAATGCTTATGGAAGGATAAAACAATGTCTAATTCATTTAATGATATGCGATTTACCCAATCACGAATTATCGAAAAGGGATATTTAAAATATTTTCCATTAAAGTGATGCCAATTATGAAAATCGCTGAAAATTGGAAATTTGGAATAAAATGTAAACAACTCAATAAATTCATGAGAAAACATGTAATCTTATAGATTTTTATATGATCTTTCAAATAAAAGGTTTCAGTACCACATCATGCATGAAAAATGTGATTTTTGGGGGGTTAAATGTGCTATTTTTGCAAAATTAATAGATTTTTTCCCTTATTTTATTCCATTTCATCTATTCGGCTTAGTGTAGATCAAAATATTTGTTTTAATGGTTACCGAATGATAAAACAATGTCTAATCTATGTAATGATATATCATTTGCCCAATCATAAATTATTGAAAAGGGATATTTAGAAATATTTTCCATTAAAGTGATGCTGATTATGAAAATCGCTGAAAATTGGAAAATCTTTATTAATCATTTATGCTTTATCATTTATGAGTTTTAAATACATCATGTTATGGGAATGTTTATGCACTTTGCAAATACACAATTTGAAAGACACCCCATTCACCCGCCAACCCAAAAAACCAAACAAACAAAAATCAAGAGAAAACATAGAAAATGGAAAATTATATGAGAAATGACCATGATATTTAAACAAAGGTGCAATAATTCTCTTAATCTTTGTCTTTATATCCATTGTAGGTGGGGTTATAAATGTACAATTTTTTCGAATTAACAGACACGGTGGCGACATCTGTGGATAAAAACTCAGAACGCAGTCTGTTAAATGATCATTAAATGCAAAGATCTTTAATCAATACAGAAGCAAGGAAAGCTATTTATATTGAATACATACCTATACTAGATATTCTATACGACTTTTACTTAATCGTGTTCCCTTAGAATGGAACAACCAGTAAAATTAACACAAAAACGAAAACTCCGAAGTTCCTCTAACGTTAAGTAAGGTAGGACTTGCATTGTTCATTTTAATAATACATTGCATTAAGAGGTTGGTAGTCTTACAGAAGCTGGTTTTGAAAAGATAAAGGAGGTGGCAAGCAAAAGACTGAAGTATGATTCCGTTAATGATAGATTTGAGCATATTTCCATAAATATTTCAGACAAATGAGACCCTACAAAACATGGTACTCATGCTATCAAAACTTCACAAATATAAGCAGGGTAGAAAAAAATCAACTTCTGCTTCATATGATGAGAGCACTCCTAGTACCTCAAAGAGACAAAGACCCGCATCTCCTGCCACTTTGTTATTTCCAGCTAACAAATGCCTCTTCTGTAACAAGGAAACAATAAAGGTGAAGGGTACTAAAAAAAACTTACCAAATGTGTAACAAAAAAATGCGCTAAAGAGTCTATCAAAGCCGCAGTTGCCAATAAATGTGACAATCAGATTTTGTGTAAAGTTTTGAACCAAGATCTTTTTGCAAGGGAAGCATGGTATCACAATGCTTGTCGACGAAAGTATACACGAAGTGATACTAGGCATGAGTCCAAGTCCTACCTGACTGGTGGAAGAACTTCTGAATTTTTGTTTTTGTGTTAATTTCACTGGTTGTTCCATTCTAAGGGAACACGATTAAGTAAAAGTCGTATAAAATATCTAATACAGGTATGTATTCAATAAAGATAGCTTTCCTTGCTTCTGCATTGATTAAAGATCTTTGCATTTAATTATCAATTAACAGACTGCGTGCTGAAATATCTGAGTTTTAACCATAGATGTCGCCAGCGTGTCAGTTAATTCTAAAATTTGTACATTTATAACCCCACCTACAATGGATATAAAGACATAGATTAACAGAATTCCTGCACCTTTGTTAAAATATCAGGTCATTTCTCAGATGATTTTCCTCTTTTCTATTTGTTTTTTTTTTTTTTTTTTTGTTTGTCGGGGTTGTTTTTTATTGGAAGGGGGGGGGGAATGGGGTGTCTTTCAAATTGTGTATTTGCAAAGTGTATAGAAATTCATATAACATGATGCATTTAAAACTCATAAATGATAAGGCATAAATGATTTATGAAGATTTTCTAATTTTCAGCGATTTTCATTTTTTTTCATCGCTTTAATGCAAAATATTTCTAAATATTTCTTTTCAATAATTTATGATTGGGTAAATGGCATATCATTAAATAGATTAGACATTGTTTTATCATTCCATAACCATTAAAACAAATATCTGGATCTACACTAAGCCGGATAGACGAAATGGAATAAAATAAGGGGAAAATCTATTAATTTTGCACAAAAATAGCACATTTAACCCCAAAAAAACACATTTTTCATGCATGATGTGGTACTGAAACCTCTTTTATTGGAAAGATCATATAAAAATCTATACGATTACATGTTTTTTATGAATTTATTGAGTTGTTTACATTTTATTCCAAATTTCCAATTTTCAGCGATTTTCATAATCGACATCACTTTAATGGAAAATATTTTTAAATATCCCTTTTTCGATAATTCGTGATTGGGTAAATCGCATATCATTAAATGAATTAGACATTGTTTTATCGTTCCATAACCATTAAAACAAATATTTGGACCTACACTAGGCCGGATAGACGAAATGGAATAAAATAAGAAAAAAATCTATTAATTTTGCAAAAATAGCACATTTAACCCCAAAAATAACATGTTTGATACATAATATGGTACTGAAACTTTTTTTATTTGATAGATCATATCAAGATCTATCAGATTACATGTTTTTTTTTTTCATGAATTTATCAAGTTGTTTACATTTTATTGAAAATTTCCAATTTTCAGCGATTTTTGATAAAAATCTTATGTTTTTGCCCCAAAACTCGGTAAAGCCCCAACGGCCAGAGTGCAAACATCGCTTAAAATTTTTCTTAGAGAATGTACTTTCACATGAGGTATGTCAGCAAAATTCCCCCTGAAGGGGGTGGGGGGGGGGGTGGGGGGGGCGGGGGAACAAAAGTGTTTCTGGATCATGGACTAATGTAAAACAAATCATTCTTCTGTGAAAAAAAATTCAGTAAAATATTAGAGGTTTCTAAAAATAAACTAAACATTGAGCACTGCAGCGCGGCGCTGTATATACATATCTATAAACAGCGCTGCAACCATGATGTCATAATTTGCTGCTGATATTTAAACGCAAATGAATAATATTTTTAATTTTAATAATATTAATTATATACTTTACTTTAACTTTTAGGTAAAAAACGCATTTATAAATATGCATAATCATTCCGTAGAAATGAGTAGTAATCCCGCAGAAACTGTATGTCGCTTTTTTAAACTTTAAAGTATACGGACCGCCTCCTGGCGGCCCGTAATAGAAGGTACATGTCAAATAATGTCTTCGTTATAAATGGCTTACGTGATAAACCATTTACAAAAAATACTTATATACTTCAGTCGACATCTTAGTTAATTTAAATCTTTATCAACAAAGGGTGAAATTAGAAATTTTCATCTGCATTTTACAAATTGTATGACTGATAATCACTGATGCATAAAATAGATGCGTAATTTAGGTATATTTTCGCTATGTATCAAAACATAATATATCAGTAATTATTAATAATCTTTATTTCAATTTCACAGATTTTGTAAAATATTTCCAAAACATACTGACCTTTACAACTTCCCAGTGACCGATCCTGACTTTTGCTGTTTTATGTTAAATAAATATATATACACAAACAATAATGGGTTAAATGATATTATCTGGATGATAGTTGACTGAACACATTCACGATAATGGCATATACTAAAGAAGCACTATTATGGTCAGTTGTTTACTTTGGGGTCAATGTTAACCTATGGTTAAATATATCATTTTGGAAGTTCACAAATGTACTTAATTTTTAAAATGGGAAAGACATATCAGGAATGTCCCTCTTTACTATAGAAATTATTGACGCTCTTTGATGCCAAGTGAAATATGAAATTAAGTTGTTCCTACGAGTACAAAATCATGTGCACTTAATCATCCTTCCATGTGATAAAAAGGGATTTTGTACAAACTATACTTACACTTTAAAATTCAGTGATTTTTATTTTATCAAACACGGCTACCTGTTTTCACATTTTTTCTATATAAATGTAATTAAAACAATAACATACAAACTTGCTTAGTTTTGACAGAGACATAGACTACTTTCATGAAAGTAGTCTATGCCTCTGGTTTTGACAAGGTGCATCTTCGAACACAATGGTTGGCTCAGTTCAGTAGGTATCATCCAAAACTGTAGTGACAATGCATGATGGGAGACACAAAACTTATGGTGACAATGAATGATGGGAGAAATAATTGTTTTGGTAGCATGTGGTGAAGACATAAAGACTGTGGTGACAACGCGCGAATAGAGACATAAATGCTGTGGTAGCATTGCATGATAGGAGACATAAAGACCTTGGTAGCAGTGCATGATGGGAGACATAAAGACTTTGGTAGCATTGCATGATGGGAGACATTAAGACTGTGGTGGCAATGCACGATGAGAGACATAAATGCTGTGGTAGCAGTGCATGATAGGAGACAAAGACTTTGGTAGCAGTGCATGATAGGAGACATAAAGATTTTGGTAGTAGTGCATGATAGGAGACATAAAGACTTTGGTGGCATTGCATGATGGGAGACATTAAGGCTGTGGTGGCAATGTACGATGAGAGATATAAATGCTGTGGTAGCAGTGCATGATAGGAGACATAAAGTCTGTGATAACAATGCATGATGGGAGACATGATGTGGTAGCAATGCATAATGATAGATAAAAAGTCTGTGGTAATAATGCATGATGAGAGACATAAAGGCTGTGACAACAATGCATGATAGGAGATTGATTGATTGTTGTTTAAAGTCACACCACAAATATTTCACGTATATGGTGACGGCATCTGCCTGATGCGGGGCATACAAATTTTGACCTTTGCAACAGACCCACCAGAAGCAGTGTGGGATCTTTAACGTGCCATGCATACCACGACACAGGACCTCGGTTTTCACTGTCTGATCCGAAAGACAGGACACCGGCATGACCAGAGCGGGACTCGAACCCCGGCCTCCCGATCAGGTGGCAAGCACGATACCACTAGGTCACGCCGGCTTGCATGATAGGAGATATAAAGTCTGTGGTATCAATGCATGATGGGAGACATTAAGTCTGTGATAACTATGCATAATGGGAGATAAAAAATCTGTGGTTATAATGCATGAAGGGAGACATAAAGTCTGTGGTAACAATGCATGAAGGGAGACATAGCGTCTGTGATAACTATGCATGATAGGAGATATAAAGCATGTGGTATCAATGCATGAAGGGAGACATAAAGTCTGTGGTAACAATGCATGAAGGGAGACATAGCGTCTGTGATAACTATGCATGATAGGAGATATAAAGCATGTGGTATCAATGCATGAAGGGAGACATAAAGTCTGTGGTAACAATGCATGAAGGGAGACATAGCGTCTGTGATAACTATGCATGATAGGAGATATAAAGCATGTGGTATCAATGCATGAAAGGAGACATAAAGTCTGCGATAGCAATGCAAAATGGGAGATATAAAGCCTGTGTTGTCAATGCATGATGGGAGACAAAGTCTGTGGTAACGATGCATGATTGGAGACATAAAGGCTGACGTTACAATGAATGTTTGGAGACATAAAAGCTGTGGTTAAAACACTTGTAATTGGACACTTGGCTGCTTTGGAATGGAAAACCCATTGTCTATATTACTTTGACACTTAAACTATACCTATTGCTCAGAACAGATCTCTTTCAATGGGCAAATTTCAGACAAATCATCAACCATATTTATTAAATATATAAGTGAAATAATCCTTGATGTAACTTAACACTAACAGGTATAGATGTTCTCTGAACAATAGACGTTTTGTAATGTTCCCGTTGAACCTCATAAGACGATCATGGGACGAAACAAAAGGCATTATACACTGTACCCATATCTATAGATCAAATAGCACACACAGTATTTGTTTTACTTTGTCAGTTCTATCATACTGTAATAACAAAATTCCTCCACTCCTTCACAATGCTTCAGGTCCCTAGCTACATTCAGTTTCCATATTAATGAAATGAACTGTATGATAACAAAGAAGAAATCGATGATACTGTAGATGCTAATAAGATAGTTAATCAAAACGTATTGCTAGACTTAGACTGTTTTCTGGAGATTTTAATTGACTGTATTTAAATGATCATTATTAAGGTTTCTACAAAATCGATATTATTGTGCTTGTAAGCCACATTAGGTTCAATAGACTTTGAATTGGTTGCATTCTTGGGAGATGAGGTAATCCTTTCATCAAAGACAAAGTTAGTTGTGTGATTCATTTCAAGATTACTGCTGTCATACTTAATGGATTCCATTTCTCAATTCCATGAATTTAATAGTGTGAAATAATGATTAGTGACACTTTCATAGTGCATATGATCGTGCATTCTTATATTTCATAATGCATTCGATAGTGCATCCCACACTTTCATAGGGCAATTTATATTGCATTCTAATATTTCATGTGCAGTGCATTCTATAGTGTATCAAACACGTTCGTAGTGCATTTTATGGTACATCCTAATATGTCACAGTGCATTTGATAGTGCTTGTTGAGAATATTGCATATATACAATATACGAATACATATTGCTGATACCCTCGTCGCGGTAAGGTTGAATTAAGATTTCCACGACAATGTTATGAAGACGACGTGCATGTAGAAAATGTCGTATATAAATCAATTGTTGTTAGTTTGAACACACAGTATATAAATTTTGGTGATTTCAGTGACGTTTAGAGCCGAAATTTGTTGAAAATTAAAAATAGAAAAATAAATAAAAAAAAAAATACATGAACACCAATTATTGTTTTCATATCAATGATCTGCAAAAAAAATGTGATTTTATGTTATTATAGCAACGGTAACATAAACGTCACGTAGCCTGGTTCCCGAGGATTTCCGATGTTTAGTGAAAGGAGATCGGGAAGTGCAGTGATTTGTATCGAGTAAATAAAAATGTTATGCGGTATATATTTGCTGTGAAATGTCAGAATAATTAACAATAACAAAAAACTCCCCCAAACCCATCTCTAATTGTTGAACAGGTTATGGTAATACTTTTCCATATTATTCGATATGCTATATCCAGTCGACTATCGTCGTTATTACTTTCTTTTTCCTTTGGGGGTGGGGGGTGTAGGGGTTGTCTTGTTGTTTTCGGGTTTTTTCTCCCTCCCCCTCTTGTTTTGGTTTTTAATTTTTGTTCTTGTTGTTTGTTTGTTTGGATTTTTTCCAAGGAAGAGCTAGGTAGTTCCGAATGAATGAAGGCCATTTTGTTTGTAAACAAATGTGTATTCGATCCGATCCGATTCGAATTTGACATGTTTGTTATTGCGTATATGTAATCAAATATCGAAAAGTTAGTTTAGATTGCAGTCAGTGAAGTGTAAAATCTAAAATGTATACTTTTTTAATAGTGCATCTACAATTTTCATAGTGCATTTCATACACTGTCACTATTATGTTTCTCGCTATACAAGAGAAGCCATTAGAGAGACTTGAACCCGAAACCGTTCGGTCATCAGCTAGTTCTTTTCTATGTATGAGATGAGCATAAGGTAATAAATGCAAAATCTGCATAATAATTAACATCCATTATTTTGTGACTTGCAAAATATGATCTCTTAAATGTATGTCATTTTGGATAGAATGTTGATATTTTGCTTATTATATCATCTTGGAAAGGGTGGGGATAAAATTTCAAATTCCTAACAAATTTATGATATAATATTTTTGCTATCATGGCAGATGATTTATCTCTAATATATGCGGACAACTGAAGGTCCTTATAGCGACCGTCAGATCTGTAGAATGCCTGCTTAAGACGTAGTTTTCGTATCCTTGTAATACAGACCAGGCAGCTTGCTACGCCAAACAAGCCCATTCTTATCGAATTGGTTGAAAGACATAAGCAAAATACACAAGCTACATACAATCTTGAAACATAACGATAAGAAAAAATGAAGTTACCATGTTTGCCATAGACAGTGGCAGTAAGTTTGCCATAGATAGTGGCAGTAAGTTTGCCATAGATAATATATATGGAATTTATACGATTTGACTCTTTCTACTGGGTATATGTCACGGGTGTTGCTAGCAAGCAGGATATGTTCACTTACCCCGGGCACCTGATCTCACTCTATCATAGGGATTCACATCTGCTCTTCAAGTGGACATATTTTGTTATTTTCCACTTGGTTTTCATTTTCACTGATTCTGTATGTCCTCTGGTTTCATGATTTTCGGACTTATGGTTTGGATTTATCTATCATCTTTACATTGATAACAATATTTAGTGCATAGGCACTGCTATATCATTTACAGATAACAAGATAACAGTGTTGTTGAAGGATACATAGAATATTTGACTAATACCTTTTATTTTACCATGTACATATGAGAAAAACAAGCTGTGTTTGTAAAAACACTAATGCCCTGGCGGCAAAAGTTCAAAGTTCAAAAACTTATTTTTAGCGTGAAGGTCATTGTCTAGGTCAAAAACTCATCGATCGTCGTGCCATTTGAAAGGGCTTCATTAGTTAAGTACACATGTGAAATATGAAGTCTCTATCCCACACAGTTCAAACGTTATTGCCAAGGTCAAAGCTGACAACATACAACGGAGAGACAAACAAACAGACAAACAGGTCAAAAACAATATGTCCCCGATCTATCGATCCGGGGCATAAAATCAGACCATAATATTTACAATGCTAGTCTAATTCCTTCGATGAACCATGCTAAACACACTCGTTTCATCAGGCCATGAACTTGGGTCATGGAAGTCACATGTGTAGTAATATAAAAAGAGGCAGGGCTTACTTAATTAAATATAAGAATTGTAATAACGAAATTAATGCATCTGTTAATTTTGAGCAATTAAAGAAATTACCTGGACAGATAGAGTATTTTTCAGCATTCTAGACAAGAACTATACTGTGTGGCGGAAGTACTTTTCCACTTCAGGAAAAATTCGGTCCTTGCCAGTTTGTTAACGGGGAAATTGATATTTTGTTTTCAAAAAAGAACCCTTTAAAATTCATTGTAAATATAAGGAATGACTGTCTTTTTTCTAGGTTCATGGGGAATGAACTTGGGTAAGACACAAACAAATCATTCGAGAACCGCTTCGCGGTTCACGTGATTCGTTTGTTTCTCACCCAAATTCATTACCCATGAATCTAGAAAAAAAGACAGTCATTCCTTAAATATATCGCTATCACGAGATGCATAATTCTTTAGCAAAAATAACAGGTCACGTGTGGAACAGACACTTTTAACAAAACCCGATGAAACCATTTCTTTGTATTTGGCTTGAACATATTCCATCGTATTTTATGACATTTTGAATCTGAAGATTTCTGCTTTTCCTGAACAAGCAACGAGTAAATTGTTTCCATCCGGATCAAAACAAATAGCACGAGGATTATTCATTGCATATTTGGAGTCAAGTATATCAGTGACTTTTCTCCCGGATGTGTACGGTATTTTGACGATGTTTTCGCTGGTTTTGCCACAAACATAAAGATTGCCTTCGTGATCAAGCGTGATACCAGTTGGGTGGTTAAGTAATGGATCACTGAAGATCGAAAGCACCTGTCCTTTTAAGTCAAAAGTTATTACAGCATTGAGTCCACTATCTGACACGTAGATTTTCTTTTCATTTTTATCACATATAATGTGTTGTGGCGCCCGAAATATATTTTCTCCGGAGTCATTCTCTTTTACAACTGTTTCAATTTTCGCATATCCATTAAAGATCTTTACAGATGTTCTTTTTGTCCATGGTTCAAACGTGCCGACGAACTTATCCGTTCCTATTGCCTCTATTCCCCAGCATTCCTCTGTCACATCGAGTTCCTTTTCTATGATCAGTTTACTTTGTCCTGTCCGATCTAATTTGAAGAAAACAACCTTGTGTTCTCCTGGCATTGTGACTACAAATCGGGTATCCGACAAAAGTGCTAGATCCCAGGGGAGAGATGACAGCTCGTAATTCGCTACAGTCCATCCAGCAAGATCGAATATTCGAACTTCGCTTTCTGTGCGATTGACTGCTACTAAATTCGACCCAGAAGAACATTTCAACGCAGTAATTCCTGCACGGGCGTAAATGCCAAGGCCCCACAATTTAATACTTTTATTTCTTTGCAGTCCCTTTCCATCCAATCGTTTCAAATTCTCTGTTGATAAGAAGGATGGTAATCTCTTCTGTTCTATTATATTCTGAGCAACTTCTACAGATTTTAACTCGTCTGGAAGTGAGGCAACAAATTTGTTGGATTGAAAGTGATACTTGTATAGTCGTATTTCATCGTATATTTCCTTCAGACAATTTTCATACGCTATATACTTATTTTTCAGCTGGTAGTATGTTTTTACAAATAAAGACTTTCGTGGTTGTGTGCTAACATTCTGCAGATCCTCCAAAGCTCTTTTTGTGAGCATCTGTATTCTACTGCACTTTTCTTCATGTGCCTTCACTTTGTCTAGATTACATTGAAATCCAATCATTATTTCGCTCTCCGTTTCCTGTTCCAAGCATTTCATATTTGTCTCCACAATCTGTCTGTTTTGTAGGAGCAATTTTTCTTTAAATTCATCCAGACGTTGCTTTTCTTTTTGTCTATCTTCATACAGAATGGAAGCAAAGTGTTGGCATTGTTTGTACTTACTTGATAATTTGGTTAATTCTCCCTTCTCTCTAATCGTAATAGCAATCTGGTCGAGACTGCAAATGCCTGCACATTGTAAATGCGATGAACCACATTGATCACAAATTACAAGCGTATGCTCCATACAAAACAATTCATTGTCAACCTCGATCTCGTCGTGGTCATGAGTTATAGCCAACTGTTCCATGTATCTCGATTTTGACTCGACGTTTGCGTGAGATACTCCTAGTCGCCTTGATGCACGAGTCGTTTCATGTTGTATTGTTATTTTATGAATAATGTTTCTCAATGCAGAAGAATCCAATTCGCTTAATAGATTCGTGTTGTGGTTCCTTGAGCTTTCTTTCATTTTGTGAATTTTGCTGCAATTATAACAAAACACTTCTTTACAAACAGGACAATGTATTTTGGCTTGAGCCATAATCCTTGTTTTGTTACAAGGACCGCAAACTACTTCTGACAAACACGCCAGAAGATTTGGAGCAGAAGCCATTTTATACGTTGTTGCTGCCGTGTCACTTACGTTGGTAAAGGATGTATTGAAACTTTAGCATCTCGTACCATATCGATCATGTCTGTTTTACATAATGATTTAACGACCAAGGTTTCCCTCATGGAATCCAATATTCAAAGCGACAAATTCTATCTGACAATTCATGCTTATCGTGACTTTTAACAAAACATATTAAATATATATTAGTTGTCAGACATATATTGAAGAACATAGTAAAAACAACTGAAGGTGGACGTTATATTCCTCGCTCGATATCATTCATGGGATATTTTGTCGTAGATATTAAATCGAACACGTCGTCGTAAACATTGATAATTACTTTTTATTGATTCACTTAAATTAACATGCTTGAAAGTGTTTGCATATATGTTTTGATTAAATTTTATCTTTATGTTACACTTAAGTTTAAAACATTTATTATGTTTAAACTTTATTATAATGATAAAGTTTCAACATAATGAATGTTTCAAACTATAGTGTAACATTTATATAAATTAGTGTATCGTACAAAAATTTAAGCAGTACTTCTTGAGAGTTCATCGGTTTTTAAAGCTTTCTATATTTACACATATTACAGAGATTGCCTATTTCCTACCTGGTGTCGAGTACCCTTATGGACTGATAGTAATCTAATGCCCAAAGCCTAGAACCCTGGATAAATCCTGACAAACGGACGGACTCATAGTATGGCCAATCTGTAGTGTCAATCTGTATTGCCTCAGACAAAGTCTCCAGAAGAGACCCCGCCCTGACTATCAGATGTACACATATATCGGATATAGATGGATGTACCACGTTCGCACTATGGGACGTACACATACTATGTCCAATCTGTAATACCTACGACCTAGGCTATAGACGTACAGATAGTATTGATTAGACGGGGTTCGTACTTAAACCCTAATGATTACGATTAAGAACCTTGGGTGGAGCCATTCGAAAGCAACACACTTATAGAGGATCGTCATTTCCATTTGTTCTGAAAAACAAGTCCATTAAAGCTTAATATGATTTGCAATTATGCATCCCTACTTATTTCAATAGAGAATTAAAAATAAAAGCATTATTCTGCATTCTTATAGCAATTTTCTTAAAATAGATAAGATACACAGAATTAAGGCACTATAAACGACGTACATTAGCATACTTAAAGAAATTGCTTTTGTATCATACTATTTGCCAGCTCATGGAATATATAAGTATTATACATAGGACTTTTTAGACTAGAGTTAACTGCTCTTGCTTGCTATCGCTGTGCGAAAATATTTAATCTAGACAGGCATTGCCAGTCGAGATACGTGTCCGCTTCGAAATTTATTAAGGTTTTAATATAATATATGGAACCCAATCTCCGGCATGATATAGATAGATACAACCATAACATCAAATTTTTTCAAACAAAGGGGAAGGGGACATTCGGTTGTATGATATAATTTATAAGCACACTGTAATCATACACAAAAATGCGGTGTATCTCAGTAGGCAAGATGCTCGATTCGTAACCGTGAGGTACCGGGTTCGACTTTCGCCATGGGCCAACCGGTGTCCTGCCTTTCAGATTACAATAAAAACCGATGACCCGTGTCACAATAGGTGTGGCAAGTTAAAGATCACTGATATATTCGGGTGGATCTGTTGCAAAGGTATAAATTTCTATGCAATGTACCTGGCAGAAGCCGTCACCAGCAGTATAACTTATTTATGAGTTTATATGAGAAATGTGGGTTACAAGTGTACCCGTTTTACAGGATACCCCGATACAGAATGTCCTAGAATCGAATCACTGATGCGTATTTCAGAAGTCCTACAACAATTGGTACAGCAAGTTCAATCTACACGACTCGATGAAAACCAAATGCATAGTTTTATTTTGTTATGCTAATAGTGTTATTAAATAAAAGTTTGAATTCATACATAATGATAGCACTACAACAGTATCAACATAGCGAATCAAATACTGAAGTGAATTTGATTGCAGATTGTACATGATATCATGATCTTACCAACGATTATGGAGCTGATGTGGTTGAGTGGGTTTCGTGTTCAGACGTTCTGAAGTCGAGCTTGACCAGTACTTCGAAGGCATCCTGTCCTTTGGATGAGATAGTAAGTATAAATTCGAAAGAGTGCCCTCGATGACGGACTTGGTTGGCTGTTGGCTAATTGGTATTTTATATCCCTTTCAACAATTTTTCAGTTATATCGCGACATGAAAGCAGGAGGTAACCAACTTCTTAAACATAGTGACGCAAACCGGTTGTACTTGGTGGCGATGGTTTCAGAAATAACAATTGTGTATAGAAGGAGTGAATGTCTCCTACTAGCATGCTACACCTATCGCAAATATTCCATGAAAACTTATCTTGTTCGATGGTAAAGTCATACAGGTATTTAGTCAGGTCGGTAAAAGAATACCACTGTGTACGATCATGTTACAGAATATCATATAAAATTCTGTGATGGGAACCTTACACTGTCCAACAATATCTTTGTATCGACCACAAACCTTCCTTAGGTTTTTCATGTGTTCATGTGTTCGATTTCATAGCCTGTATGAGCAGTTGTTTTGTTAGTCGCCTCACCCTCAGAACAGAACACTTGTAAGAAGAGTATGCTCTGTCGTGCTGTGTAAGTTGTAAAATTGAAATGCCAAATGCAGGCGAGAACGGAATGTTCCTACTTAAGAAGGGGATATTTGTGATATGGAAATAGTCACGTTTGTCATAAAGGAAGATATGTAACTAAGATCCCTACCGATAGCCAAGAGTAAATGTACGTATGAAGCAAATGTGTTGTTCTCTATGTAGGATTGATTTTGACCCCATTGAATTTAGACCCACCGGTTCTAAATTCACGAGGCTGTGATCAAGATACCACAGATTTTTTCATGTTGAAGTGTGACCCTAAAGACCGGTGATGTCATTGTATTACGGCCCTACCCTAGGATAAAATTTTGACCCGCCGTTGAATTATGATCCCACTCCACAGTTTCAGCTTACCGTATGGATAAAGATACTAATCTATCCGTTTCCTCCTTAAAATGCAAAACACGATGGAACTGATACATGTCATTGTGGCAATCACAAAAGAGTACCACAATAGTCATCAATTCCTCCTTTTTGCTTACACTTGTCTCTTCCTGTTTTTATTTTCGTGACATCGTGCCTCTCTCTCTCTCTCTCTCTCTCCGTCGTCCGTCAGTTAACTTTTCAAATTTTCTACTTCCTATCTGAAACCACTGCAATGTACGGAAGGGTATTAGTGCCAAATTGAAACATTTTTATTTTTCGTTTTTCCACCTTTAATGTTGGAAATACCAACTTTAATCTTGGAAATTCCAATATTAATCTTGGAAATTCCAACTTTAATCTTGAAAATTCCAACATTAATGTTGGAAATTCCAACTTTAATCTTGGAAAGTCCAGCTTTAATCTTGGTAATTCCAACTTTAATCTTGGAAATTCCAACATCAAATCTTGGTAATTCCAACTTTAATCTTGGAAATTCCAACATCAAAGTTGCACTTAATAAAGAACACTTATTGTAAAGGGATTACATTGAAAAAATAAATATAACGCTAAGCAATTATATACCATCTGGCACTCTAAACCATATCAATGCCAGAGGTGTCTCATTCAGAATTGAATAAATTATTATAGTAGTATTATATGTATTTTAAAAAAGATTCCAATGCATTTTAAACGAAAAATTGCATATATAGTATTTATGATACAGATATTGTAGGTTATCAAAAGTTTAATTTTAGTGGGAGTTAGAAAGGGTGATGGTGATTAGTACATGTATTACTAAATAATTCCAAATAACCAATGTCTGTATGGATGGAAAAACGAAAAATAAAAATGTTTCAATGTGGCACTAATACGCTTCCGTAGCAATGAGTTCAACGACACTTCACAGGAAGCAAATACCCAAAGTCCCCACCATGTTTGTTAATGTCTGTTAGATTTCACTTGTGATGCCATTTTAAAATGCTAATTGTTAATATTTTATCTGACGCAATCGACAAAATATGTATCACGTGTCATTCTTAGTAATAAACGCTATGTCATTTCCGTTTACGACTTGTAGTACATGTATCTACATATAGGAAGTCACATTTCAACGTTGAATCCCGACCCGGGTCATAATTTAACGTTAAATTATGACCAAGGGTCTATTTTCTAGGTTAAATTATGACCCAGGGTCAATATTCAACGTTAAATTATTACCTGGGTCATAACTATGTTAATATTCTCCGCACGATTTGAACTCTTAACTTACTTGTCTAATCAAATACATGCGTCTTTATTTCTGTCGATTAAAGTACATGTACATAAAGACCTCTTACATAGGACAGGTAAGTAGTGTCATGATTTCGCGTTGAATTATTACCCGGGTCATTATCCAATGTTAAACTAAGACCTGTCTGCGAATTTTTAGCCGTGGAATTTTGACTCAAATTGGTGTCAAAATTCAACAGCATGATTAAAATTCAACGGCCAAGGCAGGTCATAATTCAACGAAAAATGCATAGAATATGGACCCGGGGTCAATATTCAATAAGAGGGGTCCAAATTCTATCTTAAACTCTGCCGTGTCCTAGATCTCAAGTTTAACGGGATACATATAGCTGATTTTGTATTTGTTAACCGAACGCCATCAATGTATCTGTATGTGAAACTAAATCGAGTTGCTGTTTCTTTTCTTATGAGGACAATCTCGTATAAACGTACAATAGGAGATCAAGCAGGAGAGGTACATAAATGCCAACGATCTGCCAGAAAGTTTTCAAAAAAAGAGAAGAACTAGAAAGAAAAACACAAAATTATTGTCTACAAGAAACTCCAGCATCTCTGTTAGACGTCTTCATTGTGCTCTTGTAACGACAAATCCTCATGTCACCGTATACCTTGGCACTTAAAGCATCTTCAGTCTTCAGATCTTGAATCTGATGGGTCTGCTACATACGCCGAATTCGAAGTGTCTTTGCAACACGTTTGGCAAACACCATTACCTTATGTACATTGAAATTATGTTATAACTAATTTTTTTCAACGAAGACATCATACAGATGTTGGAATTTCTGATAGATAAAATTTTTGTGCATTTGGTGGGAAAGTTTTCTAAATAATGGCCGGCGATCCAAAGAATACTCAATTCACCCATTTTCTAGTTGACATTTTCCAATACTCATACGATGCAGAATACATTCAGTGTCTGCTCTCCAACAGATCAGATACTTTTAACTGATGGAATAGCACCAACAGAGTTGCAGAGTTATCTCTCTTTTTGCTTATGTACGCAGATGACATGGTGATATTTTCTCATTCTGTAGAAGGTTTACAATCAATGCTAGATTCTCTTTCAAACTATACTGCAAAGTGGGGTTTAACAGTAAATGCTGCAAAAACCAAACTTGTTTTTAGAAATAATGGTATTGTAAAACCAAATGAGAAGTGGTCATATGCAGGTAAATTTTTAGACATTGTAGACTAGTTCTGCTATTTAGGAATAATTGCAAATTCAATCAAACTCAAAAACAACTCGCTCTCCAGTGTAGAAAAGCAGTTTTGCATTGAAAAGGAAATGTAATAGCTTTCCTCTTAATTATATAACTCTTCTATCATTGTTTGATACATATATTGCAAGTATAGCATTTTAGGGATCAGAAGTGTGGGGATCCCATTCAGCCCTTGACATAGAAAAAGTATATTTAGATTTCTGCAAGAACATTTTAGGAGTTAAAGATCGCCTTCAAATTCAATGATTTATTTTGAACTTGGTAGATTTCCTTTGTCAAGTATACGTCGTTTTAGATTAGTCAAATATTGGCTAAAATTAATTAATACTAACAACTGTATTTTAAAAGTTATGATTGTTTATACGAAGATTTTGTAAACAATAGTAAATGTAAAAATTGGATTTTTAATATACATAACATATTAGAACAAATGGGACTTAGTGAACTTTGGATCAACCATACTTGTTATACACAAGAATTGTTTAGTAAAGCAACGTATTTTTGACACTTGCAGACAGTCTCTGCTATCCGACATAAGCTCGTCTTCAAAATCAATGATTCATAAACATCTCATCGACGGGCATACACTACAAGCATATTTGAAAAAAAAACCAATATCAATCCAATCAAAAAAGCTTATTTGTAAAATTCGTTTATCTGCCCACAATCTTACTGTTATAACCGGTCGTTATAAGAACATCCCTTTAGTAAAGCGTGTATTCCCTTTATGTAAATGCCAGCAGAAATTGAAGACCAACTCCACTCTATTTTGAAATGTCCCTTTTATCAGAAAGTAAGACAAAAGTTATCAAAGAAATACTATTACAACAAACTCTCAGTCTTTAAATTAATTCAGCTTCTAAGCACACAAAATACAAAAGAACTATGTGGCCTAGGTAAATTTATTTTTATGCCACCAAATTAAGAACTGATTCATTTATATAAACATCTATAATATTTCATTGTTTATTTGTATTTTCTGTGTGTATGTCTGATATACATTCTACGTCAAATATTATTTATCATATTTATACATGAAATCTGATTTTATACTTATATATGTTCATGTTTTAACTTAGCTTAACGATTAATTTATATATTTTCATATACATTTAATCATAAGTGTGTGCCCATGTACTTTACGTAATTATTCCATCGTCTACTTATATACTTGACCTCAAGTGTGTTATATACTTATTCTGTAATGTATTTATATGTCTATAAGCTGTACAGCTTCTGATGAATAAACAATACAATACAATACAACTTCACATTCAGAAACGCAGACGTCGTCTTGTCAATTGTCAGTCCTGACCTTAAGGATCCTTATCTATCCCGATGAACTCTAGATGAAAGATACAACTGAGAGCACCTCTTCTGCTTCGTACCTCGATTACTCCTGTCAAATAGTGGTGATGGTTCTTTGTACACCTTTTTTATGAAAAACGTTTTAAGACTGGTTTCATATTCGTCTTGATGTGGAACTATATACCGTATATTGCCCGTTTATTATAGAACTTTGAGACTGGAATAACCCCACGGTACTTTTCCGTGTTTACTGCTGACTCATAAGTCAAAGTGATTATGAAACAACCATACATAAAGAAGCGACACCTGGGTCCGGCGCCATAAACTGAGAATATACTTAAGTCAAAAATTTCATTTTAATTTATTCCATTATCAAACGTTCACATAAATTTTAATGTAGAATGGTTTAATTCTATATATCTGTAGAATAAAACTAAATAAAATCCAAATCCCAGTTATTAATTCATTGATGAACAGAAGAATGTGAATTTTTTACTTAAGTATATTTTCAGTTCATGGCGCCGGACCCAGGCTGTCCTTCATGCGAAAATCTGTTGCTCCATCAGACTAAATTTGAGAATTCATGTCATCCGTAGAGTAGCTTTGACTGATTTCTTTAACATTTCATCAATACCGTGGCTTTGACTGATTTCTTTAACATTTCATCAATACAGTAGCTTTGAATGATTTCTTTAACATTTCATCAATACAATGGCTTTGACTGATTTCTTTAACATTTCATCAATACAGTGGCTTTGACTGATTTCTTTAACATTTCATCAATACAATGCCTTTGAATGATTTCTTTAACATTTCATCAATACAATGGCTTTGAATGATTTCTTTAACATTTCATCAATACAATGGCTTTGAATGATTTCTTTAACATTTCATCAATACAATGGCTTTGAATGATTTCTTTAACATTTCATCAATACAGTGGCTTTGACTGATTTCTTTAACATTTCATCAATACAGTGGCTTTGACTGATTTCTTTAACATTTCATCAATACAATGGTTTTGAATGATTTCTTTAACATTTCATCAATACAATGGTTTTGAATGATTTCTTTAACATTTCATCAATACAGTGGCTTTGACTGATTTCTTTAACATTTCATCAATACAATGGCTTTGAATGATTTCTTTAACATTTCATCAATACAATGGTTTTGAATGATTTCTTTAACATTTCATCAATACAATGGCTTTGAATGATTTCTTTAACATTTCATCAATACAATGGCTTTGAATGATTTCTTTAACATTTCATCAATACAATGGCTTTGAATGATTTCTTAAACATTTCATCAATACAATGGCTTTGAATGATTTCTTTAACATTTCATCAATACAATGGCTTTGAATGATTTCTTTAACATTTCATCAATACAGTGGCTTTGACTGATTTCTTTAACATTTCATCAATACAGTGGTTTTGAATGATTTCTTTAATATTTCATCAATACAATGGCTTTGAATGATTTCTTTAACATTTCATCAATACAATGGCTTTGACTGATTTCTTTAACATTTCATCAATACAATTGCTTTGACTGATTTCTTTAACATTTCATCAATACAATGGCTTTGACTGATTTCTTTAACATTTCATCAATACAGTGGCTTTGAATGATTTCTTTAACATTTCATCAATACAGTAGCTTTGAATGATTTCTTTAACATTTCATTAATACAATGGCTTTGAATGATTTCTTTAACATTTCATCAATACAGTAGCTTTGAATGATTTCTTTAACATTTCATCAATACAATGGCTTTGACTGATTTCTTTAACATTTCATCAATACAATGGCTTTGACTGATTTCTTTAACATTTCATCAATACAATGGCTTTGACTGATTTCTTTAATATTTCATCAATACAATGGCTTTGAATGATTTCTTTAACATTTCATCAATACAATGGCTTTGAATGATTTCTTTAACATTTCATCAATACAATGGCTTTGAATGATTTCTTTAACATTTCATCAATACAGTGGCTTTGACTGATTTCTTTAACATTTCATCAATACAGTGGCTTTGACTGATTTCTTTAACATTTCATCAATACCGTGGCTTTGACTGATTTCTTTAACATTTCATCAATACAATGGTTTTGAATGATTTCTTTAACATTTCATCAATACAGTGCCTTTGACTGATTTCTTTAACATTTCATCAATACAATGGCTTTGAATGATTTCTTTAACATTTCATCAATACAATGGTTTTGAATGATTTCTTTAACATTTCATCAATACAATGGCTTTGAATGATTTCTTTAACATTTCATCAATACAGTGGCTTTGACTGATTTCTTGAACATTTCATCAATATAATGGCTTTGAATGATTTCTTTAACATTTCATCAATACAGTGGCTTTGACTGATTTCTTTAACATTTCATCAATACAATGGTTTTGAATGATTTCTTTAACATTTCATCAATACAATGGCTTTGACTGATTTCTTTAACATTTCATCAATACAGTGGCTTTGACTGATTTCTTTAACATTTCATCAATACAATGGCTTTGACTGATTTCTTTAACATTTCATCAATACAATGGCTTTGACTGATTTCTTTAACATTTCATCAATACAGTGGCTTTGACTGATTTATTTAACATTTCATCAATACAATTGCTTTGACTGATTTCTTTAACATTTCATCAATACAATGGCTGCGACTGATTTCTTTAACATTTCATCAATACAATGGCTTTGACTGATTTCTTTAACATTTCATCAATACAATGGCTTTGACTGATTTCTTTAACATTTCATCAATACAATGGCTTTGACTGATTTCTTTAACATTTCATCAATACAGTGGCTTTGACTGATTTCTTTAACATTTCATCAATACAATGGCTTTGAATGATTTCTTTAACATTTCATCAATACAATGGCTTTGACTGATTTCTTTAACATTTCATCAATACCATGGCTTTGAATGATTTCTTTAACATTTCATCAATACAGTAGCTTTGAATGATTTCTTTAACATTTCATCAATACAGTGGCTTTGGCTGATTTCTTTAACATTTCATCAATACAGTGGCTTTGACTGATTTCTTTAACATTTCATCAATACAGTAGCTTTGAATGATTTCTTTAACATTTCATCAATACAATGGCTTTGAATGATTTCTTTAATATTTCATCAATACAGTGGCTTTGACTGATTTCTTTAACATTTCATCATTACAGTGGCTTTGAATGATTTCTTTAACATTTCATCAATACAATGGCTTTGACTGATTTCTTTAACATTTCATCAATACAATGGCTTTGACTGATTTCTTTAACATTTCATCAATACAGTGGCTTGGCTTTGACTGATTTCTTTAACATTTCATCAATACAATGGCTTTGAATGATTTCTCTAACATTTCATCAATACAATGGCTTTGACTGATTTCTTAAACATTTCATCAATACAATGGCTTTGACTGATTTCTTTAACATTTCATCAATACAGTGGCTTTGAATGATTTCTTTAACATTTCATCAATACAATGGCTTTGAATGATTTCTTTAACATTTCATCAATACAGTGGCTTTGAATGATTTCTCTGACATTTCATCAATACAGTGGCTTTGACTGATTTCTTTAACATTTCATCAATACAATGGCTTTGACTGATTTCTTTAACATTTCATCAATACAATGGCTTTGACTGATTTCTTTAACATTTCATCAATACAATGGCTTTGACTGATTTCTTTAACATTTCATCAATACAGTGGCTTTGAATGATTTCTTTAACATTTCATCAATACAATGGCTTTGAATGATTTCTTTAACATTTCATCAATACAGTAGCTTTGAATGATTTCTTTAACATTTCATCAATACAATGGCTTTGAATGATTTCTTTAACATTTCATCAATACAGTGGCTTTGACTGATTTCTTTAACATTTCATCATTACAGTGGCTTTGAATGATTTCTTTAACATTTCATCAATACAATGGCTTTGACTGATTTCTTTAACATTTCATCAATACAATGGCTTTGACTGATTTCTTTAACATTTCATCAATACAGTGGCTTGGCTTTGACTGATTTCTTTAACATTTCATCAATACAATGGCTTTGAATGATTTCTCTAACATTTCATCAATACAATGGCTTTGACTGATTTCTTAAACATTTCATCAATACAATGGCTTTGACTGATTTCTTTAACATTTCATCAATACAGTGGCTTTGAATGATTTCTTTAACATTTCATCAATACAATGGCTTTGAATGATTTCTTTAACATTTCATCAATACAGTGGCTTTGAATGATTTCTCTGACATTTCATCAATACAGTGGCTTTGAATGATTTCTTTAACATTTCATCAATACAATGGCTTTGACTGATTTCTTTAACATTTCATCAATACAATGGCTTTGACTGATTTCTTTAACATTTCATCAATACAATGGCTTTGACTGATTTCTTTAACATTTCATCAATACAGTGGCTTTGACTGATTTCTTTAACATTTCATCAGCAAAGTAGCT
Source organism: Pteria penguin (assembly GCA_035048485.1). Lineage (NCBI taxonomy): Eukaryota > Metazoa > Mollusca > Bivalvia > Pterioida > Pteriidae > Pteria > Pteria penguin. The sequence continues at coordinate 41,105,819 of CM068583.1, forward strand.
TTGTTTGGTTTAATTCATCACTTTTTCGCTATTTTTAGTTAATGTTTTTTTTCTGTTATTTAGCAGATAATATGTTGTCTAATTAGTAATTTACCAATTTTAACGATGATTATTTCTGTATCTCATCTTACTTATTTATTTTATCCGTATAAGTATTTTATTCTACCCTTTATTATGCTCAACGTTTCCTTTAGAGTTGTTAGTCGACAGGAGAAGGCTTTTATTCTGGATTACTTATTTAATTGTCATATGATGTTTCTTGTTTGCATTTATCGTATTTAACTGGTTAAGCTAGATCGGGCGCTAGATAGTATCGAGATCTCTGTCCAAATTGTATCTTACAACTTGTCGTAGCGACAATTCTAAGCATCATCCATAGAGAAGATGACGAACCTGAATGAAGTATGATTCAATGTAAGTACGATCAATCGCTGCTGGTTGTGACTGAATCCTCTCGTGCAGTCATCCATGATCTCTACGTAAATCTTCTCTCGTTCGTATATATATATATATATATATATATATATATATATATATATATATATATATATATATATATATATATATATATATATATATATATATATATATATATATATATATATATATATGTAGTCTAATTTTACTCCTGCGCTCATTGGCAGGAAACCTGTACACGTGATCAGTAATCATGAGACCGTATTCACCAGAATTGAGCTTTGTCTTTAGATACGAGTACCGTGAAATTTCTCGCTCCGTTTTTTCAGTAAATACGGGAAACGCACCAAAAATAGTTTCTCATTTCAAGGAGCTGATCAAGAGTTATGCAGCAACCATATTTTCTGTATGAGTTGATTAAGTTCACTATACTCGCCTCAGTCAACATTTTCAAATTCAGTAAATATCACACCATATTCACTGAGTAAAAGTCCGTAATATATACACGTTTATCAGTATTGATTAAACTTACTCGAGATGTGAGATGTGTAGTGACATGTTATGAAGTTATATTTTAATGTTGGCTAACCATCCTGTACTATCGTATGTTTTACGAATGCACTGTTTGAATTCTTCGTTCAATATAAAGCGAAGGATAACAGATACATTTACATTTCTCCAGCACCATTTCTACTTTAGTGATTCTATAGGCAATCCGTACTCTAAAAACTCTCATAGCGAAAGCATTCTTTCATCGAGATTTCCTGGAATTCTACCAATTCTGTTTCTTCTTTCATCATTGCAGATAGTAGCATCAAATACAATGTCCTGAACCCCTTTCTCTACTGAGTATTATATTTCGTTTTCAGACTTGTCATGAAATCCTCGTCATTAACCAGGGATATTTCAAGCAGAACACAAAGTTTTCTTCCATATTCATATATATATATACCGAAATTACGGAAACGTTTTGGTGCCTGGTGTTGTTATGTTGTAAGGAGGCATCATGACAAAAATAAAATTGACTTGCCGAGATTAATAAACCTTGATGACGTAATGAAGTCAAAAATTGCCGTAAACAGTCCTTTAACAAGTTCTTTTGGGCAACTTGTCATCTATAGAACACTTAGTTGATTTTCAAGATAACTTCATGCGATTTTCCTCATGTCAATGTTAAAATAAATCGTCGTAATACAGTCGCATTTCCATTAAAATCAAGAATTATGGACATCATTTTTGTTGATATGTTGCAATAAACATGCTACTAACGAGAATTTTACGTCGAGTAATTGTTTTAAAAATGCTAATTCGATATTTCGTAAGTCAGTTTCTCTTCGAAATCGAGTTATCAAACTCGCATTTGTATGTAAATCTCGAAATATTGATTTTGTTGAAGTCGACATGATGCGAAAAAGTAATACTTACTGATATTCTTTTTGATGGTTATTATTTATATGCTGAATCCTGTATAAATGTATTTCCAAAATAGATACAATGTATGTTTTCCAGAAACAATTATGTATTTCTTCTTAACTGCTAATGTTAACAGTACTTTATGTATCTATATATCAGTGGCGGATCCAGGATTTCCGAAAAAAAGGGGGGGGGGCATGTACACGTGATATTCAAGTATTATCCAAATTACTTAGCCATTTTGGTGCAAAGTCTGGTGTTCTACTCTTATTATTTGAGTGTTACAATCTTATCATCTGTATAATCCTTGAAAATCTGTAACGATAAAGGGAGTTCCCACTCTAAATCCGCCACTGTATAGGCTAAGTTTCCAGTGTTGGGGGGTTTTTTTTTTCTTCTTCTTCTTCAAATCAAGTCCGTTATAAGGACCCTTCCCAATGAAATTTCGATGTCTATATTGATAAGTTCTTCCCAAATATTTATCTCTTAGCTTTATGCAAATATTTAAAGAACAAAAGATTCCCAAATGAAACGGTACAGACACCTTTGAAAAACATAAGATTGAAAAAAAAAACCTGGTATCTTCAATCCAATTATGCATTCAAAGTTCATCACAAGGAGAGAGCTTGATTTAAGTTTATTTCAGTACTTGCTGCTTAATTTCTTAACACCATATATTGTATGCTTAATGTATATTTTCACAGTACATACTGTTTTAATAAAATACATTTAACTGACTGAGCATATACAATGTTTTTATTTGAGAGCAAATAACAAAAAAGAAATTGTCAAGTTTTCTTGAGAACTTTCCGTCAGGGAATTGATATGTATTTTATTTGTAGTAATGAGAAAAAAAAAGATCTCTTTTGCAAATGCGGGGGCTTTCAGCATCCCTTCTTTCATCCTGATGGCATGCCCCTGTCCCAACCACTATCCTTCCCACTTCCCTCCCCTTATTCCAGTGTTGTTCCGTTTCCCAACTACTCTCTCAGTTTCATGTCTCACACAAGATATCTAAACAACGACGATTTATTTTAAAATTGACATAAGGAAAATCGCATAAAGCTTTCGACTTCATTACGTCATCAAGTTTTATCAATCTCGGCAAGTCAATTTTATTTTTGTCATGATACCTACTTACAACACAACAACACCAGGCACCAAAACGTTTCCGTGCGAAATAAAAGAAGTAAATATGGCCTATAGGGCGTGAAGATGGCTTCCAAATTCCGGTAATATCCTCATCAACCATTCCTTCTTATTTAGAATCAGATTCAGTTTTTATGAATATAGAACAAAATATATATCTTTGTTGTAAATCTTGTATTAAGTATGATGATGTTGGTTCATGACTTTCGGGTACTATCGAATACTTACATGTACACCAATTAGTGCGTAATTAGAGTTTACGATATCTGTTAACATAATGTAAACTTAAGCCAGCAAACAGTAATTTGCATTAAATAATGAGGACGGGGAATACCTGAAACTGGAAAACCGTGTAAAATGCTGAATTAAGTATTTCAAATTCTGTTTTCACTTTTCGCCTAACCGTAAATAATTTATTCAACCCCTGAATTGACTGAATCTTTCATTTCAATAACTTTCATAACATATCACTATATTTTCAATATTCATATAAACTAAGCTTATATATATACACCAGTGGCGGATCCAGGATTTCCGAAAAGGGGGGCCCACACGTGTATTAGCCAAACTAATCAATCATTTTTGGTACAAATCTGGATTTTTACTAGTAAATTTGTGACCGAAAGGGGGCCCCGCTGTAGACACTACAGTTAACAAGGCAAGGTGCATATATATATATATATATATATATATATATATATATATATATATATATATATATATATATATATATATATATATATATATATATATATATATATATATTATACTGAAAGGAGTCGATTATATCGCCTTGGTTCGCCTCTTTCCTGTGTATAGAGGCGGATATAGTCGCCTGTGTATAGAGGCGTAACCAGGCGATATAGTCGCCTGTGTTCTAGAATATCCTGTTCTCCACAATACCCAAAAGGCAAAGAAAAGAAACCCTAGATCATGTTTGCCTGCCAGTTATATTGGATACTGGAGTTTTAAGAAAATGTCATAAGTAACAAAAGAAAACTTCCATTGATTTCAAACTGGTAAACATGATTCAAATTATACAATCTAGACTAAACTAAACGTTCTAAAAAATATTCTACAAGTATATTTAGGAACATGTTTTCTTAATGTCCGTCCGTCTGTCTGATAACACTTTGGTTTTGATGCAATAATAACTCAGTATGTTTTAACCTAAAGATTTCGTATTTCAAATACAGATACAGAATCATGGGAGGAGTTTAACGGATTTCGGAATAGATTGTGAATGGTCAAGGTCAGACAACAAGGGTCTTAATTATGATTATGATATAATTATGATATTTAGAAATGATGGAAAAGTAAAAGAAAATGAGAGATGGGTGTATAACAATTGTGAATAGGATATTGTCAATGAATTTAATTATCTTGGCCTACTATTTAACTACAATGGTAAATGTACAAAAGCACAACAGCAGCTAGCTGATCGAGGAAGAAAGGCGCTTTTAAGTATCAGTAGTAAACTGAATTAACGTCTTTTTTCAATATTAAGACAAAATGTTCAATTTTTGATGCGTACGTAAACAGTATTCTTTCATCTGCATCAGAGGTGTGGGGTTTTCACAAAGGTAATGATATCGAAAAAATACATTTAATGTTTTGTAAAAGAGTTCTTGGTCTGAAGAGAAACGTTAGCAGCAAATTTGTGTATTTTGAACTGGATAGAATTCCATGTTGTATATTCAGGAAAATGAAAGTAATGAAATATTGGCTAAGTTGAGAAAAATAGATAATTGTATTCTAAAAACCTGTTACGAAGATATGGTAAATGGAAATGATAAATGGATTGAAGGTATCAGAGCAAAATTAGAAGAATTAGGATTAAGCTTTATGGTGCAATAATTTTGACGAAAATTGTGCTTATGATAATAAAACAAAGAATTAATGATATTTTTATTCAAGAATTAAGGTCAGAAATCGATGCCATGGCAAAAAGTCATTTGTATAAGTACATGTATATTGTAAACAATCACTGCCTTCAGTTTTATCTTTCAAAATCACTACCTGTAAAAATTCGAGAAATGATAACTAAATCTAGAATCTCTGGACATAATCTTAACATAGGAAATGGAAGATATTTACATGTCAATAGAAATGAGCGTAAATGTGCATTATGTAATATGAATGAGACAGAAGATGAATATCATTTTATACTTCAATGTCTAGTTTATGAAACAGTAAGAAAACAATAAATCAAAAGGTATTATTGTCGTAATAGCAGTATTTTAAAGATTATTCAATTGCTTACATGTAGTACTGAAAATATTAAAGAGTTAAGGGGTTGGGAAAATTTCTGGTAGAAGCTAATAATATTCGTGACGAATACGAATTATCTCCAAATGGACCTTGAAGTCTAAAATAAATATTATTCATTACATTATTAAGTTATACCACTGATATATGCCTACTTCGTCTATTAATTAATTACATGTGCATTTGCATTAATTGTGAAAAGGCAAGAAATTCAACTGTATATACACATTTGTAACTGTAATTGTACCCCATATAGCTTTCGATATACGGTATAAAATTAACTGAAACTGAAACTAATGGCTGTCACTGTCAGTTTTCTAGTTAATGAGCTATTAATTACGAAGCCGTTTTCGTGCCATTTTAAAGAAGAAAAAATATTTTTTTTATCTCGTTCGAACGAGAAAAAATCTTGTTCGAACGAGATAATTTCTCGTTCGAACGAGATAATTTCTCGTTCGAATGAGAAACTATCTCGTTTAATCGAGAAAAAAAATCTCGTTCGAACGAGAAAAAATCTGGTTCGAACGAGATAGTTTCTCGTTCGAACGAGATTTTTTTCTTGTTCGAACGAGAAAATTTTCTCGTTCAAACGAGAAACTAATATCATATACCATAGTCTACAGTGATAAGTGTTATTAACCGACAGAAAGAAATGGAATATCGTCCATCAATAAATCTTTTGATATTTTCTAACAATTTCTTTTGTAGCGGATGTTTGATCATTTAAATAACTACATAGGCAGGAGCACTTGGCCGTGTTTGGCCTGAATTTAGTTGAAATAAATTATACGTATTATTTCAGTCTATCAAATGTCAGATCTAAAGTATGTTTGTAACATTTGATTTGGAGGCTCATCTCCTCTTTTTTTTATATTTATGTTTTAAGCCACTGGAATCAAACTAACTTGGCTCAGTGACCTCATCAATTAACATTAATCATTAATGAAATAATAATGCATAATTATAAGTGTTTTACTGTATATCAGTAAGTACCATTCAGTTTATATTTCAATTCTGAAATGTATAAATCATAATTAACAACTATTATAATACTTTTAATTACAAGAGGAGGGCATAATACCCCCCCCCCTTTTTTTTTTCTTTTTTTCCCACGCATTCATCTTCTTCGCTGTATAATAAATTATACTTTAACTAAAGTATTTTCTTTCTATAGAAAAGCTGTGTGTTTTAGAATAACCATGCATATGTACGTTGTGTTGTAAGTGTGTAGTTGAAATATATGCAATTATGCATATATAAATGTATCATTGTATGTATCAAATGAAATAATTCCTAATCATACTTATCTAAATAACCAAACACCTTAATTCATACATAAAAGTTTCTCGTTCGAACGAGATTTTTCTCGCTCGAACGAGATTTTTTCTCGTTCAAACGAGAAAGTTTCTCGTTCGAACGAGATAAAAAAGTTTTCTTCTTTAAAATGGCACGAAAACGGCTTCGTAATTAATTACCATGTGTATGTACTAGGGATTTAGGGATAGGCAAGAGTAGTGGACACCTATGGACAACCTACACTTAATGAATATAGCACGATGAATTTTTCTAAAGCAATAAGAAAATTTTATCAAGAAAACTGCATAACGATAAAAAATAATGACATTTCAATAACGATAACCATTCATTAAATCTGTTCATAAAATATGACTAGTTCATACTGTTTTTTTTTTTTTTATTATTATTATTATTATTATTATTATTTTTAAAATTACACAAGTAGTGGAGATGAAGACAAATCAATTTTAGCAAACAAAACTTTGTATACTTCTCAACTTCATAAAATGGTATCACAACAAATTGCGCATGGAGTATATTGATATTCACCATCTCTCTATACGTGAGTCACTACAGAGAGGTGAGTAGCAATTTCATTTGACACAGAGTACCTTTTGTAAATAGATTTTGTTCTCTTCCAGTTTCGTTTGCATATTCTCTTAGCCGACGGCGTCAGTGCAAAATAGAAAATGGGATCGGCAGCATGGTTCATCAACATGGAAATTGTCACGAACATGCCGAAGTCGTTAAGCCAGCCAAAATAGGAATTATAGACCTCGGTGGAGTATAAAATGCTTTTACAGATGAACATGATCAAACTGGGTACCGTGGAAATAACCTGAAATCCCAATATAAATCCCACTAAGTATGTCATATGGCGCGCCTGGTGCGGATGTAGCTCAGCCATGGGGCCGTTGATAGCTCGAACCTTCATACAATGAAGAGTGACAATGACCAATGAGGGAGTGAATGCCAAGGTTAGGGACACAGCAATCTCCACAAGAAAATCTGGATTTCCGGTATCGTAAATGTCTTTCATACGTAAAAAGTAAGGAACACATACTACAAATGAGAAAATCCAAATAAGATACGAAACACTACGTATTCTCCGATTAGTCACTAAGGAGAGGCTTTTCATTGGATAAACGACCAGTAAAAATCTCATCACAGTGAGGAGTAGTATATGTAAGGTAGAGCATATATAAAGAGTAAGGCTTGAATAATACACGAGACTAAACTGCCAACTGTTTTCCAATGGCCCCACATAAAAGCTCGTCAAAAACGACACGTATCGGGACGTCACTGCGAATATATCTGTGAATGTAAGGCATCCAATGGCTGTAAAGGTGGGAGTATGAAGCGAATGATTCCTCCATATAGACACCACTGTCGCTACATTACCGACCACACCAAAAACCACAACAGCCGTCATACAGATAAAAAATACCAACCACTTTGGTTCATTAAAGTTCCCTGGTAGTCCGTCTCCATGATGTATGTAATGATCTATAGCCGAATAGTTGATAATTTTTTCAAACAGATTAATATATTGGCTTTCGTTTCTTTTTTCGAAAACATTTTTCAGTATCGATGATATATTCATTATTGAGGAATACAGTGCCCCGATACCACGAATACCGAGGGATAATATGAAGACTTAGAGGGAAACAAGCTTTGTTATATGTCAGAAAGTCGGAGAAGCTCGCGCATTACATGACAGCTGTCAGGACTCTTTACGTCCGACATCGTCATAATTCTTGTTTGACGTAATGATGCGGTGGTTATCATACAGAATCCAGAGGCCATTTAATCCTGGTACTATGATTAACATCTGTAAAGACGATCGAATATTATCTCATTATACGAAAACTCTTTATAGTGCCAAAGAATTATATCTAACATATCGACTGAAGATGAGTTTAACTTGATGGATTGTGTTATAATTCAATATTCCTGACTGTGGCTTCTGTATCAAACTGTTATAAATGATTAATCTATCTTTATGTTAAAATTTAATAAACAAATTTTTAGTGGTTTTCAGTATATTCTGATTGGTTTACACAATTTGTACTAATTCAACGTTCTTCATTTATGTCCTTTCAGAGACTTGATATTCAATGTATGATTTGATAATACATATGTTGCTATTCCCTTAGTATATACTTAAGAAATAACAACTACCGAGTCGTCATTTATTGTCTAGTAATTCCCCGAGTCGCATGAACCAATTAAATTATCTTATTATAGTAATAATCAAGGACTTGTATAGAAATGTGCGATGCTTTGAACATTTTAATTGATAATGACTATGTGCAGTTTAAGGACAAGATATATAGATTTGTTATTATATAGCTATGTAAAAAAACCCTCGATGATTCAACTTCAGAGATCCAAAGAGTTTGACCCTTTTGATATTTTCAATGGTATCCCTTGGTGCATTTCTTTATTTCTTTGTGTCAAAGGCATCTTAACCGAATATATCATTTCACATACTAGTCTATTTCCCTCCTTTAACAGCAATAGATAGAAATGTTATTTTCCAGGTTATTAATACTTAGTAGCTGTACAAGTCTGAATACACTTGGTTTTGTATAATAGTATCTTTTAATATGTTGCACTCTAATATCCTGGTAAACAAGACTTGAGAACACAATGAGTTCTACATCGTAGTTCGAGCCAATATTTGATTATTTTTTATTTACACAAGTACACTGCAGTATAAAGTAAAAATCGTCTTCAATGTCGTTATAATTACAAAAATATACATACGTTGACTTCCAACGATGTTATGATATCTTTGCAATGACAGATCCTGTTTTGATAGCCTAAATTTTGCAGTCAGCTTTCAAAAATGACTTCTCTTTTTTTAATTGCAGGGATAACTTATCAACAAGATGTTGATATCGTTCACCTCTTTAAGTTCTATATATTAGAGAACATTCATTGTTTACAAAGATCTATGAAACATCTAAAAATGTATGTTTAATTGTGACAAAGACTTATCGTTTATGTTTTCATTCTTTAAATTCATTCAGTTTTTATGCACAGAAAATGTAACTTAGGAAAATATATAAAACATACTTTTATTATTAGAAAACATATGATATAAGCTTAACCTTCATGATCAACTATTATCTCACTTTCTGACTGTGTCTGAGTTATATCATATTGCTGTTGTTATATATGTATTATATCTGTGTGCAGAAATGCATACGGTTAATAAACAATACATTCCATATGCATGACAGACCTAACCTGTCAAGTTCAGCTTTAACGTCTTAAATCGATGGGTCATTTTGTTATGGGTCATTATGTGCAACTCGATAATCGTAACAAGACTTGAGAACAAAATGAGTTCTACATCGTAGTTTGAGCCAATATTTGATTACTTTTTTATTTACACAAGGTATACTTTGGTGACATTTTAACCATAAACGATCGTTACCTCGAGAACTATATCTGTAAAATTTATCAGTCGGGACTTCGAATGAATAAAACTAACAAATACAATAAAATCCCATTTTGGACTTAAACATCAGAATTATCATGATCACTTTCACACTACCATCTACAATAAACGGATTAAACGAGACAAATTCATATTCAATAGAGTCAACTTTCCATAGTTTGATTTGGGATATTCATCGACTTCCATCTTGTATTATCTGCATTTGATTAAATATTCCTCGGCCTCCTTCTTGTGTTACAATGTATTATCACCGGTCAGAAGGCCTGTGATCATATTTATGGTTTTATTATATTGATTATATTTATGGGCTCATCACGGTCTGCGGCCGGTTGTATTTTGTGAGAACTTATTTTCGTCATATTTTGTGTGCACCTTTTCACTTAGAAGGATTAGGAAATAAGCGATTATAAGAATTAGAAGAAAGGACATAATTAGCATTTAGTTTATGAAAAGTAAAAATTGCGAGTGCAAAATATTTCCAGGGGCGTAGCTGCCTATACGCCAGCATGCCATGGCGTGCACATCACGGAGACAAAAAATAATTAAAATGTGACTCAAAGACATCCATATCATATGACAACTCGTAAGTGACAAATCAATTTGTGAAAACATTAATCTTCAGCTTCCTCAAAATCAAAAAGACTTTAATGTTAAGAGGTAGATTCATTTTCAGCTTTTATTGTGTTCGACATATATTCTTCAATATTAGATATTAAACGTCATTTCTTATGACAAAAATAGTTTCAATGTTATCAAGATGTAGTCCAGAAAGCACGACTTTGCATTGAATTTTACGAAATTTTCTCGGAGGAGACCCTCGAACCCCCACTTGCAAGACAGGGTGATCCCATCCCCCTCTCAGAGCTGCCCGCGCCTCGTGAGAAGCTTTCTTTGCGTGCACATTGAATATTTCTAGCTACCCCCTGATTTCTATGCATTTTTAAAACTTATTGCCATCTCTCCTAAAGTTTACTCGCGTTAGGTTTAATTCGGGATTTATTGTATTCGTTATAACGTCACTATGAAAAACAACGCCGAAAGGTATTACCTCGGACAAAATGTCGTTATTTATCAAAACCGGAATATTGTCTATTATACAATGATTAGTCAATTGTTATCTCCCTCTGATATTGTTTATTCTTATCCTTTTGTCTACATTAGGAACACATTCGTGCATCACAGACACTGAACTGCTTCCCTTAAACTATCGTTATGTTGATTCATATTATGATCATCGAAATCTTCTAATTACAAAAAGCGATAAAGCTTCATGAGTACTCGATTTTACCGGCGAATTGATGCTGTGCTTTAGTGTTTTTCTAGTCTACCTTTGATTGGGATATTCTTTGACTCCCTGCTTGTGTTATTTACATTCCTTTTACGTTAGTATTAGTTTGAATAAATATCCGTTTGAATGTGCTGTGCTTACGGCAAGTGGAAGGTAAGTTAATTGGTATCGTGCTTGGGTTTTAAAGTCTGAGTCGTTCCGGATTCGAGTCCTACCTAGGCCTCGTCAGTATCTTGTATTTCGAATGAGACGGTGAAAATCAAGTTCCTATAATGGCAGACGTTATTATCTAAATGATACAGTTGCATAGATGTACTAAGTGTAAATGTCTGCCCTGCCTATTACGCAAATGCCATCACCACATAAATATATTATTTAGGCGCGACGTAAAATAAAAAAGAATAATAATAATAATAAAACAAACAAACAAGTTTAATGCTCTATTTGAGGATTTTGTATCTAGACCTGTCTTCAATATTTGATTTTTAAATGTTACTGTCAATCGACGTAACATTAATTTGAAAATTGATTTAGTAAAACATAAAGGCCCTGTCACACTATAGTGTTTTGTTCGACGTTTGGTTGCATTTTGAAAAAATTGAGAAACGCCGGGGAACGTCGACGTTCTTCAAATTAAGTTTCTGTGTCAACAATGTTTTAACGTCCTTGTAAAGCTGGGTAACGCTCAGTCAACGTTCTCTCAGCGTCAGGCGACGTTTGTGGTCGAAAATAGTAGCAAAGCCTAGCGTTCCATTGCGTTCTCAGCGCTTTGATATCGTTCTCATAGCGTCCACAGCGCTTTGATAGCGTTCTCATAGCGTTTGGGTAGCGTCTGCCTTGTGTCCAGGTAACGTTTCATCGTTTATTCCATTGTCCAGCCAATGTTCTTGACGTTTGCCCAGCGTTAAGCTGACGTTTTCGACGTTTCGACAGCGTTTGCCTAGCGTTCCTGTAGCGTTCAATTAACGCGTGGAGCGTTTGTGTAACGTTCCTATTGCGTTTCGCCAACCTGCGGCTGGACTCACAGTATAAAAGGGGGAGGCTTTTGGTCAGAGTGCACAACTTCCATTTCAACCACCGCGCAGTCAACGTCCTCAATTTTTGTGCACACTCAAAACTATTTTTCACCTCAGCGTTCGCCGACGTCCTTCGACATTCCCCATCGTCTAACTTTCTTGTAACTTTTTAATAACGTTCTCGACGTTCCTCTGCGTTTCGCAACACGTTACTCGAACGCTGGTGAGAACGTCGTAGTGTGTCAGGCCTGTATGATAAACTGTTCTCAGATTAATGTAGGCGGGAGTTATCTTTCTTGTTACAAAATCCCGAGCTTCGGATGGAAATTGACAATTATTTTGTGAGTTACAAGTAATTGTGTATTCTACATGTAAAGTTGGAGGCTGGGACATAAGTGGATTACCCCATAAAAGATCTACAAAAACATTGGTCAGAGTATTTGTTGGCTGGCCGTCACCATATACGTAAAATATTCGTGGTGTGACGTTAAACAAAAATTAATCAATCAATATTTGTTGACTGTATGGTGAGAAGAAGTAATTTAATGAAGTACTAATATCCACTTCAACAATTCTTAGTCGCCTACACAAGGTCATCTCTAAAGACTAACATGTATATGTGTTTCTACAAAGGCCTGTTTTTCACAAGTTTTCAAATGTACTGGGTGATTTCATATATAATTTACCATTTGCCTCTCCTTTATCCTGAGTTTCCGATTCATTTCAAATCTAAAAACACATCAATTTTAAACATAAAAGTGACTTTTTAGATAAATATTATAAATTGATTTGCTTGAATCTGCAGCTTATTTCCTTCTCTGGTAAAACAGCTTTAGAGCATCTTCCAAAATTTTTCCTTGTCTCCATGGTGACTTCTGCCACATAACTGAGTCAGTAACTCCCCTTTTTTCTTTCTTAAGTTAAACTTTTCTCACGAGATTTTATATCGCGGTTCCTTTTTTCGTGCATGTGTGTGTCAGTGTGTGCGGGTATGTGTGTGTTAGGATTTTATTTGTAAAGTCACCATTGCCTCTCCTTTATCCTGAGTTTCCGATTCATTTCATCTCTTTCTTCTTCTTTTTCTTTTTTTCTCTCTTTATTTTTCTTTGAATAGTTTCTTTTTTCTTCTTTTGCTGGTCCTTTCCCTTTCATTTTTTTTTCTTTTCTTTTCTTGGCTTATAATCGTATTTGATTTTTTGATATTTTGATTCTTTTTATTCCCATTTGTATTATGCTTATTAATGTTTTCTATTATATTTCCAAGATGTAAACACAAGCGAGTTGAGTTGAGAATTATTTTGATTTTACTTATCAAAAGTCGGTAAAAAGTGATTTACTACTACATCCTCTGAACAAAATCTAAATAAATATACCATTTTCTGATGCAGAATGTATACATGTTTCTTTGAAAAGTCGTTTGAACCGCAAAGTCCCAGGATCCATCACATCTTCATCAGTTTTTGCCATATATGGACTAACTAGGTACCAGAACGCAGTACAGACTTTTATTTTCAGTATAACGTATGCTAATAAACCCATTTGTACATAAATGAATATGAACAAAAGCAAAGAATCGTATAAAACTTTCAGTGTCAAAAACTGACAGTGTCAGAATCTATACTACTAACAGACAGATGTTTTCTGAATTCAGCAATTCAGTGTCAGAATAAAGGATCTTTCAGACAATATAGTTTTACAATGATACCTCTAGGTATATGTATCCTGACGACATAACTTTGAGTTCGAAAGATGTATTACTGACATATACCTACCCGAACTTCGCCTCGCTTAAACAATGTCAATATTTGTGGTACAGAAACACCTCTCTTAGGCATAAACATTTTTCATTAATAATTATCCTCTATTCTGTGCTCCCTATAATACGTAAAAGTGAAACATGGATTCTAGAGAATGCAGTATGACAACGATTGGAATTTCATACGAGGGACATTAAGAATAAATACATTCTTAACATAGAGACTTGAGCAAGTCTAGCATAAACATGAAGATAATTAACAATAAAAGTCATATAAATCTTTACAATAAATGTGACGATTTTGGATTTCGTATTGTAAATTTCCCTTATATGGATGGTGACATTCCTAGACTTTCATCATATAGTATTTATATATCTCAGTTGGTTGGATTTGCCACAGCCTGCAGTAACTTTTTCAAAGTTTGAATTTTCATACAAAAGAATACAAATAACGTTGAAATTTTGAATTCAAAGTTACAGGTATCTTAAACTTGGAAAAACTTTCGAAAAGTTTTAGGTCCCATTCAGAATTTTCATAAATATTCGGAAATGTAACTTTTCAACAGTATGTATCAAACTGACTTTCCCATTCCAATTTCTACAGTGATCTTGTGTACAAAGTTAGGAGGGTCAAAGGTTCCGGTTCGTGGTGTGACGTTAAACAAAAATCAATCAATCAATCGAGAAACTCCATTCACGAAATTTTAAAGCTACCGGAGTCTCTACGTTTAAAATTCTACCTTTGCATACCTCTTTGTCACATGATTTAATTAAAACGGTGTTGTTTTAACAGAGTATAAGACATACCACTGGACTTCCAATGAAGATGGGTTTTTCAAACAAACCATAGGATTCCTACAAATGAGCAATGACTTATTTAATTCCATCATATTGTGATGTATACTTTATGTGCCATTCAACGGCAAGATTTATCAACAAATCATTGGAATTCCAATAGGCATTAACTGAGCTCCCCTTATAACACCTATTTTTGTTTTGTTATGAGGGAATTTCATGCATCAATTGCGCAAATCTAACGTTTCGACCTTATTGACATGTTGAATGACACAGGTATCCAGATGATTAAGAATTGATAACTATGAGCTTGAAAGATACATCAGTGAACTTCAGACAAAGTCATCTAATAAGACATACAATTTAAAATTATTAATAACAAAACACGTGCTAGGATTTATGATAAACGTGACGACTTCAGATTTCAGAGGGTCAAAGGTTCCAATAATTTTATCTCGCCAGGTTCCAAAATAGTGAAGCCGTTGTGGCATAGTGGATAAGGTGCTCGGCTCGTGATCGAGAGGTCCCGGGTTCGACTCCCGCCCTGGGCGCTCCGGTGTTCTGTCTTTCGGATGAGACAGTAAAAACCGAGGTCCCGTGTCACGGTACGCGTGGCACGTAAAAGATCCCTAAATGCAATGCATCAGGCAGATGCCGTCGCCATATACGTGAAATAATCGTGGAGTGACGTAAAACAAATACTCAATCGATCAATCAGTCCAAAACAATGAAAGACCTTCGTCATCGACAATATAACCCGGAGATCATCAAACAGATAATAAGTCTTGTACTGGGCCATTCTACAGCCTTATAAATATTTTTACTTCAGCGTTGCACGCTGATTAACTGGGCGGTGGGGATTACACGATGAGCCTTGTTAAAACCTTTCTAGAGGAGACACTGTCCTGAACCTTTTCCCCTCTGATTGTTAGTCGGGGCTCATACAGATCAAGGGTCTGAGCTCGCTTCCAGATCGGTAGAGCACAGCTTACTCATGTCAGGAACGTATATAACAAGTATATATACGTCCCTGCTCATGTTAATGTTATTTTACGTATTTTTGATATCTCTGTGTTACTCTGCATCACTTTTCGTGTTTACATTTCTATGACCTCTCAACTTGAGAAACCTGTTGATCCTTGCTCTCTATGTGTAGGATTATTGATAATTTTTTAAATGCGTGTCCTTTGATTATAATGGCTTTGTACTGAGTTGGATGGTGGACCTATAAATCGGTTAAGCACACCAATTAATTGACTACTGTCGTATCAATCGACTGTCAAATGTCACTTTAATTTAACGTTTTTGTGATGTTCTTATGTGCTTTTCCCAATTATTACATTATTAACAGTGCATTTCCATGGTGACTTCTGTCATACCGACCCACACGGCTTTGTTCTTTCCTTAGGCACATCGTTTACAGCTTGCAACTTATTTGCATATTTATCAGTACAAGTACTTTTATAATAACATGCAGTAAATTCTTTGTATAAGAAAACTTTTAAATCCGCAATGTGACAAACAGAGAAGCGGAATAAAGATATGGTTTTAATCAGATTGAATTTTCGTATGTGTGTGTGTGTGTGTGGGGGGGGGGGTTGGAAGTGGGGGGGGGGGGCTGATAGTTTGGGAATCACTAGTAACAGTGACTTTATAATTTCAAAAAGGGAGTAGATCTATACTTTTTGTGAATAACTGATGAGAAACTTTGTTGGACTTCTCCTTCAGAACTAATGGAAAGATCTTTAGAGAAGGAGATGCAACTTTTGCCAAAATAGTAGTTATTGCTTTTATTCAGACCATGTTGAATGTTTTGCCCATTCCTTGGTTTTTTTTATTCAAAATTTTCTGTTTATTGTACCCCAAGACTAGAAAAAAAACTGTTCAGTATCAGGTGATAATGATAGACTTCTGTGCTAGTGGAAACATTTTAATGAAACTTTGACCTTTTTAATATCACTATCCTACCAAAAACATCTGGTACCAGAGACACAGACTACTTTCAAAAGTAGTCTATATCTGCCGGTATCCATGAAAAAAAATCTGGAGAGGTGCACGGTATGCAATTCAGGCCCCCAGCCTAATTCAACAGATTGTGCAAAATTCTGATATTATTCTCTCTCAGATGTATGAAAGACGTCGTGAAAAGTCATAAATTTATTAAAGTGCAGTATAACAACTGTATTATATTTGTGAAAAAAAAATCAATAAACTACGGGGAGTAACTCTGTCATCCTTCGCCGTAAATTATCAGCCAAAAAATGTATACATGTGACTTTTATATTGAAAAAATCGAGTCAACATAAAACTTATCTTCATAATTTACTCTACTTATGTTACACCAAATTACGCTTCATTACCGACGATGCACATGTAAGCTGTAGATAAAGAGGGAATCCCCCCAACGTGCCTCTTTGTAAGAATAACAGAACGTGTGTAAATATAGATTGATGTGACGTCACAGGCACTTGCAAACCATGATGCCTGCAGTGAAAGAGAGTTGTTTGCATTTGGATTAGGATATGTTGTGATTTGGGATGTTCTTTCTGTACGGTGGAATTTTTATAACGTATCTTAAATAGTTTAAATATATGTGTTTGTTTTCATTAAAGGATTTATTTTATGAAGACATAAATATTTACAATGAACAAGAGGTCCTTATCCTCAATAATTGTGATACGCTCCCTCGTTCCTTCATAATTAGGTGAATATAATGTATTTGTTGGATGATCATTAATTTTAGAGTGAGTCTTCTACTTTCATAATTTATCTTGACATTTTAAACGTTTTTGTTTACACCCATCAAGAATGGGACCAAACGTAGCCAACATTTCCTCTGATGTTTTATCTCTGGGGGGGAAAAGACCCATCGTGCATATATTCTCTGTATTTGTACAGTATGTAGTTTAGAAGTGTGATGATTGATTCGACATGGAATTTGTTATGGAGCGCCAAGCTTACTGTTAACATCATCGATGTATTTTCTGTGGATTTTAGTTGTCTCGTTAGTTTTGTTGGAGTCCACAGATGCTTGTCCTCCAGCGTGTACATGTACCACTCGTAAACCACGCGATGGGGGCAGAAAAAAGGACATTCCTAGGGTAGGACAAGGAAGAAAGGTGTCCTGTATGGCAAACCTTTCCCCCATTACAGCAGTATCAAACATCCGTAGCCTGCCCTTGGATACGATAATTCTGTAAGTATCCATTAATATATGATTTAAATTTGTATATCTCTCATGTACTTACATCCACGTGCTACATGTGCATATTTACATGTATATTGGTAACATGGAGCTTTTATCCCATAATGCTTTTAGTTTACTTGTAACTGAAATATTAAATTTAAAGAAGTAAAAGTTTTAAATGTACTGAAAATGATATGAGCTGTTAAATACAGTACATATTTTGAATATTTAGGATTGTAAATTATTTTATACATATATATATTTTTTAGGATGTACATCTATCAACACAATAACTACCTGTATTATTACATGTAGATACGTTATGACACCATACAATATTACATGTACATGTACATGGATCAAGTGATGCACTCTATGGATAAGCCAATGAATAAATTTAATAAATTAAGCCTGTATTAAGTTTGAAATTACCACAGTGCACATGTATAGTGCAATGTATACAGGTTAGAAATACAGTTGCTTTGATTAATAGAAAATAAACAATATTTCACATGTATGAATAATTATCATTAGTATACAAATTTCTTTTGATTTATATGAAGGACATGCTATTCTGACCAAAGATTTTCAAAATGTTTATCGCAATTCTATTTTAGGGACCTCAGCAAAAATGCCATCACTGTTCTGAAGCGTGGAGATTTCAACCGCCTCTCTGAACTTCAGAAATTGTAAGTATATTTACAAAATGATAGAGCACCTGTTTCATCATATTTAGCTGTCAAAATGTAGGATAAGAAAATCAAAGTAGGGGGATAGTGTATCCTTGGAACAGACACGATGTTCAGGTAATGGTAACTTAAAAATGTTATTACTCATTATCAGCTTACTGTAAGATCAAATGAATTTCTGGCTTTAGCAAATAGTAACATGTTCATGTAAAGCAGATCTCTCTCCTGATTTATATGATCTGTTGGTAATGGACAGAAGGGAAATGTTCATTTTTAATTTAATGATTCTTCCTTATGAAGTGGAAGTTTGACTTACATGTACTACATGTACATGTAAGTTACTTAGTCAGAAATTTTGTAATGTACTTACAAAATTAAATGAGATTACCGGTAGGTAAAGCCTGAAGCCATTGTAAACAGTAAAGGTTTTGAAATGACAAGGGTAAACATGACAAACTTAATGCTCTCAGTACAATTCCTACAACTATCTCTTCTTGAGTCTCCTTCATGTACCGTATATTAATTACATATTACATGTAAAGCATAAGCTGTAGGTCTCTCACTTCAGCAATATACCGGGTATGTGTACTCAAAATCTTAGGTTTTAATTTACATGTACATGCAATAAGTAATGTGCAACACGTGCGCATTTTAATAGATAGACTATTACATGTAGATGTACTCTAGTAATAACACATAACCTGTATATGTATGTATACATGTATGTACTACAAAAGCATGTTTTACTTATCCTTTGTACTCAACCTTTTACTTTTTCCTGCCCCATACATGTATGTGTTGTCTAGTATTGTAGTTCTGGACATACATGTAGAAAGACCCAGCATTTATGTACTCTTCATATATTTGTACATGTACAAATGTATGGTCAAGAATTTTACTAAGGTGTGAATTGGTAGGTGTATTGTGTATTTCTATGGACACTGTTCCTACCTAGTATGTTCCTTTATGAGCCTTTGTTGCTTGTCTCCTCCCTATACCTTGTACATTTAAGGAAGACCAACAATAAAGGGTCATATTACTTTTCTCTTTACATAAGGAATATTTCATCACAGAGCTTGAACAAATATTTAAACAAGCTATCTTCTCTTCTAACAAGCTAGATCTGTGTGTATTAAAGAGAACCTTTCTTGATTAAACCCAGTAAATCATTTTAATGATGTGCTATTTGTGGGATTGCATTCTCAAGTACAGGTGATCAAGTTTGAAGTGACATGAACAGCATTTTCACTGTTAGGGCCAAATCCTTGCATGCATTTTAAAAGGCTGTTATGTGCTGTTACTGGTACATATGCCATGTCTTCACTGCTCTCTCCATATTCATGTTTGTAAATGGTGTTATCATGAGACTAAAGGTATAAGCATTATGAAGGTCTTGGGGATATGAAATAAGGTTTAGTCAGAATGGAGGTACACATAGTATAATGCCTCAGTCTTGATATCTATATATATAGATACAGTAAACATTGTTTTACTGTAATAGATTATCTCAGGAGATTACAGTTTGAAAAAAAGTCAGTCAAATTTTGTTTGTGTTTCAAGATTTGAACATTTTAGAATATCTTGGGCATTGCCTAAGAGACTGAGGGAAAAAGTGTTTGTTGTACATGTACATGTATCATGCAGATGTCTGCAAAAAGGCATGTTGTACATTTTCAAATTTGTGAAATGCTAGTCACTATGTTATTAGTGTTCAGACTTTTTACATATTAGTATTATTGCAATGAATCTTGTTCACCCTTAACATCCTTCACATACCAGAAAGATAATGAAATATCGTGGTTTCACATTTTGATAAATTTATTTGGTAGAAAACGGTTGAAAATTGTTGTATATGTCAAATGCCCATTTTTTCATGAATATGAATGTTAAGCAACTCACCGTCCTTTTCCTCTCTCATCCATTCCCTACTGTATATCAGACACATATGAAAGTATATATCATTATACGTCTCTGTCTATATTAATTCCATCTCTCGTCATCATCTCCCTCATTGTAGAATCTTCTCAGTCCCATTGTCTTTTCTCTCTCTCATCCCACCCTACCCTTATTACATACTCTGCCCAATACCTCACCATCCTTCTCCTTTCTCATCCATTTCCCACTCTATATTAATACCACCTCTCATCATCATCTCCCTAATTGTAGAGACAGTCCCATTGTCTTTTCTCTCTCTCATCCCACCCCACCCTCATTACATGCTCTGCCCAATACCTCGCCATCCTTTTCCTCTCTCATCCATTCCCCACTCTATTTTAATTCCACCTCTCATCATCATCTCTCTCATTGTAGAACCTTCTCAGTCCCATTGTCTTTTCTCTCTCTCATCCAACCCCACCCTCATTACAGACTCTGCCCAGTACCCCAACATTCTTTCCTCTATCATCCATCTTCTACCTTCGTAACTCCCTCTCTCTCCCCCTCTCTCTCATCCAAACCCATTTCCCCAGCTCACCACAGACTCTTCCCACATTCCTTATTATTTATTCTCTCACAATTCCAGATTCTCATAGAATCTGTCTGTACTCATTTGCTGGTGTACCTCAGTTGGTAGCACACTTAACTAAGGGTGGAGAGGTCCCATTAGTATCTCATGTTTCGGATGAGACAGTGAAAATTGAGGTCCTATGTCATAGTAGAAGCTGGCACGTAAGAGATCCTTCACTGCTTCATGTGGGTCTGTTGCATAGGTCTAAATTACCTTTGGATCAGAAAGGTGTCATCACCATATATGTGTAAATAAAATAATTGTGGCATGACTTTTATCATTTCCCAAATACCACTCTTCTCTTACCCATTATCATTTTCATAATACATGTAGAATCCATCAACTTCTTTACAGCCTTATCATTTTTTATTTCCCACTCTCATAAAATCCACAATGCCATATGTTTTGCATGTTTATATTAATGTGAATAGGATTTTTCCCAATCCCTACTTTCATGAAACTTGTCTGCGTCTCCAATACATTTCCTTCCCATATCCAGTCCTCAATTCCCATAAAACCCACCAGCACCTGTAATACATTTCCTTCCTACATGTAATCCTCACTTCTAATAATACCCACCAGCAGCTCCAATACCCACCTGCACCTCCAATACATTTCCTTCCCATACCCAATCCTCACTTCTCATAATACCCACCAGTACCATCAATACATTTCCTTCCCTTACCCAATCCTGATTTCTCATAATACCTACCAGTACCTCCAATACATTTCCTTCCCATACTCTATCCTCACTTCTCATAAGACCCATCAGCACCTCCAATACATTTTCTTCTTAAATGCAATCCTCATTTCTCATAATACCCACCAGCACCTCCAATACATTTGCTCCCATACCCAATCCCCACTTCTCATAAAACCCACCACCAGCACCTCTAATACATTTGCTCCCATACCCGATCCCCACTTCTCATAAAACCCACCAGCACCTCCAATCCATTTGCTCCCATACTAAATCCCCACTTCTCATAATACCCACCAGCACCTCCCATCACTCTCTCTCTATACCAGCAATATTTTACGCAGTCGTCCCACACTTTTCTATCCTTTCAGATTTAAAAGTATTCAGTGAATGAAGAAGTGAAAAAAAAATTCAAACCGTGATTTTTATCTAGCCATCGAGATGACAGTTGGGCCACTCTTTAACAATGTCTTATGTTTGCATTTTGATAGGCGTACTTTTTGTATGTTTATAATAATATGAATGGCATATTTAAAGTGCCCCGAATGGTCTCTTACGTGACGTGAAACTAACGACAATCTCCCACCGAGTTCTTGCTAATACTTAATTTGTTTTGGATTTTTTGGGGGTCAAATTAACTATACCTTCAGGGGTTTTTATTGTTAAAATAACTATACTTTTAGGGTTTTTTTAAAAATTCAGATCTTTATATGTGATGGCGGCATACAGTTCATACTGCTACTTCTTGTCATACTATTTAATGAAAAGAAACTAAAGGAATTACTGAAAGCAGCGAGTGATTTACCAGGTAATATCTGTCTTGAATCTTATTGTGTTCACGTCATAACACCAACGTTTCTTTAGAGTCTATGCCAAAGCGAGATATATGATTCGCGATGAATATGAACATGTTTCCTGGGCGTGTTCTGCTTCCCTTTTGTGGCAAGTACAAAAATTACTTTCATGATTGTTTTCTTCTCTGCTAGAGTTGAACAATTCTTTTACACACATGCCTGTATTATAAAAACTATACTCATTGAACACATACCAAGTTAATCTGCTGATATTTCATAGAGATTTAGAGTGTGCAAAGAATGCGAATAAAGGGACAAAATTGGGGTATAAATTTTGAATTTTTACATTATTTCTGGATTAAAACTTATTTATGCTTACATGTATTTAAACTATAAGTTTCGCGTGTTTATTATTCCGTTTTCTATTTGTTTGTACTTCCCATCTGGAGCCCCTTTCCCGTGGAGCATTAATCAACAGCAGACTTTGAGTTTTTATGCTTGCTTTTTGGAATGAAGATGTTTTCAGTAGAGTCTGCTAGTTATCAAATCAAAAGGGCTGGAAGAGCCTTATGGCAGATGTTATGTTCAGATTTCAGGCTTTGATAGTAAAAGATCAAGCGCAAAATAACAAAAAAAAGATCTCCCTGACAAATCATTGCTCAGTCATTAACGGGAAATGTCTTACCAGTTACTCATGGCAAGATTTTGTCCTTCATTTCACATCATGAACATTGCAATAAATGATCTTCATGTCATATTTCGATAAACTATCCGTACATATACGTCAACGTTAAATCGAGACATGTTTGAGATAGTATAGTTGTACTGTGTGGAGAACAATATGGAAAATATGCATTTATTGTTTTATCAAGAATCAGCATTGTTTTGATAGCTATTAGCACAATTTTGGAGTTACGTTTTGTCATGCAATATATCTCCGCCCGAAAATAAATCTATTGAACACTGATAAGTACTTGACTCACATATTATCGATTAGAAATTTGATTAGAACCTAGCATTGATGTGGTTGCCCATAAAATCTGCTTGTCTTAGTTGAGATGCTACATATACATGTACATAAGATGCAAAATGATTGGAGGAACATGCCTATAGATTTTAGTCAGAGAGATGAACATTGTACTCTATTAATAGTCTCCGAAGACGTGATAGCGCTGTAATTTGACATCATATCACTGTCACTGAATGCTAGACATCATATCACCGTCACTGCCTGCTAGATATCATATCACTGTCACTGCATGCTAAACATCGTATCACTGTCATTGCATGTCAGACATCATATCACTGTCACTGCATGCTAGACATCGTATCACTGTCATTGCATGCTAGCCATCATATCACTGTCACTGCATGCTAGCCATCATATCACTGTCACTGCATGCTAGACATCGTATCACTGTCATTGCATGCTAGCCATCATATCACTGTCACTTCATGCTAGACATCATATCACTGTCACTGCCTGCTAGACATCATATCAGTGTCACTGCATGCTAGACATAGTATCACTGTCATTGCATGCTAGCTATCATATCACTGTCATTGCATGCTAGACATCATATCACTGTCACTGCCTGCTAGACATCATATCACTGTCACTGTATGCTAGACATCGTATCACTGTCATTGCATGCTAGCCATCATATCACTGTCACTGCATGCTAGACATCATATTACTGTCACTGCATGCTAGACATCGTATCACTGTCACTGCATGCTAGACATCATATCACTGTCACTGCATGCTAGACATCATATCACTGTCACTGCATGCTAGACATCATATCACTATCATTGCATGCTAGCTATCATATCACAGTCACTGCATGCTAGACATCATATCACAGTCACTGCATGCTAGACATCGTATCACTATCACTGCATGCTAGACACCATATCACTGTCACTGCATGCTAGACATCATATCACAGTCACTGCATGCTAGACATCATATCACTGTCACTGCATGCTAGACATCATATCATTGTCATTGCATGCTAGACATCATATCACTGTCACTGCATGCTAGACATCATATCACAGTCACTGCATGCTAGCCATCATATCACTGTCACTGCATTCTAGACATCATATCACTGTCATTGCATGCTAGACATCATATCACTGTCACTGCATGCTAGACATCGTATCACTGTCATTGCATGCTAGACATCATATCACTGTCATTGCATGCTAGACATCATATCACTGTCACTGCATGCTAGACATCATATCACTGTCATTGCATGCTAGACATCATATCACTGTCACTGCATGCTAGACATCATATCACTGTCATTGCATGCTAGCCATCATATCACTGTCTTTTCATGATATAGCTGGAATTGGACGTCATATCACTGTCACCGGATGCAAGACATCATACCACCGTCACTTCATGGTAGAGCTGGACACAGACATCATACCACTGTCACTGCATCAGTGCATGCTGAGCTTGACATAGATGTCATATGACTGTCACTGGATGCTTGAGTTGAAATTTGACATCATATCAACTTTTTGCGTGCTAGAAATCGTACCACTGTCACTGCATGTTAGACATTGTATTATTGTCATTGCATGCTAGACATCGTTTCGTATCACTGTAAGCTGGCGTGGCCTAGTGGTATCGCGCTGGACTCCTGATCGGGAGGCCGGGGTTCTATTCCCGCTCTGGCCATGCCGGTGTCCTGTCTTTCGGATGAGACAGTAAAAACCGAGGCCCCGTGTCGTGGTATGCATGGCACGTTAAAGATCCCTCACTGCTTTGGGTGGGTCCGTTGCAAAGGTAAAAAATTTGTATGCCCCGCATCAGACAGATGCCGTCACCATATACGTGAAATATTCGTGGTGTGACGTTAAGCAAAAATCAATCAATCAATCGTATCACTGTCATTACGTGCTAGACATCGTATCACTGTCTGTATGCGGTAAAGTCTTTATGTGGTAAACATCGTATCACGGTCACTGCATGCGAGACTTTTTATCACTCACTATACCAGACATCGTACCACTATCACTATATGCTTGACACGGTATCACTGTCTTTATGTGCTAGACACCGTATGTTTCACTGCCCATGTGTCAGACATCGTATCACTGTCACTACAGCTTGGGCATCGTACCACTGTCACTATGCTTGACATCGTATCACTGTTATTGTATGCTAGACCTGTATCATTGTCACTACATCTTAGGCATCATATCATTGTCACAATATGTTAGACATTTTATCACTGTCACTGCACGCTAGACACCGTGTCACTGCATGATTGACATCACACCACTGTTATTATATACTTTACATTGCTGAGTAAAACTTCCAAATTATAAGACTAACTGCGTGCTTGAAATCATGTCACTGTCTTTACGTGGTAGACATTTTATCAATTGTCATTTCATGCTAGACACCGTGTCATGGTTACTGCATGCTTGACATTGAATCACTTCATTGCATGCTATATATCGGTAGAGTTAGATTTAGACACCATATCACTGTCACCACACACCTTATTTTCTGATTGATTGATTATTGTTTTACATGTACGTCACTCCATGGTTATTTCACGTATATGGTGACGACATTTGCCAGATGCATTGCATGGAAATTTCTACCTTTGCAACGGGCCCACCCGAAGCAGTGAAGGATCTTTTACGTGCCACGCCTACCGTGACATGGGACCTCGGTTTTCATTGTCTCATCAGAAAGACAGAACACCGGTGTGCCCAGGGCGGGAATCGAACCCGGGAACTCTAGGGCACGAGCCAAGCACCTCATCCACTAGGCCACACCGACTTCCATATTTTCTGACAATGGCAATGCTTGTTAACCAAGTTCCAGTAATATTACTGTTTTTGTTCTATAAATCGATCGAACGCTTATGGAGTAAGACCTTATTGTTATTCCCAAACCAAATATCTTCATATCGATCTCATTGAAGGACCACCTGCGTATTGCGACTGAAATGTACATGTGTGGCCAATAATAAAAATAATCTAGTAATGTGGTCATCGAGACAGGTGTCAGTGGTCAGTCAGCGAAACATCTATAGGTCGCATCACGTTGTTTCTTAAGTTTCGGCTTTATTGAATCTAAATAATAGAAATGTGTATTATATTTTACATGTAAAAGAAACTCATGGAACTCCGTCTAGTAGATGTAGTGCTTCCTTCTCTTTGAAATTTAGATTACTAAGTACACACCATTATGGGCGTATACTCCATACTGTACCGGTAAACTAATTGCGATTGGACTGACTTGTGCTACTAGCTCTGGAGGATTCCCTATAATTGGACCATATATTTACATGTTTACTTTCCATTAGAATAAGGCAGTGGTTAGATTTCTACTTAAGGATATAGACACTCAGTCTTGAACGATAATCGTCTTGTGGTATCTGCCGCGGAAGAGGCAGGAAGCCATTAAGTGATGTGTGAAACTTAATTGGGTAATGAGCTGTTGAAGGAAGGAACCGTATACAGGGCGACTGACATTCGGCAAATGGTGTGGATGTTGAGGGTGGAAATTTCACACTACTGCTCAGATTGCACGAAGGGGTCAGATTTGGTATCACTTTCATTATATTTTCATATCCAGGTGTCTTTCAGTACGTATTATATCCCATGATGGTTCCTTTTTGAGGCTGGAGATGGAAGATTATTGGGGCACAGACTCGGGTTCACTTTAATTTTGTATTAAAAATTCCACCCATTTGTATTTATTCAATAATGGTTTCGGTAACGTATTTCCTACTTGTGAATGAATGGCAGTATAATTTATTTTAAAAATTAGAAATCCGTACATAAAAAAGGGCTTTTTAAGTTGCAAACAATCAAAGTTGTTAGCAATTACCTCCACCGAGCAATAGAACAACACAATGCGTCCGTTGTAGAACTCCTGACCTCAGATTTCTTATCTGACCTAAAGATTTAAAAGATTAAAGCGCTGATCTACAGACAACATTCCTTTGGTTTGGATTTGGTAAAACCCAATTTGTTTTGGTAGTGTATTAAACTCAAGGCATGTGCATCGTAGGAGGGGTACAATTCTGAGCTATTTTACGTTAGTATATATCTGGGACAGTAAAGAGTAAATATTGTAATTTCACTTCAAAGACTTGATTTCTCTGATGTGCAATGCGACAGGTGTAATAAACATCGACTTTGCAGCTCTAGGGGCCTGTCTAGGGTATTTCTGAATTTATTGTCTTTATCACACATGGCTCCGGTATGTAAACAGAATATATCCGGAGGAGCACGCGTGTATTTGAACGAAAATTGAAATATGGAACATTCATTTAAAGAATCTTTTCCTTTTCAAACTGACATGGAATCCTTAATTTTTAAATTTGAGAAAACGAGTATGTATTGATTGAAATAAGCGATAAATCTTGTGTTTTAAGATAAAAGAGAGATTCAACTTATTTATGTGTTAGAGATGATACGGGATAATTCTTCCCATGTAACGATCATCGGCGGCAGTACATGCTGAGACCGTGAACAAATGCAGTCGATAATCCGCATTCTTCCAGCTTGATGCATTTCCCATCTCCTACTAGCAGTTCACATAGGCTGCCATTTAGTTTTTCGTCTAATACTTTGCCACCTGGACACAATGCCTTCATAATTATTTTCCAAAGTTTTGCTGCCATGGCAACCCTTAGCAGTAACTTTGTAGTGAAAGACAGATAGAATTAATGATTGTGCTTTTTATGTAAATAGGGAAAGGGTTCTTGATGTGTGAATTTCGTCAGCAGGTTACGAGTCTTGGAAGATTGCACCGAGAAAATACGTTTAGTCCTCTTGAAAATGTCAAAAAGAGGCTCTCAATGGGATTTATACTCAAGGAATCCTACGATTAAATCGCCCTGGAGGCGAAAACGTGTCAGACTGAAATAAGTGTACTTTTATCCTTTGACATGTCACAGCAAAATGTTGTAAGGTATATAGTACATGCATTTTAACTTTAATTAGAGTACTTGACCACTTTTATGGAAGTTAAAACCTCTGAAAAGAGTATAAAAACCTTGGTTTTTGAACAGTTTTGATAAGTTGTTCAGATAAATCTCTGCGGTTGAGGCCTTGTCAAATCCTTATAAACAAGTACGAGTTAAAGGTTTAAATTTCTCTTTCACTGTTAGATAATTATCCGAAAGGTAAAGATTTAAGATGTGACGAAGGCCGACTTTTTCTCAAGGCTGACCCAAATGATGATCATCGTCCTTTAAAAGCGTGTGTTATGAACATGTTCGTATGTGCACTTTAAGAGGACAAAATAACTGAACACCACTTAAATAAATTGAATAGGCTCACAGACTGCACGTATACAAAACTGCGTCGAATCCATGCTTTCCTGTGAAGCTGTTCATGCTTCTATATTTTAGTTCTGTACTTAACATAACCTTTTTTTCTTGTAGATGTACACGATGTCCGCATAACGTGAGGTCTTAAATGCGTTATAATACTGGGATGCGTGTGGGCGGCCTTGACTTGTCATTTTATGTATTGCACGCGCGCGGTTGCAGGTGTATCCTCATACGCCACATGGGACAGGATTATCAAACATGTACTCAGAAAACCTTTCTATTGTCAGAGTAAACTTTGTACCCTTTTTATGAATTATCGTGCTGAATTGTATTTAATGCTGATTTTGATCAGTCCGATTATGTCTGTATAGTACATACAATTTGAGCTTGTATATGTTGAAGTGGATCAAGGAATCCACATGAGATAAAAAAAAACAGAGAGAGAGATAGCCCTTTAAACTCTTTACAGATATTTGACGTATAAAGTCGGTAGACGTCCAGTTGAAGACGTCACAAGTCTCTCCAAGGCGAACCATACTGTCTCTCGTATGGTCTCTCCCTAGCTCTCTCCTGGTTTCTAGACTCCGACTCTTGATGTCATTCAAATTCTATCTTGATTGGTACTATTCTATGTGCAGAATACGGATCATTGATACAAGGAGATTGCTGTAAGATATGATGCATGTCGTTGGTGGTGCTTTAAGATTTAACAGATGAATCGTGTCAACGTGTTTACCTCGTTGATCTACAGGCCACCCACCTAATGGTAGTATGAAGATTATGTCGAGTATTTAATATCACAGTTTAGTTCAAAAGGTTTTTCATTATGGTTTACTTCTTTCTTGAAATCAGAATTTGGTAAGGTATATTCAACATAATTAGGACGTCGGTATTCAAGGTGGCCTTAATGAACGCCTGCATATACTGTGCCCTATATTTTCTCCAGACAATTGATGTTTTCTTGGCCTTTTATTGCCTTTAATTGTGTCCCTTGTCGATATATTATGTTTTCCACAGAATTGTCTAAGACCATACCAGTACAACAGTATACCATGTCACGTGTATAGTAACACCCTGACTCCATGTCACGAAATTATTTGCTTAGTAACACCCTGCTTCCAAGACACGATATAAGTTGCCTATTAACGTCCTTTTTCCATATCATGATGTAAGTTGTCTAGTAACGCCTTTTTCCACGTCATGATATAAGCTGCCTAGTAACGCCCTGCTTCCATGTCATAATATAAGTTGCCTAGTAACGCTCTGCTTTCATGTTATGATATAAGCTGCCTAGGAACGCCTTGCTTCCAAGACACGATATAAGTTGCCTAGTAACGCTCTCCTTCTATGTTACGATATAAGTTGCCTAGTAACGCTCTCCTTCCATGTCACGATATAAGCTGCCTAGTAACGCTCTGCTTCCATATCACGATATAACAGAATACGATGTAAACCCACAACAAACCAACTGTGTGAATAGAGGTGAAGTTGAACAGAAATGTTTCGTTGGATGATTTACTACATACCTTAATACGTACAAAATGTAAATATTTCAAGTTGATAGTGCAAACAGTTGGTGCGGGAATATATGATTTATTCCTGTGTGAGGTCAAAAGAGTACTAAGTAACATACACGTTTCTAATATTGAAACGAACTGTGTAGCGCCTGTTACAGTCTGTTCGGTTATGATGATAACCAGTCGAGTCTTCCGTCTCCCGAGCTTTATCTCCAACATCGTCTTTGTTTTGATTGAATTTGGTTTAAATTTTATTGGTTTATGGAGATGAATTTAGACATCCATATCATTTGGTTCCAATCCGTGTATTCTTTCCTTGTGGATGAGAACCACAACCAAGGCCCTATTTCAGTATCAGACTCACTCCTTGTTTTTCTTCTATAGACTGGCATTTGTATACATGTAGCACAGTCTAGGAATGGACCATTGCAAAGGTATCGAAGCTTCAACAGTTTTTGACCGGATTGCAAAGCGAGTCCGGTCTTTGAATAGGTGAAGTCCGTCTGTCCGTCCGTTCGTCCGGCGTCAACAATTTGCGTTAAGCTTGATTTCTTTTACGCTTCAGTGAACACAGTCTGATCTTGCATTTAGCTTTATCTCTTGTATACCGTTAACGATGATAACTTCAAACTTGGTCATTTTGTAGACATTGATAAATTCTTTCCGACCGACACAAAATTTGGTGACCTTGACCTTGATTTTACGCTTCAGTGAACACAGTCTGATTTTGCATTGAGCTTGATTTCTTGCATACCATTAACGATACCAACTTCAAACTTCTGGAAACATCTTCAAACTTAAAAAAGCGTGTTTCTGGATAAGATTATGCATGTAGGCTATAATGTTACGCTTTGCAATCCGGTCATACCGTCTTTAACGGTTTCTTGTTATTGTAAAATGCATTATATTTGAAAGAAATACAGTTTTACAATTTCTCAATGATGTCGTTTTTCAAATTTTTGTTATGAGGAATGAACTCAAGACATGTTCTCACTTTTAATTATTTATAATTAAAAGTTAGAAAAATGACTTTTTCAGTAGAAAAGCACAATCGTGACATTCGATCCAGTGACAGTGGTGACATTCGATCCTGTATCCGTATTATTACAAATTCATATAAAAACGTTTTTCTCTTCCATTTCCATATTTGATATCTTGGTTAAAGAGGAAATCTCCATGAAAATCAATTTACTCCTTTCAACCAAAAAAGTGGTTCAGTTTTCTGAATCTGTTAGTCTTGTTTTTTGACCGAATTGAGATGAGAAAGACAATAATGAATAGTATGATGAATGGAAATATGATTAGAATTGCCATGGTTTATGTGATTTGTTATCAATTTCTCTCCAGTGGCCGCACTCCCTGATCGATTAGCTCTACAAGGAACAGGAAAGAAATGAAATAGAATGGTTAATTTAGGCTTGTAGTATTCTGAACTGTTTTACAGCTCTCTCTTTCTCTCTCTGATTGAGATCCTCAAACACAAATACTACTCACCTAGCCACTTCACTAGAATATAAACATTTTACTGTACTAGTAATATAACATGACTGCTGTGTAGACCAAATCAATGGAAATATGAAAGGATATGTAAATACAGTAGAGATTGATAAACCCTTTTTATGGGAAAATTATTTATCTTGATTTAGAAATGAATGTAGACTGAGATATAGAAAAGGTATAAACAAATTTTTGTTTATATTGAACTTTGTTGTTAGAATTGTAAGCAAATTAGATACATCAATAAATCAAAATATATGCGTCTTCTAGCCGAAGTAAAAAGGGCCAGGCACTACGCAGAATTACAAGTATACAACTGAGGACTACACTGTACATGCCCAGAATATGTACAATAAGAAAAGAGAGAGAACACTATACATGCCTAGAGTATATACACTCTAATACACTCTAAATAAATTAGTACACTGTACATGCCCAGGGTATATACAATCAGAATTGTGGAGTACACTGCCAAAGTACCAGTAATAGCAAGCAAGAGAATTATCAAAACGAACATAAATTAATGGGATCATTGAGGTTTATAGGAACAGTTTATAATGATTTACGAGTTAGTGGGGATGAAAAACCCTTACAGCTTAGATATTTTCAAATTGTTCAATAAAAATTATGATTCTTTCATAGTAAATATAAATTACCATGATACAAAATTATGATACATTACGAGAATTTTAAAACATTGCGACATAACAATAGTATGCCATAAACCATTTCAACCCTGTCAGCCGTATTAATTGTGATTTAGAAAGAAATATGTTAGGAAGTAAGGGGTAGTAATTTGTATATTATGTTATAGATAATTCACTCTAAATGATTTTGTCACACTCAAATATAAATGAGAAATTTCCCATAACAACGTTTGGGAACATTATTTTCAACCTTCCAGCGTTGATGGGAAAATATCCTTCAGTTTCATATATTTGCCTGAAATTAAAAATTATTTATTTAAAAATGTTTAGTTCATAATATTTTTTAACCAAAATGATAGTTATAATAAAATTACATTTTAATAATAAAGGGAAGGAGACGGATTATTGTGGAGATGGATATGCGAGGCGATGGGTATGTAAGGAGATGAATATGTGAGATTGATATGTGTAGGGATGTATATGTGAAGGGATGGATATATGAGTTTGATATGTGAGGGCATGGATATGTGTGGGGATGTATATGTGAAGGGATGGATATATGAGTTTGATATGTGAGGGCATGGATATGTGTGGGGATGTATATGTGAAGGGATGGATATATGAGTTTGATATGTGAGGGCATGGATATGTGTGGGGATGTATATGTGAAGGGATGGATATATGAGTTTGATATGTGAGGGCATGGATATGTGTGGGGATGGATATGGGTAAGGATGGATATGTTAGCGGTTGGATATGGAAAGGGATGAATATATGTGGGGATGGACACGTGCGGGGATGGATGTGTGAGGGGATGGGTATGGAAAGGGATGGATGTATGTGGGGATGGATATGTGTTGGGATGGATATGTGTGGGGATGGATAAGAGATGTATATGGTTGAGGATGGATATGTGAGGGGATGGGTATGGAAAGGGATGGATATGTATGGGGATAGATATGTGTGGGGATGGATATGTGAAGGGATGGATATGTGTAAGGAAAGATATGAATTGGGTATGTGTGGAGATGGTAAATCTTAGTCATAATACTCCACAATTTTCTTGCATTTCCGTGCACTACATAGGCATTTGATATTCTTGTCATTAAGCATGTTTTCTTCTTTTCAGGGACTTGAGCTTCAACCGGATAGTTCAGATTGAGGAGGGGGCATTTGAGGGATTGACAAACCTCATTAAGCTGTAAGTAAATCAAAAGTAGTACGTGCTTTATAAATTAGACACTTTACTCTTATAGTTTTATTTTTCTTCCTTGCCACTATGTTTTTCCTGCGTGAGTGCTGCATGCTGCGGCCGTATCACCGTACAGACGTCCTTGAAATAATTTTGTACACGCAACGCCACATTCTCGCTAGCTTTTGATAAGGTGATACCTTATGTGTATATAGTAAAATCAGTTTATCACACACTATATGTGCAGTTACATTTTTATCGTTATTATTTTATTTTTATTTTACTTTATTCTGTTCGTCGGAGCGGGGTTGTTGGTAGATTTTATTCTTTTACAAGAGCGCATAAGGATATATATATATTTTTTATGTTAAGGTGTAATTCTCTGTATATCTTCTTTTTTCATTGTTGGGGTTTATTGAAATTAAATTGGAAATGTTTCGTATTAACTTAAAGATTAGTAAATTCAGTACAATAATACACGTATACTGTATGTATTATTAAATGTATTACAAATAAAAAACTGTATACAACAAATATGTATGCCGATATATTCTATTTGTATGTATATGTGTGTGTTGCATTACACAGCATAGTAACATCAGATAATATACATACACGCCATTTAAGTATCCATGTTTTACAGTATCTGTTTCTTCGTTCTTAGTCGTACGTATCACAAAAAGCACATGCTTAATGAAAATAATGAAAAGAATGTTAAGGTATTTGGTCTTGAAATATTTACAGTACATTATGATGTTCATCTGTAATGTCATCTTGGCATATAGTACAGTTTCTAAGATATTGCAGATTGGAAGGATCAAATGTTAGTCAGTGTAACATAATGCAAGCGTAGCCTTAATTACTTGTGATATCTTTTCATATTAGCTCTACTGAGTGAATAGTATCATGTATAAAGACACTATCATAGCATGATACTTCAATTTTCGTCTTTGTCTTGATTAAACTATGAAGTATTATGTACTTAACATGAAAGTTTAAGAGGAAATTTTCGCAAAATAATGTTTTGCTCGAATTGTCATATCCCCGGTGTAAACATGAACATAGATGATATGTGAACGAAACTGCTTTTAAAAATATGTTAATGCGTGGATGAGGGGTTGCATCAGGAGCACAATTTGAAAATTAGTATTTTATATCAGAAGCATGTGTTGATGAGTGAATAGTTAGAAATGTGTTGTATACCGCATTAATGGATCATCTCCTCTGATATGAACTGGCGCATGCTTCACTACTTCAGCGGATAATGGAACCTGATAATGTATCATGCACATGCATGTAGACAGCGTATACCTGATTACATTGGCTACCATTGACTTTAATTACCAGCAGGTACTCGATAAATGACTTCCAGACTATATATCTTTTGATAGGACACCATGACCGTTAACCATTAACGATTAAGTCGGAAGTTATTATTATTCTGAATGTAACAGATTTGGTCTTTTCATGATAAGCCTACTATGACAGGCCTATATCTATAGCTTGTATGAAGCCGATGTGGCCTAGTGGATGAGGTGCTCGGTTCGTGATCTAAAGGTCCCGGGTTGGATTCCCGCCCTGGGCACACCGGCGTTCTGTCTTCCGGATGAGACAGTAAAAAACGGAGGTCCCGTGTCACGGTAGGCGTGGCACGTAAATGATCTCTCACTGCTTCGGGTGGGTCTGTAGCAAAGGCAGAGATTTCTTTGCAGTGCATCAGGCAGATGCCGTCACCATATATGTGAAATAACCTTGGAGTGACGTAAAACAATCAACCAATTTAACTTGTATGTCTTGTCTCTATGAACGTTTGTCTCACTTTCACTT
The DNA here is from genome assembly GCA_035048485.1 of Pteria penguin. Classification (NCBI taxonomy): domain Eukaryota; kingdom Metazoa; phylum Mollusca; class Bivalvia; order Pterioida; family Pteriidae; genus Pteria; species Pteria penguin. The sequence goes on from CM068583.1 coordinate 41,141,568, forward strand.
AAGTGCAAAATGCTTATCTGATACGAGCCCCGACAAGAATTCTACGATCACTCTGTAGAAAACAAAGAACATAAATGTGACGTATTTTCGTTCGTTTCACGTTATACTCGGGCTGTTTATTTTGTATGGTAGCGACAACTGTGTAGTGACGGAGGAAACATCGATGAGAGTTCGAATCTCAACAATTCTATATTCTTTTTAAGGACCCGCAGTAAATGACTGCTTGTACTGGGTAGTTTGTTTACCAGATTTATTTTCCTGCATTAACAAATCTTATCATGCTTTAAAAATATTCCCCACAATCCAGAGTGTTTCGCAAAGTCATGTGTCCTACCACAATCACCATCTTATCACATTGCCTATGCAGTGATTCCCGTCTATTGTGTCTCTGTCCCACAACGAATGTCAACCTGATGGTATCTATCTTCAGATCTACATAGAGATGGTTTGCTTCAAAAATTGTTTTAAAAAGCTGTGTGATTACGGAAATTGGAAATCATAAATATTCATATACGACTTATATTTTTTATACGCCCGCATACAAATATACGCGTATTATGCTATGCCGTGTGTCCCACCTATCATGTATTTTGCAATTTCTTCTAAACCCTTGGGGATTTTGATGAGACTTGGTGCAATGAAAGAACACCATATGAATATGTGCATATTGGAATGGTAATGCTGTCAAAAATAATACAGGAGTTATGACCCTTGAACTTAGATTTTCTTAAAATACCTTGTGTTTACAACTCCCCCCAAACCCTTTGGAGATTTTGATGAAATTTGGTACAAAGAAAGAACACCATATAAAAATGTGCATATTGGAAGGGGAATGCTGTCCATAAAATTACAAGAATTGTGGCCCTGGACAGACTTTCTTAGATTTTTCTATGCAAAGTACCTTGTCTTCGCAACTCCTCCTAAGCACCTAAGCACTTCGGGGGATATTGATGAAACGTGATACAAAGAAAGAACACTATATGAAGATGTACGTATTGGAAGGAAAGTGCTGTTGTTGGCCGTTGGACTTAGATATTTCTATGCTAAATACCTTGTCTTTGCAACTCGGATACTCCTCCTAATTCATTTGTTGGATTTTGATGAAACTGGGAACAAAGAAAGATCACATTATGAAGATGTGCACATTGAACAGGAATTTTCACATCTCCTCAAAATTGAATACAATTGTATTTGGTGTGTTCATGAAAGGAGGGGGTTGTCAGCATGGGGACTCCTTCGATATCGGTTCGAAGATCAGCCAACCTACAAACTGACAATTGAAGAAGAAAACTGAACTATTTTATCAGTATCAAAGGTAATCAAAATTTACCAAAATTAGATTAGATATTTAGTTTTAGTTTGTATAGCACCTAGGATAATAACGTCCAGTCAGAGAATACAATGACTGATTTTAGGTCTTCGCTTCGATTGAATTTTGTCATATGAAAACGCCATTTTAATTAAAAAGGTTTTCAGGAATACGTACATTATAGTTGTTTCTTTCTTCCTGTTTTGTGTTATTTGGTTTTTATTGTCAAAATGTCATTGTGAACGCAAAGTGCGACAGCATGTGATACTTATGGTAGCTGTGTTTAGATTGCATCAGCTCTGAATAACCGTATTCTGCTTGGTGGCGTGTAACTTAAGGGTATGATTTAGTCTATCAATCTAGTATTTTTAAAATTGCATAATAATGTTTTGTTTGCAGATTGATGTGGTCTGAAGTACATATTTGACTGACAGCGTGTTCAATAAATTACCTAGGAAGTCTGATATTCTATATGATGATGTGTACAATGAAATTCAGTTGCAATATTACACCTTAATTCTCTCCCAAAATAAGCAAACAACCGATATTGGTGAAATGGTCTGGTCTATATTTACCCTCATGCTCAGTACTTTGATGAATTTCATGTCCGGACTGTATTTCCTGCATGCTAATTAAACTTCACACAATTTCTCCTTATATCGCAAACATGTATATTTGATTGACTTGAAGTCATTTTTCATATGGTCTGTATTGAAATTGTGTTGAAGCTGTATTTCTTATCGTTATGGAGTTTCACGAAAATGTTCCCCATAACGCAAACGTGTTATGACCTTGACCCAGATATCTTTTTTTGTATTTCAAAATCATACTATTGTAACATTATTAAATTCGTGTCCTTACTGTATTTTTCCTTCCATGAAGTCTTGACCTGGCTTTACGTAAAAGTACCGCATAACCGTCATGACATTGACCAAAAGTCGTGTATTTTAAGGTTATAAATAATAGCGTCATGTCTCAAATACACATGAAAAACATTAAACTTAGTATCCGGAAGATTGCCGTTGGTTTATTCCTTGTATAGTTATAAATCATATTGATTGAGAGATTGCATAGTATAGGCTTCAAAGCCTGAAATGGCCGAACGCTTAATAAGTCTTAATAGGATGGTATGAACCTTCTTGGACGTATAGTTATCTCAGATTTACGTATGTAAGCCCATGCGCATTAATACCGTAATTAAATAAAATTTATAATAATAATAATAACAGTATTATAATAGTAGTAATTAATAATAATTGAGCTGCTCGTATCGCATAACTAAGAATGATTTTCAGAGGTAATGTTTTGTCTAATCTTTATTCATTTATCTCATGAAGAGAGAATACAAAGCTAGTGATGTCAGTCATGTCCCCATCTTCCTACAGGTTCATGGATGAAGGTCTTATGTTTTCGTCAATCATTATAACAGTTCATCGTTAGTCAGGTGTTTTATGATGCGTTGGTCGTCATTTTTCAATTTACAGCTCTCTTTTCATGCTGTTCTCTCCATCTCTGTGTTAATTACGCTTTGATCTGCAGTAAATTAAAGATGGATGATCAAATCACCATCATCTTTTGTATACTTGCTTTCCAGTATACTTCATTATTCCTCTGCGTTTCTCATTACACGCTGTCTTCTCTTTCAGCACAATTATTGCCATATTGTAAAGAAGAGTGACGATAAGATAGAATGATTTGAAAAAGTATCCTAATAATCAGTTTGAATAATGCTAATTTTCTTCGTGATTCTAACATGAACTTTCATTTGATACAGTCGTGTTCTTTGAATTTAGATCGACACCATTGATAGAACCTTTTCAAACGATTTCGGTTTTAGAGTACACAGGAATTAGTTTCCCATGCTTGTTTAATATTTCATTGATCTTTCTGTCGTATGTGATATGCTTTTCACTTAACGCAACAGTATGCAATCTCTATGCCTCGTATCGGTGCATTAATCAGCGATGAAGCTCTGTTTCTCCAACATCAATATAGCTTGTTTATTGCAAACAAACCATAATGCACATCCATTGTTCGCTTTTACGGAACCGTAGACATGTTGTTATTTCTTTTTATAAACGCCGATTAACTTGCATTAAGTCACTGATATGGCGTATAGATTTTCTTCATAGATTCTTTGTTCCAAGATGTTCAGAATTCGAAATTTCAAACTTCATTAACACTATCAAACCATCACGCTGATGTCAGATAGTTATTACAGACATACGTAGAATTTTCTTACATGGACGAACAGGGTTCATTGATTTACTCCTTCGATATCGGTTCTAAATGTAAATTCCAGCAAATTAAAAATTAAAAACAGGCCAAGAGTACAAGCATATGTCAGTGTCCCGACAGAGAAATTAAAATATGATTGAATCACGATGGTTATTTGAATGAACCATGATATTGTACTTGACTAAAACATAAACTGTAGTTGAATTTCCCAAGCGAACACTTTAATTTGGAGTTTTTTCGTACTCTCTCTTGATTATTGATTGATTTTTGTTTTACGCCACTTACGTGGTCATGGCATATGCCTGATGCAATGCCATGCAACGGATCTACCCGTAGCAATGAGAAATCTTTTAAGTTCCACGTCTACAGTGACGCAGTACCTCGCTTTTGGTGTCTTGTCCGAAATACAGGACACAGACCAGCCAGCGGCGGAACTCGAACCGGTAACTTCTCGATCACGAGCCAAGCAACTGACCAGTTGAGTTACGCTGCATCTCTCTCTCTCTTTTATGAAAAATGAAATGGTCAGTATCAGACAAGGTATCTAGATGGTTGTTGAATTTTATTGTAGATCATTTAGTCCACTCTGTGTTATATGATATACGATACATAGGACTATTCGTAAGCCGAACTTTGGCCACCGACGGTAAAGACATTCAGGTAATAGGTAGAACACGTGTTTTTTGCATGTAAATCATCGCAAGATAAATCGAGTTGCGATATATAACATCCATCATAGTATAACATACGTCGTGATGATATTGCATGCTGGTTATCTGACCATATCGAGAACTGTAGACTTCTGACATTTCAAATATTATATCAAGGCATATAAAGAATTTTTAAACATTCCGCATTTCGATATTATATAGAGTATTGCACTGAAATGTTCTTTCTGATTTGAAAGATCACTGGTACTGTAACAACAGCATCTAAATGCAAATATACTGACTGTGACATGTATTAAATGTATATATCATTATCATCAACGAAATAGGGGGTTCGGCTTTGGAGATAAAGGTCAAGTTTCTTATATAAATGTCTTCAGCTACTCATATAAATATTCGATCAGAAATCCATTCAGAGCCCCTTTTGGACACTTACTCATGTCATAGGGTACAGTATGAAGTGTCGCATACACAACGTTTACTGAGGGTTGAGAACACGTCAGATATTTGAATTTAAGTACTTTTTGATTGCCATCAGATAGGCCCTCGTCATCTGTAAGAATTCACCTTATTTAATGTTGCAATATAAGCTTGGATGAATTTCAGACACGTTTTATTATACATCACCGAAAATGAAAAAAATCTCCGTGACATTTATAGGAATATGTTTCCTTCATACACTAATTGTGAATCCATTTCACAAAGAGACTAATGGGAGAGAATTGCCTGCTTTGATTAAGATTTTCTTCAAATTTTATCAGGAATCTCTTGACTTTATTTGACTGACTTGCATCTACGTTATTCCTTTCTGGTCAATCTTAAAAGTCCGTCTCCTAAAAAATGTAAAGCTGAGTGGACTGACGTTAATTCAGCATTAGTTCTGTAATGGTGTAGTTGTTGTTTTGTCAATGTTAATCTGTGTTTTCGAGTTTGTTCTCCGTAATTTTTAATTTCTTATAGAAAATATGTTTGTAATAGCTTCTCATCAGAGAGTACTCATAACTCAAAGTTCGCTAGATTTTGAAATGAATCTGCTAATCATGATACACGATGAACAAGTAAAACTTGTATCAAGATCACCAATCTGATCACCATGGCAGCCATTCTGGAAACCTTTATTTTTTTCTTCCTAAATTATGTAATATTTGTTGTAAACTTTCTGGGAATATTCTATTTGAATACCAAAATCACAAAGGAAAGTGATTCCAGTGGAAATGACTTTTGCCGACGAAGTGACGGTTGAGGAGATTATTTTAATTGTTTTATCCCTCTTTTGTGAGCATTTCCGATTAACGTTTACGGGAATGACCTACTGATGTTAACTTGCAAGGTAGAAAATTGAGAATCGTAACGATTATGGTTTCAGTGGTAGCATCTTGAAAATATTAAAATTGTAAATTCTACATCTTGCCCATAAGATCGGGGATTCAGAAGCTTAGAGATTTGGTTCTGTTTGTCTGTCAGTTCGTCTGTCTACAAAACTTTATCATTGGCCACTAGATTTGCAGGGAGATATATAGCTTTGATATTTTACTTGTTCATACCTTATGATAAGACATTTTTATTGGCACCAGTCTTTTTCAAAACATGTCAGGGACATCAGTGTTTCACGAGCATATCTTTTTGTAATCGTTACGGTGAAAGTTGACAGGAAGCATCTCCTCTTAGTACTCGACATAATTTAGGTAGAAAACCGCATCGCTTAATGAACTATGGCCTCCATGACATCGTGTTATCAATAGATAGTGTCTTTATATGTATTTACTCTCTTACGTTCGTTATAATTCTGTTAATAATGCATCATTTTCCATCACAATTTTTTCAGATGTGTAAACTGATTTGAACACTATCATGTATACAAACGACAACATAAAGTTTAAGGAATTAGATATTGTAAGGAATATGACCTATGCAGTCTCAAGCTTGTCGGAGTCTCATGTTCTTCAGTTTGTAGTATGGCCTTCCGTTCATTCCAGTGTTTCTTTATAGCTGCTGCCACTCCGAAGGATGTACAGAAAAAAAAACGAACAAACATAAACAACATAAAATTATGGTACCCTCTTGAAATGTTGTCTAGGGTGACCGTTGCTAGTTATGCTTACACTTAACACCTTGTTATGCATCGTTATAATATAAATGTGAAATTTTCATGATTTTATTATGTTGTATTGAATTCTTTTAAATGTAATCCAATAGAGTTACAGATTTCACTGGTAATTTATTTAAGTGAATCTGAAATTAGAATACCACAAAGAAGAAACGCTATCGAAATTGTAAACGATGATACTGTATGTAATGACGCTGAAAAGTCTTCTCTTGTATTACCATTTACACACCTTGATTACAGTATCATATTCTCTAAGGTGACGCGTGGGGAAAATTATGCAAGGAGTCGGCAAAATTAAAAAATCAACAAAGATGTATACACTACCAAGTTATTTGAGAGAACATAAAGCATGTAGAAGAAACTTTGTACGGTGTCCATTAAGGCAGTTGGGTCAAGAGTTACATACAGGCGAAGATTTATGCACGACAGAAGTATTCTAACTGGCTATGTCTTACTGTCAGAGGGATAGAGCTGGCTATGATCTATTCAGCACACCTGGTAATCCTACCTATCTTGTGGGTTATTTGATAATTAGAAGGGCTTACCTGGAGAGACGCGAAGTGTTGAGTGGCTTGCTGTTAAGATTTCAGTCCTTGCTACTGTATCAATGTAGCCAGAAAATGTGCTTTATCACTGGTTCAATTCGAAACCAAAAGTTACCAAAAGGAAGGAATTTTTGCTTAATAAAAAGCTACCTTGTTTACGTAATATGCAAAATGTATACAGATATTAAATTTTAACGATGAGGTCACCAAATGACGGAGATTGGTAAGCGTATTCTATTGTCCATCAATGTTTTCTTATCCGGATAATAATGATAAATGGGACTGTCCCATCCTTCTCTGCGACTGAAACTCCGTGCTTCGTAATATCGTTAGTGCATCCATCTATCTAAGCATCGAAGGAAATAGTTTGCATGCTATTAGCCCCTCCTTTGTGAATACGCTTTATTTTAATCACCCATTCTTCTTATTCATGGGCTTTATATTGAAGAGGTATTCTATGAGGACATTTCTAGTTATTGCCTTACTTAAAACGTAATAACGTCCTATGTGTTTATCATAAATAATGCATTGGAATTTCCTTTTAGCTCTTCAGACTTCTGGGTGTGAAGAGTTCATGAAGACATGACAAGATTCGTTCATATATAACATTTTCTTATGAAGAAAATAGATTACACGGAGTAATTCTCCTGCATGATATAGCAGATGTTTACGTAATATTTTTCATTCAAATACCGTTTCAATGAAATGGAACGCCTTAATCTGGTTCTCTGTCCGCCCATCTGCGTTTCTTGGGAATGTTTCCTTGTAATTTAGATCCAAGGAGAAGAGCATTTCACCAAAATAACTTAGAAAATACTCAAAATTTTATCTAGTGAGTTCTGTTCTAAGTATTGTAGTCTGCCGCTACCTGATTGAATAAAATGCTTTCTTACTTCGATAGAATCCAGTACTGCATGAGCAAAAAAGATTTTATTTCACAGTGCACTGATACATTTCATATGACATTATGCCTTGATTTTCTCGCTCTGCCACAAATTTGGAATTGAATTACTTGTATTTGAACCTATTTACGATGCTTCTGATGCAGGATATCATACTGGCTTCTATTGAATATTATACCTATGTTTTTGGTGATATTCTGGGCATTCTCCCTTTCCGTCCTCTGTTAAATGAATTTATTGTAGAAACAGACAGTGCTCGTGTTAGAAACACGATGATGGATGTTTTAGTTTATGGTAACCGACAAAGATTTCACTTGTCGTCTGCATGAAGGGCCTGCTAACTGACGCACATTCTGTGTTACTATTTTATCTTCAAGTCTCAGATGGATTTTAACATCCCCCTGGCAGAACCGTTATTACACCATCTATAGAAGCTAATGAAGTAATATTCCACAAGGGATTAATGGAATGCTCGTTGGAAATTTTTTAGTGTCTCTTCTGTCGAAATCTAGTGTCTCTAATACTTCAGGCTGTTACAAGCTAAAATGTTCAAGAGTATACCTGCCGTAATTGTCATCCCCTAGGTGCTTGATTTCCTTCATCTATACACCCTGACTGTCGCCAGACAGTTTAAAATTGACTACTTATTTTTAAATAGATACGACAATTGATAAAGAAAATGCTTGTTGAATGTAGATTTATATTTCTATTAGATAATAATAAAATAACAAAATTCAGTACCGTTTCTTGATTAAAACAAAGCCCTCAGAACACCAGTGTGCGGTGTGTACTGTTAGTGTATATCATCTGCATCAGTAATTATATAATAGATTCGGCCGTACACTATTATATATAATTACTGTAAAACACAACACTTACTGCTACTACCAAGGTGTTGAAAATCTTCCCAAATGCCATACATATTACGCTCAACTTTGATTCTTGTTACGAAACACAAGAGGATATACTTGACATTGCTCAAATATATATTCAATTTTGGCATAAAACATTTCCTCCTCTAAAAATCTATCAAGTTTCTCCATTATTCAGAATCGCTGAACGGATTTTGGTGAAACTTACAAGTTCTCGTGGTGTTGTTTTTCAGCAAGATCGATCAGGAATGGATCTAGACAAAAAGGGGTGCACAATATATGTTATACTAAGCTGTAATTCACTTCTGTAGAACTGAGAGAATGATTTTTACGAAGCTCTACATGAATAAAGTACTCATTGCCCCTACTGTAGAACTGAGTGAATGATTTTGACGAGGCTTTACATGAATAAAGTACTCATTGCCCCTACTGTAGCGATTATTTTTCAGCCAGATCTGTCAATGGACAAGGCTACGATCCTTGCGGGACATCATAGACCCCAAAGGGTATCTTCCTTTGAAAACCACCTTCCTCAGAGCTGCGGCATAGGTTTAACAGATCCAATGCATCAGTGTTGTTGTTTTCGGATTCGATCTGAACTAATTTTAAAGCTTTAGGAGGGGGTCTTTTCACTTTCCAGCAGGCTTTCTCATTTTTGCTTTTTTCCAGATGAGTTCTTTTTGATTATCTCATGCATAGTTTGACCTGCATATCTCTTAGTCTGTTTGTGTCAAAAATAGAAAATAATTACAAAATGAAATAAACTTCAACACTGGTCATAACCTGTAAAACGTTAAAGATAGGAGATTGATATTTAACATGTGTATTCCTTATGGCATTACCATTTTGTTGAAACCATACATTTTGACATTGTGATTTTGACTATTGGTATTTCCATACTTTTCAAAAATTTTAACTAATTGCTGTCCTTTGGTATTGGTGTTTTTCATATTTTTAGTATTACAAGCAGAATTTTGTTATGCTCAATGTTTTCAGATGAGCGATAAATGCCTATTTTGGTCTTTGTTTAATTTACTTTCCACTTTATTTTGTGTGAAATAGCTCATTCACAGTAACTTTAATTTATCATTTCAGAGACCTCTCCAACAATAAGATCGGTACTCTGAACAGTGGCATGTTCCAAGGATTGGCCAAACTGGAAAAGCTGTAAGTATCAAATGATCTTCTATAGTAAACAAATGTACATATTCGCCGATTTAGATAAGTATTCTGATCAGTGGACAATATCTGGATATACCGTATCTGCTGATATTACTTGATGATTGATGGACAATATCAGGAGATATCCACTGGCATTGCATGATGTTTGGTGGACAATATCAGGAGATATCCACTGGCATTGTTTGATGATTGATGGACAATATCTGGAGATATCCACTGGTATTGTTTGATGATTGGTGGTCAATATTAGGAGATATTCACTGGCATTGCTTGATGATTGATGGACAATATCAGGAGATACCCACTGGTATTGCTTGATGATTGATGGACAATATCTGGAGATATCCACTGGTATTGTTTGATGATTGGTGGACAATATCAGGAGATACCCACTGGTATTACTTGATGATTGGTGGACAATATCTGGAGATATCCACTGGCATTATTTGATGATTGATTGACAATATCAAGATATATTCACTGGCATTGCTTGATGATTGGTGGACAATATCAGGAGAAATCCACTGGCATTGCTTGATGATTGGTAGTATCAGGTGATATCCACTGGCATTGCATGATGATTGATGGACAATATCTGGAGATATCCACTGGCATTGCATGATGATTGGTGGACAATATCAGGAGATATTCACTGGCATTGCATGATGATTGATTGACAATATCAAGATGTATTCACTGGCATTGCTTGATGATTGGTGGACAATATCAGGAGAAATCCACTGGCATTGCTTGATGATTGGTGGACAATATTAACATATACTCACTGGCATTGCTTGATGATTGATAGACAGTATCAGGTGATATCCACTGGCATTGCATGATGATTGATGGACAATATCTGGAGATATCCACTGGCATTGCATGATGATTGGTGGACAATATCAGGAGATATTCACTGGCATTGCATGATGATTGATGGACAATATCAAGATATATTCACTGGCATTGCTTGATGATTGGTGGACAATATCAGGAGAAATCCACTGGCATTGCTTGATGATTGGTGGACAATATTAACATATACTCACTGGCATTGCTTGATGATTGATAGACAGTATCAGGTGATATCCACTGGCATTGCATGATGATTGATGGACAATATCTGGAGATATCCACTGGTATTGTTTGATGATTGGTGGTCAATATTAGGAGATATTCACTGGCATTGCATGATGATTGATGGACAATATCTGGAGATATCCACTGGCATTGCATGATGATTGGTGGACAATATCAGGAGATATTCACTGGCATTGCATGATGATTGATGGACAATATCTGGAGATATTCACTGGCAATGTTTGATGATTGGTGGACAATATCTGGAGATATTCACTGGCATTGTTTGATGATTGGTGGACAATATCAGGAGATATTCACTGGCATTGCATGATGATTGGTGGACAGTATCAGGATATATTCACTGGCGTTGCATGAAGATTAACGGAAAACAGGGTCTTCAATAATTTCTGCATATCGATTGGCCAACAATTGACAACTAACATATGATACTGTTAACTAAATGACTAACAACAATTTGTAAATTATATGACAATGTTTTATAATAGACTTGCAACATATGACCGATTTTATTTACATAAATGAGTTAAATTAGCACAGGTTAATTTTGTATACGATTGACTGGAAAGAATTGGTTTAATGTAATGATTGTATTAATTGATCGGTAACAAATGAAGTGTACGACATACTGATTGGATGATAACATGGTAAAAGTAATTATGATATTGTGGTTTTATGGTAGATACGTTTTATATATTTATAATATAGAAGACGGGTTGAGAATTTGATACTGACCATTAATCATCGGAAAATAACAGTAGTTGTATACTAGCTAATAGATTAGTAGAATTAAATGCTATAAGATAGACATTTATTGGTAGTTAATCAACATGTTATACGATACATTCGGTGATTGATTTAGAAAATGAAAAAATTATTACGTACGGAATGACTGAATTCGATGACAAAGACATAATATTTCTAACATTATTAACATATCTGAAGTTATAGTATATGTTACATTGGTTGATAACAGATGGTAACGAGTGACATCAAACATTAAAGACCAGGCGCTCTCTATCATTCGCTGAAATGATACTTCACAGTAAATACTCGGTGATCGTGCAAAAAGAATAACGTTTAATGGTTAAATGCGCAATTTGTGCAGTTCGTTGGGAAATTGTTAAGTAATACAAGCGGTGTGATTTCATCCAAAATTATAACATTTAACAAACATGTATGGCTGATAAATATATGAAATAGTAGAATAATTTGAATAAATGTTTGAAGTAAGTGTGGAATAAATGAGTGTGTCTATCATTGTAACAGCTGGGAAGCTTCAGTACCGCCTGTAATTGTCTTCAATGAGTCATAACTGTGTTATACAGTTGAATTTACCCTGCAATCAAGGTTAATAGTTCAACTGTATGTACAATTATACCATGATGTTTTATTCATTGTGTCCGTGTATGTATTTCACGAAAAGTTCTTACATCCAGAATTGTTTATCTATCTATGTAATGTACTCAATACACTTTAATTACAGAAACTTGACGGAAAACAGAATAAATACGATTCCAGATGGCGCGTTCAATAATCTCTTGTCGCTCAAGAAAATGTAAGTTATTCAGTAACATAGCTACATAACATTACATAATATATATATATATATATATATATATATATATATATATATATATATATATATATATATATATATTACTGATTAAACTGTTTCCGAGAAGTCTCTCCAGTATGCAATTACTGTGCATCACACAGATTAAGAAAATAGACATTGCTGTGCAAGCTGCTTATTAATTGCCTCTTATCTAAAGATTTATCAATTATATATAGGGTATGTATCTAGTGTTGTGTGGTATGATAGTATAAGTTATTTGCCTTTAGCCTTACAACTTACCAGCATATATCATACAAATACAAGACACAATATATCAATAGTACATATACATATAATACATAAGAAAAATTGAATAACTGATGTTGTAGTGAGTTTCGCTCAGAATTCCTTCGCTGCGACTGCCATCTCCAGTGGATAGTGAAGTGGTCACGTGACAAGAGTGTGAGAATCCAGTCGGCTACCACCTGTGGTGTTCCCCAAGAACTCAAAGATAAACCACTCAAGTCTCTCAAACGGAAGGATCTTCACTGCAGTAAGTGGGTGATCAATATCCTAGCCAATCGAACACGCTTTAGGAAACATTCATATACGCTGATCAAAAAATGATGTATTTTATGTAATTGTAAGACTATTGAAAACATTTTAAGAGTTTAAATGGTTTCTCTCTCTCTTACTACAAATGGATATCGTCTATGTATGTGAGGTATCATTTGCTATCTTTTGTGTTTTTCAATGTGACGACTTGGTGGGAATTATTCGTACATCATTCATTTAAAATGCATCAGTCATTGCTCAATGTTTCCTGGAAAATACGCTTTTATATTTCCCAAAATAATTGTTTCAGTGAATAAGATTGCTAGGATATCAAATTGTATTTAGGGTCGAGACGTAATTAAGTTCTGGTAAATAAAATGTAAAGAAAATGTTGATTTCAAGCAAAAATCATGCAGAATGATTTATCATTTGTATTTACGGCTACATGTAATTAGGAATAAAAAAGAAAGATTTGAGGTCGATATGTCTGAATTTGACGTAGCTTTATCTTAATATTTATTTACAATTTATCACTTGACTCGATGGTTGTTTTAATGTTGATATCAATGTTTTACACGGAATGCCTCAATAGTAGCCCAAGGCTTATAAATGACTGCAGTATTAATCCGTTTTGAAGATTTTTTGTAACTGATTTTTTTTCTCGATTACATTTTTCGTGGCATTCAACCGAGTGTAGTTTTAATCATAAAGAATGCTAGCATATTGATAAATTTTCAAGCTTCAAAGCAAGCTGCCCATGAGATTTGAAAGCACATGTAAGCGGATAGCGCTGTTACATTGTAACATCAAGAAGAATACACGTTGAGTCATTTGTGCATGTAAAATCCCTTTGGCTGAATCGTGTTTTGGGGTTCAGTAAAGGGAATCTACATTATTGTGAAATTTCGCGATAGTTGTTCAGTTTAATGATATTGTTGCTTCATACTTGCTGGAGAAATGATGATTAAAACACTTTTGAGTATTTTTCATATAATCAAATTAATTACGCATCTACATATGCTCGCCATTTAAGCAATCTGTGATAGAACTTAATTTCGGTCATAAACACGTACAATCTACTAAATGTTCAGTTTTCTGCTATTTGGTAAAACAGTATTAATAAATCAATATTGTATTAGAAATGTCATGGAAATATGGAGACCTCGTGACATTTCTAAATACAAATTTTTAAAACAACATTATTGTATTATTGTGGGAAAAGTTTATTGATTTTTATTGATTTTACGTTAAATAGATCGTCCCCTGGAACTGCCCCTGTTTGAAATTTATCCAAAGCAGAACCAGGTTGTGTTTGAGGGGGACAAACTGCCATTTGAGTGTCGTGCATCTGTGATAGACAATGATACCAAAATGGTGTGGATGAGAAAGGGGCGGGTGGTGGAGATGAACCGCACCCTGGGAATCATTGTACACACGGTGGACTCGCAAGACGGATCGCTTCGTATACATCGTCTGGTACTAGAAAATCTCCTGATGAAAGACTCCGGACCCTGGGAATGTATGGTATCCACACCCCAAGGAAATGTGTCCAACAACATCAATATCGTGGTAATCGCTAAATATGCGGCAACCTGTCCATCTGTCACTACCAAGACGAAGAAGGGCGTGTACAAATGGCAGCGAACTGTGGCCGGAGTGGTCAGTGAACAACCATGTAAAAGGGGCAAGGGAAGAGTTGCCAAGCACATGTGCAGTAAAGAGAATCTGTGGGAGGATGTGAATGTGGATGAATGCGAATTTATTGACGAAGCTACCAGGACGTTACAGACCTTTGCTACAAACTCTGTAAGTGGATTCATGTAGCTTTTATAATTTTGAGTTGATTTTAGTGAAGTTTAAAATAAAATTAACATTCATTGTTTGATGAGATCAGACGTTATGTTATTACTTCTATTATTTGTTAAAGAAATGAATTTATATTATTTCTATACATTGTTTCAGCAGCTAAACACCAGTCTGGCAATAAAGACAGCCAACAATCTAGAGACCATAGCTTCTAATCCAAGCATGATGACCGACCCAACACGCTTTATCCTAGCTGCACAAGCTGTGGAAGCAATAGCTACTAAAGTTCCTGTCAAACAAGAAGTAAGTTTATTTTCAACATTTTTTTAAATTTTAGACTAAAGAACTCTGTTACATTAATATTGAAAAACAAAATTCAAATGTTTGACATTACATACATTGATTATTGTTATTTTTCAGCTATCTAACAAAATCCTGGATATTGTCAGCTCTATGATGAAGGTTAACTATGAAGTCTTGCATGAAAGCCAGATTAAAGACAAATCGTGCACAAAGTAGGTTAAACAAAGAAAGATTACTCTAACTGGAATATGCCTTGTAATTAAGAAAGATCACTCATGAAAGAAAGTTGTCTATTTTGATATCAAAACTTAAATAGTCATGATATGCAATTACTTATTTTGATATTAAAATGTTAATTTAAATGTTCACAGGTTATTGAATGTGATTGAGAATTTACCTAGTCAAATAAAGAGCTCGAAGTTTACAAAATTTTCAAATTACATTGCTATGGAAACTTTGGAGTTATCAACAACAGATTTCCCAGGAACAAGTTGCAATGCATATGATGCAATACCTAACTACATCAACTGTGATAATCAAACAGCATTGAAAGAAGTAAGGCTTAATCTTTTACATTTAAAATAAATGTAGCATTGTTATGCCTGCGTTGTTTTTGTAATAGTATTGTTTTGCAGTAACTATAAGCAAATTGCTATACGAGTGTCTAAATATTGTCATCAAGTTTTGAATAATCCAAGCGACACAAGGGTTGTTTTACATAAGCATAGAGCAGTTCTACCTATTCTCTCTGTAAAAATACTGCCAAAATATATAGTTGACTGCTAAGCTATCAGTTGATAGAAAGATAACTACAAGATCCGACTTAAACATGTATCAAGCAAATGGATGTAATATGAAATGATAGGAAGAAGAGCATAATAGCCGTCAGGTGTTAAACAAGATGCCTTAACCAAATTACTCGGCCATTTTGGGTGCCTAATCTGGAGTTTGACTTTATATTAGTGTTTTCGACCTTATCATCTATATATGCCATGTAAATATGTGGCGAGGAAGGGGGGCAGCCCCCCACCCCCTTAAAACTGCCTCTGAACAAGTGTGTATGATTCCGAAGATAAATACATGGTGATCAAAGATACCAAATTATAGTGTCTACTGTTTAGGGGGGTGGGGGGTGTTTGTTTTTTGTTTTTTTAAAGGTGCCTGTATTTTTTTCATTTGGGAATTTCTGTCCTATTTGCATAATTTGCTAAAAGATCAATGTTTGGGAAAAATTTTAAACAAATTTTGGGAAAAAGCAATGAAATTTCCATTGGTAAATGTCCTTATAACAGACTTGATTTGAAGAGTAAAACACACTGATCCATAGTCTTATCTTTAGATATTGATTTCTTACTTTATAGTGATAAGATATGAAAATATTCTTATGTATCAGAACTCGTGCATCGGAAACAAGAAATTAGTGATTAAAACTTTGAAGAAAGGGAGCCCTAGTACTAAATGTAACAAAATGTCGAGAAGACTCATCCTCCAGCCACGTGTCCGTACTAGTTTATCATTTGTACTGTGCTGTCTTTTGATCCTCCAGCCACGTGTCCGTACTAGTTTATCATTTGTACTGTGCTATCTTTTGATCCTCCAGCCACGTGTCCGTACTAGTTCATTTGTACTGTGCTGTCTTTTGATCCTCCAGCCACGTGTCCGTACTAGTTTATCATTTGTACTGTGCTGTCTTTTGATCCTCCAGCCACGTGTCCGTACTAGTTTATCATTTGTACTGTGCTATCTTTTGATCCTCCAGACACGTGTCCGTATTAGTATATCATTTGTACTGTGCTATCTTTTGATCCTCCAGCCACGTGTCCGTACTAGTTTATCATTTGTACTGTGCTATCTTTTGATCCTCCAGCCACGTGTCCGTACTAGTTTATCATTTGTACTGTGCTATCTTTTGATCCTCCAGACACGTGTCCGTATTAGTATATCATTTGTACTGTGCTATCTTTTGATCCTCCAGCCACGTGTCCGTACTAGTTCATTTGTACTGTGCTGTCTTTTGATCCTCCAGCCACGTGTCCGTACTAGTTTATCATTTGTACTGTGCTGTCTTTTGATCCTCCAGACACGTGTCCGTACTAGTTTATCATTTGTACTGTGCTATCTTTTGATCCTCCAGACACGTGTCCGTATTAGTATATCATTTGTACTGTGCTATCTTTTGATCCTCCAGTCACGTGTCCGTACTAGTTTATCATTTGTACTGTGCTATCTTTTGATCTTCGAGTCACGTGTCCGTATTAGTATATCATTTGTACTGTGCTATCTTTTGATCCTCCAGACACGTGTCCGTACTAGTTTATCATTTGTACTGTGCTATCTTTTGATCCTCCAGACACGTGTCCGTACTAGTTTATCATTTATACTGTGCTATCTTTTGATCTTCGAGTCACGTGTCCGTATTAGTATATCATTTATACTGTGCTATCATTTGATCCTCCAGTCACGTGTCCGTACTAGTTTATCATTTGTACTGTGCTATCTTTTGATCCTCCAGACACGTGTCCGTATTAGTATATCATTTGTACTGTGCTATCTTTTGATCCTCCAGCCACGTGTCCGTACTAGTTCATTTGTACTGTGCTGTCTTTTGATCCTCCAGCCACGTGTCCGTACTAGTTTATCATTTGTACTGTGCTGTCTTTTGATCCTCCAGACACGTGTCCGTACTAGTTTATCATTTGTACTGTGCTATCTTTTGATCTTCGAGTCACGTGTCCGTATTAGTATATCATTTGTACTGTGCTATCTTTTGATCCTCCAGACACGTGTCCGTACTAGTTTATCATTTGTACTGTGCTATCTTTTGATCTTCGAGTCACGTGTCCGTATTAGTATATCATTTGTACTGTGCTATCTTTTGATCCTCCAGTCACGTGTCCGTACTAGTTTATCATTTGTACTGTGCTATCTTTTGATCCTCCAGACACGTGTCCGTATTAGTATATCATTTGTACTGTGCTATCTTTTGATCCTCCAGACACGTGTCCGTACTAGTTTATCATTTGTACTGTGCTATCTTTTGATCCTCCATTCACGTGTTTGTACTAGTTTATCATTTGTACTGTGCTATCTTTTGATCTTCGAGTCACGTGTCCGTATTAGTATATCATTTGTACTGTGCTATCTTTTGATCCTCCAGACACGTGTCCGTACTAGTTTATCATTTGTACTGTGCTATCTTTTGATCTTCGAGTCACGTGTCCGTATTAGTATATCATTTGTACTGTGCTATCTTTTGATCCTCCAGACACGTGTCCGTATTAGTATATCATTTGTACTGTGCTATCTTTTGATCCTCCAGTCACGTGTCCGTACTAGTTTATCATTTGTACTGTGCTATCTTTTGATCTTCGAGTCACGTGTCCGTATTAGTATATCATTTGTACTGTGCTATCTTTTGATCCTCCAGACACGTGTCCGTACTAGTTTATCATTTGTACTGTGCTATCTTTTGATCCTCCAGACACGTGTCCGTACTAGTTTATCATTTATACTGTGCTATCTTTTGATCTTCGAGTCACGTGTCCGTATTAGTATATCATTTATACTGTGCTATCATTTGATCCTCCAGTCACGTGTCCGTACTAGTTTATCATTTGTACTGTGCTATCTTTTGATCCTCCAGTCACGTGTCCGTACTAGTTTATCATTTGTACTGTGCTATCTTTTGATCCTCCAGACACGTGTTCGTATTAGTATATCATTTGTACTGTGCTATCTTTTGATCCTCCAGACACGTGTCCGTACTAGTTTATCATTTGTACTGTGCTATCTTTTGATCCTCCATTCACGTGTTTGTACTAGTTTATCATTTGTACTGTGCTATCTTTTGATCCTCCAGACACGTGTCCGTATTAGTATATCATTTGTACTGTGCTATCTTTTGATCCTCCATTCACGTGTCCGTACTAGTTTATCATTTGTACTGTGCTGTCTTTTGATCCTCCAGCCACGTGTCCGTATTAATATATCATTTGTACTGTGCTATCTTTTGATCCTCCAGCCACGTGCCTGTACTAGTTTATCATTTATACTATGCTATCTTTTGATCCTCCAGCCACGTGTCCGTATTAGTATATCATTTGTACTGTGCTATCTTTTGATCCTCCAGCCACGTGTCCGTATTAGTATATCATTTGTACTGTGCTATCTTTTGATCCTCCAGCCACGTGCCTGTACTAGTTTATCATTTATACTATGCTATCTTTTGATCCTCCAGCCACGTGTCCGTATTAGTATATCATTTGTACTGTGCTATCTTTTGATCCTCCAGCCACGTGGCCGTATTAGTATATCATTTGTACTGTGCTATCTTTTGATCCTCCAGTCACGTGTCCGTAGTATATCACTAACAGTTCTGTTACCGCTCATTCATTATTACGAATAACTATCACTATCAATTTGTCTGTTTACAACAGGTCAGAAGAATGATATCACATTGTAGTCAGCTGCACCATTCATTCATGTTTGCTACTTTCTTGAATCGATAACTCTCTGGCAAACCAAATCAATCGTGTTTACGGGATGCCAATCTTTATCACTGTCGAGCGCTTACCAACATGAATTCATCAGTGTTTCGGCTTTACGTTCCATTATAACACTGCCCATTCATACGTTTTAGGGCCATCGTGAAGAAACACCACATCTAACGTTTATTGCAAGGGAGGAAATACAGTATTTCTTTGATCATAAGATATTTCGCAAAAGATATACATAGATGTTGGAACGATTTATCGTACACTGAAATCCGCCGTTTTCTAGTTGTAAGATTTTCGATTGTTATCAGATGGTCGTATGGTCGAATGTTGTCAGATCCGTGGTCATATGCTGGATGCGAGTTTGATGAGGGGAATGTGAAGCCAGATTTAAGTGCAGGCCTGACGTGTACAACATCACTTAGCTGCCCCTAGGGGGAGCGATGCGAAAGTTGAACCATATCCTAATGATGCCGAACTACTGTCATAAGAATAAAAAAATCAAAGAGATGTTGTATGGTATTAAAAATTACTCAACACTACCTCTCATACTTTGGATACAAAAATAGATCATACGGAGTAATAAATTTTGTACACATGTAATAGTGCATGCAAAGCAAGTCACTTACACAGAGCATGATTTAATTAGAGCATATTTAATGTAACACCTCTGCACGGAACACGCAGAATGAGAAAATTACCGTACAAAAGTGTTTGTTAATGTACCAAATAAAACAGACTTTTTAAACAGACGTTTTTGTACTTAATGAAAAAGAAGCTAATAACGATAAGCATACTTGTACTTGGTTAGGAATGTAAAATAGCATACAAGAATACTTTGAATGAGAAAAAACTTCGTATCATAAGTGTGTTAGTAAACTATAAACAACAGTGCACTAGGTAGAATTTGATCGGTACACAACATTGTATTCGGTAGGCTTTGGTCTGTAAACAACAATGCACTCGGTAGGATTTTTTAACTGTAGACCACATTGTATTCGGTAGGCTTTGGTCTGTACACAACAGTGCACTTGGTAGGCTTTTGTGTGTAGACAACAGTGAACTTGGTAGAATTTGGTCTGTAGACCACATTGAACTCGGTAGGATTTGGTCTGTAGACAACATTGTACTTGATAGGCTTCGGTTTATAGATAACTTGTACTCGATTTGATTTGGTCCTCAGACAATATTGTACACCATAGGATTTAGTTTATATACAACTTTGTACTTGATAGGCTTTGGTCCTTAGACAACAGTGCACTCGGTAGGATTTGGTCTGTAGACAACATTGTACTCGATAGGCTTTGGTTTATGAATAACTTTGTTCTCGATATAATTTGGTTTGTAGACCACATTGTACTCGATAGGATTTGGCCTATAGACCAACATTGTACTTGATAGGCGTTGGTCAGTAGACAAGTGTGCAGTCGGCAAGATTTGGTCTGTAGACAACATTGTACACTGTAGGATTTTGTTTATTGACAACTTTGTTCTCGATAGGCTTTAGTCTAAAACAACGTAGACAACAACGCTCTCGGTAGGATTTGGTCTGTAGACAGTATTGTACTTGATAGACTTTGGTCTGCAAACAACTGCACTCGGCAGGATTTGGCTTACAAAAGAATTTGGTCTATAGACCACATTGTACTCGATAGAATTTGGTCTGTAGGCCACATATTATTCGATGGGATTTAATCTGTAGATCACATTGTACTCGATAGAATTTGGTCTGTAGACCACATATTATTCGATGGGATTTAATCTGTAGATCACATTGTACTCGATAGAATTTGGTCTGTAGGCCACATATTATTCGATGGGATTTAATCTGTAGATATCATTGTAATCGATCGGATTTGGTCTGTAGGCCACATATTATTCGATGGGATTTAATCTGTAGATCACATTGTAATCGATCGGATTTAGGATCGTTTTCAACAACGTATCAGTCATTTCGTGGAGCAGAAGCAAAAGGTCACCAGCTTCTGAAATGTGGTGCTGCAACCTCGGAATATACCCATAATTTAACTCTAAACCACTAAACCACTACACCATATCTGTCTGCAAAGTGGATAGGACATCTGCTCAACGAGGCACTTCACAATGAAAGCGAAACCATCTTATTCTGTGTTTACTATTACGTAAGTAAAACCCAACACGAGAACTTTGGCATATATAAAACATTCTCATATCAAAACGACCACTACTGAAGTTTGGAAAGGTAATTTAATGGCAACATGGAACAAATTTACAGAAATTATTTCATCAAGACTGTGATCGAGTTCCATTTGAATACATTTATATATTTATATAACTAAATCTTACTCAAATACTGTTCTCACAGTAAAAGCCTTAATGACGGAAAGCCTGAGGCTTGTTTGCATGGTATATTACAAATATAAATCTTGTTGTAGAGAAAGCATTTTATCAAATCTCAAGCGCATGTGAAAGCAATAATAAACACTTGGGACAAATCTGGACTTTAAATATTTTGACATTTGAGTTAGTGTCTTTAATAAGAGTTGATCCTTCGACAAAATAAGTTCACTTATACGATAGAAGCTAGAGATGTGTGTATATTTAGATCAGAATTCATCTTGATCCGTCGACAAAATAAGGCCATTCACACGGCATTAAGATGTATGCATACATAATACTGACCCTAGTTTGGAAGTTAAATAAATACGCCAGTTTGACGCTAAATACTCTGAATAATTTAATCTAGTTACCCTCCGACATACTGAATCAAAACGTTAATTTATCGAAGATTTGGCAGGAGCATCACTCGTATGTTTTACTTCTGGACTGTTGTGGAGCGTTAGCTTTCTATTTTTGGACGTGTGGGATTTTTCTTTGCTAGCGGTGGATGCGTTTGTCTGGTAATTACAGAGGTTGGACCAGTCGTCATTACCCTCTTTGTCAACTGCAAGAGGGGATAATGGTCTCGGTGAAGCATGACATGTCTTTTGAGACGGGGGAAGTGAAATGAGTGCAGATTCTCCCGTGACACCTTTACCTGTATGTGTAGAGCCGACCGCAAAATATAAATTATAACGAAAATTAGCAAGTAAACATCAGAGATTTATTAATTGGATGTTAGAGGATTCTGATTTTGAAATCTTCTTTGATAGCCTGCATATGTGTGTGCTGTAAAGTGTCTGTTCAGGTATGTAGAGTTTGTGTGATGTGCCTGAAACAATTTAATTTTTCTCTCATTTAATGCAAATTTATTGGCATGTTGATCTCACTTGTCAATCAAGTCGCTGCGTTTGAACCAGGTCGACTTGATATCCTTCTATCAACTTAGCGATCAATTTTTATAACAGTTAATTTTCTTCGGTTTCATGTAAATATAACTTTAGATTAAGAGCTGTTGATTCACAATTACATCGGAAAAAATGCTGACATGATGCAGGTAACAATGTTCGTATACGTCAGTATAGGATGAATGATGGATGTGTGGTTCTCTATGTAGGTACACCGTATTGTTTTATGTTCCTTCATATCTTCGTGATGCAGATGACCTGGATTACCAGAAAAGATGGAGATGGAAGATGGTTTCTCAGTTTTACATGCATATAGCATTGGGCAATTACTGTATACCATGATAGCTTATGATGCGGTTAATGTAGTGCTAGATGATTAACGTTTATGGGTATTCAAACCTTAAGCTCTGCAAAAAATGTTGCTAAAGGTGCTAGTGTAGTTTTTCCATAAAGAAAATTATAAGCTGCGATTTAGGAATGATAAAGCTTCCCGTAACACGGTTGATTTACATATCTAATTTTTGTATGGTGTTTCAGGTCGTTTATATCGTGCTTGTATTATTTGTTCTTTGTT
Organism: Pteria penguin; assembly: GCA_035048485.1. Taxonomy (NCBI): domain Eukaryota; kingdom Metazoa; phylum Mollusca; class Bivalvia; order Pterioida; family Pteriidae; genus Pteria; species Pteria penguin. The sequence continues at coordinate 41,165,047 of CM068583.1, forward strand.
TAAATCAATATTTCCCAAACTTCTTCGATTTGGACGATCAGAAGGATTTCAGTGTGTCAATTCTATCTTTAGCATTGATAACAAATATTAGACGTGTACCATACATACATGTCTCAAGTCCAGCAAGGTTCGAATCATCGACCATCTGATTACCAACCATACTCGCTTACTTCTTTACTACACCGGATTCACAAATGACGTACGGGCTTACAAAGGTTTTATATATCTCCATTACATTATGATTTCTTCTTACTATCAGATATGTATCTTGTATAGCGAACTCTAGTCGCTGGCGTATGACGATATGTCTGTCTTATATAACGACTTCAAGCAACTATTACAAATGTACATTTATAACAACTCCTAATCTCTGTCTTATAAGTATTTCGTACATGACTTCAAGACTTCTTACCTACCGATTTCAAGACGCTAGCATATGTTTCAGGGCCATAGGAAGCATTTCAAAAATGAGGGGGGCTAAACCTTGAATTTCGTTTCGTTTCTTTAATGTGATAACATATTAGTCCATGATCGGTCACAAACGATAGGGATGGGGGGGCTGTATCTTTATAACGATTTCGAGATTGTCATAGGCCTATCTTATAATAACGACTTATAGGTGTTGTCATGTGTGCTTCATACAATGACTTCCATAGTCACTGACATATATCTATCTTATTCACGACTTCTTATCACTGTTACATGTCTGTCATATATTACAATGTTCAACCGCTATCAGAGATGTTTATTATCATAATTATAATTATTTTATTGATTTATTTTTTTTATTATAATTGATTTTTTTTTGGTCGTTAAAGACTTTTTTCTGGTGTTTTTTTTTTAATTTGTTCGGTTAAATATTAATTATCATACGTTTAATTCACTATCTACCTGTCCTACCGGTCGGAAGTCCAGATAAATGCATTGCAGCGAAGTGATTCGTCATCGTTATAAAGGTAAATACTGAGATAACATCACTGGAGATGGACAGATATCTGACGTCGTTGTGAAATTGGAGTACGATGACACTCTCACTTGTTCCCCTTTGTACCAATCGATCATTGATTGAGGCAAGGACTGAGAACAAGTATGGTGTATCTAGGCAACTTTATGACAAAGAGTTATTCAATTTTAAGAAAATATGAATCCGTCCATCAGTTTTCCCCTTGTTCTGTATGCACACGGTTTGGTGTGCACCAGGTGTGGGAGATTGGATTTGTAAGATATCAACGATCCCGTGTAATTATCAACATAAGATTGGTATTTGCACGATAAGTCGGTTAAAACGCCTTCAATTTGTAACGAAATCATTCAGTAACGAATTACGATTTCTCCACATGAGGGGAGTTGTGTAGATATCATGTAGGATTTTACTTTATCCTTAGCACAAGGGGAACTTTAAAATTACTGTTTGACTGCACGACTTCTTCAAATCTCGAATTTTATCGTGGCTTAGGAACTTGGGACCTTCCTGGTGAATGTGAGTACGTATTATTCATGTGCTACATTGATGATGTAAGTAATTATTATACAAAAGAATATATTTATATTAACATGCTCTATGGCACCTTAAGCAATATTTGTCAACGATATGTCGTAAATTATCAGCCATAAATTATCAGCGTCCTTTCTTTGCCTTTATCGTTATGATCAACTATGCGGCCAAGTGTTGTCGACATGCTCTAGATAGACTGGTATCTCCTGGATGCTCGCATCGTCCCAGGTTGCTTTGAATATACTTTATTTTTACAACAAGATGCTTTTAGCAAAATTGATAAGGTTTGATTTAGGTATGCCACTCCATATAGAAGTCAATATGTTTTTTTCCAATTACCTTCATATGTAATGAAATTACTTTGATTTAATATACGAATGCTTAATCAGTTGGAAGAGGTAGTATTGAGGTTGATTTTCTCATATTTCAATAACAATCAGTTGTATTTTACCTGCTCAGATCTCTCAATGGTTTCGTTGTTATAAATTGTGTGCTTTAGAGTAATGAAATAAATGAGGAAACTAAGTACATATAGTTTAGAATGAGGACAATAATGTATACCATGATGAGGAGGGTTACAAAATATATGTTGTGTAGATGGTAAAGTTTTATATTCTTCTGAAGTTCAGAGAACTTTTTTTTCTTCTTTATATTAATCTAAAAGTAAATTTCAATTTGTATGAAAATTTATTAACTGACAGGAAATGAAGATTTCGTTTGAGAGAGAAGCCCTCCTCCTCTTTTTTTTGCGGTCCCTCCATGGGAAATGGTCAGGAGTGGGAGATTCAATGTGAATACATGTACCGGTATTTGTTAAACGGATGAAGATCTATTGCCAGAATAATGAAGTATAAATCGCGACAGCACTAATTGTCTCAGAGGACCAATCAGCATCTACTTTTCATATCTTTTGTTTCTTCTGTTTATCCGAAGGTCACTGGTCTTTGTTTTATGCGCATTGAGCACGCATACTTGCCATCTCGGGTTCTAATGGTTCATTCTGCCGTGCTCGCCACACAATAACGGGGTTATACACTGCATTACACATCTAATTGACCACCATATACACACTAAATCAACTGGTAACTTTCCAGTTCGAAATATTTGAAGTTTCTCAAATTGTTTGTTTTCGAATGGTAACATCTGTTTTGTTCGGGACCAAAGGGTCGCACATAAAGTAACATTAGTGTATAAGCTTTCATGTGTAGAGATATAAAGAGAAGGGGTTGTTTCCAGAAATAGGCATGGGTTCATTTTATAGACCTGTATTTGTAATATTGGCATTGAACCATGATATAATTCTTTGAATTAGTGTAATATTTATATTCATTAGCCAAAGCAAATATCTTGGCTCCATGCATTCCTCTAAACAGTAATTACATGTTGCTTTGTCGCGTGTTTATAAACAAACGGGTATTGGATTACCATGACATACTTGTTTACACTGTTGTGTAAATTCAAATAAAAGGTGAATAAGTAATTTGAAATGTAATTGTTTTACACTGATAGTGAAAGGTGCCTCGACAGACTGTAACTTGGAATGCATAAATTCCTTATCTTCTGTTTTAGTTGGAATGTTTCAGGCATCTCGACCTCCTTCTGAGCATGATTCCTTCTCCCTAAGCTTTGCGTAACTCGCTTCCGGTATCCGCCTCGATACAGTTTTTGCATTGTATTGCACGTCTCCTGATATTTCACAGAGACTTAGATGCTTGTATTTATTACATGCTTTACTGTACGATTAAAGTATGTTGCCAATAATATGCATTCATGGCAATTCCTAGATTTATCTGTTCTTTGCTAAGTGTAGAATGTGAGTGTTCGATGAGGCCATGCTATTTTTGGAGTACCTACATCTAAGTAACGTACAGTTACGAACCGCAGCATGGCACCAAGTAAAAAGAACCACTCACAATGAAAAGAAAATCGATGAAAAGCTACCGTTGACAAACCACCGCCAAGTTTATATTCTTTTTAACCCGGTTGTTAACCGATGTACTTCCGTCTGTCTCACCTTTGCCCCCTAACAATCGCATAAAAAGTAGATAAACGATTTTCCAGCTTTTTTGCATCTGTAGGATACTTATTCTATACCGAATTCGGTTCACATTTTTGACCTCCATATTTCCCAAACTGACCTTTATTGAGGTTAATGCACTTTTAAAAAAGAGGAATTTTAAGAAGGGAAATGTAAAGGATCAACAGCACGAATTTACGCTATTAAAGTTAATAAAATTCAATTTTGAATTGACCAGCTTTATTAAAAGTTAGAAATAAGGCTAAATAAAACAAACTTTTTATTGTTTTTTTTTATGAAGTTTTGGCCCAAAAGTAGCAAGCGAACTTCACAGTTCTTGTGTGAGTAAGCAAAAATGAAAAAAGTGAACAAAAGTATTAAGAATAAATAAATGGACTGCTTTATTAAATGTATTCAGTGAAAACTTATGAGTTTTATTGTCACATCTCAGGACTCTCTCTCTCTCTCTCTCTTGTAAAGTTTCATTTATGCTAGTTAGGAAATAGAAATTAAAATCGAAAGGTGTTTGTATACTTGTATTCATATCCACTATACGCTAAATGATACATAGCCTTGTATTTAGATCTCTTACAAGCAAACCCATCCTATAACAGCCAAAGTATAGTGTTGTACTTGGGTCAGGTTTCGCCTGCTTTATTTACATTATGACATAATTAAATTATCTACACGATAAAAGAACACACGATAAAGAACATGAGTCGATGGCCCTGTAACTATAGCGGTGTCGTGCAGAAACTATTTTATAGAGGTATAAAAGGTATAAAGAGAAAGTGCACGGAGACCGAATCGTGTTTCATTTGCTGTAGATTATATGATATGAAATCGCTGTCTAACACTTTTTATATCCCAGACTGACACAGGGACAGGGAATAACATTTGTCCTTGAACTCTAAATTAATGAAATTGTGCATGCTTTCTGACAATGATAAGAAAAAAAGGCATTGAATAATGTCTTCTCATATAATTAAACCTAAGGACCTCTCTGGCCTGCTTTGTCATTAAGGAACAGAAAGGTTTTATTGCATGATTCTCCGTTCTGTGGAACAGAAAGACTTTGAGACTTGCCATTTCATTGTGATAGAAAGGTCTTGGTGTTGTAGAACTGAGAGACCTTGGGGTATTCCGTCATATATTGTGAAACGGAAAGGCTCTCAGTGTATCTTCAGATATTTTTGAACAGAAAGAATCATGCTTTGCTGTATTATAGATACATGTACACAGGCATTTGGACATGTCTTGCAGTACATTGTTCCTCTTGCCAGAAGTGCCTTGATTGATGCCATAATTCTTTGTTACATAAAAGGACATTGAAGCACCCTTATCATTCTGTGGCACAGAAAGACTTTGCTGCATACATTCTCATAATGTGCAATATCCTATAATTTTAATAACATTTTTGTGGTTGTGATTTCAAGAGATATACTAGATATACTGATGTCTGGCGCAATTTTAATGTGCTTTCCCTTTGATGTAATTATAATGCTAAGAGTTTCGTCTACTTTTTGTTGTCGCTACTTCGCATTTGATTACATTTTCATCTTCTAATATATAATATAAAGTTATTGCCATAACACCATAACGTATTACGTGTAAACATAATACACCAGAAATACCCTATAACACATTAACATCAAAAATAAGAAATTAATGCCAAGAGCTTTTACTTATATTCTCTACCATACATATTTACATTTATTTAATGAAAATATATTTTGCTTATTTTTCAGAATGTACTAGGATCCGTACAGCTTCCCCGAGGGTTATTCAACAATTCATTGGAGGCTCGTGGGAAGAAAGATACTATTCGTCTACAGCTGATCCTCTACAAATCTCCAAAGCTCTTCCCTAATACAGCATATCACCATGATGATCCTCTCTTAGACACCACTACATCGAAAGTAGTATCCAGTGTCTTATCTGTCAACTTCAGTAAGTAACATTGTATACTTACATGCAATTATGATTGAAAAAGAATTGGATTGTTATAAAAATTACATGAGGCAGAGGATTTGTACGGGCCTCACCTGGTCTGTTAAGTGTTCCTTTATGCTTATCATGTCTTTTTTGCTTTGAACAGGAGCTGGTTCAGGTATTAATTTGTATTTCAAAGATCGAAATAAATATTACTCACCAGTATAATTTAGCTTTTCAGTATATATTATCACAAAATTTACCAAGGATGCACAGTAACCACTAAATGACAAGTGCGAAAAGCAATATCACTTTTTATATGCTGGTCGTAGACGGAAGTATTATTGTATGGCGTTATGGGTCTGTCTGCACCTTGTTACACAATACAGATCATACCGTTTAGGCTAGGACTTTCAAACTTGGTACACTTATTCTTATAGTATACGGATGAATTCAATTGATTTTCAATATCAAGGTCAAATGTCAGTGTCATTTTGGGTGCAAAACTAGCAAATTTTTGAAAATGCAACTTGTAACCAACGTACAGACCAAACTGCTATGCTAGAACCTTTATAATTTACAAACCTACAATGTATTTGTGATTACTTGAGAATGAACCCTATAGATTTTCAAGGTAATATCTGCAAGGCCACAAAGCATACGTCAGTTAGATTCTTGTCCAGCCCATACCTTTTTACACCTTGCATGGATTTGAATAATATTTCACAGAACTGTTGCCCAGGACCCAAGAGTGTGTCATGGCCTTGACTCAAAGGTCATATCTGCAAGGTCACAATGCATATAATGGGTAAATCTTTGTCTAGGCCATAACTCTTAACCCCTTACATGGATTTGAATAACTTTTCACAGAATTGTTGCCCAGGACCCAAGGGTGTATTTTGACCTTTTTTGAAGGTTATATCAGCAAGGTCGTACTGCATTTGATGGGTAAATCATTGTCTGGGCCATAACGTTTTACCCCTTGCATGGATTTGAGTAAAATTTCACTGAATTGTTGCTCAGGACCTAAGGGTATGTCATGACATTGAACAAAAGTCATATCTGTAAGGACAAGGTTACAGTGCATATGATGGGTAAATCATTGTCCGGTCTATAACTTTTTACCCATTTTACGGATTTAAGTAATATTTCACAGAAATTTTACCCAGAACCCAAGGATGTGTCATGACCTTGACACAAAGTCATATTTGCAAAGTCAATGTGACAGTGCATATGATGGGTAAGTCTTTGTCCATGGATTGAAATAATATTTCACAGAATTGTTGCTCAGGGCCCAAGGGTGTGTCATGACATTGAACCAAAGTCACATCTCCAAGATCAAGGTCACAATGCATATGATGAGTAAATCTTTGTCTGGGTTTACCCCTTGCATGGATTTGAATAATATTTCACAGCTTCTTGCACAGGACCTAATGTCAGGTCTGCAAGATCAAGGTCACCATGCATATTGTGAATAAATCTTTTTTTATTGTGAAATTATAAGAAATTCATTTCTCACTCCATCTCTTTCAAATTTAAATTGGTGATAGAGTTATATGTGAACGTTAATATATATTTCTGGATTTTATTGTGACATGAAGTGTTACTCTGTTATCATCGGCGTTCTGGGCGCTGCCATATTGAATTCCTGGGATTGACCCCTTTGCTCATGCATTCCTACACTAAGGAAATAGGTCCATGGTGATGCGCATTAAATATGCATATATTCATGAAAAAATTATACTGTTTGTATGTTAAGAAATACAAATCAAATTATTTAGGAAAATGTATGGAAAGTTTATACCAGATGTAAACAAAACGATGATTATTTTTGAGACTTACTGTCATGTAACCTATGTTTTCATTCAGTCGTTGATTACTACACACTGATTGCACATTTTTGAAGTCGGACTGGTCACATGACCTAATTTGCATCACATTTGTTGGGGGATAAGTCTTGGGATTTATTATTACTGTCTACAAAGAATCAGATATTTTGAAATCTTATTTTTGCAAACTGCGGTCATATAAAATTCGAAGAAGGAAAGAAAGTCAATCGTCATGAGATTCTTTAATGAATTTCAAAAGTTTTAAGACTCATTTAGCTCTTGTGCTCAATCCCAACCTCAGTAACAACATGCTTTTGATGACGTTATGCTGAAAAATTTTTGTTTAAATTGATTTATGTGGGACAACAGACTGTACAAGTTAAATTTATTCCTTTCCGTATTGTAAACATTCTACGTTTGCTTCACCAGAGCTAGGTGTTAACGTGACCTACATTTGCAGCCAAAGTTTTCCCCGTTTGCATCGATAGAGTTACAAGACATGTCCCGCAATAATCTTTCATTTAAAAGTTTGAGGTGTTAAATATTTATAATTTGTTTCAGATATAATGATCCATAGTTCAGTTGTCAAATGTGACCTGATCTAATATAGAAATAATTATCATCTTTAAATTTCATTGCTCAAGATATAAACACTTTCAAATTGTGCATCTCTCAGGTCTGTATACATGTGTTCAGTATTTTTGATACATTTTTATATGAGGATTTTACATTTTATATGATCAACAACAAAACATTTTATGTACATTGTGATTTTATCTGGTCTCAACATTTTAAATTTTCAATGAATTTGTTACTGAAAAATTAAAATGTCTTTTTAATCACTTTTTGTCCCTAGCTTTTGTGAAAGCGAGAGGACATTAAATCTCATTCCTCCATCTGTCAGTCTGTCACAAAAACTTTAACTTAGGCTATAACTTTTGATCCAGTAGGGGTAGGACTTTGAAACTTCACATGTAGATTCCTTGTGATGAGACCTTACATTTGAGACCATTACTTTTGACCTCTTAGAATTCTTTGTTTCTTCTTGACATTTATGTATCCTCAGGAACATCCTCATCTGATTACAACCCCCTCCTCTCCTAATTACAAACATGGATTCACCATGTTTTCTCTGTCTTTGTACACATCAAATCCACAGCAAATGCTCAGAGCAAGGACAGTTTTAGATCACCTTGACATAGTTTAGATGATCTTTTGCTATAGGCCTGACATCCGCAACAGTTTAACCTGTTTGGAAAACTTGGTTCTGGACAAACTACAAATACTGCAAATAGCAAACATCTTGGGATGTAGACTTGATTACATGCTTTGACATGCTGCATGTGACATAATATTTCAGTTTCAGTGACATAGTTAGCCTTTTGGGGTACCTCAATTCTGGACAAGCTACAAGTACCAAACTTACACTAATTGATTATTCATCTTGGGAAGCAGACTCGAAAACATGTATCAAGCTGTACATGACATATTTTTTCAATTTTAGTCATTTTGGTAATGTTAGTCTTCATTCACTGTTTTTAGCTCACCTCGACGAAAGTGAGAGGAGCTTATGCTATACCCCAGGTGTTGAGGTCTAGTTAAGCAGTTTTGGGTAACTTACTATTAGAGAAAGTATAGGTGCTACAGTTACCAAATTTACACCTTAGGTGCATCTTAGGTTCATCTTTGGATGCTGACCAAAGCCCATGCGTCAGATTTTGCATCTGACCTACATTTTCCGCTTGAGTGACTTGGTTAAGTAATTTGGGGTAATTCAGTATTGAAGAGAGTGTAAGTGATACAGTTAGCAAACTTGTACCATAGGTTCATCTTGGGGACATCCATTGATGCATCTGACCTACATTTTATGCTTGAGTGACTCTGTTCAAGATTAAAATGTTCCATACAACTTTCTACTATTCTTTTTTATTTGACAAATATCATATCAAGGTAAACATGGTTATCTTTGATTACACTATGTATTAAATAAGATACTTGTCACATTTATATGAAAACTGCAAATTTAGATATCTGAATACCTATAAAACGGATAAGATGCTATTGATTTCAGGTCAAAATCAAGGTGGCTTCTGGCAAAAATAGATTTCAGTTATTGGTTTCCAGGTGATAAATCAAGTACCATGCATCCTTCACAAACTATATATTGTTGTGTCCAATTTTATCAAAAGGGTGCTTAACTCCTACCCTGGGTGCACCGTTGTTCTGTCTTTCGAATGAGACAGTAAAAACAGAGGTCGCGGTAGGCATGGCACGTAAAAGATCCCTCACTGCTTAGCGTGGGGCCGTTGCAAAGGTCTAAATTTCTATGCAATGCATCAGGCAGATGCCGTCACCATATAAATGAAATAATTGTGGAGTGACGTACAACAATAATCAATCAATTAATTATCAAAAGGGTAGGATGCCTATTGATTTTGGTGTCAATCGGTCAAAGGTCAAGGTCACTACTGGTAATATGTTATATTAGTTATAGCTCATAAATCTTATTATTATGTAGTAGTGACATATGTCCTAGATACATGATTTAGCCGAAAAGAACATCATCTTAAGTAATTTATGAAGAATATTTGGAAGTAAACTCATCCTGTTTTTTCACTATATTTAGATGAGATTTTCAGGAGTTTAAGAACACGTTTTTACCCAGCAAAGCTATAATCTTCATTAGATATACAGTGAATGACATTCTTGTTTACTTAGAAACATGCCAACAGATTTGTTATATGACCTTCAAGGTCAAATAGTTCTCTGTATGTTCCCCATATTTAAAAACAATATTGCCTCTTTAATTAAATTCATATTCGAGTTTTGAAAAAATGATTTTTTCTGATACTTCAGAAATGTAGTCTTGAACATTGTAACTGTCAAAGAAATCTCCACAAAATGGCTACATTTTAATACCCCTCACCCTTCAGTGTTAGAGATCACTCACTGAAATTTAGATGACCCTGAAAAAGAAAGTAAAGTTCGCTTGACAATGCTGACAGCAATCAATCAATCTTTGATTATTATATGTACCAGTCATGAAGCTCCTTCAGCAACTTTCCTTGACATTAACAAGCATTGAAATCATAACATGCATATTTTGCTATCGTTATAGTCTTGGAAATGGCTTCAAAAAATTGTCCAAAGTGGGCATATTTTAAAAAATATATATATAAATTTTACCATAATTTGAAAGACTTAAAATCATATTTGCATTCATGACAAACGTTTGTTGTGAATGCATTTTCATTAAAATATGAATGAATTAGGGAAAATTTTGTAAATATATACATGTATTACGTCTGGTTGTGATATTCAAAAAGCTCACCTGTCTGCATATGTAATTTAGGAAAGGTTCATAGTAAAGCCAGTTATTTATTGAATAAATAATACACCACATGGAATACTTCATAGAATAATTGAATAATTTTATTTATAGCTGCTCTTGTCAGCCATATGTAATTTATACATGACTTCAAAGGACTTATCTTGCACTGTTTATATTTTGGCAAAGAGTGTGATCAATGGTGAAAGTTGCCATGTAATTAGTGAGTGTACAAGATAAGCCACAGGAATGGTATCACATCTTCACAGGCAACTTTAATAAATTTCCTGTGTTATCCTTTCCATCATCACTTAATCACTAAACTAAAGTATATGCCATCATGATAAAGCCAATAGTTTTCACTTACAGTATTCTAAATTAGTTTGGTAACACATGTTATATTGAACTTACATGGGAAGATAAATATAGGATTATCTTCTTTGCAAATTTTCTATACTTACATCATCCTCCTTCTGTCAAATAACAAAACCCATGTGTCAGGTACAGGAAGAGCATTCATTGATACAGAAAAGGATGCAAAGCTGTTGGAAGAAAATGCAAAATTTTGATGTTAATTTTTGTTTGCAGGCCGTCCTTTGTACAATTTATCTGAACCTATTGTGCTCGTCTTTAAAGTGAAAGCTGCAAGCTCAGACAATCAGGTCGCTGCTTACTGGGATTTTACGGCCAATAGTAAGTTTCATATTGACTAATTTATACTGACATCGATTCACAATGTTTGAAGTTGAACATGAGAGACTTTTACAAGCAAATGTACTAGATATTAATGTCCAGATTAGAATAATTTGAGGTTTTGAAGTGTTTATTCTCTTTTTTGTGTCATGCCTTCCGGAAATTTGCCTTATTTAGGCAAATTGTTGCCATCAGGATGTTACAGACACATCTTGTTTTGAAAAAAGAATACAGATATGCAATGATAAAAAAAAAAACACACACAAACCTGAATCACCATCAAAAATAGTGAAAAAAGAGCTCATTGTAGTCTATATTGTATATCATAATAGGTAAAATTTTCTTATTAAGTTGTTGATTAACATCTGGAAATGTTCTCATTATTTTTCATGGCATACTGGTTGGATATGAAGATGATGTATTAACAGTGTAATCTGTGCAGAAATTCTTTTCAAATTTGTGAACCACATTTTACAGTGCTGCATTCTACCAAAAAATCATGAAAACCTATTTTGTAATTTAATTTGTTAACACCATCTCATGGTCTCAAGTGATTAAAACAGCTGCATTATAAAAGGTCTCTTTGAAGAAATATCTAATGTAATCATGATGGGATATCATTTTTGAGATTGTCAGAGTTGATAAAACATGAGCTTTAGTTTGAATTATTATGTGGTTGTTAAATGGTAAATATGATCCACCTATATTCTTAATCTGCAGATGGCTATGGGGATTGGAGAACAGATGGCTGTCAGGTTGCCTCCATCATTGACAACTTCACACATGTACATTGTTATCACCTCTCCATCTTTGCTATTATAGAGATACCGGTAAGATCTCGAATATAAATAACACTGACAAATAAACATGAAATCTCAGCAGAAGTCCACCAAAACATGAAGAAGATATGAATTAACAAAAGTAAAAGGCCATAGAATATTACCAATGTTATCTGTAAGGATAATAATTAGGAGTACCATTTTATAATTCATTTGTTCACAATATTCTTTTGAGATTTTTGATACATTTGGTACATTTGTTTGACTGTCCCTGTGAAGATCTATCTTGTGCAGTCAAATAAACCTCTGTTGTTTTCATTGCTTTTAAAGCTCTGCCTTCAGCAATAATACCACACTTACTGAGAAAGTTATACTGCACCAACTCCGTTTTTTTTTTTTCAGAAAAACCTGGGGACATTGCAGCCATCAGACGGAGTTAAGATGCTACACCTGATGGAGATAGTAGTGTACTTGGGAAGCTGTGTGTGCCTGATTTGTTTAATGGCCATTATCATTACCTATGTATCCTGCTTCAGGTATAATATCCCTAATTACTATTAGCTTGCCCGTCCCCAACTATCGAGCAGACCTTGAACATGACCACATTTCGTGATGTTGCATTTATCGTCAAGTGTTGGGTGTTTCACCAAAACTCTACATATTTGAATTAAAGCTAAATGATCGGAATGTTTAGCATAAATTTAGAAAAATGAGGGTTATGTTTATTTTCATAGCATTGTAGAAGTTATTTAGTTATAGAAAATACTCATGTCTGTAGTCTTTGAACATCACAATAATCTTAATAAAACAATAATTTATTGTTAATTATTGTGGGTGCAACATTAAATACAATGCAAGGAATCATGGGATAGTACTATATACAAGGAAGCTAATTCAATATAGGCAAGGGAATGCCTGAAGTATATACACAGAAAAACACGGAAAAAATATTAAGGCATTGATGGCCACAAGAATTCTACAAGAAAGGGAGAGAAAATTGTGCGATCTGAATATTTCCAGTGAAAGCAAAAATTTAGAAAAGCAGGGATTATGTCTGTTCTCAAGTTCCCCTACCAATATTGCTGTTTTGGACCAGATATGTCAAGGGATGGATCGTGGTCTGGATGGTATAGGCCCCAAAGGATACCCTACGATGGCAAGCCTCTCTAGACTGGCTGCATAGATTATCAAACTGAATGCATAAGAGTGATTTAGAAAGGAATTTTTCAGAAGTGTTAAGATTGTTGCCCTTCTGAAATAAAAAAATTATTGATGTTTTTTTTATGAGGAGCTTGTACCCCCAGCATCCATGTCTGGTTAAGTAGTTTGGGGTAACTCAGCATTGGAGAGAATATTGTTGCCACAGTTACAAAACTTACACCTTAGGTTCATTTTGGAATGCCAACTTAAGCTTATGCATCAGATGATGCATCTAACCTTTATTTTTTGCTTGAGTAATTCAGTTAGGTAGCTTGAGGTAATTTAATATCAAAGAAAATATAGATGGTACAGTTACCAAATTTGCATCATAGGTTCATCTTAAGATTATTGTATAGAACTTCCTACTACTCTGTTTTGGTTTTGTTTGACAAATACTGTATCAAGCTGTGCATGGTAATTATTTATTATTGTTTTGTGTTTGTTTGTTGGGGGGGTTCGGGGTTTTTTTTATATAAGCCATTTCTGGCATGCTGAAGGTTAGTATTTCAAACCATGTTGTTTCATTTCATTTTACACCAAAACAAATTTTTAAATGTTTTGCAGCACTCTATAATCCAAATAGGGAAAAAATTTACTGATTTAGTCTTTTTAACGCATTTTTGTGTAATTATCATGATTTATTAAATATGTATAGAGAAGCCAAAAAGTATTTATTAATCAGCTTTATTTTGAAAATATCTATTTAAAATGTTATAATAGAGTTTCATGTCCAAGTTTCTTTGTTTGTCATGACTTATTTTGCTAATTTTGATATAAGCAAGTTCTGGCATGCCTACGGAAAGCAATTCAAGCCCTGCTAAAGACAATATTTTTTATTCAGTGCATAATACACCAAAACGATTTTAGGTGTTATTCAACCAAAAAAAAAAAAAAGAATGGAAAAAGGAATTCTGACGTTAAATGACATTTTCGCTGTTACTATACTTTTTGAGAAAGTGAAAGTATGTCAGATTTCTTTTTATTTACTATCTCAATGTAGCATGTTCCTATGTGAAAAGCATGTTTACAGTCTTTTGTCAGTTGTCAAAAACACAATAAGCAAGACAATGTATGTATTTGCGAATTTCTTAAAGCAGTTTGTTGTTTGTGAATGAGCATATTGTTCTCAAGCGAGTAAAAAAGGCCCACTTTGGCCTCTTGTTTCTGTTTTCACAGTCTGTTTTAAATGGCCGATCTCTAAATTCTCAACATTTCATCTGTTAGCAATCTTATTCCTCAATACGTCATTAGAAAAATGACCCACTTATCAATTTTAATGCGGTGTCGACTACAAATTTTCATGATTCAATTTTGATGAACATTGTTGAAGTGGAGCATATGATTTCAAAATTGTTTTGGAATAATTTTAGTTTCTCAAAAAATACAGACAATATCTCCTCAGATATTATGTTTTTATTCTTCAGTGACTGTGACAATATAGTACATGTAATACAGTCATTTTAAGAAATATTTGCACTTAAATTTGCAGGTTTATCAATGTACCGAAAAAGTACAAGCATTCGGTGATTAACATCAGTGTCAGTGTTTTACTTTTAATCATTGGATTTACCATGGGTGTTAAACGCACCGACCATCTGCTTGCTTGTCAGATAGTGGGGATATCCATTCACTACCTTACTCTCTGCACCATGTTCTGGATTACCATTACTTCATAGTAAGTCACATACAAGTTTATTTTTTTTAACACTCTTAAACTTTCATAAATTTTCTTAGAAGAAAGTGCTCATTGAAAAGAAACAAGGAGTACCAGTATTCTGTATTTCAAACACTTAACTTTACCATGATGAATATCACTGGCAGTGTAATGGCACATGTGAATATGGTTTCTTATGAAACCTTCGATATAGGACAGAGACACTTAGGAATCATTTTATCTGTTATCTGTGTATAGCATCTCTCTTTCTACTATTTCCACAGGCACCATACTTGTTCTTCAAAACATTACGATGGAGTTAATATTATCATCCTTTCACTCTTTTAGCAACATGTTAAAGAAGTTTTCCAAAGCTGACAAGCCACCGTCTCCACCACCAGAGCCAGTTGATATGCCCCTTCCTCCAAAGCCTATGCTTAGGTTTTATCTTCTTGGATGGGGTGTGCCCATCATCATATGTGGTATCACTGCAGCAGTCAGCATAGACCACTATGCTGAGCCTCATTAGTAAGTGTTCATTTATATCCATTGTGATACACTCAAACCCTATTTATTGTATACACACTATGCTGAGCCTCATTAGTAAGTGTTCCTTAATATCCATTGTGATATACTCAAACCCTATTCCTTTGTATACATATTATGCTGAGCCTCATTAGTAAGTGTTCCTTTATATCCATTGTCATATACCCAAACCATATTCATTTGTATACATACTATGCTGAATCTCATTAGTACCCAGTAAGTGTTCCTTAATATCCATCATGATATACTCAAACCCTTTTTTATTTGTATACATACTATGCTGAACTTCATTAGTAAGTGTTCCTTTATATCATTTGTGATATACTGAAGCCCTATTTATTTGTATACATACTATGCTGAGCCTCATTAGTAAGTGTTCCTTTATATCCATTGTGATATACTCAAACCCTATTTATTGTATACACACTATGCTGAGCCTCATTAGTAAGTGTTCCTTAATATCCATTGTGATATACTGAAGCCCTATTTATTGTATACATACTATGCTGAGCCTCATTAGTAAGTGTTCCTTTATATCCATTGTGATATACTCAAACCCTATTTATTGTATACATACTATGCTGAGCCTCATTCCTAGTAAGTGTTCCTTAATATCCATTGTGATATACTTAAATCTTATTCATTGTATACATACTATAATGAGCCTCATTAGTAAGTGTTCCTTTATATCCATTGTGATATACTCAAACTCTATTCATTTGTATACATACTATGCTGAGCTTCATAAGTAAGTGTTCCTTTATATCCATTGTGATATACTGAAACCCTATTCAATTGTATACATACAGATTATATTTAAATAATCTTCAAAAAAAGTTTATTGTCTTGATTTCTTCTTGCCATTGATTACTGCCAATTTTCATAAATCACTAATTTTTGACTTAATTCATGAATTAGGCCCAGATAAAGTTCCTTTTGATATACGTATGAATAATCTCAAAGATAATTTTATAATATCTGTATTTTGTCTTAGTACATTTACTTTAAAATGAATCACTTGTGTCGTGTTTTCTTACAGTTGTTTTCTGGCATGGGATCCTAGCATTGGAGCATTTTACGGACCTGTAGCATTGCTGCTTCTCTTCAATATAGTGTTCATTTTACGCATAGCATGTGTGATCAAAGACAAGAAAAATAATCTCGATGATTCTGACCACACGGAAGAAGTAAATGACATTGAGTTGACACCTGGCTTAGATGACACTAATACTGAGATCCAGGCGCTTACTCAGCCCAGGAATAACATAGAAGTAGGTCATCATGATGATGACAGTGATAGCCAATCAGTAGCCTCTAGTGTATTAGATCAAGAAAAAAAGCCTGCGTCCCAATTATATGCTTTAGTAACTATCCTTTTATTATACATGTTGTTCTGGGCATGTGGTGCTATAGCCGTAGCAGAACCCCTTGCATACGTTCTACCACATCAAGTTCGCATATTCAGTTATTTATATGGATTTACGTGTGCAACATTTGGATTATTTATGTTGACATACTTCTGTCTGTCGAGAAAAGACTCATGTTCTTGTTGGAGAAGGTTTTTTTGCTGTGAACAACAACCTGCATTTGATATGCAGTATCAAGCTACCAACAATTTACAATTGGGAAATGGACATGTAAAACAAGGCAATGGTAGTGTGGTCACAGAACCTATGATCAAGACGTTGAATATTACAAATGATATATCAATAGATGGGTCAAAGCAGTCCAATATTAATTTAGTGTCTACCAATGCTAACTCCATAATGGAGGACTCCGTCAGTGCTGCTGATAACAATGTCCAAATATTTTACAACCCAAAGCAAAATGGG
Organism: Pteria penguin; assembly: GCA_035048485.1. Lineage (NCBI taxonomy): Eukaryota > Metazoa > Mollusca > Bivalvia > Pterioida > Pteriidae > Pteria > Pteria penguin. The sequence continues at coordinate 41,182,352 of CM068583.1, forward strand.
GTTGCTAAAAAATTCTGGGATAAACAACGGCACAGTAATTCTAGATTAATAACTCGAGATATGGGAAAAGATTTTAATGACAGTTTCACTGATTTTTCTGGATCAGAAGCCAATAAAAGATATAATTGTGGTAATCAAAGTGATGAGAAATCCCATCTCAGCATTGAGATTCAAATTCAACCAAAGAATCTGGGAAATTTTTCCAATGGTGCAAGGTCCCCCTTACCTCATGTGTATCAAATCCAGCAAAATGGCATTGCAGGGCGCCACATGCCAGTTTTTTCTCCTCTGCCTCCTATGGAACGTAATCAGATCCCTCCAGTGGGAGGTTCCATAACCACAGGTGCCACAAGTCCTTGTTTTAGTAATGGGTCACACAACGATTCTCATTCAGTTAATCAGCAGGAGCCAAGGTCACCTAGCTCCTGTTCTCTAGGATCAAGGTCACATCCCAGTGCATTTACCCCAGTGCAGCCTAAAACAAACTCTTTACCAAAACAGCAACGGAATAGTGCCAGTAGTCCTCCAACTTATAATGAATGCATGGTGAGAAATGGATCCGTAACAAGACTTCGAGACTTTGATGGTCAGAGTCAAGTGAGTGAATTGTGTCAGCGAGAACCAAATAGTGCAATAATACAGGGGACAAATCCTACCTCACCCCCACCGTTACATCTTACAGGCCAACCAGACTGTACATACAAACAGTATGGATCTGTTGATGATCACATTACGTTTGAGCCACCGGTGGCTTTATCTCCACATCATTTCCACCGTGCTCGTTCACATTCTGGTGGACATTGTTCAGAAACCAATGTTAAACATGGTCAAAGGAAAGAGCCCAGTTTCCTGCAAGAGGTACAGCAAAGAATCCCCAGTAACCCACACACCATCCCTAGTCAGTGTAAATCCCCAGTTTATCATATGAATCAACCTCAACCAAGGAATATATCAAGTCCCTATAGTGAAAACATTTCTCCCATGGTGCAAATTAACCATTCAATAAATACTAGACCTTTCAGCCCAACCACTCAGGGGCAACAATTTGTGCATAATTCTAATTTAACAACCCCTGACTCTGATAGTGGTATCAATTACAAACGCCATTGTCACAATGATTCTGATCACCACTCGGAACCAATGTCATCATCTCGCCATGGTAACCATTGCCATAGGAACAGAGGACATGGATCCCATAGACATTCACGACATAAAGGAGTAACAAAACATAGACCAGGTGATTGGGATAAGGACATACCTCCCAAGCCAAGATCAGTGCCATATGCTTATGTAAACCATAATTATGCAGAAAGAGTACGTCAAAAACTTAACAGCCAAAGTTCAATGAATGCTAAAAATTACTGGGGTTCCCCAAGTATGGAGGATGATGATTCAACCACTTCCTCAGAAGATGAAGAGACTTTTGATCACAATGTTTGGGTATTACAAAACCAGAAAAAGCAAAAACGTAAAAAGGAAACGAGTGTGTAGTAATCTCACTATGGTTCATTCATTTCATAGGATTAACTTTACTTTTTATCCTAGTTCATAAGTGTATAATCCTATTTAGGTATTTTTTTTAGATAATATGAAAATAATTAACAGTGTTAATTAAATATTTGAAAAGGTAGGTTTTCCTTTACATTAGGGGGTGTTCTCTTTTAAATTTTTTTGGGGGGTTTTTTGGGGTTTTTTTTTTTTTATTTTTGGGTTTTTGGGTTTTATTTGTTTGTTTATTTTTTAGCTTGAAACATTAAGTACAAAATTTTTAAATGTTTTGATAATGTAATTATTTTTTATTTTATCAAGACCTCTAATGGTGTGTGTAGTATCAGATGTGGATATTGTCAGGAAATCATCCGTCCATGTAAGCATTTTTGAAGATTTTGTTGTCGGCTAAAAGATGAAAATAGATTTCTTCAAATTATAATTTTATTATTATATGAGTGCATCTTGAGAAGTTGAAAATCTTTCATATGGAGTTTGTTAGGATTTGTTCATTAGAGACTGCATTGAGTAGGTATGGTGGTTCAGTACATCTGTATTTAATAGTTGTACCTCAGGGATAAACGTTTATTCTTTAGAATATGAATACATAATATACTCTTGTGTATATAATATAAAGTATTTAAGTTATTCATTGATAATTTATGATATACATATGCAAATCATATTTTGAAATATTTCACTGTGAATGATTTGTTTAGCTGAAAGATGTAATAATGATTTTGGGGAAAACAAGCCAAATTCACATAATGTGATTTTTTCCAGATATAATAAGATTTGTATTGATAATGGTAATACATGCATAACATAACACAAAGACAAGAAACTGCATTATTCTGTAAATCCATTAAAGATGTGTGTATCTGTCAGTGCAGTGAACTCAAAAGGAACATACTGAGACCAATTTACATTCTTACACATGTAGGAGAACATATGAAAGTTGTGAAAAAAAATTTCTCATGATATCTGAACAAGGATTGAATTCAAGTCCCATTTATTAGGATATTGTGCTTTAATGGTCTTGCTATGATTTTATACTTTTCATTATAGAGACATTGTTTGCTACCTGCATACCAATTTATTGCAGTAAAGTTTTAATTATACTTTTTATCGAATGTCAAACATCATTGTAACTAATGATAATAATTCAGATCTTTTTTTCATCATTGCCCCGCCCCCACCCACCCACACACACACACACACACACATACACAATCATGAAGTTTACCCTGCCTCTGGAAAATATGCATTTACCATTGTGTATTTGGTTGAGTATATTTTTAAATGAAAATTGCAACATTTAGTTTTAATTGATTTATAAAACTGACCTTTTAAGAATCAAATTTGCTAAAGGTAATTTGTTGAACGAGAAAATATGAATTCATTGAAATATAATTCCTGTCTATTCTTTCTCGTCCACAACTCAGTAAATATCAAGATTTGCCCTAGAAATCACTCATTCCTTAGCATTAGACTTGACTTGAAATGGGAAATTTTGAGTACATCACTATTACAGGAATAGAAAATTACACAAATCATTTTTGGTTCACATTTCCTAAAAATAAAAGGCATTACACATACTCTAGTTGGTGCTTTGTGTTTAGAGCATTTATTTTCCCTCACTTCACATTGAATGATACTGAAAGACCAATTAAAAATTAGATGAATAAATCAGAAATTTACTAGATATAATGGCATTACAATACCGGTATGTTGCTATTTCACAATGGTGCTTAACTGAACAAAACACTCTAGCATAGTGGATGTATATTCTACTCGAGTGTCGAAGTCGTCTATTTATTGCATTTTCTATGGTTTTATATATGTGATATGTATACTGTGTACATATATAATTGCTGTCAACTTGTTTTTGTAAGTATTGTGAAATGTATTTGTATAAAATAAAACGACTTTTACTTATGGAGTTTTCAATTAATGAATGCAAGTAAGCGTAACGATTGAGTAAGGAGTTTGTCTCGTAATCAGATGTCGCAGCTTAAATCTTGATAGATCTATGTCCATGTGAGGTGATTTCTGAAGGCAAGAATGTAAAGCAAGAGCCTTTGTTTAAGAAAGGTTTATCAAAGTAAAAATTCCTGCTTCCCAAGGAATGGCCATACAGAAGGAGTCAAAAACTGGCTTTGGTTCTCATCCCTACTGATCAGTGACCAGTCAAACTTATGATATTCTTCGTAGTTTGGTCCATTTTCTGTCAAATTGACAAAATTTGCACCTCCACCCACCCACCCCTGGTTCCGCCACTGTCCAGACCTGAAAAAAGTTTCTGATAATAATTTACTGTAAATGAATTGCAAAGAAAAAATCAAGGAAACATTTTCTATCAATTTTATTCTACTGTCAAAAGAGACTATAACAAATTGTTTGATACTGTCACAAGTAACTTCAGGTATATTAGTAAAAGGAAGATCTGAACCTAGTAAACATTAATAAGAATGTAAGGGGAAAAAAGAATAAAAACATTGTAAAATAATCTATAAAAGAAAAACTAGTGTTGAATTTTCTCAAAAAGAGAAAATCTGTCAATAAACATTTGGGAATTTGTTTAACTCTGGTCGTTTCATTGCAGAGTGATTCACAATCAAATAAAGATTAATTTTTTTGGATATATTGCATGAAAGTGACACATCACAGATTTGCTTCTGTAGCTGAAAACTAAAATATATGAAGCAAACTGCCTTTCACCCTGGTATTAACAGTAATCATTATAAATTCAGGTAGCATCAAACAACATACTAATTAAATTTCAAAAACCTAAGGAATCACATAAATTTTTTCCATAACTAAATATTTGATAGTTTGAGCAACACAAAAAAAGTTGACTGTTAATGATATGTGTGATATCTTTGGACGGAATGGGCTACACTTGTTGTTTGATTTCAAAATGAGTAAACAATACATCAGTAAATAAATATATAAACAGAACAAAAAGCATTCAACATATCACAGACAATTTAATAAAACAACATTGTATTGATTCAGTGCAGAATCAATACACCTCTACAATTCTATAGTCTACTAATCCATTGATTTCATTTAAACTATTAAGTCATGTTTAATATCCATATACTTCATTCTTTCTTTCAATATGTATATATCTACATTTCAGATATATTTTGAAAATGTCAGTATCAAAGAGAAAGATAAAATGTAATATTCAATAAATAAATATTATTGAAAGGAATGTATAGTTCAAATTTATGTAGAAATGTTTTTGAAAAGTTTTAAAGTTAAAAAATTTAAATTGATAAAATGTATTTAAACTAAAATCAAAACATTTCTCATACATCTGAAAGATAAGAACTTGCATGTACTTTTATTAAATCATAATGATGTAGCCAACATTCAATAAACTTTATTTATAATTTTGCTTAAAGTACAAACTATGGGGTTTTTTTTTTAATTTCTTTTCACATCATTATCAAAGATGAATATATACCACACAGATTCATGTATAATATACGAAAATAAAAAATAAGCATGTATGTATCTTGCTTGCTCAGTGACAGAGGTATTAATACAAAGCCTTCAAAACATTCAATAAAATATGATCCATGCATATAATGAAAAAAATAATATGTTGTAGATTTTGCCCAAATTAAAAAATAAATGATGAGACATTTTTCATTCACTGAGACTAGTGTAAAGTCATTGGATGGATCTAATATACTATTGGGTAAGAACATGTTTTGGGAAATGGACCTTAATTATGAATCAACATAACAAATTGGACTACTTCTAGGTAAAACTCATCAGAGTCTTCAAACTGATATTTTTAGGTCAACAAGATCATAAGAGAATCGTGTTTCATAAATTTCATCAAAATCAAGGTAACATTTTTTTTAGGAAATATGAAACACACATCTACAAACATTCTGGGATTTTGGTATTATCAACCAAGTCATAAAAAGATTATTCCAAATAATTTTGGTCAATATATATCTCCCACTTATGTAGAAAATATTGATGGGCATGATCCCTTTCTACGTCCACTGTATTAAGGAATATCATCCTGGCATCCCTGCTTCAACGAAATCTATCTCATACTTTGGAAGATGTGAAAACATATCAAAAGTTAATAAAAAGATGGACAACAGCATAAGCTTGACTGCCTTTGTTTATAGAGCTAAATTTTCCAATCTTAATTTAGATGCTATTGTTTGTGGTGCTAAGTTTCCGACCTTGCTTTAAATGCCTTTGTTTGCAGAGCTAAAGTTTCCAACCTTACTTTGAAATATCAATGGTTCACACTTTGACCATACTCTTTTATATTATTTTGTGTACCTGTGAACAGTCTATTGAGCAAGGAGAATTATAAAACTTAAATGAAAGATTATGAAAATAGCAATAAGAATGCTGTTAAAACAGTTATCACAAAGGAAAATAACACATGGATAACATGGTTACAATAAACTGCAGATTAAGTAAACATGTCACATATTTGTGCATTTATCTCATGTACATCATTGCCATACAGGATACTTCATGATCTACAATGTATTCTTGAATTTCTTCAGATGTGCTTTCTTTACTGTTCATGTTCTTTTTGTCTCTCAGTCACTATCAGACCGCCGTCGTCTTCTTTGTTTCCATTTTTTATGTCCTCTTTCTTCTTCAGTGCTACTATCACGTGATTTTTTGAAAATGCGTCGATGGGGTATATCAGAATCTGAATCACTCTGCCTTGGGTACAGATTCTTGCTGTATTTTTTACTGAGTGTATTTCGTGGAGTGACTACTCCTTTGTTATCTTCCTCTGAGTCTTCAGAATCATCACTCTGCATTCTGAGAATTTCAGGTGTTAGTTTGCGCTGCAAGAATCTGCTTCTGGGAGGCTTACTATATGCTGAATCAAAACTTTTAGGTTTTGGCTCCGGTGTTTTCGGAGGAGATGTCCAGTTTTCAGAATTAGATAATTCTTGATCTTCATCATGTAGAAAACCTACATTTGTGTTACCCTGGCTACTGAATCCTTCTGTAGGAATTAATTTCACAGATTTACTACTTGGTTTTGCCTCTGTCTGAAAGTCAATATTCATGATTTTTTCTTCTTGTTTTTCTTTCTTCTTTTTCTTTTCTTTCTTGTGCTTCTTCTTTTTCTTCTTATTACCACCCTCTTTATCTTCTTCCTACAAATATTTTAAAAGCATATATTTAAATGATTTCTACAATAAAACAATCAAATGTACACATCCTTTGTAATAGGTTTAATTCCTGACAGATAAAAATGGATCGATGTTTATGAGATTATTATTTTCCTTTTCAATTTTAACATAACATCAATATAAGAAAAATTGTGAAGCATTATCAAAAACCAACTGTGCTTACGGAATGTGAGAATGGAAATATTTCAGAAGGCTTTGTCACTATAGCATACCCTTGATATATATCGAAGCATATACTGATGTAGTTTACCACTATACTGTCATGCATGCTAACCTGAACATCATCTGTTTTTGGGTCCTGATCACCTTTTGTTATCACTGCTGTTGGTGTGGGCCAACCATTTGTTCCTATTAATGGTATTTCACACGTGTCTTCTCGTAGTATCTCTGTCTTGGGAGCAATGGTTTCCATAAAGTTAGAAGTATGGTCTGCTGTCAACTCTTCCTCTACTAACTTAAATAATTCCTCCACTCTGAAAGCATCAAATCACAAATCCATGTAAATCTTACATTCCAATGCCATTTGCATTCATTTTTAGTACTCGCCACAATTTTGTTTCAGTACACAAGCTTCTGTCAAGGACAAATTGTAATAAATCATTATAATAATCACCTTAAGTGATAAATTTTCATATTTTCATTATGATTATATTAAATCAAACAATAAAACAATAATAAGCATTTATTACTCATAAAAACCATCATGTTCAATCATAATTATTATAACAATTGATTAAAATTATGACATTCAAAACTAAAGACGTAATCCCCATCACTCATACAAAAGATATATGATCACCTTCAGTTAAACAGTAGACCTAAAATAAACTTAAAAACTTTGTAACAATAAACAATATCCAGTACATTTCATTTCTATCATTAGAAATAGTCATAGATTAGAACAATATATAAGATAATATATGATAATCTGAAAGGTCATCTACAGTTTACTTAAATCACAGATTACAACATTTTGTAACTAATTAAATCATATATCATAACTCCTACAATTTGCTTTTTATAATCTGCTTTGATCACAAATCATATAACCATCTATGAGACATCTAAATCACAGCTCACAACTGTCTACAATCCACTTAAATCATAGACCAAAACTTTTGATACAATCCACTCAAACCATAGATTGTAACTGCCTGTGATCCACTTAAATCATCGATCATAAATATGATTTATTTAGGCCATATGTCATATAAAGATATATTTCCTCTCCTCTATGGCCATCTTAAATTTTAAACCTATACTCTGACAAAAGGCCCAAGTGGGTCTGTATCACTTACCTGAGACATAGAAAACATTGTATATAATGATACATTATGCTTGTGGGTGGCCATAAATCTTTATCAAACATCTTAAAAGTCCTCCGAAGGGAAGTGACATAAAACAAAGAACAATAAACTCAGCATTCACAATATTTCGGTCTCCTGACCTTCTTCCGGTAAATTTGATTGGAATTCCAATAAAATTCACCGGAAAAAGGTCAGGAGACCAAAATATTGTGAATGCCGAGTTTTCTGTTCTTTGTCATAATCTTTAGTTTCTTCAAAACATTTGAAATTGTACATTGTGTAAAATATTATCTCCCTCCAAATTAAAAGGAAGAAACTACCACTCGGACAAGAATTCTGGCTATTGGGTCATGAACAAAAATTGTGTGAAATATTATCCAGATCCAACCTGGCAATAAGAAGTTATGACATGTACAAGGATTTCGGCTATTTTTCGGCTAAGATTTGACTTTGGGTTGAGGTCATGACACACCCCTGTGTCATGTACAATGTATAACTGCGTGAAATGTTATCCAGATCCAAGATAGCAGTAAGGAGTTATGGCCTGGACAAGGATTTCGACCAAGTGTGTACTCTGACCTTGACCTTGGAGATATGACAACAACTGTGTGAAAAATTATCCTGGATAATAATCCAGCTTGGCGCTGAGAAGTTATGGCCTGGACAAAGATTTTGGCTATGTATGCACTGTGACCTTGACCTTGAAGATATGACCATGGATCAAGGTCATGACACACCCTTGGGTCATGTGGGGTGTGGGTATAATAATTCTTTGACACAAGCAATCCTTTAATCAATTCTGGCAAAAATACAGCATTTACATGTAAATGCATCAAAAATCAACTGTAGGAAAAATGTTTATGAAACGTTTTTGCATTTAAAGAACCTAGTCCAGAATTAAGTAAAAAAGTAAGAAAATATTATCATTCTGACTGGAATCCAAAACGGCAATATTTCTTCATATTTTCTAACTTCTACATCACTCTGATGCATGATAAATTTGTCTCTGTATAAAGCGGTTCTGAAAAAGGAGTTTGTCAACAGAGGGTACTGTCTGTCTAAGACTTACTTTTGGCTATAGTGGCTCCTCCTGTTGACAGATCCAGAATAAAAACAACTATACTTGTAGGGGGCCTATTATACTTTATTCCTATTTAGTTTCATCAAATCTATTGAGTTGTTCTGGAGAAAAATTTGAAAATGTGAAAAATGCCCCCTCTCCCCACCACTTTACCTTTTTCTGATCGTAAAAAAATCATGAATAATACAGAAATTATAATTTTGTCAAAAGAACAATCTTTTAATATATTCTGGCTAAACAAGCATTCAGTGCATCACAAGTCAATCATAGGGAAAATATTGATGAAAACCATACTATTTTGCATTGAAAATATCAAAACAGATGTCAAAGAAACATAAAAAATTATCTATCCGATTTCAATCAAATGAACAAACATGAAGTATAAATCCTTCTAAACTACCAAGATGCCATTAGTTTTATTATCCATACAGTGGATCTGTAGAAGATTTTCAAAGAGGGGTACCCTATAGGACTTATTTTCAGCCATGGTGGCACCAACTGGCAATAGATATGGACGAAATGGACATACTAGGTGAAGCATCTGTAGTATTTCATGTAATGTATACCAAATTTCATCAAAATCCTTCCAGTGATTCTGAAGAAGTTGAAAATGTTGAATTTTACAAACAGACTAGTGGACATCGCACAACTTGATGATCAGAAATGCTCAGTTCAGCTTTCAGCTCTGTTGTGCTAAAAATTAATGTTAAAACAACTACAGTGATGCTCCGTTTATTCGGACATGTTTGTTCCCGACCGATTTGTCCGGATAAAGGGATTTTCCGGATAACCGGATCATAGTACCGGTACATTAGATGTTAAAAAAATCTTGTTTCTTGATAAAAGAAGGGTGTATACAGTACAAGTAATAATCCTTATATGCGTTTAATTTGTATACGAAGAAATATATAGCTATTACATATTTAATGTATTAACATCTTTAGTAAATTGTTCATTAATGTTGACAGCCGCCTTTGTATATACCTTGCGCTTGACTAATTAATTTCACTTCTATCGCAATTGGAGTGTTTATCTAACGTCCTGCTTTGTCATACAAATTTAGAATTGAAAAGCATTTATGTCCTGATAAATTTATAGTGTTCATGTTTTAAATATAAAAATTTTCTATAACTATAAAACAGAAGAATAACTAAAAGTTAAAACTTCTCTACAAAATAATGTAATGAGCACTAAGTAAGGATATGTTATCAATTATCGATCTCAGATAGAAGAGTGACGATACTTAAAGTTTGGTTACAATCTAAAGCCCCAATATTTAATTAACAATGTCAGTTGCGAAGTCGGCAATTTACTTTTATTTACTATCATTCAACTAACAGTAATCTTCATTTCTGGAGTGAGAGTGTACTGACTCATTAAAAAGCAATCATAAATGACCGCTAACATGACGTTTGACTACCCCACAAGCGGTCAATTCTTAATTGGATAGGTAATCAACATACCATAGGTAGGTGACCAGGTAAACTCGTCGTTTAACTGTTAAACAAACAATCGGCGCAGAGAGGAGATAAGCAGTGTATTAATTAAAACTGCAATTATTTGCTACAGTTACGTCAGGAAAGCAAAATTTTGTCCGAATTATCAGAGCAAATTTTATGTACTTTTGGAATTCTGTACCCGTATTTTCTTGGCCGGATCCGGAACGCAGATTTCTGGATTATCGGATCAAAATACCATTTGGGAAATCCGTTCCCGCACTTTCTTGTCCGGAAAGTGGATTTTCCGGATAAACGTAGCCCGGATTAATGGAGCATCACTGTACACATCTCTGTACCGGTAACATTATGTTTTCTGAATATCGACAATATGTAGATTCTGAAAGAACTTTGTACATACCTCTTCTGAAGCTTAGACTCTGATGTCTCTTTCTTATGTAACTTCTCAGTTCGAATGAAATTTGCCATTTCTTCTTTTTCAAAGAGCTGCAAAAACTCCAAATGTCTTTTTGTGAATTGTACACCTACAGAGTATGAAAGAAAATAACTACAGAAACCATGGAACATAGTCTAGAACTAGGACAATTCAAGATTCCTTTGATTGGGTTCAGTTTTGATTCCAGTTTCGAAGCAAACATGGCATAAGAGCCTGATTATTTTATGAGAAGAGTCTGGAAACATTCCGATATTATATGAGATATAAAATCAGAATTTATCATAGGTAGTAATACAACTTTGCAATCATATTTTGTCAATTTTGCTGCCATTTTTTCCTTCGGGAATCGAAATCCAGAATTCCCAATCAGTTAATCAAATCTAACAAAGTTAATTTCCAAAGCACCAAAACATTTTGGTACTGCACTGCACAGCCACAGAATATACATATATATATATATACAGACATAAACAAGAAACAGAAATAAGTAATGCTACATTAGTGTCATATCAATAATCTGTAATATTTTGCCCAAATTTCAATTTCTGTTCAATCATTTAAAAGAAATATTTATCCCAATTCAATTAGTTCAACTAGTTTTCACTTATTTTTAAGAAAAAAAAATACAGCACTCACTGATATAAATTCTGAAATTATGAAGATGTTGAGGTGAATTAATGTAACACTATTTAAGAAAGTCATTTGAATGATTTACCTTTGTACTTTTTCCTGCAGCATGTTTTACGAGCTAACCATTTAATGCCATAATATATTTCAGGTATGATGCTCAAGGGAGGAACAAATGTTGTTTTGTTTTCATATTCCATGGTAACAAAGTAGAACTGAAATTTCCATATCTCAAAAGAATTCTCCTGAATCATTGAGAAAATATAACTGAAAGAAACAATTAAAATCAAGAACTACTAGTATGTAAATCAATTTTACTGAAAAGCCTTAAAAATAATAGAGGTATTAATGTATGTTGTTATTTGTTTTTCATTTTTGTATTTAACACTGTTGACAGCTATCATGCTTTAGTCATACATGTAAGTAAATAATTAAAATTTGACACTTTTTCTTGAAAACTGAGTTTGATAACATTTGATCAAATAGTCAACAGAAGAAGAGGACTCAAATCTGTACAAAAGGAATTCCATGAAAGAAGCCAACAAGAGTCAAGAAATAAATAAGCAAAGAATGGGCCTATATCACTCACCTGAGCCAAATTTGCCCATTCACAAACAAATGACAGATTCACAGATACACATATTCTCTTGCTTACTGTGTTTTTTGACAATTGACAAGTGATTGTAAACTTGTTTCTTTACTCTAAATAAATCAAGAACATCAATGAAATTATGTGAAAAAGGTTAAGTCTGAATAATTATTTTTTCATCTGCAATGACTTATTTAATATATTGAGTGCCACAAAACATTTGAAAAATTGTTTTGGTATAAATTGAAACAAATTGAAACAAGGTGTGTTCATGAAACACAAATGACCCCAACGTCAACAAAGTCCAAATAAGATAAATTTTGCAATGTCCTATATCTTAATTACACCCAACCCTACATGGGAATATGCATGTAAAATATGAAATCCCTACCTCTTCATTTTCAAGATTTAATGCTCATGAGTCAAAAATTATTGTATCGACGGAAAGGTCTTGCCACAAGGAATATGCATGTGAAATATGAGAGCCCTACCTCTTGAAATTTAAAAGTTTTAACGAATGTTAAAGTTTTTTAAATATAAGTCAACAGTCATGGTCACAAGGTAAAAACTTATTGTACCAGCAAAAAGGTCTTGCCACAAGGAATAGGCATGTGAAATATGAGAGCACTATCTCTTACAGTTCAAAAGTTATAGTCAATGTTAAAAATTTTGTAACATTGGTCAAAGGTCACAGTCAAAGTAAAAAGTTACCGTAATGACATAAAGGTCTTGTCACAAGGAATACACGTTTGAAATATGAAATCCCTATCTCTTACAGTTAAAGTTATGTGGAATGTTAAAGTTTTTTCCCACAGACAGATAGACAGATATGCAGAAAAAATAGATGCCCCCGAATCTTTGATTCTGGGGGCATAAAAAGTCTGTCTGCCTTTAGCAAGGTTTTAAGCCTTTCAGCATACAAGAACTGGCCTACAAACTAATTTTAATTTCTATAAAACATTAGACATCAACTGAAAGGAAGAAAACATTAATTTTATTGACAGTTTAACTCACTTAAAGATGGCAATCAGTAAGTTGAAAAGTAGGATGTTTCCAATTATCAAGTAACCAGCCAAAAGGAAGTAGACTAGCCAGTGAGAAGTACGGCAATCAAAACCTCGAGCATTTACTGCTATACAATCTGGAAAACAACAATGTGGTTACAGAAAATGTAATAGTTGCTGAACAGTAACAGTTCCCAGACATATTGCTAGTATCAGCATAATGAACAAGTAATCATCCCTTTTGTCACACATCAAAATGATTTTTAATTGAGAATTACAGTTTTTGTTTTGGTAAAAATTTTCATTTATGCCTCCGATTCTGTTATCACAATCTGCCTAATACACTCGTATCCATGCAAGGAGGATGGGGGAGAGTGGTGGGAAGGCCAAAGACCTTGATCAGAGAACCTTAAAATCAGATATTTCAGTTCAGATTTATGCAATATTTTTGTAAGAAGTCAACTTTGGTTATAATCTTTATTCCACTTATAATCTCAGTAGACCAAAGTATCTAGGAACTGTTACAGTAAACTCAGTAATAATTGTGTAAAACACAAATTGCATAAAAGTCTCCTATTTTTAGTTAATGCATGATTTTTGTCAGAAGTTTTACATTGGTATATGTATAAATGATCAATCATGCATTGACTGCCCTGACCCTACTTAGTTCTATATATTTATATTTTCAAAATCAGATATCTTTTAATCAGTTATTCAAACCTTGTAAACTTTTCAATGTCAATAGGTAAGTTTAAATGAAAATAATACTTTTGAACAAATTAATCAGACTTTGACACTTCTTTCAGTGATTGTCCCAGTTTCAAAATAATTCAAAAAGATCTTTTATATATTCCACATCTTTAAATTACATTTTATTCTGATTAACCAAAAAAATACTAGTTTTCTTCTGCACCTTCAGATGGCTCGTTTTCTATTTCTTCAAGGAAAAGTTCTCCATACAGTTGCCAGTAAGGGTAGTATAACACATCCTTCAGTATCTGCCAGCTTGGTTCACGCTCAGTAAACAGCAAGGCCTGACTAGCTACTCCATAGGCCAGTAAAAATATGACCAACACCAAGAAAAACATCTTCAATTCCTCAACCTACAAAAACACCAAAATATTAATACAAAAACAATATATCAACACCAGTCAACCTTTCAGTATACAAAAAATACCCAACTACACAAAAATATATAACTACACACAAAAATGTACAACTGCATAAAAAATATACAATTAAATGTTCAACTTTATTACATACAAGTTACTGCTTCATCATAGTCGATTTTTAAATTATAAACTGTTAGGTACATGTATATAAAATAGAAATTCAGACCTCTTAAAGCCTGACACCTGTCAAATAAATGTCAGGTATGAATTTCATCATTGAATGGTATACATTACTTCATTGGCAGATAGGTATAATATATTCAATGAATGGTATATACATTGATTAAGTTCTATTATTAGGCTACTTTTCATTTCATCTTATACAATGCAGTCAGGTAACAGAAATACACTGAATTAAATTACCAATAATCAGACTTAAGTGACCATGATCATAGATCTTTTTCTGGATATAGTCAATATACAAGAATTTAGCATGGAGATGAAAATTACAATAAATTCAGTCTTTTTAAATGAAGATAATAGATGAACAGTAATAATATTTGTAATAAAGACATACTACTAACCATCATTTTAATCATGACAAGCTTGGGTCCTAACTTCGTGTTGGTGGAATAGAACTTGACTGTTTTCACATAGAAAATGATTCCATTCAAGCAGTACATCACCTTAGCCTCTTCAGCATATTGACTGCCCTTAGAAGCATGGACTATGAAGGCAACTACTCCCATAGCAAAGTTAAGGAAATCAAAGAATTTCAATGGTCCATACCAGTCTCTCAGTTTGCCTTTGAAGGTAGGAGATGGGAACATGAGCAGCTAGAAAGGAAGAAATATGTAAAATATTAAATGTAGGAAAAAAACCCATTACAATATAATTGTTTAATTTTAATTTTTTAATTGATAAACTATGAAACAATCATCGTGTTTCAGTATTTTACACTATTTTCGGTACATAAACTAACATAGAAACTGCAAGAGCTGTCATTAAGGTTTTTTTATTTTATTCCAAAGATAAGAGATGTCATAGATAACAACATGCATTGTTTTAAGAAAATTGTGAAAAACAAATACTCTCTCAGATTTTGCACTGATTTACCATAGATTAATACAGAAAACAATTATGTAAGTTTCTTGGTCTGGTTTTTCTACTTACCGTGTAGACATCATCTATCATGAAGGAAAAAATCCATCCTATACAGACACATTCTACTGGGGTGACTATGTCCCGCTTAAAATCCACCAAAATAAAGTAACTGAATAGAATTACAAAAACTATGTAGGCCAACTGAAACAAATAAAAACATCCTGTAAGTATAACACATGAATTGAATATAGATGAATCAAATAAAATAAATACACCCTGTAAATATAATACATGAATTAAATATAGATGAATCAAGATTCTTTGTATCAATTCATTAATAAAGTCAAACTTTAATAACTGAAACTTAAAAACCTCCCAGAAACTCAAAGTAATCATGTGGTCCAAACATTACCTCTCTTTTTATCTAATAAACTTCAAAACCTCAAATCTACCATAACCTAAAGTGATTCTGAAGGTCCCTAATTACACTTCAAATTATTGAAATTCTAATGTACTTACAAATGTCTCTGATTATAGAAAATAACATGAATGCTAAATACTACACAACAAGTTAGAGGCTGAAATGAATATTGAATTGTTGTGGGTTTTTTTTTTTGCATATTGGATAAAAATTGATTAAAGTAGTGTGACTGTGATAAAAAGAAGCACAAAACAGTATACATGCCTACAAATATCGGAGAGATACATTTTATATTCTTCAAATTATCTAAATTGTTTCTTATGAAACCATAGCATGTGTTTTATGCACTCACAGCATTATAGCCAAACTTGCAAATGGGAGCTGTGTAGAAAGTGAAGATCTTCTGCCTCCATGTGACCTTCTCTTCTCCTAATGGATTCATCTCTATAAATCGAGTTACAATCAAGAATGGAAAAAACATTGTCAGGAGAACCTAAAATGGAAGATAGGAATCTTGAAGTATGTTACATGAATACATGTATTATATATATAAATGCTGCATAAACAGAGGAGGTAATAATCTTAGCCTTACTGCATGCATGATACATGTACCAAATTAACATTTCATGGAGCCCTCCTTTTTCATTCTAGCATATCAACAAACAATAAATTTTTACACAGCTGAGTATATACCTTTAACCATGATGATGTTATCCCTCTTTTCCAGATTGTGTCAGTAGAGTTTTGACATGCAGTAGAGGATAGGTACTTCTACAATATAAACAGATTTCAAATCAAGAGGTGAAAATTTTATACAGAAAATCATAAAGCTAAATAATGTGTGAACAACTTTTACTGATAAAACCTCAAAGAATACAATGATAAATAGAAAGCAAGTGATATTCATTGTAATGTATATCTTGAAGTTAAACTAGAATGGGTGTCCAAGTAAACACATGCAATGCCTGTGGGGCTTTTTGTACTATCACAACACAGTCCAAAACAGCTATTCTTAGCAAAGAGGTCATGCACAAGGTCACAAGATCATCAACCTTTGTTTCATTTGCAATGGCTTCATTTTTTCTATTGGCATCACAAGCATACACTTATAGTTGCTTGGTTGGTTGATTGGTGTTTCAGTTATATCGCGACATGGAAGCAGGAGGTAACCAACCTCTTAAACAACCTGGAAATCGAACCTAAATACATAAATACCTTCACAATAACTAAAGTATCAGTATGGACTAAAAGATAAAAATATAATCTGTTAATGTGATCAAGAGCAATGCCTAGCGTGGCATAATACACCCGTTGTTTGGTTTGAAGGGATGAAATTTGAAAGTGTTGAAACATTCCCCAAATTCTGGGAAATATTCAAATCCATGCAATGGGTAAAAGTTATGGATTTACTAAAGATTTACCCATCCTATACACTGTGACCTTGTCCTTGCAGATATGACTTTGATTCAAAGTCATGACACACCCTTGGGTCTTCGTCAACAATTCTGTGAAATATTACTCAAATCAATGCAAGGGGTAAAAAAAAAGTTATGGCCCAGACAAATATTTATCTATCATATGCAGTGTGACCTTGACCTGGAAGATATAACTTTGGTTCAAGGACAAGATACACCCTTGGGCCCTGGTAAACAATTCTATGAAACATTATTCAGATCCATGCAATGTGTAACAAGGATTTCCTACTAAGTAGTACTACAACCTTGACCTTTGACCTGTGACCTTGAAAAACGAGACGTCTTTGTGTGGCATAAGGAATAAGTGTACTAAGTTTGACAGTCCAAGCCTTAACGATTTGATCTGTATCCTACCTACAAGAGTTTCCTACCAAGTAGTACCACAACCTTGACCTCTGACCTTGAAAAAAAAATAGGTGTCTTAGTCTTGACATAAGGAGTAAAGGTACCAAGTTTGAAAGCCTTAGACCCAACGGTTTGGTCTGTATCCTGCCTACAAGGTCCAGACAGACGGATGCCACAATGGCCAAAGTTAAATTTTTTTTCAAGTACAGTCAAACCTCGTTATCTCGAAGTCGGAGGGACCGTGGAAAATACTTCGAGATATCCGTAGTTCGAGATATCCAAATTTCGAGTTTAGGACCACAAATCTTGCAGTTGTTAATGTATGCCGATTCATTTGACATTTGTGATTATTATAGTAGATGTATGAGATATACATGTATTTATCAATAAATACGCTTGAAGATGTGCATATTGTATTGTTCCTAAATAATTAATCTAAATCTTATCATACCTTTTTGTATTTTATGAATATATAGAGAATATACTCCAAAACTGAAAAAGTTATATTATATTATGTTTCCTTTTCAGTAACATCGTAATTTAAATCCAATACTGGATATAATGGTCTTATACTATACCTAAAACCGAGGACGGGCTAACACGTAAGACACTCGTCATAATTTGATTTAATTACTATTACTTTGCATAAAAATACATAGAGATACACACGGATTGGAAATAGAAATAATTAATGAACAGCGTAAAGAAATTTCTTTCAACGCAGGTATGAAAAAGCACTAATTACAGTTAATGTTAATTATCTAATTTTGAGTCGAGTTTAATAAGCTATCATCTTTTTTTAGTATAAATAACAGGGTACGCACGGATGCGATCGATTATGTAATTACTGCGGCTTTGTACACCGACACGGTCAAATGATCACTCCACGCGATCGACCTGTCGTTTAGGGTAAACGCCACGGGGAATATTGTCAATAAGAAGCCAACTTCGAGATAAACCGGGTAAATAAGAACGTCGGGACTTGAAAATGTATTCGAGATAAGCATGGTATTCGACTTATCAGTGTTCGACACATCCGGGGTGAATTTAATCATAATATGAAGGATTTTGTCCGGGACCGACGTTTGACTTCG
Organism: Pteria penguin; assembly: GCA_035048485.1. Taxonomy (NCBI): domain Eukaryota; kingdom Metazoa; phylum Mollusca; class Bivalvia; order Pterioida; family Pteriidae; genus Pteria; species Pteria penguin. Next base: position 41,201,093 of record CM068583.1, read on the forward strand.
AGATATCCCAGGTATTCGAGATATCAGTGTTCGAGATAGCGAAGTTTGACTGTATATCAAATTCTAAAGTCAAGGTCACAAAGTAAAAGTCATTTGCGTTGACAGAAAGATATTGTCGTAAGGAATACACATGTGAAATGTGAAAGCCCTATCATGTCACTTGAAAATTATGGCCAATGTTAATTGTTTCAAAAATTAGGTCAAACTCCAAGGTCAAGGTTAAAACATCAAAAATTCTGGTGCGAACAAAAAAGGCCTTCTTACAAGAAATACAATTGTGAAATATCAAAGCCCTATCACTTGCCATTCAAAAGTTATGGCCAAGGTAAAATTTATTGAAATGAAGTCAAACTCCAAGGTCAAGGTCATAAGGTAAAAAATTTTGGTGCCATCTAAAAGGTCTTTGTTTGTTTGTTAATCCTTGCAAGTTTTGTCAACTTACCATTTTATATAACAAAGATATAGACAATAATGTGAAAATGTGACTACCGGACAGACAGACAAAGTGATCCCTATGTGCCACTAGGCTTCACAGGCGACACAACAAAAGCTGATTTAGTCCGGTTTCGTTCAGTATGTATGTACATGTATTATATCCAATACATTTATCACATTTGAGTCATGAACTTACTCTGTTTCCAGCTGAAGCAGCCATTTGCATACTTGTCATATTGCTCCAAGTTGGTGACCTTCTTTCTGCTAACATCATAGCCTTCTCGTTATGCTTTAAATGACAATGATCAAGAACGTCTGTAGCCAGCTTTTCAAACATCCTGTAAGAAAAGCATTTCAAAACTTTATTACATGATAGCAGTATAGCTACATGAAACGGAATTTAAACAAATATGACAAGTATATTTTGATATGTAATTGAAAATATTGAAAAAAACATATTTGTACTATGATAAGTAAATGACATCAGGGAATATGTGAATCTAGTTTGATATCAGCTTTTAGCAACAAAGTTTTTTACATCTGCATACAGGAGTGCCACTTACGCCTTGTATTCATCAATTTTGTGTTTCAGGGCAATTTCATTACGATTCATGTTCAGAGACATACTATGAAGAAGTCTTGATGCTGCTATTGCACTTGTGACAGGTTCGCTGCCCATCTCCCAGAAAAAGCGGGCCACATTGGTTCTAAAATAAAAAACACAAAATATAGAAGAATTTAACATGAGATAATTATTTTTTATATTACAGATTTCTATATGAGAGTAATGGTTACTCATTCATATGACAAATTCTTTATAAGTTAAAATTTGTCTTTTTTAAGAAGATGAGTGATTCGCTACAAGTTTTCACAGGAATGTTACAATCTTCCAGTAACCACTTTTGCAAGGTTCAAATATCAAGAAATCTTGCCAAGTAAGAAATGCCTGATTAGTTAAGGACTTGGTCTCCTGATATGGAATACAGAAAGTTTTTGGAAGTAAGGAATGAAAGTAATATTTCTTTTACCTAATGTTATATGCCTTGATGCACTAATTTTCAATAAGAACTCTTATTCAAAATTATACAACACATCTATTATCATTTTAGATTTGTCTTTCTATTACAATTTCTATAAAGAAAAAAAAACAAGAAGACAAAGTGGGCCTTCATATTCATCTGAACTACAGGAGCACATTATAAAATAAAAAATCATCCAAGTTCTTGCAAGTAAAATGTTCATTTCAGAATCTGGCTGAAATCAACACCATATGCTTCTAGAACAATGCAATATTTAGTTTTTCATGCATTGCAGTTCGTCTGAAGTTTCTTCTCTCAAAGAAGAGTATCTTCCTAGACCTACACTGCTAGGATATACCTCTGTGAAAACTCTGTCAAAATACAATTCTAAATATTTCAAAAGTTTATGTTAATATTTTTAACAATAACACATTTAATGACACTTTGTACATCACTCTGATGCATTCAATTTGTGGTCTGAAGAAGAAGTTTGTCAAAGGAGGGTACCCATTAGGACCTATGTCATCCCACCATAATTCACCCCTAGATGGATCTGAATGAAAAAAGACAACACTTGTAGGTGAGAGTACTTCAAACCTATCAAATTTTATCATAATAATTCCATTAGACCCCAAAAAAATTCCATGAAAGCTTATTTCGAGTACCATAAACAAACAGTATAACCCATACACCTCAAATTCCTCAAAATTATTTTTATATTCTATTTCCATTTATTACATTTAAATAAGATAAAATACAAAACATTTATGCATTATAATCTACCTACCATGCAAAAATCTGAGACATTACCTGGAAATGTGCAAAAGCAACAGATTCAGAAAAGAGGCAAAAAAGCATAAAAAAAAATTGATTTCAGAAAAGAAGCAATATTATGACCCCTTACTACATCACTCTGGTGCATTCACTTGTTGATCTATGCAGCTCTTCTGATGAATATAGTCAAAGAACAGTATCCTTCTGGGCCTATGTTGCCCTACCCTATATCTGGCCAAAAATCCCAAAACTTCATCCCTACTTAGTTTTATCAAAATTGTTCCATTAGCTCTGAAGGAGAAGCCCATATTAGCTTATTATTAACTGCAAATAGAATATACCCTTCCTCTTTTTTAATCTTAAAAAAAACTGAAAAAAATATCCTGAAAATTATGTGTTCTCCATTTTTTCCAATAACATTAATTCCACTAAAATCTGTTGCACAAATGACATAGTCAGAAAAGATGCCAAAAAAGTGTCAAAACTTGATTTGGAAATGGGACCAAACACAACAACACTTCTTAAGACACCCCTCAAGATCACTTTAGTGCATTTGGTTTGTTAATCTATGCAGCCAATCTGAAGAAAAAGTTTGTCAAAACATTCTAGCTTTTTGTGCCTATATCATCCTGTCATCCATTGATTGATCTGGTGGGAAAAAAAACACACACACTTGAGTTTTTAATCCATACCAAGTTTCATCAAAGTCTCGTCAGTGGTTCTAGAGAGGAAGTTGAAAATGTGATTTGTTAACAAATGGCAGACACACAACATCCAAAATGCTATAATTATAGTTCACTTGAGCTGAAGACTCAAGGGAGCTCAAAATGGCAAGATAGATTCAAGTTTAGTATGATAATTTTTATATAACTGTCACAATGATTTTATCTCTGCAAAATTCTTATTGATTTTTATTGTTATTGAAGCTTGCATCAACATGAATCTTAAACAAGACATATCTGTCTGATCACTACATCAATCCAATTCTGTAGCTAAATACTTTTGCTTGAAAAATTAAACAACAAACATTTACATACTTTAAAGTAAGTATAGACCAGATGAGCAGCTGTTTGTATGGAAATCTATATATGTAAGTGTCAGGGTTTGCCTCCAATGTCCCATATTGTCTTATTTCATCTGAATCTGGCTTCTCACAATCTTCGTCAAACTTATCCATGAATTTATCCAAGAGTTGGTCCAATGTCAGAAAACTGAATATTTTCTTTCCAGTAATTTTCATGAATAATTTAGGAAGATGGACACTGTCTGGCCTCTCTAATGCCTAAAATTAAAGACAGATCAGTTTTGATCATTTTATAGCATATAATCATTTGCTTTTATGCAAAATATCTTAAGATATTCTGTTAACAAAATTAATCAAAGTAATTGGATATTTCAAAAATTCATGAAGAATTTGAACAATTACTTAATTCATAAATCCATTTTTAAATTAGAAAGTGAATTCTTTCATTTTCCTTCTATCTTATTTTTCTTTTTTTATCACAACATGAAATAAAACAAATTAAGTACATCTATAAATCTTTATTTAACTGTAACATACCCATCATTCTTGATTGAATGGGTATTGTAATATATCAGAGTGGAGACTTTATTGTAAAATAAGTGCATTTCAGGTTTTTACTATAAATATAGGTGAATGAATTTACAAGTCTTATTTATACAAGAAGCCCTAATCGCACACCTGAGCACCTTGAGTACAACTTGGAAAGCATCAGAATGTTGTATACTGGAAGTATACTTTTTCAGAAATTTTATTTCAAAATTGAACTGAAAACAACACCTCATCATTCTAAAACACTCAAGATTTATAAAAATCTAACTTAACAATTGAAAACGTGCAAAAATAACAGAGTCGAAAAAGATGTAAAAAAAAAATGCCAAAACTTGATTTGGCAATAGAACCAAAACTAACAGCACTTCTTCAAACATCTTTCTACATCATTCTGTTTCATCAAGTTTGTTGATCTAATAATGTAGCAGGTCTGAAAAAGAAGTCTGTCAAAGGAAGGTACCCTCTAAGGGCTATGTTTTTCCCCTTTCCCTAATCCACCCCTTGCCAGATGTGACTGAAAAGTTACAACACTTGCAAGGGAACCTTTCAGGCCTATGTTGCCCAACCCTGGATCCATCCCTTGACAGATCTGGTCTAACAAGTGACAACACTGGTAGATGGTCTTGAGTTTTTCAAGATTCATCAAAATTCTTCCAGCATGTTTGAAGAAAAAATCAAAAGTATGGAACTATGGAGTATGGAACATCAAACTAACAAACAGACAGATGGACGGACAGATGCTCAGTGAAGAGTGATCATAGTAGCTCACTTGAGCCTTGGGCTCTTATTATGATACATCAATTCACAATAAATTCAGTCATTGCAAAATAGATAATGAACAGATTAACCTTTTCATAGAGTTCTTGCAACCTTTCTCTTGTAAGAAATTCTCGCATAACAACATTTTGTTGAAGAATAAGTTGCACGAATTCTACTCTGTCTTCTAAAATGGCCTCCAGAAGTATCCCATTCAAACTTCCTGTAATTTACAAACAAATTTAGTTTGTTACTTATCTTTTATCAAAGCTGTGACACAGTAAAACTAGTGAGTAACAATTAGTAGAAACTAAATGAAACTAGATGTGGGAAATTTGTTTCTCAAAGCTTTAGAACAGTATTTTTATAAGACGAAGTCAAAGAAATGTAGGTGACAAGGTTATACCTGTTGGCCATAACACATCCTCCCTGAAAATCTCTTCCTGAGCAATGTCTGATCTATTCCAAGTGAGAGCAAGCTTCAGCTGAGTTAATCTACTCTCTTCTGTTTTCTGAGCCGTCTTGGCTAAAATCAACATGTAATACATTGTACTCATTTACTAAAACCAACATATCATCTGTCAATATTCTTAATACACTTTATTCTAATACCTTATCATTTATGAACATATCATATACATAAATTGTATCCATTTTATTCATCATATTTATGTTCTCTGTAAAAAATTCTAGTATAATCTTATGTATTACATATTTTAGTATAAGAAAGAAAATGTAACAGAAATATACTGATATTTGTATACTAAAAAAGCACATCTCATCAACCCAATGACTGTATCTAATTATCTTGTTGCATATCCGTAAAAAACTCAAACTATATTTTTGATGTATCTGTAAATACTTACATTTTAACAAAGCAGATAAGATAGCTATATCCAGTTCTTCATGCTTGTTCATGTTAAAAATGCTTATCTACAAAACAGATAAATAAATGAGTTCAGTACAGAAGGACTTTCTTTTTTTGCAATGAAACATGATTTTTATAACAGAATCTATGAATGAACTACAATGAGTAGATGTAAAAGGTTCCTTACCAGTTCTCTATGTGCCATACAATCTTTGACATTTTTGAGATTGCTCTCAATGTTCTTGTCGACCTCGTCATCTTTCCATCTTTCTCCATAAGAATCATAAATCTTCTCCTTCAGTTTGTCTAAATATTTAGGTTTCATTTGTCCCTTGCTGTAAATGGATTAAGAACAGATAGTTAAACCAGAGACATAGACTACTTTCAGAGACTGGGAACTAGCCACTACTTTCAGAGACTGGGAACTAGCCACTACTTCCGGAAACATGCTGCACACCCTTTTGTTATGCAAATTAGGTTTCGCCGCACACAGCGGTCATGATTTGAATTGACCGCGCTGATAGCCGTGTCACTAGGTTAAGGCATCTGCCTGTATATCACGACAATTAACAAGGTCAAACCGCCCCTGTACTTAAGAAGTTTTATCACTTTTTTAATAATTATTACTATTCTTAGCTTTTTACCTATTCAAAACAAAATCCTTTTGAACAAGAAGTTTCTTTTCATTTCATCAAAGGCAGAAACCAGCTTTAGTTAAAGTCAATCCAGGTAAACCTGCTTCAGTTTACACCTCTTATTACCAGGTGTTACCATAGACTGATTATGTAAGCAATTAACCATTGACTAGAAGCAGTCAAGAAATTGTCCAATCTTAATTAGTGTTAATTTAACAATTAAGAATTTAAAAAACTGCCGTCATTTGCACAGCCGGTGTAGTCAGACGATGTCGGACGTTTTGCATTGGGATTAGATAAATTCAAGAGGTAAGAAACTTAACTACTAAGATTCTTTTGACTTTTTTAAAATTTATTAATTTATTTTATTATTATTATTATTTTTTTTTTGCAATTAGATTATGGCAATATGCCATACATTTCAAACGATTCTCTCAAAGAGGACTGCCCATGTAATCCCCCTTTTATTTACTATGGTTTAGGAATAAATACCCAGAACTGGTCCCTTATGTTGCACTGAATGTAAACAAGCAGTATTATTAAAGAAAATATATATATATGTATAGATATTTAAGATAAATAGCATGCCAGATGTGCCACATCCTATAATAATTTTACTATAAGCAGTAGGGAATCGGGCTATTTGACCACTGAAAATGCACCCTAAAAAGGTGTGTAATAATAAAAAACTGCTTTGTTTTTTTTTTTCAGGTGAGACCTGTTGCATTCCCTCATTAATTACTGAAACAAATTCAAATGGTGAAAACTAAAATTTCTCTTCAGAAAAATATAAAAAAGATGGGAAATATAAGGATATCACTTTTCTTATCAAAACCGGAAACAGCAACTCGTATGAAATTAGAGATTACAAACATTCATTTCTATACCGCATATCATACTTATAATGACAAAAAAGCAAATATCAATAACCTACATACCATATAAGCATGAGACTGTACTTAGTTATTGAATTATTCGGTGTTGTTTTAACACCTATTTGTACAAGGTCAATGTCAGTGACTCCATTCAGAAAAATAAAATGTCGCTGACATACCCGTTTTATTGGGTGTGTAGTGCAAATAATTTACAACAAGCTGATCAATAAAAAGTACACAAAAAATTTCATTGAATATCTATAATCCTGCAAACAAAATATTGTCGAGTGAATTACGATAAGTCAGTAGAAAATGTTTTGACAATGAAGCTGTCGAGTGTCTGTTTGTATACCCCATGCCGTGGAAATGGCGTCTTTTTATGGGAGGTCATATGCTATTAAAATTATAGTATACCAAGGATTTCAAGCATCAGATCATATTTTCTTAACTTAATTGTTTAATCTGAGACTTATTCTTTAGTCGATTCTTTAAAACATTGCAATATTATGGCTCTATTGTCCCCAAGTGGAGATTCATGTAGAACAATATGGCGGACGGCCGTTGTTTACATCTGGGCTACTCAGACAGGTAGCATACTCCAGTATTTTACTAAGAGCCGAGAAGGAGTTTCCAGTCTCTGAAAGTAGTCTATGTCCCTAGCTGGTTCAACACTCTCTAGTAACTTAGAATCTGAATTTGCCTGTTATACTAATATTTAAACTCATACATCATTTTAATTGCTATAAATGCTAATAAAGATAATCTTTTTTTCTTCATTACACTGGTACAACTTTCGTTGTATACTATTATGCAAATATTCTTTTATATCTATCTTATATTTGAATGGACAAACATAAGAAACGGACACTATGGATGACAAAGAAATCTCAACACATTTGTTTTATTTCAATTATCACAAAAAAATAAATATGATAAAATAGACTAATAATGCAAATGTTTATAAACATCTGATTTACATTGTTAGATGGTAAAATGGACTTTAAAACCAGAGACTTAATAAAATTTAAACATCTAATTTTCTTATACTTGTCAATCCTAACTGATACCCAAACTGTTTTTTTCATAAAAAATTTCTATTTCCGTCATCCTCATTGTTAACTCTATTTGAAACCTTAATACTGGTATGTAGAAATTTACAAGGACAACATACAATAAAAATTTTTTATTCCTAAAAAAATAAGATAAAATACATAGATATACAGTTTTACTGTCCTTTAGTAAGAAAAAGATTTATTGAAACAATGGAAATTTATCTGCATATTAAATAATAATGACAAATGCATTATTTTTTTTGGTCACATGTCAACTTTGCCTTAACCTAAAAACAAGATCTAACTTGAAAACAATCAAATATTTGCAATATCAATGTATTTCACAAGGTGCAATGAAACTAATTCTACCTCAAACATTTTAGGTGAAAGCATGGGCAACCTTTTTAGTCTATTGCTCCCTTTCAATTCATACAAACACCATTGTCAAAGCTACTAACTGTAATCACTCATGTATAATATGCAACCCCCAAAGTTCTGAAAAAATATCAGAACAAAGATGTTCTTTGTGAAACACTATGCCACAAGGGGAACAAATTCTTCATGAGGAATCTTTTAAATGTATGGCAAAGTTGACAATCAAAATTAGGTCATTAATTATCAATGGAAAGGTCTTAGCACAAGGAACACATATGTGAAGAATGAAATATCTCTAACTCGTATAGTATAATGGTAAGCATTTTTCTGAATACAAGTTAAACCTAACAGTTACAGTCATATAGTGATGATTTATGGTGTTCATGGAAAGGTTTCAACACAAGGAACACACATGTAAAACATTAAAGCCTTATCTCGTATGGTTCAAAACTGAAGGACAGTCTTAAGGTTTTGTTAATGCAGGTCAAATCTAGGTCAAACTTGACAATCAAGGTCAAAAGGTCATGAATAATGTTATCAATGAAGAGGTCGCACCACAATGAACATAACTGTGAATATGAAGGTAAGGGTAACAAGGTCATAAGTTTCAGTAACAATGGAAAGGTCTTGCCACAAGGAACACATATGTGAAAAAAAGAAAGTACTGGCTGGTAAGGTTGAAAAGTTATATTCAATATCCAAATTTTCCAAAGACAAACAAACAGACAGAAAGAACAAAATCTAGGTCATTTATAAGGGTTTCAGTGGAAAGGTCTTACCATAAGGAAAACACAAATGTAATATAATAGCCCAGTATAAAAACAACATGCCCTCAATCTATCATAGCCTGGTTTGCAACCTCAGAAGTCTGTGTCATTGAACAAATGTGACGTAATGACAAAATGATATAATAACTGTGTTCATTGCAGCATAAATTGCCCAGTATATTATCAAGGTGGATAGGACATAACATGATTTAATTTGTGAAGAATGTGAAGTTCCTATCTTTGTGTATACATGATAACATTCTAATGTCATGGAGTACGATATCATTATAGTGCATGTCCTGGAAGCATTAAACTATATGCAAAATACACAATATAATGATAACTGGTATTCTGTACAAATTCGATGATCAATCAAGTATAGATAAACAGAGAACTTTCACTGTATATATGATTATTCCCCACACTTTAGAATATGTTTAATTTTCTATCATATGTCTACAGTTATAGACACAAGAAACACATGTATAATACATTATTGATTTTGCACTTGCCCACAGCAGGAATTAGACATTACGACTGGTACCTATTTTTATGGTAAATTAACTTCCTGGTTATCAAAGCACTCACCAGTACTTAAAATTCAGCAATCACATTTAAATGGGCATTTTTGCAAGTCATATGGATACCGTTTTTATTGAAAGAAAAAGTTTGTTATTTGAAAGAAAAACGTTGTTATATTTTAGATCCTAGTATAATACACACCTAAGAAACAGAAGTCAGAAACTTGGAAAAAAAGTATGCATTATACATGAGCAATTACTGTAATTCAATGCATTCACACTATTGTGCAAATTATTCACTTCTAATTAAATGTAAAGAATTTAGTTTTATTCACTTCAACTTTTAAAGCAAGATGTATGATTTGTTAGACACACTCTTTTTGCTTCATGAAACTTAGAGTACATACTTATCACCTGAGCCTCTGAAAATTTACATATGACACCTTCTTTACAGGTAGGTATATTCAATTGATTTTCACAATGTATATGGTCATTATGTACAGAATTTGTCTTACTTAAGAAGAATCACATTTCATGATTAATGCTAACTTTTTCAAAGAAAATTATTAAATTTTAGCAATTCAAATATAATTTATACCATATGATTTCTTTAAAGTAAAGTTTTCTGTTGTGTAAATCTACAGAATAAATGTGAGACATGCACACTTATTTTATCAATTAGGATCCAAAAGAGAGAGTGTTCTTAAGTGTGCAAATGCCTTCCATGGCAATGGCAACAGATGATAAATCATTTTCCAAAGACTATGTCATTATGTCTTAACCAGCAACCCCATAATAACTCCTCTTTTTACACTGTGCTACATAAGGACTCAAGACAAATAAGATAATATGTTTAATAATCTCCAAGTACTTACTTTTTCTTGGTGTGTGAATAACCATAAGCCAGGATATCTGCTGCTCTTCCAGTCCCAGCACATACAACAACAGGTATCTTATGCTCTAGCGATGTCTTGGCATCCTTGATGGCATCAGTACCTCCCTCAAGTATCAGCAGTACCACTGGTATCCCTAATCCACCCTCTACAAAGGAATACATTGAAAATACATCACAAAAGCTTATTATTGGTCAATTCTAAACAGGTATTAAAGAGGAAGTGTACAAAGAATAGAAAATATGCAAGAACAGTTGACAATGTTATCACAGAAGAATAATTAACCAGCAAGCTAAGTGTGTTTGTTTATTGTTTGAAAACATTTTACTTACATCAGGTGATATTAGCAAAGCATGCTTCAAACTAAACCATCTACTGCTAAGCATTCTGGCTTTTTAAACACTTTGAAATATAGTTACCAAAGTTTCTATTGGTTTGGAAACCTTCTCTTCAAACTTAAGTACATACCAAAACAGGAAAGAAATATAATTACCATCTATAGGTTTGGAAACCTTCTCTTCAAACTTAAGTACATACCAAAACAGGAAAGAAATATAATTAACCATCTACACATTTGGAAACCTTCTCTTCAAACTTAAGTACATATCAAAACAGGAAAGAAAAATAATTACCATCTATAGGTTTGGAAACCTTCTCTTCAAACTTTGCTCTGAACTCTGAGGCACCAGCATAGTGATTTCGTATTCCATCATCAACAAATACAAAATGGGTATGATTAGGATTTAAAGGCACAGGTTGTCCATGGATGATTACATTGCTGGTTTTGAAGTTAGCTGGAAATCGGCCCTACAAGAAACATAAATGATAACACTTTTTGATATAAGATACTTTTGATTGTTTCTATCATTTCTTCAACTATAATGTATTATACAAGTACATTGGACTACTATTGTAATTCAACACTACAGATTTTCAGAAAACAATATTCAAAATTCACGATTTGAAATATGTATCATTGACAGACTTGTCATGGTCCAGCACTATCTGGTCTTGTCTGTGTCTCTGTGTAGCATGAGCTATCTTCAGAGAAAACAAAACTTTGTAGGTAAGATCATGAAGACAACAAATATTTTTCAAAATCAAATGTCAAGTATTAAGCTACTTAGATATTCTTGTTAAGAATGTTGAAATTAAGGGATGCTCATATCATACAACTTTTGTGTTGCTCTTGTTTCTTACATTGCCAGTGTTGTCAGTACATTCCAGGAATTTTCTATTCCTCACATAGCCCCATGGTCCAATACCAATGCATCTTAACATATGCGTAATACGATCTTTCTCCCAAACGAATGATTGACCCTCACTAACAGCTTGACCAACAGCTTTCATCACCCCAACATTAAATCCAGAGGTTATTAACCATGCATTCGTTGTCTTTGCAGCCTGAAAATATTATTAAGTATTTAAATTATAGATCAGAGGCATTATTATTATCACAAATCTCTACTCAAGTTTATAGAGAACTTGTAATAACGATAAAGCAGAAAATTTCAAATGTTATGAATTTAACAGTATAAACATAATACAAGAAATCTAAACACCTGCTGATACATAACTTAATGTCTTTAGGAAATTCAAATTCACATTCATATATCATGAAAGAAAACTCAGAATATGCAAAAATACAGATTCTAAGAAAAATGATGTATTAACTTGCCCTGACAAGTCCTGTGTTGAATGTTTCACTCATTTTGCCATCCAGTTTGAAGTTTTTAGCGCCACCTATGACTGAGATGCAGAGACTAGGTGGCTTAGGTTCCATTATCTTCCAGTGCTTGTCCATCAACTCTGTCAAATTCTCAATGGAATCTTTGTTACTCAATCGTATATACTGGAGGAAAAGATTGATATATATCTAAATCCTAGAAAAGCTCATACAAAACTTTAAAATTGATAACAACTTTATGAATCCTATTCTCTTTGTACAATTCACATTCAGTCTACCATCAGTTTTTAGAACTCCAATCTGTATATATTCTATATGTAAAATTTCTTCAGTCCTCTCTTATGTCTGCCTACATTCCTATTACTTCACATTAAATATTGTATGGAGTAACGACAGTGATCAATCAGTTTGATGCTTAGTTCATGGTCAAGAGGTCCTTCATTTAAGTGACTTGTCCTTGTCCTGTCTTACAGTAAAAAACATGGAAGAAGGTAGTGCTCTGGTAGATATGGCTTTATATACCAAGATCCTTGTCTCATTCAGGTGGGTCTCTGGCGTAGGTCTAAATTTTTCTGTATTAGGTCAGGCAGATGCAATCCCCATGTCATTGTAATTATCTTGATATGACATAAAGAGTTAAACAAATATATACTGAATTCATTTGATATTGAAAGTTTAGGTACAACTTATGTGTAAAGCTTAAGTTGTAACGAGACTATTCTTAGGTGTTTTCCTATAAATAATAATTTTAAAATCAAATTTGTTGTCTTATTTGCAGTGTAATGGACTTAATTCACCACCATTAACTGTGGCCCAAATGTTAAGGGAGGAAATAAAATGTATTCCCGGAAAAATGAGGTAAAGAATGATGTCATAAGGTTGCAAGCATTCAATGCCGTTTCTAACACATAGTACACAAGATAACAGATGACAGATGATAACGAACGGCGAAGCTCATTAAATAGATTAATTTTTATTATCAATAATAGTATAAAATCAAGGTACTGAAAGATAGAAGCACTGCATGTATTCATTATCAAGTTGCGTCTTTATCATCAAAAATCATAAACTAAATATATAATACCTTTGCTGGTTTTGATCCCCCATATTGCTCCACATTAACAAAATTGATTTTTCCAAAAGTTGTAGTAACATTTTCTCGGAAAGCAGTTTCTTTGGACCACTCTACTTGAGGCAGTACAGCTGGCACTGGCTTGAAATGGGTCTCTCTGTTAATGACACTTCTCAGTGCTACAAGATGATGGTACAACATTAAGATTTCACGCTCACCTTTGTGTACTCCTTTTATTATAATGGAAAATTTTAATACTGAGAATTCAAATTCCTCGACATAATCAAAACATTAATCTATATCTATCATCTGTTAACAGTAGCTTAAGAACTACAATGAAGAAAACTGAGAAAATGCATTAATGAATATCTAAAACTCACGTTCTGGAATTAGATATGCTTCTAAAATATCTCTCTGTACATTGTTCATAGGGGAGGAGTTAGCTAGTCCTGAATGTTCAGACAAAACTTCACCACAATGACATCTAAAAAAAAAAAGAAAAAAGAAGAGCATTTATCGTTATTGAATGATTTCCTTCATATACCAAATATTTATATTGCTACAAAAGTACAGTATGAAACTGTAACAAGAAAATGAACAACAGCAACATACAGATTTAAAACCTTTGCTTTGATATATTTTTTTTTTGCAAACACACAGAGCTACCATGAGCTTAGAGAGACAGAACAACATAATGATCAGATGTCATGACAACATATGCACTTCTTACTTTAAATCTCTTATTTTCTTCACATCTTGTTTGGGTTTTGGCACAAATTTACAGCACTCAATTTGATGAAAGTGTTGCTTAACGTAGGTTACATGGTCTTGTTTTCTCTGAAAAATTCAGATGCAAAAAATGTTTTAACTTTATACATATATAATTATATATATATTGCCAATGCATACTCAGTAACACCTAAATGTGTCATGTAAATTTCTTATAAAACTTAAGTAAAGTCCGTATGAAGTATAACGCTTAACTTCATATAGGAAGAAGAAGAAGATTACAAATTTGCACCAGTAATCATTTATTTTCATCATCTTTAAAATCCCTTCATTTCATTTTGTTGCTTTACAATTTGAAGTACAGATTAATTTTCTTATGCCAATTTTGAAAAGTAAATGTAAATATTCTCATAACTGTCATACATCATAAGATAAAGTCATTCAAATAAATAACGCTATTTATATACTTAAAATCTTGTACATTTTGATATAGAATAAAATAAGACATTTTCTAATTAGTTGTACCTGATTCCATTCAGTGAGATCAGCTTCATGTTGTACACGTGATTTGAAATTGGGTACACGTCCCATTCCAGGTATTTTCTTTCTGATGTCTGAGTACCGTACTTCATCCAATGTCAGGGACTCTTGCACCTGGTAGTAGTCTGTGGATGCTCTGTGGTACTTCTGTGTAGACATGCTGGCCCCTCCTTCTTCATAATGGAAGGCTGACTGATCAAGATGCTGTTTAGGATAAATCTTTGTATCCACACCAACACCTGCCATGTTTACTGGATGTGACTTTACTGTTTAACCTTTAATAAAATATTAAAAAAAATAATCTTATATAAACTGGTATCTCAAAATTACTGCAGAGATAACATGTGATTTATTATATGTTCTGTTCTGTATTTTATTTGACCTATGACCAAACAAAGGCAAAGGCCAGTACAGGTCAAGAAATTGTAATCCTTATGGTTTTTGATGTCTTAACAATTCTATCACATTTTTTAAATGTCCATTATCATTTATTTGTGATTAGACATAAAAAATTTCTTTACTTTTCCCACCAGCTTTTCCATTATAAATGTTTGGCTTTGCCTCAGTTTTTTCCATTATACCAGGTAGATGTTTGGGTTTACCTCAGTTTTTTATCATTATAAATGTTCAGGTTTGCTTCAGTTTTTTTCCATTATATCAGGTAGATGTTTGGGTTAGCCCCGTCTCTTACGGTTCAAAAGATATAGCCCAGGTTAACAGTTTTGAAAAGTATGTTATCTCTTAGACTCAAAAGATATGGCCAAGACTAAGTTTTTGACAAGAAGGTTAAACTCCTGTATCAAAGTCTTTTTGTCTATTACCATGGTACCAAATGATAGCTCTTATCCTGAGAAATCTACATGTGAATATGAAAGCCCTGTCTCTCACAGTTCAGAGGATATAGCACAGATTAAAGATTTTGAAAAGCAGATCAAAATCCAAGGTCAAGTTCACAAGGTAAAAAGACATGGTACCAAATAAAAGCAGTGATCCTAAAGAATATATATGTGAAATATGATAGCCTATCCAAATTTGACAGTTCAAGAAGTTTAGACTGTATTTTATTTGGAAGATTTATCATTATTGTCTTGGGTGTGACCTCGACTTTTGATCCCTGACCTTTAAAAGAAAAATAGGTATCACCCCCTCAACATAAGTTGAATGTGTACCTCATTTAACAATCTTGGCCCAAACCGTTTTGACTGTATCATGTTCAGAAGCTCAACTAACAGATATGAAGACCAAAAAACACACCATGCTATACCATAATATGATCTATCTCTGATGTGCATATAATAAAAAAAAGAGGCTAGAAGCGAGAACCATTAAACAAGGCCGTATATAATAATACAAAATACATGTATATGTTAAAGTAACCATTCTGTGAACATTCCTGGAAAAAGCACTGATAAACAATTATTTTAGGTCATGTTGAGGAATACCAGACAATACGTATAACATGAAATTGACAGGTTTTAACTAGTGCAGTTAAGAAATATCAAACAGGTTACAAATAAGACACAATTAAGATTCATATTATTGTGATGACAAAATTTACTGACCTATATTGATTATATGTGCAACATTTATCCAGTAACTTATTTTTCAGCTGTTTATGATCAATATAAGGTTATTTTACACAAAAAAGTATAATTTTCTGAAAAACTTAAAAAACATATAGAACCTCGAGATGGTTAATTATATATTACCAAAAAAACATCTTAATTTTACCCAAGTGAAGTAAAGAAAGATGTACGCCTGTCTCGAATCCACACTCATTGTGGAATTCAGCATGTTACCGAGTGAGCTAAAGAGACGTCCGAATAGTTGAGTCTTAAATCCTACACAGTCACCTGATTCCACAACACTCTTCTCCCCCTCATTTGTTTGGAGGATGGCATGCCTCTCCTCCTGTTGTCTTGGAACCCTGCTACGGCACACGTACCTAACCCAAGGGATGGGTCAAACATGCACCCCGCCTTCCATTGCACACCTCGTCACCGGTGAAGTGATTTGATGGACAACGAAAGATGCACACTGGTCTCAAAACCCACACTAGTTGTGGAACCCAGGATTTAAAGTTCAGCATGTTAGTATTCTTTTGTTACTGAGTGAACTAAGGAGACGTCCTAGTAGCCAAGTCTTAAACCTCTTACACTTATTACCTGATTCAACACCACAAGCATAAAGTTCAGCATGTTTCTGAGTGAGATAAGGAGACATCCTAGTAGGCAAGTCTTAAACCTCTTACACTTATTACCTGATTCAACATCACAAGCATAAAGTTCAGCATGTTACTGAGTGAGCTAAGGAGGCATCCTAGTAGCCAAGTCTTAAACCTCTTACACTTATTACCTGATTCAACACCACAAGCATAAAGTTCAGCATGTTACTGAGTGAGATAAGGAGACATCCTAGTAGCCAAGTCTTAAACCTCTTACACTTATTACCTGATTCAACACCACAAGCATAAAGTTCAGCATGTTACTGAGTGAGCTAAGGAGACGTCCTAGTAGCCAAGTCTTAAACCTCTTACACTTATTACCTGATTCAACACCACAAGCATAAAGTTCAGCATGTTACTGAGTGAGCTAAGGAGACATCCTAGTAGCCAAGTCTTAAACCTCTTACACTTATTACCAGTTTCAACACCACAAGCATAAAGTTCAGCATGTTACTGAGTGAGCTAAGGAGACGTCCTAGTAGCCAAGTCTTAAAGCTCTTACACTTATTACCTGATTCAACATCACAAGCATAAAGTTCAGCATGTTACTGAGTGAGCTAAGGAGGCATCCTAGTAGCCAAGTCTTAAACCTCTTACACTTATTACCCGATTCAACACCACAAGCATAAAGTTCAGCATGTTACTGAGTGAGATAAGGAGACATCCTAGTAGGCAAGTCTTAAACCTCTTACACTTATTACCTGATTCAACACCACAAGCATAAAGTTCAGCATGTTACTGAGTGAGCTAAATAGACATCTTAGTAGCCAAGTCTTAAACCTCTTACACTTATTACCTGATTCAACACCACAAGCATAAAGTTCAGCATGTTACTGAGTGAGCTAAGGAGACATCCTAGTAGCCAAGTCTTAAACCTCTTACACTTATTACCTGATTCAACATCACAAGCATAAAGTTCAGCATGTTACTGAGTAAGCTAAGTAGACATCTTAGTAGCCAAGTCTTAAACCTCTTACACTTATTACCTGATTCAACATCACAAGCATAAAGTTCAGCATATTACTGAGTGAGCTAAGGAGACGTCATAGTAGCCAAGTCTTAAACCTCTTACACTTATTACCTGATTCAACACCACAAGCATAAAGTTCAGCATGTTACTGAGTGAGCTAAGTAGACATCCTAGTAGCCAAGTCTTAAACCTCTTACACTTATTACCTGATTCAACACCACAAGCATAAAGTTCAGCATGTTACTGAGTGAGATAAGGAGACATCCTAGTAGCCAAGTCTTCAACCTCTTACACTTATTACCTGATTCAACACCACAAGCATAAAGTTCAGCATGTTACTGAGTGAGATGAGGAGACATCCTAGTAGCCAAGTCTTCAACGGGAAACCTGAATTATCGAAATGCCCAATAATTACTGAAATGCCCTATGAAATTACCAAAATGCCCCTGAAATGCCTCATAATACCACACAGGGAGTCTCATTTTTTGATGATAGATGATGTCTATAAGAGTTATCTCTCTTTAATATACCATCTGGATGGAGACAGGTTTCTGCTTTGTTGATGGATGGCAGCGTCTATAGTAGGGGTGGGCCGATACCACTATGGACCGATCCAATACGTATCACGATACCAACCTTGCGATATGTTAAGTATCACGATACTTTAAATAAAGACAATATGAAGCAAAGTTAATATTTTTATTAAAGGAACTCGGATGATGATGACGATCGATGTGCTTCTGCTTATTCGTAGTGTTCCCTGCATATTTCAGTTTTGCATCATATATTTTACAAATAACATGATCCTTGTCTTGGCGTCTCGTTCCATTCTCTTCATATATTGGCATACCGAAGTTCTCCCACACGGCAGATTTACTGTTTGTGGGAGAAACCAATTTGACCCAGCGTTCACACATGTTTTACAGTTTCACTTTCAATTCTCCGAATAACGAACGCGAACCAAATGCTAGAAAAAATAAATTTGTATTTCTTTGGAAGCATGTATCAATACAACTACTCATGATTCGATCCTAATATTGTGAGTTAAAATATCGCGATGCATCGATGAATTGGCCCACCCCTAGTCTATAGCTATTCCCTAGTAGTGTAGAACAGCTGAAATGACGATAAACTGCGGATGTCACCCAGGATAATTAATTAATCATGCATGGTTAGTATAAACTGGCTTCAGTTTCACAAAAAATATTACGATCTGTTAAGGACTTTACATTTCTTTTTAAAATCAATGTGTAAAATGAGACTCAGGATTATAAAGAAATATGGTCTAGAGAATTGATGTTGACATTTTCATGGACTGTAAAACATGTAACAAGAAAAAAAAAATCTGCAGTCATAATTTCAAAAAAGAAATAAATTTCAGAAAAATATATTCAATTGTGCAATTTCACACTAACCCAAACAGACATGGTTCGTATAGTGATTAAAATGTTTTATTATTAATTAAAATATGTAGGTGCCAAAATTGCGTTGTTGGGTGTCGAAACGATTTTCAATGAGTGCCGAAACAACTTTAAACAGGTGCTGAAACGTCCTCTAAATCGGGTGCCGAAACAACTTGGTGCCGAAACGTCCCAAACCCCCTGATTCCAAATCACAAGCATAAAATAATATTAGTTATACAGTGTAAAGTTATAATAATTGATAATAATATAGTAATACAACACAAGGGAATCTATCACTAATGAGGATGTGACGTATGCACGGCCCACTGGCGTCCGATTAGTTCTGATCGAGATCCATGCATCATTTGCATGGCGATTAAAAATGTGGGGATCAATTCTGAACGTCGCTTACAAATAAAGGTTATTTTCGATATGCAAGAAAAATGATCTTTTTCAGGTGTTAAAAACATTCCATTTTTTTTTCTTCTGTACCTTTTTTCTCCCTTGCTCACTTTTCATTGCTTTCTTTACCGGAAGTTTATATTGCTGTCATGGCAGGTACTCGCACGAAGACAACTTACCGCGGACAGTTCATCCCAAAACTTCTCGTTTCCAATAGAACTGTGTATTACTATTAGCAACGTATCATATCAATATACTGAAATGTCACTTTCAAATAACAAGTAAAGCAACCACTTTAAGTGAAATGACGGATGTACCTGGTTTGATTTCAGGACCATTGGACCAACCCTGCTTTGGATCAAGGACTTCCTCAACAACAGACAACAGCAAGTCTTACTTGATGGTCATATTTCAACAAGTGCAGATGTGTTATCAGGAGTGCCACAAGGGACCGTACTTGGACCATTACTATTCCTGACCTTCATCAACGACCTCCCAGAAGTTACCCAGTCAGAGGCCCGATTGTTTGCAGATGATTGCCTACTATATCGCAGGATCAACAGCGAAGAGG
This sequence comes from Pteria penguin, assembly GCA_035048485.1. Classification (NCBI taxonomy): domain Eukaryota; kingdom Metazoa; phylum Mollusca; class Bivalvia; order Pterioida; family Pteriidae; genus Pteria; species Pteria penguin. The sequence continues at coordinate 41,221,234 of CM068583.1, forward strand.
ATAGCGACATGCTGCAGAAGGACCTAACAGCACCTGAGGAATGGGAACAAAACGTGGTAGATGTCCTTCCATCCAGAGAAGTGTGTGGTAATTCAAGTAGCCACTAAAAGGAAAACTACACCAGCAAACTACAGTCTACACAACCATCAGTTAGAAGTTGTTGACTCCAGCAAGTACTTGGGTGTTACGATAAGCAACGATCTACAATGGAAAAGGCATATTGATGCCATTACAGCCAAGGCAAACGGGACCCTGGGCTTTCTCCAACGAAACCTCAGAGGATACAGAACAACAGCACGGGTCAGAGCATATGAAGCCATTGTACGTCCAACCCTGGAATATGCTGCCTCTATCTGGGACCCACACTCCATCGCACAGATCAACCAGATAGAGAAAGTCCAACGAAGAGCTGCACGCTTTGCCACAAGAAATTACTGGGACAGGACACCAGGCAGTGTCACCAACATGGTCAACTCGTTAGGATGGGAACCAGTACAGATAAGAAAAGTAAGGATCTGCCTTCTACTGTTCTTCAAGATCCAGCACAACCTAGTGACCATCCCAGCAGAGCAGTATCTCATCCAGACTGACATCAGAACCAGGGGAAAGCACATCATCCGAATACCAACAACAAGGAGGAATGTATTCCGCTTCTCTTTCTTCCCACGCACCATCAGGGATTGGAATAAACTACCATCATCAGTAACATCATCCTGTTCTTTGGAGGAGTACCGGACAGCACTCAGCAACTTACCACCAGTTCAGTTTAGTACAGAGTGAGGAATTAAGATTTTATTGTTTTAATTGCAACACCCTGACCTTTTCACACAACTAACCGGGCCTTCTAATTAGCGCAACGCGAAAAGGGGTCCAGACCCAGAAACCTAATAAACCCGAGCACACACAAAACTTCCTACATGTACCTCACTCATGCACCATCTAAAACCTTACTCCTTTTTTTTTTTTTTTGACTTCCTTTTATTTTGACTGCCACATGAAGTATGACACTCATTTATTAGTACACTTCGTAATGGAAGAAGAAGAAGAAGAACGCATGCTTTTAAATCGTTCTCTGGGTAACGATTTTATCACTAACACACACACAAACACGGCACACACAAACACACACACACACACGCACACAAATGCAGGCTAGACAAGAAACAATTTACTCCAAGCTTTGTCGGGTTATTGTAAGCCTTATAGCGTATGCTTCTGAATAATTCTGTATGTGGTATTTTCGGCCTTTTAACACATACTACTGAATATTTTTCCGTGTGATATTGTCGGCTTTCTATGTGTTGTTGTCGGCCATGTGGCCCGTACTGCTGAATAATTCTCCTAGTGTTATTGTTAGCCTCATAGCCAGTACTTCTGAATAATTCCCCGAGCGTAATATTGTCGGCCTTATAGCTTGTACTTCTAAATAATTCTCGAAGGGTAATATCGTCCGCCTTATAGCCTGTACTTTTGAATATTTCTCTATGTGTTATTGTCGGCCTTATAGCCTGTACTTCTGAGTAATTCTCCAGGTGTTATTGTCGGCTTTATAGTCTGTACTTCTGGATAATTCTCAAAGCGTTATTGTCGGCTTTGTAGTCTGTACTTCTGAGTAATTCTCCAGGTGTTACTGTCGGCTTTATAGTCTATACTTCTGGATAATTCTCAAAACGTTATTGTCGGCCATATAGTCTGTACTTCTGAGTAATTCTCCAGGTGTTATTGTCGGCTTTATAGTCTGTACTTCTGGATAGTTCTCAAAGCTTTATTGTCGGCCATATAGTCTGTACTTCTAAGTTATTCTCCAGGTGTTACTGTTGGCTTTATAGTCTGTATTCCTGGATAGTTCTCAAAGCGTTATTGTCGGCCATATAGTCTGTACTTCTGAGTAATTCTCCAGGTGTTATTGTCGGCTTTATAGTCTGGATAATTATCCGTGCGTTATTGTAAACCCTATAGCTTGTACGTCTGAATAATCCTCCATGTAATATTGTCGGCCTTATAGCCTGTACCACTGGATTGTTCTCCATGTGTTTTAGTTGACCTTATATTAGTTTAAACTTTACTTATTTTTCAACGATTAAGATACAAGTTATCAACTTATATAATTCTTGCTCATTGGCACGCAGTCTCACTAAAACCATATCTTTATTCCTCTTCTCTGCAATGGGACAAATGGAAAAGCGGACTAAAGACATGGTTTTAATCAGATTGGTTGGCACGGATTTTGGCGTAAGGGTGTCGTTTGTGTGGGAGGAAACCGGAGTACCCGGAGAAAACCCACGAAGCTAGGTTGGTGACAGCCACACCGGGAGTCGAACCCGGGTCGCATTGGTGAGAAGCGAACGCGCTACCTACTGCGCTACCTGGCCCCCTCTTTATATAATTTATAGCTTAAACTTTTGAACAATTCTCTATGTGTTGCTGTAGGCCTTTTAGCCTGTACTTCTGAATAATTCTTCACGCGTTATTGACAATCTTATCATCATAAGCCGTTATAAACAGTCTGAACTTCTAAACATCCATGATTTCGACATGATTAACCCCTGTCGTGGGTGTACTTTGAACGTGTATAGCTGACTGTTCGTACACTGTAGTTGTGCGTACTTCAAAAATAGTTGAACGTAATTAATAACTGTAGTTAGACGTAATGATATCATAGTAAACCGAGCCTTTTAGCTCGTATTATGTACTACTTTTTTATATCTTACTCTATTTCCTCTTTGGCAAATATTGAAAGAAAGCTGATTACGGCGAACTACGTTCAAATGAATCACGGTCAACTACGTGCTTGACCGTAAGTCGTCACAGTGTGATTCCCACAAATCAACAGGACCAGATGGAATCCCAGTCAGGCTTCTACATGAGTATGCAGACCAGACTGATCCAGCAATGACCAAAGTTTTCCAGATCTCAGTGGATTCATGCACCATTCCAGACGACTGGCCATCAGCTTCTATTGTTTAAGTATGCAAGAAAGGTGATAAGCATCAGGCCTCCAACTACAGACTAGTTTCCCTGACTCCGTTATCTCTTGTAGGTTACTGGGGCACATCATTCAGAGTCAGGTAATAAACATTTTTGACCAAAACTCCATCCTCGCCAACAGCCAATACGGCGTCAGATCTAAGCGTTCCTGTGAATCAGCCAGCCATCACTATAGGCAGTATCGCCCACACTTTAGACTAGGAAAGCCGATGATCTATATGTACTAGACTTCTAAGTCGAAAGCATTTGGCGAGGTGCCACATAAGAGATTGCTACATAATTAAGCTGCAATATTACAGTGTACGAGACAACACTTTGCTATTTGCTATTGCACAACATACAACAAGTCTTTCTAAATGAACATACCTTATTTAGCGCAGACGTCCTGTTGCTCTTTCTCACATTCACCAACGACCTCTTAGAAGTCACTAAGTTAATAGCTAGGTTGTTCTCATGTGATGGCTTACTGTAGCCCTTAACCAACTACACAGAGGATAGTAGCAATCTACAACAATCTCTTACAGTACTTGAGAAACGGGAAGAAGAGTGGCAGATGTCCCTCTATTCAGAGGGTCTCATCAAAGTGCCTGTCAACGCAGAAAAACAGGCTACACAATCATAAGCTAGAAGTAGTGGACTCAAGGTGGTCATTAAAACAGTATTATGGAGTTACAATCACAGCGACTTGAAGTGGAATAAGCATATTGATGCCTCCCCAGAGAAAGCCAATAGGACTCTTGGTGTCCTGAAGCAAAACCTCAAGGATTGTAGAACATCAGTACGGGTCACAGCCGATGATCGAAGCTGTTATATAGGTCCAACGCTGAAGTATACTGCCTCCGTATAGGACCCGCATACCAGCGGACAGATCAACCAGATAAAGTCCATCTGACTCTGAGTGGTAATTTAACTGTTTTGCTAGAATAATAAGTCAACAATCCGCATTGGAAACACGAGCAGAATCGACATACCTAAGGTACAGGCACTCAGAGGTCGCACTCGCTGGCAACTCGTCTCTCTTGAGGTACACCTACTGGAGTTTATTTATTACTTGCCACTGATACTTTACATGGTCGAAGTTAGTTAATAAAGAAAAAAAAATACACACCAAATTGCACGATTTTGCTTCATTTTTTTATTTTCTCGGGGGAGCCATTGCAGGTCAGCAGAGTAAATTAAAGATCCGTGGCGATCTGTTGGAATGCAAGATTCAGCACAACTTAGAGACCATGTCAGAAGAGCAATACCTCATTCAGACAAACATCAAGACAAGGAGACAACAGACCTCTCGCATTCAAACAACGAAAAAATGACGTGTACCTGTTCTCTTGGGGCAGGAAAAGACTCCCATCAGCAATACGATACGTCTTCTTTTCTTTTGTCTCCCACCTTTCGCAAAAGCGTGGGGATATTCAATCTCATTCGTCTGTCCGTCCGGTTGTCTGTCTCAAAAACTTTAACATTGGTCATAACTTTTTAACCGCAAGACGTAGGGCCTTCATATTTGGCATGTGCGTCCCTAATTGCAATACCTTTCCTTTGGTACCAAAATTTTTATCATGTGACCCTGACCGTGACCTTTGACCTACTTCAATATAACTTTTTAAACTTAAGACGTGGGGCCTTCATATTTGGCTCGTGTGTGACAATGGAAATACCTTTCCGTTGGTACCAGAAGTTTTTATCACGTGACCCTGGCAGTAAAGTCAATATTTTGATTTCCAGAAAATCAATTTGGGTCATGCTATTTAGGCCATTAGTCTACTGCAGAATAATCCCCGGTGAAACACTAGGGGAAATATAGAGGGAAAATCTCAATCACACACAAGCACAACCATGACAATATGTCACAGATCACCGCACCCTTAATGATGAATCCGGGCTGTTTTGCCCCGGATGGTTTCGCTCCGTTTTTATACAGTATGTATTATGCATAAATGTGATTTGTGTTGATATACAAATATTTGTTTTGATGAGAACACCCAAATTATAGATGTTTTGATGAAAATAAAATAAATATTGAAGTTTGATAAACCTGATAGACGTTGTTAATTAGGGGGGGGGGGGGTACCCAAAAGCATACCCATTTATATATGATTTTTAATATTTAAGATTCTAGTGCAAAAATATCTTCTTTTGCAACCTCCACCTGCGTTTTACCTATTCATATATTTTGTAATTTGAAAGATACTTATTGATATATTTGAAGGGGAAAATATACTTATTAATATATTGGATGGCCTTAAAGGTATGCCCCGTTCCAGCCGCACGTCTGTATACCTTTATATAGGAAGTTAACCCCCCCCCCCCCCCCCCAATCCCCGGGCGTTGTTATCTGCACATGGCTGTAGAAACAATATCATGCATGGATTTTTAACTGACTGAATCTACATGTTTCATGTACATGTATGTTCATCGTTGGTACATGGATTCAAATTATGAAAACAATGCATAAAATAGCATATCGGTGGTATTTTGGGTAGTTGAACTACTTTGTTCTTATTCCCAGATTTATAGCTGAAATGTCGCCTCATTTCTTCATATTCTAAACCAAAATTACATCAGCAGAAACGACAGATTGGCTAGCTGATTAAATGATCCCAGACAGATCGGCCGTTTTTATGCTTTGTGTCGGTGTTATAGGGTGAGCCTTCCCCCATGGCCAGACTCCCCCCCCCCTAAGCGGCCCTACTCTAGAGAGCCTTCTCCCGTTGAGAGGAAGACTCACTCTAGAGCCAGCCTTCCCCTCTGCATAATTTTGAGCGAGACTTTCCCCCGGCGGTTCTACTCTAGAGTGTCTCTTCCCCCTTTAGGGAGTAAGACTGACTCTAGAGCCAGTTTCCCCCTGCCTAATTTTAAGTAAGAATCATTCCCCATATGATGATATTACTGTAGTGAAACCCTATGGATCAATTTCCCTTCCTTAGATAATTCAAGTCTCTTTCCATCCTAATCGGTGCCTCAACCGCATTACAATTAAGCTTTTATAGGATGTATTTTTGTGTCCATATTTTTGCTTGCTCGCCAATGGCGGATTTTGTAATAAGGTTCGCCTATGGCGGATGTTGTCATACGACTGAGTCAGGTGTCTTTTTCTTTTCTGTTGTAGCGATCTATATCTTAATGATAGCTCCAGCAATTAATTACTGGTAATCATGTTTCATGTGGTCATCTTGCTCTCAGTATGTCCATTTTGTCTAAATGATAACTGTTTAACCCAGGGTTGGGCCGCAAACTTCAATAGGAAACATGTAAATCAAAGTATTCATGAAATTAAATGTATTGGAAATGCCATCAACATATACGTAACCTACAAAGGTAACGCTGTAGCAGGCAGCACAACGCGAAGCCCAATGTTGCTAGGGTTTTGTTTTTACTCCGAACAACGTCTCAGTTCTTGATTGGCCACCATATAGTCAAAAATTGTCCATAATCGAGCATTTGTGGGACAAGCGGGACAGAATGGTTAGGAAGCGCGTCAAAGTACCATATTACGTCGCTCAACACAGGCAGATCCTTATTGAGGTGTGGAACAATACCCCCTAATTGTAATAAACAACTTGATGGGGTAAATGTTGAGGAACATCTCTTATTCTCCTCACCGCAGTCATAGGTGGACACACGCTATTGATTTAAGTCAGGAAACGGCGTAGGGAACTCTTGTTTTAACGTTATTCACGCAAACGCCGTCTGTGGTTGGACAACAACAAAATTAATAATATAAATATTCAGTAATATAAATATTCAATAGTGATGAAATAATCGACAGACCAAAACAGTGAACTAACCATCAACAAACCAAGTAAAATAATAAAACTTGTGTATCTTTTTTTCTCTAGTATAGTATTCACTGTTGTCAAAGTAATTCTTGATATCTACTAGAACTGTCTTAAACGAATAAATACTAGTACCCCATCGCTGTATCAACACTAAGTATGCAACCAGTGATACCCGAAGTACTGGCTGAAGATTACACCAAAAGACTGAGAAATTCTGTGAATTGACCTTTGATACATGGCCTCGCATTCAAGGTCAAAATCATAGGATTATCATTAAATGAGTAAAGTGTCAGTATACAAAAAGCCATTTTTATGACCCAGACACAATTTTGACCATGGCATGCGTTGTTACTTTGACTTATATACAACCTTGGGTAAGGTCATGATCCCTACGTTATCAACAACAGTTGTGTGAAATTTTATCCAAATCGAACGAAGCAGCGAAATTATAGGCTCAAATATGAATTTACAATAACAACTGTGGCTTTGACTTTAGATATATTACATTGGTTCAAAGCCAGTTCCCACCCTTTGGGCATGAACAACAAAGTAAATTACGTGAAATACCATCCTGATCCAAGTCAATAGAAAAAGTTGTTACCACCCGGATACGCATTGGTGAACTTGACCGTGCAGATACCAGTATTAAACCTTGGATTAAGGTCATAACACACCACAATAATTGTCTGTAGTATTACCCAAAGCCAAGTTGTTATTGTAAAATTCTGGCTCAGACCCGAATATCGACTGTGTGTGCACTGTACACTTGACCTACGAGATAAGACCTTGGTTAGGTTATATACCGAGAAATATCCTTGAGTCATTGATAATAATTGTGTGAAGTGTTGTCCGAATGCAAGTTATCATTGTAAAATTACAGGCACGAATTTTGACAATATGTGCAATATGACATTGACCTTTCAGACATGACCTTGGTTAAATGTCATGGCACGTTCTTGTGCCATGGATAACAAATGCATGAAGTATAATTATTTTGCAAGGTAGCATAAAGAAGTTACTCGACTCGATTTGAACAGTTCAGCGACAACAGACCAAAGATACAGACAGACGGATAGACGGATAGGTGAACAGACAGACCGTGTTTCCTACCTTGTAGAAGATTCCTATATACTCATCCCAAACTTTTTTTGCAGTTGTATAATAAATAGCACTGATAAATACAAATGTGGCCCACCGACCACAATCGTCTCCAGACCACAAGTTTGATCTTGATTTCAGTCATACTGATTAACTGTTATGATCAAGGTTTAATTTCTTTAAAGGCAGGCCAAACTCCAAGGTCATCGCTCTTGGTGTCATTTGAAAGGGCTTCATTTGTTGAATTTGTATTCCAAATATGAAGTCTCTATTTCCCACGGTTCAAAGGTTATGGCAGGGTTATGGCAAAGTTTAAGGTGACAACAGACAAACAATCAGATAGGTAAAAAACAATATGCCACCGATCTTTCAGTCCTGGGGTATAAAAACAGGTTCAGTTGGTTTGCTGTGTTTCTTGCTTTGTCTAAATTTACACCCCTGGCTGTTATCTCGGCATAATCTATATATGAATTCGTTGGTATTTAAGTGCAGAGGTTGGTTTGTTTATTGTTTGACGTCACATGGTGACACCTCGAATATTGCATTATTTTTGTGACGGTATCAGAATGATGCAGGATACACAAATTTGGACCTTTGCAACGGATCCACCCGTAGCAGCGAGAGATCTTTAACGTGCCACATTTGCCGTAACAACGGACATCGGTTTTAACTGTCTCATCCGAAAGGCAGACACCGGTATGATTGGAGAGAGGCTCGAACCCGCGACCTCTCGGTCGCTCGAATGCTCGATCATTAGGCCACAGAGGTATGCTCCGTCCGGTTAGGTCATTCCAATATGACGATTAAAGCTTGTCCGTTCTAAAGAAGGGTGTTACAATATCAATTCTTACGCTATTATTACTAGGCAAACGCGAACATGACGTAGCTATGCTTTAAAAAAACGACAAAGTATGCCATATATTGTTAATATATTGTTTCCCCAGGGGGAAGCTTAGACTGTTTTAGAGCCAGACTTCCCCGGGGGAAGTCTGACTCTAGAGTGAGACCGCCGGGGGGGGGAGTGGTTAGTATCACTCTAGAGTAGGACCGCCGGGGGAAGTCTGGCTGTGGGGGAACGCTCACTCTATTATAACACCGGCATATCGGTGTACCACATTTCTCTGAATTTGCTTGGGTTTTTTTGTTTTATTTTTCACTAAACTGCATAAAATCGTGAGAAAGTTTGTTGATATCTAACACCAGTCTAATAAGAGCCATTCGTATTTCAGCGTGTAGTTTACACATGTCAACATACAAATCCAAGTTACGAGTGGAAACGATATCCGGATTTTGTCCGCATTTGGTTCAAAAACTAGTTTTAAAAATACGGGAAAATTTACGCGCCGTATTCAATAAGAATGGCGCCAGCTCCAGATGCCGATGATAACAAAGATGATGGCAGTGGTGGTAATACAAATTGACTTTATTACATGATATATATATATATTACAATACACCAGATAAAATGTTACTGATCGTAAGATTGCTTTAGAAAGAATAATAAAGGCACCAAGATAAGTCATCTAGATTCACACTAAGCCAGCAAAATGTCCGGAAACTATTATAGACCCTTTCACGTTAAGCTTCATTCGGTTCACTTTTGGCTTTTCATGCCCACCAGAGCAATCAAATTACATCATTGCATAATAGTGCTTGCTACGATCTGGGGTAATATGACGTCATTTGATTATGATGGTGGGCGGAAGTGGCGTTATTTTTTAGGAAAATGTTCCGAATGAAACTTAACGTGAAAGGGTCTATTGTCCGGGAACTGCTACAATGACAGTACTGTTCCCGTTACATTCTGTACTTCACAAAATGGTGAATTCGGCTATATCCTGTTATTTGCCCACTCTCTCTAAGTATTTTTAAAATGTCGTGTTTTATTTCGTACAACACGGAAATTTGTTGAAATTTAGTACTACGGTACAATATTCATGTTTAAAAGTTAGTGATGAAATGTCTACGTATATGTATATGAACATAGTCCAGTATCATAAATAGACTTGTATATAATAATCTATTTTATATCAACATGTATTATGATCATTTGTGTAAATACAATTTGTAATCTAAATAATCAATTGTTTGTAGATGCATGTTTAGCAAGAAGTAGGTCAAGAAGAGAAAAGAAAGACAAAGGTGGAAGATTTGCTGCTTTAGAGCGTCTTAAGAAAGCAAAGGAATCTGGAGAAAAGCACAAGTATGATGTGAGTACAGTACTTATACAGAATGAATGCATTGGGATGGCAGTGTTTTCCTTAAGAGCCAGTATCCAGCAATTTATAGCCTCTTATTTGTGGCTATGTAGCTGCTTACTTCCAACATTTAGCCATAAAATGTATAAAAAATCTTGAAATGTCTGTCTTGAAATGAAACAATCACAGTAGTAGAGTAATATAAGCATCAAAATTGTCATGGAAACATTCAATACTCTTTTTTCTAATCCTAATCCTGTTATGGTGAAATCCTACATTGGTTTTTATTTGTGTTAGATCCATATGACTACATTAGTAATTAGTTTCTGGGTTTTCATTGAGAGAAATCCTCCTACTTGATCGCCCGAGTGACGACTATAAATTCTTGATTACTGAGTGTTAGTAAATATTTATTGTCGTTTCATTGATAGATCAATAATATTTTGAGTCTTTTGAGCGCTTCTTTTGTTGATATCAATGTTCTTTGGGTGCTTACATCATCTCTGTGTGTCGAATGTTTGAAGTTGCGGAAGACCCACACTAAAACTAATACGTGCTTGCTGATGCAGACTCGGAAAAGAAAACTATTGATTTTCTCAAAAAGTTCGAAATATTTCTTTGTGAAACTTCATAGTAGTATTATTGTGGTAATATGGAAATAATTACTTTAGTACATCTTTAAAAGCAATAAATCAAGGTTTGTTTGGTCGGACTTTTTCAAATCAGGATTGGAATGCAAATGTGTTATGGTCTCATAGACCAGAGTTGGAGTGCAAAAAGAAAAGATTGACAGTAATGAAAGACAGAATGAAGGGAAAGATGTCAAGAGATATGTGAGTGTTGTATGTAGAATATAGAGAAAGAGCAGACAGAGAGTTGGAAAGGGACAAAGATACTGATTGGAAGAGACTGGGAGAAGAGCAAGAGGATAAAGATTCAGAGGTGTCATCGGATGAAGGTGATGTGATCAAGCATATTTTTGAAAATGAAAGAGAAATAGAAAATTTTTAATGTTTAAAGTAATTGGATTTAAATTGAAATAGGTATACAAACTTTATATCTGAGGAATTGAATAAAG